>JAPXFQ010001855.1:0-600000 GCA_028564705.1 Apricaphanius iberus
TAAGAACAGTTGATTGGAAGGACTGTAGATTTTAACCAATTTATGGAATAGTCTGAAACTCTTGAGTAAGATTTTATTAACTCAATTACCTGATACAAGGAAGTTTGTGAATGCTGTAGAAAAAGTAGTACATCATCTGCGTATAAACTGATTTTATGTTCTATTTTGTTGCATTGTATACCTTTAACATTATTATTTTGCCTGATTGCTGCTGCTAATGGTTCAATAAAAATAGCAAAGAGGGAGGGAGAAAGTGGACATCCCTGCCTGGTACCTCTCTGAAGAAAGAACCTTGATGATGTTTGATTATTGGTCCTAATACATGCTGTTGGTGAGCTGTA
This sequence comes from Apricaphanius iberus, assembly GCA_028564705.1. Taxonomy (NCBI): domain Eukaryota; kingdom Metazoa; phylum Chordata; class Actinopteri; order Cyprinodontiformes; family Aphaniidae; genus Apricaphanius; species Apricaphanius iberus. Next base: position 342 of record JAPXFQ010001855.1, read on the forward strand.
TAATATTTTTAACCAGTTTACAAAAGAATTACTGAATCCGAATTTATTTAAGGCTGCAAATAAAAATTTCCAGTTAACTCTATCAAATGCTTTTTCTGCATCTAAAGATAATATATTGGTTTGGACGTTTTTACAGTGGGAATAATCTATTAAATCTATTAATCTACGTGAATTTGTGGAAGAGAGCCTACCTTTTATAAAACCTGTTTGATCCGGGTGGATTATTAGAGGTGTTATTTTCTCTATCCTTCTTGCAAGAGCTTTGCAAATTATTTTCAGATCCACATTGATAAGAGAAATCGGACGATAACTGGTAGGAGACATAGGGTCTTTTCCTGGTTTTAATAGAAGATTGATGTAGGCAGAATTCATGTTTGGTGGTATTCGACCATTTTCCTTTGTTTCCTGTAACATTTTGTAAAATGTTGGTGCCAGAATATTCCAGAATTCTTTATAGAACTCTGCTGGAAATCCATCTGGACCTGGAGCTTTATTATTAGGCATAGATTGGAGGGCCTCCTGGAGTTCAGACACTGTTAGCGGTGAATCCAGGGCCTTTGCTTGACTGTCTGAAAGTTTAGGAAGAGTTATTTTATCCAGAAATTGTACAATATCATTATTTGAAGGGTTTATCTCTGGTGTGTATAACGTCTCATAAAATTCTTTGAAAGTGTTGTTTATTTTTTCAGGGTCATATATTATATTCCCAGTTTTGTCTTTGATTGCAGATATAGTTGTTTTTTCTTTATTTATTTTTAACTGATTAGCTAAGAAGCTACCTGATTTATTACTATGTTCAAAGTTTTCTATTCTAAGTCTTTGGATTAAAAACTGCGTCCTTTTATTAATAATTTCATTTAATTCTAATTTTGCTTTCCTTATTTTACTTAAGCTCTCTTTATCCAGGGAAGGTTCTAATGATTTAATAGTTTCTTCTAATTCCTGAACATGTTTATTTTCTGTTCTCTTTTTATTTGATGAGAATGAAATTATTTTACCTCTAATCACAGCTTTCCCTGCTTCCCATAGAGTGGATGGCGACATACCAGGGAGATCATTAAATTCCATGTATGAAGCCCATTCTTTTTCAATATATTTAATAAATTCTTTATCCTTAAGTAATGATGTATTAAATCTCCAATTTTTATATTGAAGGGTTGCAATTTTATTTGCTAAATTTAAAGAAACAGGAGCGTGATCGCTGATCACTATAGGATGTATCTCAGTGTCTGAAATGTCATTCAACAGTGAGCTGCTGACTAACAAATAGTCCAATCTAGAATAAGAATGATGTACGTTTGAGTAAAAAGTGTATTTTCTGTCGTTGGGATGAAGCGATCGCCATGCATCGCAGAGTCCATAATCGCTCATGTACTGTTTAACTATATCTATGGATTGCCATCTGCGCTGAGTCCCTGCTGTACTGAGCCTGTCTATTTCTTCATTTAGTCCAAAGTTGAAATCTCCCCCAAGAACAAGTGAGCAATCCATGTGATTAGCCAGAACCGAGAAGAAAGTATGAAAGAATGAGGGGTCGTCAACATTTGGACCATATATACTAACTATACATAACTTTTGGTTATTTATAAATAGTTTTAATATTATAAATCTACCTTCTGGATCTGTAGCTGTGTCTATTACTTTAAAATTAGTATTTCTATTTATTAATATTGCTACTCCTCGTTGTCTAGAGTTATAGCATGAAGAAAATATATTAGGATACTCTGGTGTTTTTAAATCATTAGCTGTTGAACTTGATTTATGAGTCTCCTGTAGTAAGACGACATCTGCCTTCAGTCTTGTAAGATGGTTGAAAATCTTAATGGTTTTATCTCTGCAGCTAGCGCCGCGAATATTCCATGTTATAAATTTTACAGGATTCATAGAGCTAAGATAAACCTTAGATATGTACTATCGCCAAGGATGAATATAGGTGTAATTTTGGTTTGTCCATGGGGTTGCCAGATTGAAAAAAAACCAGAAGCAGAGATAAAGCGAGGCAAATAATGCACCATACAGGTGTGTACAGAATGAAAGTATGATGGAAAAACATGAATATGCCATGATAAAAGTCTGTGTGTGTGAGAGAGAAAAAGGAAAAAAGGTGATAAAGAGATTTGGTTGTACACATGTGAGAAAGATAATAGTGAAAAAGAAAAAATGAAAGAAAAAAAAAAAAAGTGCACAGCCCTGCCCCTACCCACATTAACAAACAAAAACAGCCTGCTGAGCTGTGCTTTTTTTTTTAAACTATAGTTGTCTGATAAAGCTAATTCTGTCTTGGTTCTGTTAAATATGACTAATAAAGCCAAGGAGTAACCTGAGGGTCCCTAAACAGCTGACCGTTAACATACAGTTTATCCACACTAACCGTAGCCCTACAGCCCTCACTAATATGTTTTTTTCTAATTGGAAATAACACGCGTCTTCTGTCCAGGATTTCTTTCGGAAACTGATCATTAACGCTGTAATTCGTCCCCCGTAGCTCTCTCCCGCGTCCTTTGACTTGTTCTTTTTGTTTAAAATGTTCAAATTTTGCAACAATTGGTCGCGGGCGGGTGTTGTTGTGTTTCTTACCTCCGAGTCGGTGAACCCGATGGAAGGTTATGCTTTTAACCGTGTCGTCTGGCAGTTTCAGTTGGTGTTGAATGAACTTTCGCACGGCTACTTCAGCATCTTCCTCAGGCTGCTCTGGTATCCCCGAAAAAACAAGATTGTCCCTCATTGATCGGGCCTGGATGTCTAGGATAGACTCCTTGAAGCTTTTGTTTTCTCCAGACAGCTGCTTCATCCCCTCGGTGAGTTTCTTAACGTCTTCTTTTAGTGTTTGATTTTCTGTAACTAGCGAAGCTACCTGTTGTTGGCTGAACTCCAGCGATTCCCTCAAAGCCTGAAATTCTTTATGAAGAACCTCAACCAGCGCGAGACGGGCGTCCAGGCTGGTTAGCTTCTTGTCTATTGAGTCCAGGATGTCGCCGTAGCTTCTATCTGGCGAGTCGGTGGATGTGCTAGCCTCGGAACGAGTGCGCTTCTGCGACGGTGTGCTCGTTGTTGTATCTGAAGCAGGTTTCCGTGACTTACCCATAACGATGTTATCAAAGCACTCGTCTAGGTAGCACTCCAGCGAATCCAATGTTTCCTCGTCCAGGTTGTTTAGAGAAAAAAAAAAGTAACTTGATGGTTATTTTAGAAGCTGCGTTTGATTCAAAATGATTGTCTTATTTTACCTGGGTGTATACATTACCACATAACCGCCATGTTCACCTATGCACAGCTCTCGCGAGAACTCAGCAGCTCATCCTCTCCCTCCTACGTGTCCTCTCCCTCCTACTGGAACTTTTCTGTGCTAACAGCACAACTATTACATGTGTAATACCTGTTTAAATCCTATCAGTCCCTTTCTAAAATCTTAGGTATTGCTAAAGAGAAAATAATACTGCTGTGTGGCAAAAGTCGAGTCATACAAGAAGTAGACAAATACATATATGTAACAGCATAATGTCATTTTTGCATAACTAGGATAAACTAAGCAGCGAAGTTTTAATGTAGTTAAAGGAATTTTAAATTTTAAGGAATTTTAAATTTTAAAAATGGCACATTTTTGATACCCTTGTTTAAACTGAGCACAATTTGTCATCATATTCTGCATGTTTTTGTTTTGTTTTTTTAGTTAAAGTTCATTTTTAACATAAAATAATCTAAATCAATTTAACTGTAATGGTAAACTTTAAACTTTTTCAGATCATATAACTTAACAGGATACTTTACACATGCTGCTGCTACTGACCTGTGACTTTCCCTAAATCAAATGAAGACCTAACCTAAATGACAGTTGAATGTGACCTTTAATGCTAAAATATTAACTAACTTTCAAAGGAAACTTGTGTAAATATCTTTAATATTGTGTATTCTTTTCAGCTAAACATATAAATAAGTACTTCTCTGGCTCACCTAGAAAAAAAATGGCTGTTTAATGTACTCCACTGCCGTTTTTCTGACTTTGGAATGGCTTTCAAAGTCCTTAAACACATCATTTTTCTTATCGATTTTCATTTTGATTACAAACATAAAATATTCAAAACATTTCCAACTATCGGGCCATTCTATAAATTTTCATGCAGCCACCTTGAAACCTTATTTTCATTGCTTATAGATGCAGGCCCACTTCTTAGCTGTGTTTCCTGAAAAGCAGCCAAACGCTTAGTCCCATCAACGGGAGTGCAGCCTCTGATAGCCTGAGTTTCATTTGTCATTCCTGTAAGCCAGGTTGTGCTTATAGCCTTTTCTTTCCTGTGGGACACAAAAATATTTACTTTCCGTCTGGAAGAGCTGCCAAATTCTTGCACTAACAGTGCATCCTGTCCATCACGGGGACTGTTTTAGACAAGCGTCCCATGGATTCTAACTGTAAATCTATTATCTTTTTTTTATTTTTGAAGGTTTGGACATCTCAGCATGTATTGGATTCTCTGTATTAGTCTGGGTGCAAAACTGCAGAATCTTGTAGCATTTATTCCTTGGTGTGATTGCACCGTCTTGCGCTTTCCTGAAAACCACCATCATAGTGTAGTGAATTATAGAGCTGTTTGGATAAACAGAATGTTTTCTTCTTTGTGGGTAAGGAGAACCGAGTTTCCGCCTCCACATATATTAACTGGCCGGCTTTAAATAATTAAACACTCAAGAACTGTTATCCTCCACCAGGATGGGTCACCATCTCCAGCAAATTGGATTTTCACATGCACCCTTGAAAGACATTGCAAGACAAACTGTATTGACTGCGTTCTGGGGTAAATTCAGTCTTCATAAATTTCATTTTTCTCAGCCATTTGAGTCTTTTATTTGTCTTAGTTTGGCTTGGGAATATTTCTATATATCCTACAACAACAACAAATATAAATATATTGTTTTTTCATAAATGTCAAAAACAAACTGATTTGAAATTACATTTCTCTTATTTAGGGAATACTGATGGAGTCTGATATTCCTTCAGCCAAGGAGACCAAGCAGCACATAGAGAAGCAGTGCCTGCCACATTTTTCAGGACTTAAAGAATCTGTGTGACCCCTTTGCCAGTAATGTCTTTTTTCTGACTGACGTTCAGTGTTCATTGTAACCATCTCCTGATAGATAATGTCATTCAGCACATCTGTTCTTCTTAATTTAGGTAAAAAATTAAGGAAGCTTGGGTTTGGTTGATTATTTCTTTCTTGCAACATTTTATCTTGGCAATAAATTTTACTGTTGGAAAGTGTGGAAGTAAAAAGGTACCAACTTAAAATAAAACGAAAATAAATATTTGCACCGAAAATACATATTGGCATTCAAAAATATAATTGTAACTGAAAATATTCACACTGAGTCTGAAATAAATGAATTAACTTTGAGATGAAACGGAAACTAGTTTTATGAAACTTCAAATATATACATTAAAACGAGTAACTCACAATCAAGTTTTCACGCATCTTTTTTTTCAAAGGATGCCAAATGAAGCTGCTTTTCAGCTTAATTTCGCTTTCACTATCCTGGTGCCTGTGTATGCTCATGAGGGGCGGGGCTTCAGAGCCACATATCACTTGCCAGTGGGTGGGACGTTTTATGACTCTTTTTCTAAACCACCAAATAACAGTAGTTATTCTATATATCTGTAATTCTAAAAAGTCCTCACATTACAGTAAACTCCACTGCTATTACTTTCTGTAATGTTTAATTCATTATAACCTTCAAATGAGTTCTGGTTTGTTCAATTCCTCACTATGGCGATGTGGCTTGCTGTGTGTTTAGCGGATGTGCCCCGATGAGTACATAGATAAGCAAACTTGGTTTTATTTTCAGCGTTATTTTTTCTTTTCAGTTTCATTATAAGTGGGAATTGTTTTGCTGTCAAAGGAAAGGGTGTTAAAATTCGATCTTGCCCTATTTTGGGGGAAATATATGGCGCCCTACAGGGGTCAGGTAAAGAAATAATTTTTGAGGGGTAAGAATTCATACCCTAAGTATATTAAACCATGGGGACGGATTCATGAATCATGTGTGACAGTGTTGGGTATCCTTTCCAATAGATAATGGGCCCTGGCTATTTGATATTTGCATTGCTCCTTTGGCAGAGTGGTTAACACCCATGCTTGGCATCTGGAAATCGATTAATCAAATCCCGTCCTCTGAGCCTGCTATAATCAAAAAGACTTTATTGATCCCAGAGGGAACTTATGTATATTGTTTTTGGTCCCTGCAACAAAGAAGGGTATAAATTAGTATTATTTATAAATAACAGTTTTTTAGCCACCTATAGAGCCTGGCAGGGTCCATGCACATGTCGTGCATGGCTGAAAAACATCCTAGAAATGGGCCATACATCATAAATTGGAATGCCCACATTTCCCACTGGAATAGAGGCACAGTCCTGCGCTATCTGCATAGATGCATGGAGCAGGTGGCGCTGCATAAACACCTTGCATTAAATAGATATGAGTTAGCCAGTTACTTGTTGATACAGTGCCCACTTTGAATGCAAGTCTTTAATGGATGTAAATGAATCGCATCAAAGAATGCTTGAATATCCGCACAAAACGAAGTTGTTTGAATGGTAATTTGAATGAACTTCTATGGCGCTTTTCTGGTCATACTGACCACTCAAAAAGCTTTACATTGAAGCCACATTCACCCATTCACATTTACATCCATACACCGATAGCCAACATGGCTCGGTAGGACTATGTCTGGTTTTTATGTGGTGGGGACAAAACTATAATTCATAAATAACTCCAGGGAAATGTCCCCGGTTTTAACAACGGTTATGTTCATAGCCTGCTTTCCTGCAGGCATCCAAGAAAATAGTTGTGTGTTAAAACGATTCGAACCACAACGTAGTAGATGTCAGTTCTGCGCCTAGTTCAGTAAACAGAGGGTACGGATTTTAACCCCTCAAAAATTATTTCTTCACCTGACCCCTGCTGGGCTCCGTAGAAATGAATATGTGGGTTTAGCAGTAGAGTATATTTAAGGTGTATATGTGGAAAACCTGAATTTTCTCTGCAATTAACCTTTGTTTATCTCATTTATTAGAATAGATGATAAGTTTAAAGAAACAAAATACACTGCCTTTTGATTTAAGAAGGATGTATCACAGTAATGAATGGAAGCAATACATAATGACACCAACCTAGCAACTTATCCTCACTAGTCACTAGTTTGGTCAAACACTACTTTGGGATAGATATCTTTGAACAGTATCTGTTGCAAGTAAGCAGCTGTGGTTGTGTTGGTCACTCCTGTATGATCAACATGCCTAAGGTGACGTAAAAGTGTTCCAGAGGTTTGGAGGTGAGGACTGCAGGCAGGCTATGGAGTTCTCTCCACTCCTAAGATTGAAGGTAGTCTGTGATTAACCCCACTCTGTGGGGTCAGAATTGGAAATTTTTTAGGATGGAGTCTGTAAGAGTGGAGCGATGGGATTACCTCTGGTTTTCCAATGTCAGGTAGAAATGTTGCATCATTGATGACAACATATGTTTTTTGTTGTTTTTTAATTAAGGGAGACACATACAGCAAGGTATTTATGGATGCAACCCATACTGAAAAATGCATTTTTCTTATAAATACAGCTTGATTTTAAGGGAAAAAAACAGGCATCTTTGCAAAAACAAAATAATCCAGAAGCCACAAATGTACTTTCTTTTTAGTTTAGTTTTTGTTCATCACAATTTCAGGATATCAGTTTAGCAGCAGACTCATAGCTTGGCATCTGGATTAAAGGATCTTTGTTGTCAATGTCGCTAGTAATTGGATTTAAGGATGGTCCAAAACAAGAACACCCCAGTTTTTACATGCTGCGTGTATACTTGCAGCTGTCATCCAAATAATGAACAATGCAGGAAACCCCAGTGGGGTAGTTGTTTCCTGTAGGTTTGCTCTAATCTGTTATTGGCTAACAGCTTCATTTCCATACAGCTCCATGCCACATTCTTTGCATCCTGACTTGCTTCTAATAAAACTGTTGCCATAAGCTAAAACCAGTTCAGGATTCATGATGAATCAGGTAATATATAAAATTGACTAAATTTAAAAGTAAGTAAGGCAAACAGCTGACTTAATTATTTTAGAAACAGGAATAAAGAAGACTGGCGATCACCTCTGAGAATAATACAGAAAAGCAAAGAACCCCACCCAAAATACCAAAAAGTACATGCGCAACACGTATCACATTAGGGATGTGTATTTGCAAGAATTTGGTGATACGTATCTCAATACAAAGGAGACAATCTCAATATATTGCAATACCTTGAGGATGACTAAAATTTGTGATTTTGAAAATTTAACTTAACTGCAGAGAAACTGTCACAGCAGTCTGAACACTCCAAGCTGTTACATACGTAACACACTCAGCTTTATTTCTAGATTTAGTTGATCAACTGGAACGAAGAGTCATAGTTTAAATTTTACCATAAAAATCACTCATTGTTAATCGTTCAATTCAAATTCTTAAAATAAATTGATACTTTGCTTTTGAATACAGCATTGTGACTAGAATATTGTGACATAACATATTGTGATACATTTGTGTATTAATATTCTTCCTACATCCCTATATCATATGAAGAATTATCAACACCTTGCAAATCTGTTCCCATTAGGTAATAGTGTTCTATCACGCCTTTTTAAACAAAAATCATGTTGATGAGCATGCTTTTTTTTTTGGGACAATGGTGCAAAACTTAAATACATTTGTCGATATATTGTTTTCTGATGATCTGAGATAGGGTCACAGAGGTAAGAGATCCAGGAAGGCAAGCCCAACCTTCTTCTAGCAAGTAACATTCTCCAGACCATTCCGCTAGATCCAAATGCATTCCCTGTCCAGACGGGGTATGTAATCTTTATGTTGGGTTCTGGGTCTACTATAGTGTCACTTATCATGGGACATTCCTGCCATTCCTCCAAAAGAACCATTAATTAGACCTACAAATCAGATAGCTTAAAGTGGACCTGGCATGAAGTTTGCATTTTTTTTAGGTTTCTGATGATATCTTTTAGTTCCCCCAGCCTGCCTACGGGGTTAAAATTACTGATTAGTCTCTTCTTTGTTCCTGGGTATGTCTGCCTACATAGTGAAATTAGCACTCAGAAACGGGCTGTTTGGCAGTTTGGCATATGATGACATGTTTCGGCATATTACATGTTGAGTTCCAGCCAATTACCCCCTTCCCAGAACTACACCCTGCAAGCCCCTCCCTCCGCGGCGCAGAGAGCTATGGTAACAGGCAAACAACAAACCAACAGCATGGAGTCCAGACTGCATCCAAACTGCACTGTACCTGGGTGCAAAAAAGAGAACATCAATCTTTTTGTCCTCCCCACTTCTGAGCCACTGAAAAGCTTGTGTATAGATTTTATGTATGCAGGGAATGTGCCCGACCGACTACCGAAGCGTGTAGTAGTTTGTGGCAAACATTCCTTTGACAATTTTTTTTCCAACTTGGGACAGTACAGCAGTGGATTCACAGATCGTCTTAAACTTCTACCAGGATTAATACCAACTCTCCATGAACCAGCAAATATCCCTGTACAAGTAAGCATATTTCCTCAATAATGTCCTTCAGCTGTTAGTAGACATTGTGACATTGTTTGAGTTTTTCGCTTTTCAATTAGCTTCATGGCTAACATTCAGAACTAGCTTCACAGCTAATACCCCAGTTTGTTTATGGATCATTGGTGCTAGTATTCTTTTATTTGGGGAAAAAAGATTATATATTATAGTTGAACATTCAAAATATCGTTAGAGACTCATTGACCATAGAAGCGCATAGCCTAGGCCCCACCCTCCGAAACCTGGTCGTTCTGTGCTAATGCTCACAGAAGGGCTACCTCGTCACACCTGCAATTCTACAACAAGGCTGAATTACAGCAAGCGATCCTTTGATATAGTATTAAGGTACTTGGAGTGTGGCTAAAAAGGGCCCAAACGTTGTGAGGAATTTCATGCCAGTTCTACTTTAATCATCTCAGCTCTAGTGGGGAGCCCAGCCACCCAATGGTGAAAGCTAGTTTCACCCACCTGCATTTAGGATATCACTCTTTCAGTCATGGAGATCAGATGTAGTGTTCATAATATGTACAGACTTTATAGAAATTGTCCTACATTGTGATGAGAGGAACATCTTTTCCCCTGTTGTTTGTTTGTTGTTTGGCTTTTTACAGAGATTTATTGATAAGACCGGAAGGAAACAGATGACTAACCAGAACTCAAAGCCCTGAAAATCTCAGAGGTGACCCACAGAGGCAAGGACAAGCACGTCTCACAGAAGGACAGTCAGATTTGAAGACAGATAGGACTTGTAGAAGTCCAGCAGACATAGCTGTTTGTGTGTGTGTTTGTGAGGATGCCTTTATGCCCCAGCTGAGCCTCAGCAAAGCGGCCGCACAGAGGCCAAGTTAAATGAGCAGGGGGAGATTAAAGGCAGTGCTGGGGCCTGCAGCCTCTGTATTCAATCACCGCTCTCCCCGTACACCTCAGCCTGCATGCTGATGGAGCTGCAGTGAAAGGAGCCATCCACTTCGCCAAACCCATACACAAGCACAATAGCAATGCACTTCTGTTCCCATGAGATAAGAGTTCTTTATCTTATTTAGTAGATTAGATTAATCATTATAGTAGATATCGTTTATGCCAAAAATATCTTAGTGCAAGTGGCGCCAATAGGAAGTTGCTGAAGTCGAGCGGTGCTAGTTCTTGTGCAGTTCATTATGTTGCCCCCGGGCTGCAGGGACATTCATAAAGACTTTGAGGCGCCTCAAGCAAAGGAACACAGCCACGGAAACACACAAACGCACAAACATAAATCCATTCAGGACTTATTTTTCTGTTGGAGATTTGTTTCCTTCTGGCCATGCTTTAGTTCGGGATTGTACTTCATATCACGTTTAAAAAATAGGTCTTTTTTTTCTTTTTCTTACCCAAATTCAAGACAGGACACAACAGAAAGTAAAAGATTTTGGGATTTTGGCTCAAATAGGAGAAGAAAAGTTTTCATTTCTTACTAACACATACACTTTCCAGATACTTTCACCTTGAAAGTTGTCAAAGAAATCAAATTCTAAACCAACGGTGGCATTTGTTGCCTCAAACATGTTTTTTCTGACCTGAACGTACCTAACCAGCACATTTACAGTTACTTTAGTATAAATCTGCACACATTTGCACCCTGCGGGCTGTGATCGGGTGCCTGACGCTATCTGACAGATCTTGCCTCTTTCTCCCAGGAGCCTATGGAATGAGAGAAATGATTGCACTCTTACTAGTTTAGCCCAAGGTCTTTATTCTGCAAAATCATAGTGAAATTTAAGGAACTTCACCTTATCATCATTGCACTGCTTTGATGTATCCTCAGGGAGGGGAAAAACGTGCTTAATTGCAGCCCTGAAGTGGTTTGAGGTGTGGTATGTACGTAAGCCTTACTGTGCTACCAAGGGTTACTAAGGTCATCCGTTTTCTTCTCTCTCCTGCTGTTTTAATTGATGATCATTCATTGTTTCACACCAACAGCCTGCTATTAAGCAGAGTTCATTATCCTAAAACACTAACACTAAGGAGAAAAGGCAGTCTCATGGGAAAATTGTGTTTTTTGCGTGCTTTAAACAAGGTCACAGCAGGAAAAATATAAATCTTAGAGTCATTATGAAAAGCCTATTTAGCTACATATGCTACAATAAATTTGTTCACAAATTGAAGAAGTAGGTCATTTGTCTCCAATACTTTTGCTCCCATTGTAAGACAGATTGCAAGGTCTCTAGTACATCCTTTATTTTGCTTTGTGTTTTTGTTTTGTCTTGAATAGTTTTGCAAGGTTTGGTGTTAATGATCTGAATTTCTTCATGCGTTGTGTTCATTTCATCTTTTGTTGATGCTGTTTTTTTTGTTTTTTTCTGTGCTCCATCAACCTGCCTGAGACTATGAATAGAAATTAGCCTAATGGCTAAAGCTGGCTTATTTATGGGTTGCAAGCAGGTTCATTAATATCACATTGTCTCAATTTAAATACATTTGAAGCAGTGATTTACATACACTGAATCAAAAGATTCACACATGTTTTCTTCTCCTATCTGAATTGAAATCAGATCCAACATTTATTGTTTTAGGTCAGTTAGAATTACCAGAATTATTTCTATTAGCTAATTGCTAAATGAATAAGAGAGATAATATGTCAAAAATATAAGTATAAATGTCTTGAAAATCAGAAGTTTACATGCATTGTCTAAGTATTATGTAGCTTTGTCGTTGGCGTCTCTGCCTACTACACACAGTGCCGCTTCTGTTTTTTTCTAGGCTTGTGAACGCATTTCTTCCTCAAGCAGCAATGAACAACAGAAAGTACGTTTCGATTAAGCTGTAAAGCTTTTTACTAGAAGCTCGGATTACAGAATACTCTAGAAACACATGGAAACAAAACACATCAGCCTTTTTTGTTGTTTTCCTACACCTCCTTGTGTTCAAAATCGCCAAAGGAACAGATTCGATAAATTATCCTATCAATATAAAGCATATAGTGGCCAATTGCTGCATTAACTACTGATTACAGCGACTATAGAGCCCCATTCTGGTGAAGCGATCTCTGGTTGTTGCTCAATGTTGATCATTATTGCCAAACAATTGCACTTACGTTTCATCAGACAGGACATAGCCCCAAAAATTAACTTATTTGGCTCTCTGTGCATTTGCAGTCTGCAATCTGGCTTTTCTGTACCTATTTCAGAGTGATGGCTTCCTCCTCGCTGAGTGGCCTTTCAGTTAGGACACGTTTCACTGTGGGTAATGTTGTCTTACCAGCTTCAGCCAGCATCTTCACAAGATATTTAGCTTTTACTCAGGGGTCAGTCTGCATATTCTAGATCAGACTACCTTCATCTCTAGGCACAGAACCTGTATCCTTCCTGAGCGTTATGATTGTTGTCAGCTGTCTCCGTTTTTATCAGCTCTCAGGTATTTTTTTCTGAGTGGATGATGTCATCGCCCCTTTCCTATATTTAACGTGCATGTGCTACTCTAGTAGCACATGCACTCTAGTGATAGAGTTAACAAACATGAAGCAGTGTTGCAGTCCTATCATGGCTGTATTATTAGCCTAGAGTATAATTTACATTCCCCTTCTATATCACCAGCAGCAAAAACTGAATCCAGAGAACCACAGACACGTTATACTTTTGAGTAAAGCCCTCACTTGTTTGCCACTGGTTTGACTGTGCATGTTTGGTGTTCTTTTTTACTTTTCTCTGTCAGTATCACAGTGCCACGAATAGGCCCGGCAGAGGTACTACAGTAGTTTCAGCCGATTTGTGTGAATCTATGTGATCAAAGGTGTGACTTACTTCAGTGTCGTTTTTACAGACTGTTTTTTAAACTATACCCAGTTTGTTTCTGTGTAAACAGGGCCTAATTTTCTAATGTGACGAATTCAGGACCTTCAAGAATCTGAAAATTGTTAACACGGTTGAACTAGTTTTTTGCAGCTACACAATTCTCTTCCTGACATCTTGACATATTTTTTGTTTTGGCCTTCTCATCATGTCAAGCAAGAAAGCAGTGCGTTGGAGGTCTGGCCTTTAAAATACTGTAACAGGTGTGCCTCCAGTTCACTCAAATGTGTTTGTTGACCTATCAGAAGCTTCCAAAGCCATTATCATCTGGGCTTTCTCTCAATGTTCAAAGAGAAAGTAGTCATTCTGTATGTAAACCTCTGATCCTGAAGACATCACTCACTAAATCTCTGATTTATTCCTTCTCTCTCTTAACTGTGGTGTTTAGCAAATAGAAATAACTTTACTAACTTTCTAACTGACCTAAAACATGAACTTTGTCTGAATGAACTTAAGACAGGGAGAAAAGAAATGGATTCAACTATTGTTGGTTAACTAAATAATATTTTTAGAAAGTGATAAATTATGATTTTCTATTCTGTAATCCTTTACTTTCAAAACGATATTAAATCTAGCTTTAAATCAAAAATATATTTCTGTGCCATCATGCTGCTCTTTGGCTTAGGAGGTAAAAGATGTAGCTATACTGTTTTACATAAGCCTCGTTGTAGACTAGCCAGACTGGCAAGTCAGCAGATTTCATTTGTATAGTAGCTTGCATGCACAAAACCCCTCTTACTGAACATAAAAGGTGCAGGTGGATGTGAATAACATTTGAGTATTATGATGCAAAACCAAACATAATGCTTAGCCGTTAAAGGAGGAGTAACCCCGGCCTTTCTGCACAGCCAAAATGCCTGATACAAACAGCAAAATGTGCAATGACTCTTGGGTCTATCATTTTGTTATGAAAGGTGTAAGATGAAACTGATTTATTATCTGTTTATGTAAGTTATTTATTTATGTAATTGGATTCAAAAGGAGCTATTCTGTTGATTAAAAAAAATATGTATATATATATATAAATAATTCACATTGGCTGCAGGAACAAAGGAGCAAAAGTGATGTCACAAGATTGCATTGAGTTATGGGGGCTTCTTTGAGAACTTGGCTATCATGTGGGTGTGTGCAGATGTGCTGCGTGATACAAAGCCAGGAAGCGCTAAAGTCAGTCTCCAGGTTATATTTGGCATTTATGTGCTGCACTTATGTTTGTATGCTTTAGTGTATTCCTTAGCTTGTGTGTGTGTGTGTTTGAGCTTCCGTGGGACTGCTGCTTGCCCAAGCATTTTAGTGAAAATGCAGCAGAAGAAAATCAAATCACTTTTCCCCGTGTAGCAAGTGAAGTGCTCATAGAAGCTTGCTTCACCCAAAATAGACAGAGCAGGCCCGATGAGACTATACAATAAAAATTGTCTCTAGAACCTACTCCGAATCATGTTGGCATTGGAAGGGTATTAATAATTTCATAGCTAGATCTGTGATGAGTTTTAACATCACTGTGAATGGCTGCTGCATAAAAAAGGTAATTAAAAATGGACACCAGCTATACTAAAATGTCAAACCATTATCTGTAACAACCAAATTAAGGAAGCAGAAGCGGCTCCAAGCAAAAGGAAAAGAAACATTCAAATATCTGCAATCCAAAGACATATTAAGTAAACAAAAACCATGTACCATATAAGAAGAATTCTGTCTCATATTATTTGAGGGAGTAAAAAGCTTGAGATAAATTAATGTCAAACAGTAGATTCTGTTTTCAGGGCCAGATGTTAGAACGATCCACTACTGTCAGGCCTTCTTAGGTTCTCACATCTAAAGTGGATATAATCGTACTATAATTTATCTTCTAAATGTAGTTTTTGTTTATTGCTATAAAGGTTTTTTTTATGTGGGAGAATAAATGAGGGAGATCTCTAGCATTACAGGGCCTAACGTTGTGTACACATATAGCAGGGCTTTTGTAAAATTGAATATCCTTTCTATTGCATCTAGAAAAAAAACTTGATTTCACACAACCTTAAAAAAAATCCATTCACACCTAACCACATAAGTACATTATTAGGCACATTCATAGGCATGCCAAACCTGTAGGCAGTAGTAGTTCCCCGAAATCTACTCAGCTAGAGTAACTTTCCTACGCCTGTTGTACATAAAGCAGTAATTGTGCTTGTAAAAAAACTTTAAAATAATCAAGCAAAGGCAAGGCAATTTTATATGTACAACACACTTTCAACACAACGCAATTCAAGGTGCTTTACATGATTTAAATTAGAACACAGAAAATAAAGAATAAATCACTTTGAAGATTAAAATACAAGGAAGCATTTACAATAAAGGCGCAAAAAACGCTTGGACAATGGATAATGCTCATACAGCTCCGAGGGCATCCATGCTGTTTCTCAGTGTAAACCCAGGTTGTATATGTGATGTGAGGGCATTTTAGTCACAAGGAGTGACGTTTTGACACCTAAAACTGGTTATTTGTGTCCACAACCAAGTGTTTACAAGGGAATATTTGGAAATCTTCACTCTGGTCGGAGGTTTTTGAAAGAACAATTTTTGATGTTGTATATCACTGTTCTTTTTTGTGGATGACAGGCCAAATCGTCAAAAAATATCTTCGTTTTGAGAGATACCCAGCTTTTGTAGACAAGGCCTAAGAGCAACGGCGTTTTCACTGTAAGATGAGAGGGGTCGATCCTGTGTATTTATATGGGCATGTGGCAGTGTAGTGTTGTGGGCCGTTTCACTGAAGCAGAAAAGCAGTGTTACCTGTGTGCTATTTTTTTCAAGGTGTTGAAATGGTCATAACATTAACATTAATGCTGGATGCCAAAGAGACCCATGTTTTCCTATCAGTGGATCCCTTATTATAAAGTCATGGATACATTTTATACACACACCTCATATAAGTACCTGCTGTAAACATAGGATTAGGTTAACATGGCCCTTTAACTTAGGTTAACTTAAGTTAAAACTTCGCTAGTTGATGGTCAAGCCTTTATCTTAACTTTCCTTGATTGATTTAACATTTGATTACCATGAAAAAGTAAGTTTACGAAGAAAAGTAAGGGAGTTAAACTCATTTTTTATATATTCATTACACAGAGTTAAATATTTCAATCAATTTCTAATAGTTTTGATGATTTTGGCTTAATGAAAACCAAATATTCAGAGAATCTATGAAGTATTGCCAAGAGGAACATGAGAGACACGAGAACCAACAATGTTGATGAGCCACTAAGATAGCAACCTGGGCTTCTGTTACAGCTCAGCAGAACCCGAGGCTCATTTCCTACATGCGATGCCGCTTCACCCAGTAATTCATGCAAAAGGAGCATGTTAGGAATTAACATACTTTACAGAACCTTAGCATTTCTGTTTAAAATCTATTTTTTAATGATCTTATATAATGTTCTACTTTTTTGAGGCACTGAATTTACATTTACATTTTCATTGCCTGTAAGCTGTAGTCATTGAAATGACAAGACATGAGGTATTGAAATATAATCTAAGTATAATATATTAAATTTAACATACAAAATAATCTTAAACTTTTTCACAACATTCTTTTCTTTAGATGTACCTTTAGCTTAAACTGATCCAATATTTTAGGTTTAGCTTTTAGTACAGGGTAGCTTAACGACTTTGAAAACTGACTCAACTGCATTTCAGATCTATAATTTCAGACCACATTTTAGTACTAATAGTAGCTGCTGTGGTTACAGTAACATTTTTTACTAAAAGTTCAATGTTCATAGTATAGCAATTTAGCTGAGTTTATGTATGAATTATATAGCTATTCATCCCAGTTTTCATGGAAGTATGGAAACTGATAGATTATGTGTTACGGCAACCTATGACCAGTTCAATTCAATTTCAATTCACTTTATTTATATAGCGCCATTTGACAATAGATGTGATCTCAAGCCACTTTACAAGAAGAGTTATTACAATACAATGTTTAATTTAGGAATTAGAGAACCACAGAAGATTGCGTCGTGACTTCTCAGCAATCCCTCACACTGAGCAAGCATGAAGTGACAGTGGAGAGGAAAAACTCCCTTTTAACAGGAAGAAACCTCCAGCAGAACCAGGCTAAGCATAAGCGGTCCTCTGCCGAGACCGTCTGGGGTTTGGAGAAGGCAGCAGAGATACAGAAAGAGCAACAGAACTGATGCAGAAGCAGAAGTTGGTGGCAGGACATGGAGAACGTTCCTCCACTGGAATGCCATCTTAGTCAGGGTCGTCAAACTGGGCGGGTCAGGAGCACCTACTGTAGGAAGGGACTAAAAGAAAACAGGTTAGCGCTTGAACTGACAGCACATCATGCAGTTGGGGAGAAGTAGGATAGAAAGTAGGAACTGACTCTAATAATGTCCTCCAATAGCCTAGCCTAAAGCAGCATAGCTACTAACATTAACCTGTCTCCTAGCTACTAGGAGACCTAGCTAATAACACTCTCTACCTGGCTAACATTAATCTATCTCTATCTAGCTACTCTACCTATTCCTATCTCTTCCTAGCTTTTGACACTCTACCTGACTACTAACATTAACCTGTCTCTTCCTAGCTACCTGTCTAACCTGTCTGTAACTACCTATTAACCTGTCTGTAACTGTAAGCTTTGTCAAAGAGGAAAGTTTTAAGCCTAGTTTTAAAGATAGACAAATTGTCTGCTTCACGAACCAACCCTGGGAGCTGGTTCCATAGGAGGGGAGCCTGATAACGGAAAGATCTGCCACCCATTCTACTTTTAGAAATCCTCGGAACTATCAGTAAACCTGCAGTCTGAGAGCGAAGTGCTCTGTTAGGAACATATGGAACAATCAGGTCTCTAATGTATGATGGAGCTAGATTATTAAGAGCTTTATATGTCAGAAGGAGGTTCATTAGTGTCGCGACAGGCTAAGCAAGGGACATGATAGATGATGTAATACATTGTTCAAGTACGTTTCTGTATTTATTTCCAGCTTCACCATCAGATGTACAAATTACCAATTCTCGTACCTTAGTGATATTGATCCACATTATAAAAATACACAAGATGTATAAGCAAGCGGTACAAGCAAGTCGTCAACAAAACACTTTCACCTCGCCGTCTTCCTCCTTCCAGTCAGTTGGCTGTAAACAGGTTCCAGGTGCAGGGAAATAAAGACGAACACCCATTGACACACCCACACATTAACAAATGCTCATTTGGCTCCTACATTATGAAACATGTTTGATGCATGGTATTGGACATTGATTATTTTCACACAAAAAAGTTTGGGCTTTAGGGCCAACGTTTATGTTTCCTAGTGCTGCTGAAGCATATAGTTTTAAATGCGCAAACCTAAGTTAAAGCCTACATTGTTTCCATACCACTTCTCTCAATTGGACATTATTTCAATGAATACCTTGAAGCCCTACATCATCCCCTTGACCTCTTGTCTAAAACTGTGATTTTATTCTGCTTCTCTCTTCTTTCTCTCATGCCAGGCTGCTCTGTTGGCTCGCTCAGCCTTTGATTAAGCATGTTAAAAGGATTCATTTAAAAAAAATAGTCTGCAAGGCTCCAGGGTAGAGGGACAACATCAAGGTTCCACTGTAACCACGTTCAAATTCAAAATGGGATTTCTGACTGGCAGACCTGGCGCCTGGGTCTCTTCTCCCTTTTCTGAACAGCTGTAGTAGCGATATGCCATTTTAGTTTGGCATGAGCAAGTATACACACACATGCATAGGAACTCTGTCCTCTCAGGCAAAACAGATGTGAAGCCTGTTTACAGCTCTGCCAAAAAGTCATGCTGTTTTTCTGGGTTAAGTGGGGAACATGTGGGTAAGATATTTTTGTTAACAGTTAAGCAGTCATGTGTATTTTGATTTGTAAAAACCAAATGACTTGTGTGCTCATTTTCCAGTAGTTCCTATGGCACTACAGCCACTCTTTACTACATGAGTCAGTTGGGTTCCCCCTAAACTACAAATCAGTTTGTCTTATTTGAGCATACAGTATTTTAGCCATGGTATTTGAGGTTGCCAGTGTCAGTTCCTTGGTTGTTGTAAAAGTTGAATATGGAACAATTTCATTTAAAAAAAATCCCTCCATAGGGTGTTTAGAGAGGTGCAGAGTAAAATAACATTTCCTTTAAAATATATTTGAATTACACTGGATAGACCCACATAAAACATTTCTACGGCATCAAACGCACGCGGAAACTGCGCTTTGTCCTCCTGTCTTTCACATTTTGAAAAGGTTCTTAACTAAACAGAGTTCTGTATCAAGTTATAGTTATTCCTCAGGGTATAAGAGTTTGCTGATTATGAAATAAAATGTTGTTAAGAATTCAATCAATTTAAAGTATACTTTAAAAATGCCTAGTACAAAATGGTGGAAACTAGTCACACTGGTGATACAAAAACCACAAAAAAAAAAAATACTGCTTTGCAATGGATTCTGTTACCCCACTGGAAAAATATACCATATTCAAATTAAGTATCAAATTAGGCTACTTCGACAACTTTTGATAATTTTTTGCACATCTTCCGCAGTGGCGGAAATAAAAGCTGGGCTACTGGCAAATCAGTGCAAACCAAATTAATGAAATTGTTTTGGTTTTAAGGTTTTGACAAAGGTAAAACATATTTTTCCTCTACTATTATGTGTCAGGTTTAAAGGCTTTTTCAATGGTTTAGTTAACTTGAGAAGAATTAACAGAGACATGTAGTGTCACTTCTGTTTTTCTTTGAAGGGATTATTTATTATACAGTTTATGTCACAGCTCTGGTCTCTAACTTGTGTTTACAGTGAGTTGGAAATGTCATCATGGATTAATGAAAAGTAACAGGTTTCCTGCAAACTCTGGTCCAGTCCGTTTGTTTTTGGCCAAAAATATTTTTTGCAACCTCTCAACACAATGATACCGTGCTTATTTAATAATTTGTATTGTTGTTTTTTTCCAAATCAAGCATTTTTTTTTTTTTTTCTAAAAAAAACCCCAAAAGTATGATCGAACTTAGTGTTTTAGCACCATATAGCCCATTCTTTGGCTGTACTTGTACAATTCTCTTATCCATGCAACCAGAACTATCGCTGTAGGATGAGGAATAATTAAACAGATTCTCTTAAAATATGCCTCAGTAATTTTCATGTCACGCAGCACTTTAATGCCAGATTTGGGAGGACACTCAGAAATAGTTTGGAAATTGCTCTTTCTCGTGTAGCCCAGCATGCATTCCCAGCATGAATCTAACACACTGCGGATTTTCAAAGTACAAATAAAATTCTACTTACCTTTTCTGCCAAGTCTGCAGCGCAAATTCTATCAATGTGTGAACATTTAAATCAGCAGAACGGGACTCAAAAACCTCCTGTTGTATTTGGATGTCTTAAGCTACGCATTAAAAAATGGTAAAACAATATGTTTCATATGTTTTGTGTGTTTTTTATGCTTTTTTTTGTTTTTTTTACTTTATCGCTTAATCATGTAAAGCACCTTAAATTACCCTGCTGTCGAAAGCGTGCCATACAAATAAAATACTCTGTCTTTCCTTGCCTAAATAATTTAAATAAAATAAATGTTGTAAGACATCCAGGCAAAACTTACAAGGAGCACAGGAAGAAAGATGTCACGTTGTTGGATAATTTCCTGAATCTGGTGTATTGCAGACCAAGAACAGCGTGCAGGAAGCGGCAGAAGAAATAATAAAGCACAGGAGCATGTCAATAACATTACATTGTATTAGGCCATATGGTCTGCTACATGAATCTATCTTCTGCCACAGTCAGAGCTTTCATTTCACTCTAGGGTGGCCACACATACATTTTAATCAGCCATTTGGCCAGCCAAGCTGACAACTGCTCAACAACAGAAGACGATAAGGGTGATGATAAATCATAGCGCTGCACGTACAAGCTTTGGGTTACTTTGAGGACTCCTGCCAGTTGTAGATTTTTCCCATGATTCATGAGGCTATTCCAAAAAGCAGGATTACTCCGACCCCCCTATTCCCCCTCCTCTTTCTTCACGATCCAAATTATTCATGAGATAACCGTGGATAAATTGGATGGCATCCTGCTACTTTACATGAATAAAAATACTAACAACTAAGCAATTTTAATTTAGCAGGAATCTGTGTAGATGTCATTTATATTTTATTTTGTTTTTAGTAAAGCTTCCAAAACTCCTCTTTTGGAATTTTTTTTATTATTATTTCCATGTAGTCAATCAAAAGATGACTCCTGGTTCACTTTTCCTTTAGCTTTTGGTCTTAGTTTCCACAGTTTGAGTCTCGGTATGCATGCCACCCCTTGCGCTGTGCTCTGGAGGCTGAGCCATGGGGATGCTTGAAGCGATTTGTATTTAAAAGGAAGAAAGTCAATTTCCACATTACTGGGATACAAAGACCAGCCAGTTCTGAAGTTCTTACACATGCTGGAACCAGGGAATACGTTGTAGACATGTGTGCTTGCACTCAATTGTGCACTTCCTATGAAGTCTTTATTAAATATTTATAATTCTCTTTTCAAATATAAAGTATTGAACAGTTATGTTGCGTATTTTAACTAAAAAAACGGAAGACTCTGGAATAACTGAACTAAATCCAAAATAAACTTCATTTTTTTTCTCTGTATAGAATAGAAATGCAAATGTGTTTATTGGCTAATAAGTTAACCGGTGGGGTCTAGTAGAATTTTCTTCAGGACGGGCTATGACTATGATGACAAGATATTATGACTGTCAAATTCTATTTATTTTTTTTAAATCAAATTAATCACTGCGTAGCTATGAATTAATCTAGACAAATTAACATTCCTAAATACGTCTATTTTCAGTGTGAAAAAAACGACAAATCATTGCTCTTTTTTAATGAAATAAAGGAGAGATTAATATAATTTTTGTTTTGAACCCCACAATCACATTCACACATGGCCATTTTAAACTCTTTATCTTTTTACCAGTTGCTAAGCAAGACTAACTGGTTAACATTTTCTGTATGTAAAGCTGACTTTTTCTTATTAATGTTGGACAACCCTGAGCATCCTCCTAATGGGACTGTCCTACGACAACAGCGTGATTTCAGTCAGCGGTTTCAACAGTTTTGCTGCAACACAGACCGCTATTGTAGTGGAGGAAACACTGAGCTGTCTATTGAGGTACTGTTTCAGGATGGGATGACTTTTCACTCTGGGAGTACCTGCCAGAGCAATGAGAGTTGACAGCTTTTTCTCCAACTCATAAGATATGAGTTTTGAGAAAAGCTGTTATTTTTCTTCTGTTCTTTATTATTTTCACACAGCTGCTGCTATAGCTTTGAGTGATATAAATGTGAGGAGGGAGAAGAATGTATGTCTGATCTCGTATGAAAAATAACAATTGCAACTAAGGTCGAAATAATAAGTGCTTTTATAACCGTTAAATAATATGCCTCTTTATCCAGAGTTGCACAATACAAAAATGAGCTTTTCTTGAAATTATTTTGGTACTCTCTAATAACATTTTTTTTTCACTTTCAGTTTGGTTCAGTTCAATTCAAAAATGCTTTATTTATCCCAAAGGCATAAATAATGTTCTCATAACTTCAGTCATATTGGTATTGTTAGTCATTGTGGATGGTACTGATTTTGGGAGGAAGGATCTTCTGTAGCAGTCAGTCTTGCAACAAATCTGAATAGGTCTCTGAATGTAGACTGTTTCTGTATGACAGTCTCATGACTGTGATCTCATTCTAACAATTTCCAGGCAGAGGAGACAACATTTTCACAGTAACAAGTCCTGGATGACATCATCACTTGTTGGCAAGCACTGCTTATCCACCTCATTTACTTTTGTGTCTCTCTGTATGGATATATGGTTACAAACCCAAGCAGAGAGATGCTGAATTTGGATATGGAATATGCAAGGAAATTATGGTTTGAACTTCCTTCTTCTCTCTCTATTCTTTGATCCAGCTCTGCATCTATGAAGCCTCCCTTTCAAATCTTGTTGAATTTCAGGGTTGCAGTTTAGGTATTTATTTATTTTTTTTAGCTTTGGGTATGCCAGTCAGCTCCCGATCGTAAATTCAGTATCTCAGAAAGTTAAAATATTGTGAAATATTTCAATATTGAATTAGTTCGGTGACACACTCAAATCAGCTAATAATTAATCTCACAATCACACATAAATACCAAAAAGAGAAAAAGACTTCAACTGAAGATTTTTTTATATTAAATTAAAACTTTTTTTAAATTGATGTTCATCCAACATTGGATGTCTAAAAAGCCCATTGAGAGCTCAGAATAGGTTTTTCAATAACGTCTTATGTTGAGTTAAAAATTAGCTCAATTATCATATATCCACATAAAAAGCCCAGCCATGCAGCGACTTAAAAAAAATAAATGAATGCACTTGTCTGGCAGTTATGTCTGTGGCAGCAAAAACAAGGCCAGTGTTTGATAAAATGGAGTCTATTAATGAGCTCCAACAACTCAAGATAGGAGAACAACTGAGAATTGTGGCCTCTAATCAGCCAAAGTCTTTGAGCCTGTTGACTTCACACATGGTGCGTCAGCACCACACGATCTGCGAGATTACATAAGACATCCAAACAGTCTGTTGACTTTGTCACAGTGGATAAGATCCAGAGAGAGAGTAAGAACAAGCAGCAACATTTTGAGTCATATGCACTCAGATTTAGTCGCTAATATAGCTGATATGAGAATTTATTCTACCTTAAATGGAGAACAGGATAATACATTTAATTCACAGCTACAAAATTAATTTAAATTATCATAATTATTGATAACAGAAGAAACTCTTATTCTCCAGATGTATTATATGTTGCCAATATTGAGTTTCTGCTGGGTATTTTAAAGCTTGAATAATTCAGAAGACTGTTTTGTAATGTATATGTCACTGAAGATTTTAAGGTATAAAAACATCTAGAAAGTCACCCAATGTGTAAAGAAAAATGTTAAAAGTAATTTGGAGAGTATTTGTTTTGCCTTCTAAAATGTATACCTTGCTTCTTGGAAAAAAATAATTACAACCTTTTTTTTTTTAAGTGAACTTTGCCACCTATCAGATTTGTACGTCCCAAAACATGACAGTCTGGTCCATTGGTCTCTCTAAGTTGTCCTTAGGTGTGTGTGTGTGTGCGTGTGTGGTTGTTTGTCATGTGTGTCGCCATGTTGCCCTGTGATGGACCGGAGACTTGTCCAGGGTGTACCCCGCCCCGCGACCCCTTGAGGATAAGCGGTTTAGAAAATGGATGGACTACAGAACACATTTTATTCTAGTTCAAAGATAGGATCATACAGTCATACAGCAAAGATAGAGCTCCCATTTGTAACATTTGAAATGTGAATACATCCAATGACAAACCCATCATCAAATTTAATGCTAAAAGTTTATGCTATTTCTTGTAAACCATTGTTTATTTCTCTTGGAAATCAGTAGTTTAAAAAATTATGCTGATAAATTATTCAAAAATGTGCAATTCAAATGTAAAATTGAACATAAACATTATTTCCAGATATGTTTTTGACCTATAAAATGATTTGTCATGGCCAACTTTTTTTTGGTTTATTGTATTGTGAATTGTGACTTACATATAGGCAGCTGATCAGAGTTCTTTTGTGCACATCCATTTTTATTTTTTAATGTTTGTCTTAAATTTGAATTCCTATCACAGATTTGCTAACTTGTATTTTGCAGAAAGTACACCACTATTTAGGAACTTTCTTGTAAATTATTTAATTGGTATTTTACATTATTTTTACTAATGGTTGTTCTGATTTCTCTTTTGGGATCAGTTCCCAAAAAAAATTCCAAATTGTTTCCAAGCTGGATACAAATTGACACATGGTCAATATGAAACATTCCAAGGCAGACAGCTGCTTTGCAACGCTAAAACTCCAGATATCAAAACTGTAAAAATATATATATATATAATAAATAAATAATAAATTAAATGCTGAATGAGCAAAATGACAAGTACTTATCTGAATTTAATTTGAAGACCAATAAGTTAAAGGACTTTTTAGACACTGAAACAAAGGTTTTCTCTACAAGTCTCTTTGATAGAGTATTTTTGTGTTTGGGAGAAAAAAATAACTAAAGAAAAAACTTACAATATCCAAGATTATAATGCTAAGAAATGTATTTCCACTGCTCTGTTCATAGCCTGTGACCATGATCACCACAACTACCTGTGTGGTTGAATCCTGATAGATCCCCATTACCCTGGGAGTGAGCCCTCACAGCTCAGTCCATTAAGCTAGCCACCAAAGGGTTGGCTCCTAAAGTCCAGATTTAATCACAGTTTCCATCCTCTTGCCAATCACAATTAGCTTCTGATAAGCCTCTCTGGAATTGCACCCAGGGGCTTCCACACATAGACAAAGGTTAATTTGTGAGCAGCAAGGGCCCGGCTACAGGGTCAAAGGTCACTTGATTGAATACATGGAAATATGCGGGTGTGCAAGATGGTGTGGCTTGGCAGCAATTACAAACTTCATCAGTATTCATGCGTTTCTTTTCATGGGTAATGGGTACATTACCTGGAAATAGGTGTGCTGATTGGAGGTGGCCTTTTATGGGAAGCAGCTTATAGGTTGTATTGGGGTGGCTGGAAATAGAAAGCATTTTTTTCAGGACTGTGCTTTGATGTGTTTTCCAGCTCCGTTTTGTGAGGTCCTCTGTTGGCCTCCAAGCAACCTCTCCAAGTGTTTGAATTTTGTTAAATAATAATGGTTGGGGAACGATTTTTGTCTTTGCCCTGGTTGTTCGCCCACTGGGGCTCAGTGGATAAAGTAGTCGCCTTGTAATTGGAGGGTTGAAGGTTCAATTCCAGCTCGCATGTTGATGTGTGCATTGGCTAAGGCACTTAACCCAAACTTGCTTACCAATCTTTGTATCATATAAATGTGTGTGTTTGTGAGTGTGAATAGGTGAATGTGGCTCGAGTGAAAAGCACTTTGTGTGGTCAGCATGACTTAGAAGTATATAAGTTCAGTGCATGTAGCACTTAAATGTAGAATTTATAACACACCCACATACTTTTATAAACACGTATTGACCTGTTTATCAATCAGAAATTGTCCGCCTTTATATATATGTTGCCAATTGAATATTTATTGAACAAAATCTCCCATCTTCAATTTTTTTTCCTATATCATGTGAAATACATATTCTCTCTATCAATCTACAAAATAGGGAAGATAACTTGCATCATGTGATCCACATTGTCAGTTTCAGCGGTTTTAAACTTTTTCATCTATACTTTGATGCACATGTGGTCAAGATATTGAAGACATCTTGAAGTAAATATATTTTTCACAATAAAAGAATCTCCTACAACCAAAAAAATGTAAAGAGCTTGTGATTGTTGCGATGTCACCCTAAATAATTGTTTATCACAGTTCAATTGTCTTAACATTTTCAGTGTATCCATTGACTGCAGACATGGGTACATCTAGACACATTTATTGAGTTTTTGAAAAACGTCACATTTTCACACTTTTTCCCTATTTCTATTGCATGTTTGGTGGCTTTTTCCCATTTTCAAACGAAAATTGACAAAGTAGTGTGATATTTGAAACTTTTTTTAATTAGTATTTTACTAAACTGTAGGATTAGTGTTTTTAATGATGATTATTCAACATATATTGTATTATATGTAAATAGAGTAAATTTGATATAAAAGTTCACACATCCATATCGGAATGGCGTTTTTATAAATAAATTCTTTAAAAACTGCAAAAAAGTGGTTAATTAAGTTTACATTTTAAAGTAATACATTCTTGAAGTACGTTTGTTTAGTCTTTAATGGGGATGTTTGCTTCCGCCGTTTGACTTTGCCTACTTTATCTTGCAAACATTCTCTAATGTATCAAATTGTGAAGAGTTTCCTGTCCAAAGCCCTTTACAGGTATGACGGGTTTTCGGTCATGAAATTCAGTTCAGTTTACTTGTTAATTTTGGATGTATGCTCGGACTCACTCTAATACTGAAAAATAAAATCCATCCATCCTCAGATGTCTGGCAGTTGCCTAAATGCTTTGGATCCATACTAACGGTTTATTGTTTCACACACCTTGATGAAACATCCAGTGTCACTTTAGGGGAATCCCACAATATGATGCTGCCACCACCATGTTTCGCTTTGGATTCAGTTTAGTAATTGTAACAGAAGGTTTCTGTGTTCATATCATGGGCGTAAAATTGCGTATGGACGGTATGGACGTGTCCATTCCAATATTCCAATGTACTGAATCGCCCACACCAAAAGGAAAATGATACATTCACGTTGACTCTGCCCTCTTTAGTCCCGCCCAATGTATTTTGTGATTGGCTTTGCTGCCTGTATGTTGTCTTAGTTGTGTTTGGGACCGAAGTTTAATATCAACTTAGCATGTCGCGCAAAAAAAAAGAAGGAAGCGAGAGGACATTGTGAGCTATTTTCATTTTCACAAAACTGTAAGTCAGTCAAAGAACATATTGCCAATTCATTGTAACACTAAGGATGACATACGCTATACCTATGTTAAGGGATAATATATTGTCGTTGGAAGATCTGATAAGACACACGGGACACCGGTGACGAGAGCTCCCAAACTTGACGATGGAAAAATTGCTATTGTGAAACTCAAAAAGGGTTATTCTGTCACATATTGTGCCATACGTAGTTGCAGCAACTCGTATAAACGCTTGAATGAATGATTTTAAAGAGAGTTCTGCCTCCCGGTGTCTGCGTTGCTAAGCAACCGGGTTCTGGCAAGAAAATGACATATAAAACTTAGCTTATTTGATTTAGCCTTTTATTAGGACTGGAAAACGCTTACGGATTATATTATTTATTTTGGACATTGCTGGACTAAATGTGTGGGTCCTCTAACCGAGCGGCATCAATCCTTTAATTACCCAGGGTGCGTTTAGGTTGAAGCTCTGCAGCTGCTGCGCTGTGCGGCTAGGGCATCCCAGACCCGGTGTTCTACCAAAACAGCATACCCATCAGAATGACATACTTTCGGTTAATACATAGTAGTAAAAAAAACATACTTTTCCCTTTGGTGTTCAAAATCTTTTAAAATCAACTTATATTCGATATATTTTCGGTTTAGGTTTAGGCATTTAAAAGAAAGTATATTTGTCCTCCTGTGACCTAAGGGTTAGGACATAAAACATGTGGTTTGGTTAAAATTTGTTGGAAAACTTGAGCTACGGTATGCTATTCTGACAAAGTATGCTGTTTTATCAGAACACTGGCCATCACCACCACCAAGCAGGCTCAGCATGGCAACAATACTAAGCCAGGGAAAGAGGGCAAGATGTGACATCAAATGCACGTGTACTGAAAAATCTTACTACAAGCAGCATGACGTGCATGCCATGTCTGTGTGCAGTGGCTGCAAGCATGTACAACATGTCTGACAAATGCGAAGAATAGACCGTTACAGCATGCGTGTGTTTCATCCCCCCCCAACACCTCCATAACTATCTGTACACATTGTAGTTATATAGCCTAATATAAATATTTTTCTTTGCCAAAAAAAATTTTGGCAAGTTGTTGCCGTTTATATGCTGCTGGTTTTTGAGATGTGATGCATTCTGTCACTGCCCATGACATCATTTCTATTTATCAGGAGGATACGGAAGATCCCCAGTCAGGTAGCTCAGCTTCAGATACAAACAAATCAGGGATACAGGTAAATTTGATAGAATTGAATAAGTTACTAAATGTACATTTACTGATAATGCAGATTGGCGAATACATTATAGGCTACATGTTATTTCAAAGTTAGATATCATGTGTTATTTCAATAGGATGAAACTACGGCAGGTCTGGTGAGCGGTGGTTCAGGAAGAGACCAGGGGGAATCACAGGGGAGACATATGTCAGCATAGGTTATAATAGGTTAACTCCAGTGCATTTTAGATCATAAAAAGGCAATACAAAGCTTGATTTAGAACAGAAATTAAACCTATTCTTTATTTGCTTAATTGGTTATTGAATGTGTTCTTGTTTATATGTGTTCTAGTTTACAAAAAAATGAACGTATCCGGTTGGACGGTGGGGCCGGGGCGTTACGCCAAATTGTGTCCCCACCAATGTGATCATCAAAGTTACGCCCTTGGTTCATCATTATTTTACAAACCTTTGGAGATTTTAAGCAAGAATGGAGGTGGTGTTTGGAATTCTTGTTTGGAAGACTTCTGTCTTTTAACCTACTCCCTAATTCTGACTTATGGGGAACACAGTGGTAAAGTGATAGCGTGATACAGTGAGATCCTTCTGATACCTTGTAATCACAATCAAAACATGGCTCTAGCCTTGTATGACAGTTAGCAAAAGATAGACCAAAAACACAAGACCATCTGTACTTTGTGCCTGGTTAATCCTATTTACTTAGAGTAATGGCAGATACTAAAACTTAATCAAAAGGGGTTTCATCTAATTATTACCTTAATGGTCTGCACACTTCTCCAACACGGTATTTGCTTTATATATATATATATATTTTATTTTTTTTAATTACTGAAATTCCTCTTACAGAATTGTTTGGTTTATTTTCAACATTATAAGATGAATTTGACATTTAGTCACAAACACCTATTAATTTAAAAGTGATGTGTATACTGTTGATATCCAGTGCATTTACCTGGAATAGAACCCTATGGGGTTAGTACCTTTTCCTCCTGATTGAGCTTCAGCAGATTTGGATCTAAATACCAGGGCTTCCTGAATGCACGTGACTCAGAATTGAGATTTTACAGAGTAAACAGACTAGTTTATTCTGTCCTGTTTATGATTGCATCTCTCTGACCTCCCGTGCTGTGGTGCAATGTCATTTCCAGGCCAGCTGGCAGCGGGGACATGTGAGATTGTGACGTTGGACAGGGACAGCAGCCAACCACGACGGACCATCGCCAGGCAGACGGCCCGCTGCGCCTGTAAGAAGGGCCAGATCGCCGGAACTACAAGAGCCAGACCTGCCTGTGTGGACGGTAGGAGCTAAGGGGTGGACGGGGGGCTGGGTGGGAAATCCTGGCTTTGCTTGTTTTGTTTTAAGGGCCCACTTAGTGTTTGAGTAGTTCCATCCAGCGTGTAGTTTCATTTCAGTAAAAATTACTCAAACATGAGCATGCTCCTCCCGAGGCATGTTTGACTGGAGCAAAGAAATGTGTTGGCTTTGAAACATGTTGAGATTACATGTAAAACAAAGCCTTATCCAAATGTTCAACTGTGTAAACAGTCTACAAACATCTGCTGTACGGTTTGGCCCCTTTTTCCCCTCTTATTTAGTTAAGGGTTTAGTTGGATAAACCTACAACAATGTAGAGTAAAGTGGATCACTAGGGCTGCCTTTATGTTACTAAGACCTGCACCAAATCTATTTACAGCTGAGTCACTCGCTAAAGCTGCTTCAGGGGAGTTTGAAAATCCCACACTAACAGATGGGCTTATTTCTTTTTTCTTGAATAGTGACACCATTACTGTAATAGTATGTTTCAACACAGATGGGGAAAAAATAATCCTCATACTTGTTTTTATTCTTGTCATTATCTATCCAATTGGCTAGTTGGGATGCTTTTCAACTTAATAACCTGTTTCTCCGAAGCAAAATCCTAATTAAGACTCCTTATTGTGTGCTTAGTTGATATCTACAACTGCAAAATGTAAACATTTTCACCTTGTAGAATGACCTGGATGAATCAGTTGATCGCAATTTGTCCCTATGCATTCTAACAACTGTAGTGCACATCGAAAACAAAAAACATCCGTTATCTATAGGTTGCCACTGATGGGATAGAAGTAACACATTTAATTGTGACCACAAAAAGAAGCTAAATAAGAAGGATCCTGTAAGGGCTGAAATACTTTTCACCGCACTGTATAACATCTTCATTACAACTGCCCTTTTTAAATAGCCTGCCAGCCTCTCATGATGGGGCCTCTACCCAGGGTGGGAGGGGATGTCATGTGCTCAGGTGAGGGTAGAGTAAATGCCTCTATTACTAAGATGGACCAGCAGTGAGCTGTAACTTCAGATGTCTTGTTTTGGCTGTTATTCAACTGTGCCTTCTCAGTTGTACCTCCGATTTGGAGTGTTTTTCATCCTCGTGGCTCTGTTCGAGTGATTTTACTGACTTATTACGTGAGGAGTTGGCCTCTCGTCACTGTACTGCTTGCCTAAATGGTGGAAATGATGGAAAGACTTTCTTCTGGCTTTTACAATGTTTGAGCTGTGCAGCAAACACACACAGTTACACTAGTTACTTTCTTTTCCTTTTAATACTTGTTATTAATTAAAACACATGTATGTTCTAAATTTGGTCTCATCCTCCCAGCCAGTGTACTGCTGCTGCAGTCTTGCATTGCAAGTTGCAGGCTAGAAATTACTGCTTTTTTGAGGAAAATATTTAACAAATAATGGGATTATTAATTTTGTAGTTATCCTAATAAAATTACTTTAAGTGGAAGACATTTGTGTGTTAAGCTGCATTTTGCAAAATGTTTACATTGTGTATTCAGAGATGCCAAATCCAATTTTAGTCTGTTCAACTTTCTTTCTGAGAGCAGTAATTGGAAATGCAAATTGCCTTTTTCTTTCTGAGATTCGGATTGAATTGAGACATTTTCATTATATTTTTTAAAAAAAGGAAAAAAAGAAAATTGTGATACAGAAAAATCACAAATGGAAAAATACTATTATTATTATTCTCTGTGACTGGAAATCCAAAAGTAAACTGTGCAACGTTCTTTAACAACAACAATTTGTATGAAGAAAATCGGCCTAAAATAGAATTGTCATAAATATTTTCACATAGCAGATTGTAGGTCTTTTAATGATCCCATTCATGGTAATGTTAAAATAAACAAATATCTAACTAAAAGTGTTAAAAGCAGAAAACTACAGACCTGGCGATACTAATCGGAGCACCTGAAATTCTGTAAATGGTATTTTAGCAATAAGTTTGCGTACTTCGCAAGTGTGGAGCACACAAATGTATTCGGACACATTACCAAAGTACAAAAATATCAGGAAGCACCTTAGAGAATTAATATCTGCTGTCAGTTATTTCCAAACTGTTCAACACTCATTAAGATTATTTTTAGTGGGAAACATTTAGGACCATTACTAACCCTTTCGAAGAATGCACAGTCCAGCTAACACAAGATCAAACTACACAATGGTCAGATGAATTAGATAAAAAAGCTCTATCTGAGAATTAGACTTAGAACACATTAATATTTCCCGTCTGGCTTTATTTTCGCTTACTAAATAATGTTTAATTAGTATTTTTTGCATTTAAGGTTTAATTTAATAAGCTTTATACACTCGTTAAGACTATAACATTTTTGTTGTCATGTTCTAAACTCTGGGATTGTAAAACAAGAAAAAAACATGGTATCATCTGCATAGAATAGAGGCGTTTTTATAGTGTATTCAGGAAATGAGTAAAAAGTAACCTGACAGGGAGCCCTTGAGCTCCCTGTCAGGTTACTCAGGCACAAATGAATTACATTCTGGCAACCTGCTGCTCAGTAGGTGCATCTGTATAAGCACTGTTCACGAATTTGGCATTTTATGGGGAGAATGGTTGGACATGCGAGTGCACATTTTAATCGGTTAATGTCCACACACAAACACACACAGTCATTTGTTTTGGTTCATATTACAAAATCCCACAGCTTGATATTATTGCTATGCGACATTGAGACGCCTGCCTCCACAAATGCAATCTCATTTGTTTATTTGGAGGGCAGACTCTTCTCACAGCGGGGGGATTTAAACTATGGGGAGGAGAAGGGACCTGACAGTGAGGGGAGAAAAAAAAGATTTTGAATGCCACAGATGGAATTTCAATCAGTTTTAATCTACTGGAGTCCTTGAGGTCTGCTCACAGTTGTAATGTGCCTTTGCCTTGGCTGACATGATCGGTGTCCTTCATGCTTCAGATGCTGTTCACATCGGTCATCCAGCATGCGCAGGATAATCCTGAGCTCCATCAAAAGTCTCACACCGCACCTGATAATGAAAACAGAGGGAGTGCTGAAGAGTCGCTCTTTTGTTGTTGTGCATTTCCTATCCTCCAGGTGCTTTGTGTCTGTTTATTGCCTTGAGGAGGAGAAAATGGGAGATAAGTCGTCAACACGATAAGGGAACTAGCTCAGGATAAAAAAAGAAAAGAAATCCCCTAAGAACTGCAGCTCTGTGGAATAAAGTGCTCTTTCATTTTCTGTCTTTTACCTCCTTTTTTCCCTTTCTTCCTTTATCTGTTCTTTCTGTTACAGAGACACTTATTCCTGTGGTCCTCTGCTTTCTCTCCAACTGTATGTCGACCTTGCCTCTACCTATTTGTGGCCTGTATTGCAATCTAGTTTCTAAAAGTACATTTTCTCGTAACTGCTCTTTCATACTCTCGAGCCCTTTTACATCTGTGCTTGACGAGTTTCTAAAGAGCTGATCCTGATTCGTATTAGGAGGAAGAGAGACCAAGAGAGTGTATTAGAGGGGAATAGAATCACCTGCTTGAGCTGGCGGCTGGGACGACAGATACTGCAGAAGCAGACTCACAGGGCATTTTAAATGAGCTTGACCCATGTGATTGTTGTTGAGGCACGGGTAGCCAAATTGGTATTCTTTTTCCTCATGGTATAGGTGGTTGTGGCTTATGTCGAAATGCTAAAACCAGTGAAGGCCTTCAGTACAAATACCAAATATTTACGGAATCACTGCATTAACGCAGAAAAGTATGCAAAGATTTACCTTCTAAGACTGAAAAGTAAAATTATCACCACTATATTTAAAATAAATGCACTGTTTTAATAATGTTACGATTGATGAATTATTTTAAAGAACACATACGTTCATGACACTATAGTGCAGCATTTCTTCCTATGGTAATATTTCCAAAAAGCTAAATCAGCTTGGTTTAGCAGATTTGAACAGATTCGAATCTCCTCCACCCGTTTCTCTCTTTGTCTTGGCGTATACTTGGGCTAGACTCTTCATCTACTTTGCCTGTGGGTGGTGATCAGAGGGCCTGGTGGTAGTGGTGGGCCTAACGTCTACCCCTGGGTAGCTGTTTCTACCATCAGTTTCTTTACACTTCCGATTGCTAATACATTTAAAAGTGCTAGCCATTTGACATTTAAGGGAAAGTTTTAGTTGCCTTGTTTCTGTCACTTCTTTGACAATGTGCTGCAAAACACATTTAAAAAATTTAAAAACCAAAACATTTGGAATGGTCTAATTTCTACTATATGCGAAAATAACTATTTTACAAACTTTTGATTGTCCAAATTGATGTATTTTGTGGTTATGGTGCCTATCTCCAGCTGTCCACGGGCGAGAGGCGAGGTACAACCTGGACAGGTCACCAGTCCATCACAGGGCCACATAGAGACAGACATGCACACACTCACACATAAGGACAATTTAGAACTGATTTACAATTAATTTAGATTGATCAATTAACCTGACAGCCATGTTTTTGGAATGTGGGAGGAAGCCGGAGCTGGGATATGAATCCACAACCTTATTCCGACTTGGGACCTTCACACTGCAAGACAAAGACAATAGATTTATAAAAAGATTAGATTAAAGGCTTGTTTTTAATATAGCACAAATCTTCTGTATGATAAATGTTCTATTGAATCCAGCACTAATATAGGCAACAATTCCTCAAACTCACTTTGTTTGCCTAAAAAGTCTCAATAATCTATGAAAAAATGTTGCTGCTTTTATTTAACAAAAGGATTTATTTAAAGAAAGGTTAGGAAGCGTGCAATAACCAGACAATTTTACAGGGCAAGAGATGGTTTGGCTGAAAATTTGTAAGGTCCTTTGGTCTCGTCGAATTTCTTTCTTTTTTTTCTTTTTTTCTTTTTCCGCTTTCTCACATGCAACCTAACATACACACGCACATTTAAGACTGATGACCATGGGCTGCGGCCTTGTCACTGGGCGAGGGGGCAGGCAGATGGGGACCACAGCCTGAGGTGGGATGCTTCTCCTTGGGTGTGCTGGTTTACAGGCAGTATCTTCCTAACTGGAGCGGGGTCACTTGTCGCATGTTGCTTTTTATATACCACCAATCACACACAGAAGATGTAGTCCCTGTAATCAGGTTCTCATTTGCTTTCATTTTGTCCTGTTATAACCACTTAGAGTATAATTGTGAAGTAGAAGAAAAGTCAAATATTTTTTTTTCTATGTAAAAAACTCAGCTGTCCTTGTGTATTCAGTTAATTTTCTTTGATACTCCTCAATAAAATCCTGTGTACCAATTACTCTCAAAAGACACACAGCTTTAAGTCCTCTGCAACATCTTACAGGTTTTCTTCTTTATGATTAGCCCTACCTTTCTTTGCATCATCTACTTTTTCTATTCTTGAAGAAAAGCTTCCCACACTACGCTGCTGCCAAATACTAATAAAATACAATCAAATGTGTGGTTTTAATGTTAGGACAGCTGAAAAAGTTAAGAGTATGAAAACTTTCACACAGGATGGTATTCAATAAGATACTGCAAAGGAAGTATGTAAAGAAAATCCTAAATCCTCTGATTTTAGTGATCCTTTCAGAAAACATCAGTTTTTTCAATTTTGGAAATGTAGTGGGAATGCATTCTACTTGTTTTATCTGTGAGGTGGCAAACTGTTGTAAAGCACCTATCCATGTTTGTAACTCGTCTTTCTTCTTTTCAAAATTCAGGTCTGCAACATTTCATATTTTAAATCATTTTAAAATCAGGAAAAAGGTGTAAATTGTATTTTGTATTGCAATTCAAGAAGCTAAAAAAAAAATGTATTTACAGTTTTTAGTTGACTAGTTACACACTCAGAGAGGTCTATTTTTCATTTCTTTTCGTTACGGATTAGGCAGCTGAGTCCTATAAAGCTATATTTTGTTTAATAGCTGAAACAACTTCAACACATCGGTTTTACTGTGCGTAAAACAAAAATCATCCCAACTGAGCATTTTACTTTAATATTTAACTTTTTTTCATTACTGAGTATTTTATATTTCCTGAAAATAATTTTGCACAGCTTTCTCTCCAGAGAGATCGGAGTCAAAAAGCCTCTTTGTGAGTTTTTCTAAGCTCACACACAAATACAGAATTTCTGTTTTGCGGTACGACAAGCAAAAATATAATACAAGGAAAGCCTCTGTTTCCCCCGCGGGATGAAAAAGGCTGACAAGAGGTACACATTAGCATAAAAATAATGCAAAGTGTTGTGCTCTGGCTTTTATAAGGTGGCAGGTAAGTTTCACATCCATTAACCTTGCATTATGTTGCTTTGTGGCTTCTTCTCTGCTGAATTCCTGAGGACGGTAAATCAACTTTTCACAGTTTCTTGCAAAAAAATAACTAAGGCGTGTTTTTATTGTTATTAATAAATGGTTTTATATATATTTAAGAACTACCTACAATTTCCTTATTTTATCTTTCTAATGTTAAAGACTATTTTGTTTTTCTTTAAAGTATTTCTGATCTGTAGATCCCCAGAATTTCTAATGGTTTGTCTTTTTTTTTCTTGTACTTTAGCTGCCCAGTCATTTATGTCTTGACATTCTGTCTCCTTTTAAAAGCCTTTGTTGGTAACTATCTAATCCCACAAATGTTGTTTTCAAACACAAATGTATGTACAGATCATTTGTCTCCCTATGAAGATATATATTTTTAATGTATGGAATTATATTTTATTTGAGCTATGGTAGACAAAAGTAATTTTAAATAGTCTTTAAAATCCCAACTGGCACACCAAACGTAGTTACACATAAACACTGCCTAGCTATAAAAACCTCCCCAAAAAAACATGAATGTTAATATATAAAGATGCAAACTGATTTTATAGAGTCGGTTGAAAACACTGACTGTGATTCCAGGTCTGTGTATTGTTCTGCATTGTGGTTGATATTAAAACCAGCACTGAGGAGATTAAACTCATTGAGCTTAATTTTCAGTGATTATGTGTGTTTTATTATTGATGAAGCTAGGCATGGATGAGTATTTAATAATAAAACAGTTATATTTTTTACAAAGATTTTTGTTTAGATATATATGACATGCATGCTTATTAATAAACAGAAAGGCAACAGTTACTCATTTTTTATTGTGTTGAAATCTATTTTTAGGTTGTTTTTTTAATGACTGTAGAGTATATAGATGACATCAGCAGAGTGGCACAAGTGTAGTTAAAACACCATGATTTCTCCTGTCTTTTGCCTCTGGAAATATTCTGAACAAATAATTCTGTCTTTCTTGTAAGAAATATTTGTAGTAGCTGTTTTTCAGACATATTAGTAGCAGTGCACAGCAACATATGCTTATGCAGAACTAAGCTATAGGTTCCATACAGCCAACAAAACTCTTTCTTTGGCTTATTATTCAATTAAGTTCCATATATTATTTATTTCAAGGGGAAATTAAATATTGTAACTCATATCATCCAAGTATCTTCAATGAGTGATTGTGGATGGGAACACTGTGGGGAAGAAAAATTTCTGGTTGCGGTCAGTCTAAAATCTGAAGCCTTTGACACCGTTGCTGTGTGAAAGTCCCATGACTGACATGACATTCTGACAGCTCAATATCCAGGCAGTGGAGACAAAAAGTCCTTTATCGCACCTTCAT
Organism: Apricaphanius iberus; assembly: GCA_028564705.1. NCBI lineage: Eukaryota > Metazoa > Chordata > Actinopteri > Cyprinodontiformes > Aphaniidae > Apricaphanius > Apricaphanius iberus. The sequence goes on from JAPXFQ010001855.1 coordinate 38,369, forward strand.
TTGTTAGCAAGCACTGCCAATCCGCCTCATTTGCTTTTGCTGCTCCACTTCAAAGCGGCACAGAGATGCTGGAGTCTGGGATATTAAACATGCCCTTAACGATCGATGGGTGGAATAGTTTTAAATCACTCTTTTTGTCGCTGCTCTTTGGTGCTTTTCTTGATCAATCGAGTTTAGTTTTCAACTTCTCTGAGATTTTGAGCCGTAGTTCAGGAACTATTTGTGCTTTTGAGATGCTCATCAGGAGCAGAAAATGTCTTGTTTGTAAGGCAAAACATACAGAGTTCTTACAACCTACAGTATGTTTCCCCCAAGTTCAAGAATAAATATGCCAATAAATATATCAATTAGAAATTGTAGTTCTAATAAAGAAATAGTGAATATATGAGTAAATTACAGTATTTCTCTTACAGAATATCAATCCATAGCATTCACTTTAACTAATTTTTGGTTTCCTCAATAGAGTTATGGAATTTTTGTCTTTATTAAAATTGAGTCTCACTGCCAAAGCACATGAAGATTAATCCTCTGCATTCGTGCATGTGTGCAGAAATAATTAATCTCAGGCGCACACACACACGCGCACACACACACGGTAAATATTTAACATCACTGATGATCTAGCTCTATAGCTCACACAGATTCCATAATGCGTTCAGGCAAGCAGTTACACTCTCTGTTAATGAAGCTGCATTATCCATGGATCCTGTCTGCACTGAACCCACTGCATTCATAAATTTGCAGCTGTAATGTGATGAAGTGCGCCCAGGTGTTCCAAAGCTCTGAGATGTTGATAACGTCAGAGGGTTTGGATGCGCCATTGTTGTAAATGTTGCTACCTACTTAGATTTCTTATTAGAATTAACAGACATGCTTGATACGCATCAGTGGATATACTATATCAGTCAAATTAGCTATGCTCCAAGCATTTACAGTGAAAATTTTAGTATTGGTATATATACTCTCTCTTGCTTATATTTTGATCTTTCCCCAGCAACATCAAATTTTATCTAGTAAAAAAAAAAACCCAGTTGAAAATACAAGTCCTTTTTTGCTTAGCTCTGTGCTGATTCATTCAATAATGGCTCTGCTGAAGACCCACTCTGTACTAAGAGTTCATGAAGAGGGATGTGTGCTCAGTAGATTGTCTTCGTGTGCTTTGTCTGATGTCAAATGAGCCATCAGGCAATTGCACTGAAGTATTGCAGAGCTCTTCATAAAGTATGATTCTCAGCAAGGCCAGTACACCAATCACTTCAGCCCATCAGACTCAGCCCTTTAAATCTGTAGAAACTAACATGTCTGTCATATTTTTAGTTTTTTTGTTTAAGAGGTACTAACAGAAGACATGTAACAAATGCATATGATATAACATGAATCACTACAATGTAGAATCTAAACCTCTAAAGGATGAGTCTGAAAGGACTTTTACCCCTTAATTCTTTTCCCATTTCGGTTTACCACAAGCAAATATTCAATGTTCTATTTTAAGATTTGGCAGCTATGGATGCTTTGAGAATGGCTAAATGAAAGCAATCATGGCATTCTGTTAGAAGTTTGCCATATAGTTGTGGTAGGATCATACCGTCTGAATGCTTCTCTTCAGCAGGAATATTATTGGTGGAGTTAGAATCTGTGAAAATTAACTCAGTGCAATGCCAGGGATTTATAGCTGAGAAGCACCAGCTCTTACTGCTTCCAGTCTTTTCCTGATGGCCTTCTCCTGCCACCTACTGCAACAAAGACAGAAATAATCCACACAGACAGGAAAGAGAGGCAAGCAGACTCATATCAATATGGCAAGAAAATAAATAAGCATGTGTGAAAACACAGAGAAAGGCAGCTCTCACCTCTTTGAATCTCCTTTTCTAGAACCCTTTACCCCTGTGTCTTTACTTTCTCTTTCTATGTCCGCCACGTGCCTCAGTGGCCGTGCCATCCGGCTGCACTTGTGACTGCATGCCTTCCTAAATGTCTGCATGTCCTCGCCATCTCCCACAGGTCTGCTCATGGGCACCGTCTCGGTTGACGGTCTGTACTCTCACCAGCTAAGCCTCACTGGCCTAATTGGAAGGAAACAGTCCCCCCACCTCCTTCTGCTATGTACGCATGTCCGAGAGGGTACGCCTGTTCATCTGGCTACGGGCAGTGAACAATTAATGAAGAATTACCGCTTCGATGGACCCATACAGGGCTCGGGCTACAATTTAGAGCAGGGGGAAGGTGTCAAGTGAGTCTGCCGACATAACCGGGATGAAGACATAGTGACCAAGGGATAGATAAATCATCCATCTGACAGAAATTATGCTTCCTGATAAGTCTAGCAAGTGTGAGAGCACTGGCAATATGTAATCTTCAAGAAAGACTACAGAATTATGACTATATCCAATCAAAAAGCTTAACTGTATGGTCATAAATCAAATGTAGGGATATCCCAGTCACAATATTTTGGCTATCAATACTGATCCAAGTCTTGAAAGGAATAGAATAAAAATGTGTTGACAGATATGGTGTGAAAACCAGTGATGTGCTACACATGACCCATGTTTTGAAACCAACATGCAACATGTTTGTTAAGCTGCTGAATGCAGGCTGGCTACCAAAAACGACCTGACCAGCTGCTAATCTGGTAACTATTTATGAAATCTCTGAAACTACGTGAAAAATAAATAATAGTTTAAATTATTACTTAATCTTAATTCCATGAATGAAAAGTAGAAATACAGTTTATAGATTAAACTACACATCATCAATAAAATAAGTGTATTTTATTTATTGAAAAAAAAAAAATAATAATTTAAAGGTTCTGTTTGGATAGTTGTTTTTTTTGTGTGTGCTTGAGCTCCACTGTTTTTTTTATGTCGTTTTTGTTTAATCTCACAAGGCTGCAGGTATGTGAGAAATGTAAAACCATTAATATTTACAGTTTTGTGGAATAATACAGCACACCATGTATCAGTCATAACTATCTGAACTAAGTTAGAAGATTTATATTTCATATGAGTACTCAATGAACTGAATGGGGAGGCAAAGGTTAATGTTATCTTAGTAGAGGCCTGAAAATTGATTGACAACATAGAGAATACTCTCTGAATTATGTCTATTCATGTCTTTGCAGTGCCCCGTGCATCCTTGTTAATAAATGATTCGGGATTTTTAGACATTTTATATACAACATGAATGTGTTTTATTAAAGTTTTGGCAAAGTACTGAAAAAAATTATATTTTTTTTGCTATATGTTTATTTTTCTCGTATCACATCAGACAAGGCAGGGGACATTTTTTATATAGCACACTTTAAACACAATGTAATTCCAGGTGCTTTACATGATTTGGGGGTAAATAAACTCAACATATAATAAAAGCAAGGGAACAATACTGAAGTCACACTGACATCCCAAGTCTTTTAGACCCCATCAAGAATTTTAGAGAGTGCTACAATTTCTTAGCACCTCACACAGATGTTAAAATGTTTCCCATCTGGCAAACATTTAGATACCATATGTAGAAAGACAGCTTTCTTTTTAGTAATTTTCTGTATTTGTCAAAATGTCAGTCAGTGACAACCTCTGTGAAGCATGCTAGCATTTTGGATCGTAAAACCGCTTTTTCCTGCCAACTCTTGATGGAAGCTCAGATGAGGCGGGCCAATCAACTCTCGAGCTCTGTGTGCTATTTGATTTCTGCCGCTGACAGAGGCAACTGGCAAGACGGGCTCCAAGTGTTCACTCACTTGTTCACTCTCTCGCTTCCCAGCTCCAATCCAACACACACGAGCCCATCTGGCACCGTGAGAGAGAAGGCACTTTTCTCTTTTTAACCCCCATTACTCACGAGGTGCTGATTCCATATGATGGGTGTGAGAGCCCGGCGGTCTACATCTCCACACTAGTGTTCCCACTTATCTTCCTTTCATGTGATTAGTGGTGCTTCTTTTCTGTTGCAAGAGCCAAAGAGAATGGGATGACTGTGATAGTGGTTGGTTGGATGGATGGATGGATTGGTATATTGGGCACAATGAGTGGCACCAACAGAGTGATAAAGTGCCTCATACCCCTTTAAGGTTCCACATTTTGTTAAATCACAACCACAAACCTCAGTGTAATTTACTTTGATATCTATAGACGAGTACAAAATAGTGCATAAATGTGATTAGGAGCAAAAAAAAAAGAAAAAAATCCATAAACACAAGCTATAAATATTGTAAAGGAAGGTTTATGCTGTCGGAAGTTGGTAAAAGTTGAAGATAAGTTGAATCTAGCCAAAGGATAGCTTCTCCTGGATTAGAACCTATTGGAGTTAGCAGGAGACTTAAAATGTAAAAAAATAAAATAATAAATATATATATATATATATATATATATATATATATATAGTCACAACCATAATAGAATAGCTTAAACCAATGCATCTGAATACCTTTGAATGGCCTAGTTAAAGTCCAGAAACAAAAATTTCAAAGATATGCGCTCTCTATCCAACCTGATTGAGGTGGAGCTATTTTGCAAGGAGGGACAGGAAACCATTTCAGTCTGTAGATGTCTAAAACTTCCTTTAACAGTTCAGTGTAACTTTTTGTTGGTCAAGCACATAAAATCGCAATAAAAGACATGAAGATTTCGGTTTTAACAAAACAGCATGTGAAAAGATTCAAGGGGTATTAGTGCTTCCGCATGGTGCTCTAGTACACCTCTGTGGGGAGTCAAAGAGTCTACTGTGTAGAGAAAGTCAACACGAGCGGGAGAATTGGGAGGTCATTTGAGTCCGTCTTTATGGTCTCAACACAAGCAACATCAGAGTAAAAGCGATTACACAATGCCTTCTATGATCCCATTAAGCTCATGTTGGCTCATTTTTAGCACACACAGGCTTTAATGATGGACAAAAAGCAAGATGAAATTAATTGCTTTTATGGATTTTGTATTTTAGTTGTTTTTAATATGAACAAACCTTGACTATATGGCCTTGGCATGATAACGCTGCAGCAGGAAGCAATTTGGTGGTCAGCGGATGTAAATATAACACGGTTGTGATTATTTTTTATCTTCCTCATTAAAGCAGCGGAGGAACAGCTGCACGGGCACACTGGGCAACTAAAGAAAGGGAGGCACTCTATTGTGACTGAAATGATAAAATGCATAATTAGGTAGGCAATGTTGTGCTCCATCTCACGCTCACGTATCCTCACTCTGTCTTGTGCTGATAGGTGCAACTCTATGTTTCCTCTCCATTTTCAGAAATGATGATGTTCATTAACGCAATGCAATTTTGGGCAGACCTCTCTAGCTCTCTTATTCACCGTACCATTTTGTCTTAGGTAATTTACCTTTTATTGGCTGGCTTAGCAATTTCATCTGAAACATGGGTCCATTTAATAATGTATGCGTTTTGCTGTTGTGTACTGTTCCAACACCCACCTGTAATTGCAGTGCAGCTGGGTGCACTCTGCTGGATGGATGCACCAGCTGACACCAAGACTTGGTGAGAAAGACGGGAAAAAACAACACATTCAACAGGAGAGTTGGGTTGTTTCCTTCTAACCATGTTGATTTGATATAAAGTTTAGTTGCTAATTAGTAGATGTCTCTGTTACACCAGTGTTGTACATTTTTGCTTTTTCAAAAGTAGGAATACACCGATACCAATAGTGGTATCAGGTATTGGGGCCAATACTGTTCTTATGTACTGCATTGCATTGGTTAAAGTTAGCCGATACCCTGAACAGATATTTAAAATGCGGAAACTCTGCAATAATTTCAATTAATTTTATTTTATTTTTTTTCACTTAAAATTTTCAAGTCCAAGTTTCAAATCCAAGTATTGTATCATATTGGTTTGAAAAAAGTGGCATCTCGAGTAAAAAGCTTAATGTAGAAAAGGAACAGCCAGATCTAAAGTTGATATGAGTGAAACGACTCAAGATCAAACGTTACATGGAAGGTTTGCATGTGCTCTTAAAAAAAAATTTTCAGTTCCCCTTAAAAATGGTTTTCTATTGTTTGATTACATGTAAAGTCAATGGTGAGTGGCTGTCCCTGCTTCTTGGTACAGTTTAAAGATTGGATATGGAACATCAGCATAATTTGATCTAAGTTGTAGTTACAACAATAAAAACATAATTCCAGCTGTTACGTTGCCTGGTTCACTGCTAATACGCCCAATGACCAACCTGAACTGTGTCCAGTGATTAATGTATTTTAGAGGAGTTTCATTTACAGCTAACGCTACCGAAGTTAGTGAGTTAGCTTACCGATCCAGGAGCAAAGTCGTCGTTTCAGCATGTGTTGGATGCCGTGGAAATGTTTTATGTGGGTCTATCTAGATTAGGCTTCACCAACATTTATTCTAGTTTCTGTTCTTCTCTGGTCACTCCTCTCCAGAGAAAGATAACGACATCTTCCGGGCTGCCGACTCAACCAATTTTTCCCAATGTCAGCCAAGCAGTGCTGTTAATATAGTAAGAACTTAGACACCGTATCTGTCAACCCGCAATGGCGGCCGCTACTGGCTGGTAGGTCTAAACATAAAGTTATTGTTGTGCCCATTAAAATGTACATTTTATATTTTAATCTAAATATATGTTTTTAAAGAAATGTAATTTCATTCTGCACCCCTCTAAAGCCATGTGAAGGTTGTTTTTTTATGTCGCTTTTTACGAAAATGTTCCACATTAAACCTTTAGGCAATAAAAGAAATATCACTTGACACTGCTGAGATTTAAGACGATTAAAGCTTTACTGTTTTCTGCAAGTGAGGACAAGGTCTTGTCTATTTTTTGTCTGTCTGTTGTAAACCTTGAGCTTAAGAATATGACTCACCACCCAGGGTGCCATTTAATCAGGGAGTGCCAAAAGCAATAGGAAAGAACAGTAAAGTGAATAGCTCTCTAAATTGGTTTTCTGTTGCTTATTTGAGAGGTCAGTCAATGAATAATGGCTACCCGTATTTACTACAGTTAAAGTCATTTTGGAAGATATGCCTTTATACTGTTTGAGACCAAAGACCCCAAATCTTAACATAGATTTGTAAATGTAATAAGAAGATTCATGTCTCTCTTATGCCCATTTTGTAAACTTTTAGCATTGGTAAAAGAATACCTTATTAATAAAGATATCTGACAGTCTAATCTGGCCCTCATAAATTTTTTAAAGTCAGTGTGTAATTTTCGGCCAGTAGGGGGCAGTTCATACCTAAATTATCACAAGCATGAGGTATCTGTGTCTTCGAGTAAGAAACTCAACAACGGAGGTACTACTAGTGCTGTTTTCAAATGTTCAATTCCCTGAAAATTATCTATTTGCAGCAACATGACGAGCACATCAGTCTCTCTTTCATCGCATGGAACTAGCGAAGAGGTAAAAATGTATCTATGGGAAAACTTTTTTCCATCTTTAGGGTAAATCGATGTTTTAATAGCGGGCGTGTTCCGTGCGGTTTGTCCGTCCGGCCTCTTGTAGAAGTAAAGACATCATCTAATATGTCCTTCTCCTGGAAAGAGGACCCACACCTATATATTTTAAAACTGATTTTTAATGTCAAAATATAGCCAATATTTTGCAATTAATGTGCTTTATGTAATTATTATTGCATAATATTTTAATGGCTATTTTCAAAGATGTACTGCAAAAACTACACACTGTCACTTTAAAATCAGCTCAGTTCTTATGGCGCCATCCTATCAGGGGCGTGACATATGCACCACCGGACGCTAAAGACAGAGAAGTTGTTATTTTATGTGTTGAGTCCCCTTTCCCAGTAGATTATTGTTATTTTTATTATTATTATTATTACTATTATTGGATACTTTTTAAGAAATTTTTAAAATAATCAATCTGTTCTTAATCAAAGTAATTAAATACAAACCTTAACCTAATAATCCTAAAATGAATAAAGTTTCAAGACAGTGTTGAACTAAGTTAAGCACTCAAAACGCAAATAAAAATGGATCTACTTATGTGTCACTGACTGGGCCTTTACATGGCCCTATGTTCATGTGTATGTACCGTCCTACAACACTACTGCTGTCACCCTTCACTCTAATCTAATTGTTCTGCAAAGCCCTGGAAGTAAGCTCATGGTCTTTGTCCTTGGGTTGGAGCACCACAGGTTCACCTTGTCAGGTAAAGTTTAAAAAATGAGAGGAGAAAGGAAACCTATCTTGTTAAGCATGCACGTTGATAAAAGCGAGTAGAGAGACATACTGTAGATGTTAGTGTCTCTCAGTAGGACAGACATCATTATCTCCACCCTTCACACCGTCCTGTCCTGAGGAAGCTGTTAATTTTGCTGTTAAAAAAATGAAGGAAAAACTGATGAATGAAGGAAAAGAGAACACCTCCACTGCTCCACATGTGCCATCCTCTGCTGTCGCTAGGGGACAATTTTTATAAGAGCCAGTTATGGAACTTCACATGGCCAAAATAACATTAGCGTGGCTGTGACAAGCATGTGAAGGCAAGATGAATCTGGGATAAAAATAAGGGGAAATGAATACAAATGGTGTCTCCTTCACCTAGAGGGGGAAATAAATCATGGGTGGACTAATGTGGTGAATTCTTTCACCTTCCCTCTTTCCGCTGTTTTTTATCGTCTCTAGAAGACACTCGCTCTTCTTTTTTTTGTGGCCTTTCATTTCCCGACTCACTTCCTCTGATTAAGTTAGCTTCCAAAGTGTCCTTCTGTATTAATAAACCGCTCTGGGAGGGAAAAACGCAGAGGTACTTGTAGGTAGGTGTCAAGGTGTCACGCTGTAGAAATGCAGCAGATTCCGCCATCTCTCTAATGGCATGTGAGCATTTGCGACTAATAACGTGTGACTCATTTTAAGTCACAAGCAAAGTGTGACTTCAAATCTTTGTTTTCTATTGTTCTGGTTGCATATTTCTCACAAGGTTGCCTGTAGAAAACACAAATAAGCAATTAAATCACTGGTTTCTGATAAATTGCTTCCCTGCTTAGTTTACTTTTACGAGGGAATTACTGCTTTACAAAATAATTGAAACTGCACTTTCTATTTTACAACCATAAGTGCCACCTTAATCTGAGATCTCCTGTGTGTTGACCCTCAATGGTAACACCTAACAGTTCAGTAATTTTGCGCATTTATTTGCTCTTTCAATAATGGTTTCAAGTCTGCCCTTCAGTGGCTTTATATTTACTCAGTTTTCACAACAACAATCTTAATCAAACTAAATGTCTTATTCCAGAAGAAAGAGTGGGAAACAATTATTCTTTTTTTTTAAATCACACTATAATAGGCTTTAAGTATACTGCTCTTTATATCTTGTAACGGTATGGTCACCTAGGTGATAAAGGTTGTGTTCCTTCTCTGTTCTGAATTCCTTTATCATGAGTTGCTTTCTGTGATATGATCTTAGCTTTCTTCCTGTTTTCCAACAGCTTCTTTTTAAGGGATGTCTTGGTTCTACAGTAAGAAATTCATGATTTAACAACTGTAGAATTACTTTAAAGACACAGAACCAGGTTCATTTTTTTTATTCATGAATGAAAGTTTCAAAACTGTGACTTGTATTGGCTCAGGTATTTATTAAAAGGAAAATCTAATAAAACTTTAAAAAGTTTAAAAAAAATAAAGAATTATGCATATTCAAGGTATAATTTCTGTGCTTTACATTTTTATTAGGATTGAAAACATAAGGGATTTCAACTGAATGGCGACAATAAATGGCTGACAGCAGAGCAATATTGGAGTGAGGGGAACCATTACTTGACATTCCATGTGGACTAAGAAAAACCTGCAGAGTTTAAACCATCTCTTTAAAAGGTTTCCAAACAAAACAGTATTGACTTTCTTCAGATTTCGGGCTTTTTTACAGATTCATTGTGCGAATCAGGATTTTTGTTTCATAATAAAACCCTATATTATTAACAGATACATTAAAAGGTTTAACTTCCACAAAGCAAAAAAAAACTTCTTATCCAAAACATTTTTGACTCTTTTCTATTTTTCTGCAATTGATGCAACAGAGCAATTGTAAGCAGGCCAGCACTTTGGTTCAATCTGCTTAATTTAACAGTTCTCTTTTGGCTCTCTAAACCGTACAGACATCCACATGTCCATCTGCATGTGTCCGAATAATTCTATTAATTCTGCTCAGCTGTCCACCCTGATGTTAAAGTGGATTGAAAATCCCAACTTGCGCAGTAGAAACATGGAGTTAGGCCAACATATGCCTACTGAAACCCAAACAGACACAAAGCTTTCTATTTGATTCAGACACATTGCTGATTAAGATATAATAGAGAAAATACGAATTTATGGGAACAAAATGGATTGTGGCATAAATCCACGTGACGTTGAGGGCATGGGGCTATTCGAACCCGCATAAAACATTAAGCTTATGTACTATAGTTTTACTCTTTGGAACCATTTGAATTTCAACATTTTATTGTATTCAATGATAAATCAATGTAAACAAAAGTTTTTTTGTTTTTAACCAGCAATTAGGTGTGTATACAATGGTAATTTGATGCAGTTAGCCATTGCCCATATTTAACCCACTGGTAGTATCTGGTTTATTAGCAGTTTATGCTATGGAATGGCTGACAAACAGAGATGATATAAATTATGACTTTGAAGACTTCAACAAACGTTTAGAAATATTTCAGCTTCGATCCCAAAACTTCAAACTGCTGCCTTTATTTTCCCTGTAAAAGTGGAAACACAATGGTGTAATGGGACTTGCCTAGACTGATTTGAGGGAGCAGAGGGCATGTCCCGATTGATAGATGGAGGAGGAAGGGGTAAACTCTCACATCAGGTGATTGTGTGTTACACGCACACCCGCAGGCAAGTCGACCTTGCTCCCCACAAATCTCTCAGAGTTTAAAGTGAATCCAGAGGTTCAGTCCCAAGAACAACACTTTGTATGAGCACTTACCATGGATATAGGAGTTTAAAGGCCAGGCCTGGGGAAAGGTGTTGCATATCACAATGAATTTTCATCAAATACCAGCTCTTTTTTCTCTTGTGACCTTCTGACAACTGTCAGTAGAATGTGCGGCTTCTGTTTCCATAAAAAGCAGAAATATTTATATATCTAATTGTTCCATATTGCGTTTTTAGCCTGTTATTTATTGATTGTATAGAATATTTCATAACTAAAAAAATATGCTATGATTAGGAATTTTTTTGTGTCAAGACCACAGAATGATCTTAACGGCTTGTCATCACAATGAGCCACATTTCATACTGTGTTCATACCTAAAATAGCCATGAACTGGATAATACGACAAAAAGGCTTTCAACATTTTCAATCTCAGACCGTTGTATTTACAGAGGCTGAAAATTCAAAAGGTTAAATCTTTACTCTGGCATGTTTAGCCTTCTGGTTATCCACTTTTAGTCTCACTCTCCACAGCCTGAATGAGGAATGGAAATATCTCAATATTAATTTATTTTTTTTAAGTTTTGCACATCATTTGTGATTAATCTGACTTAATTTTTTCAAACCTCTGAGTCTTCTCCTAATACTAGCAGTGAAAAGGGTATTTATCAGTGCAGATTTTTGACTTTACAACCAGTCATTTACTTTCAAGAACTGATAATATCATGATTACACTCAGCTCCTGTCACTCTCTCATCATCATCTCCACCTGTGTTGTCCTGTCTGAACCTCCTCACCTCCTATCGTTTGCACCTGTGTTCACTTCCTATTGTTTTCACCTGTTCCTCCTTGTATCCCCCTACTTAAGATCCAGCAAGCGCTTCAGTCCTGGCTGGATCATTGTCGTACATGTGTTGTGTATCGTCTCACCTTATGTTGCTGCACTCAATAAAACCTCACCTGAACTCTGCTTCTGCGCCTGGGTCCTTCGTCCTCCATGCAGCATACACATGACAGATAATGCTGAAAAGTCAGCAGATGAAAGCTAGTAGTTTTCGTTGGATTACCTGTATCCGACCATATTAATGTTCTGATGTTAAATAAACTTCAACATCCCATCCTACCTCTCTCATAGTTCAATGTCTGTTTAATTTAATGAGAGCTAAACTGTTGCAGTACATTTTCTGTGGGCTTTATAGTACAGGGTATAACATAACATGGTGTCAGCATGCCAACTGCACGCTCCATCAGAACTCGTGTCATTGGTTGCATTGAGCTGTGTGATACAACTGAACATTTCAGCGCAGGCTTTTATTGTGGCCATTATTAAGAACACCTGTGCATCGGCATCTTGATATGGCACACCTGTGAGGTGGTGTGGATTATGTCAGCAAAGGAGAAGTTCTCATTATCACAGATTTAGACAGATTTGTGTAATATGTAGAAAAAGTCAAAAATAATAGTGACATGTTATAGAGCTATGTGATAAATGTATTAGTGGTGTATATCATTTTAATAATAGTATGGAAATTGTTACTTTGCTGTTTTAAATAACGTATGTTGTTGTTTCATCTTTTTCTGTGAAAGTGTGATATTTATACTGAAATAAGTTTCATGAGGCTCTCCTACTGCCCAATATATAATCTTTAAAATGACTATTTTGCTATTACTTTAGACCTTTGTCAGTTCAGTGACCCGTAGCTCAAAACAGCTATTAATTACACAGCTACAAGATCCCATAACTAGTCTCTTGGCTGACACCGTTCTAAAGAAGATAAAAGAAAGTATGAGTAAACAGATCTCATCTTATAATGTGGAGTCCAGCTGTGCCTGGATGAAGCTAATGACCCCACCCTTTCATCATTGGCACTAATTACACTCATTAATATTAATGAGCTCATTAGCATGGTGACAGAATGTGTGTAATTTATGAGGTGTGTGTTCGCATTTGGAGTCTGGAAGGGAGCACAGAGAAGGGAGCGAGGTAAAAAAAAAAAATTAAACTATACTTACCAGTCATAGGGAGTTTTACCTCCTGGTTTGGCATTAATAAAACTACCACCTTTTGTGCTTGGATTTTGTTCTGTTTACTTTCGGGAAATAAGATATATTTTTACTGAAAAACATGTCAAGCGAAGTTAACAAAAAAGGTATTATTGGAGCAGGAGCTACAAAATACACTGAATTGTAAAGACATTTATATCCCTTGAAGATTTCCGTTTAAATGAATGTGAGAGACCAACTAAAAGTTGCGCACCATTCTGAATTGGAAGGAAAAAGATACATCCTTTAAAAAAACCTAAAAAAAACTCCTGCAAATTTCTATCATGCGACAAACTCACAATACCTGTCTGTGCTGAAGAAAAGTATCCCTTTGCACATAAAACTGTCACCATGTCACTCAGAGGGGATTTCATATTCAGAAATAATATGAAGTGTTAATCTACCTCCACTCATGTATTTTTAAAAAAAATCTGCATGATTGCTTTTCCCCTCCATGGCCTGTGGCCGACTTTAAAGCAACACCTAATAAGTGTCCTGCCTCTCCTCTGCTGTATCAGTTGTAAGCAGGATTACAACTGATGTAAGCAACCCTGCCGTAGCCTGCTGTTGCTCGCACTGGCTTGGCAGAGAACAACGTCGTCAGACGAGGTGGTCTATTTTGCATGCTTTTATCAATGTATGATAATTTAAAGTTCAGACACACCTCCCCAAACCACCGGTGTCGTTTAGTTCAGTTTCTGGCCAGCAAAGGGCTACTGAGTGCTTCCTCATGCTGCTCGAGAACCACTGACACAGATTTGGAAGCAATAGCTCAAAGGCACAGTCTGTATTTTTCGGCCAGTAGGAGGCAGTGCATACCTAAATTATCACAAGCATGCGGTATCTGTGTCTTCAAGTAAGAAACTCAAAAAAAGACGTCCACTTAGTGCTGTTTTCAAACGCTCAATTCCCTGAAATTGATCTATGTGCAGCAACATGACGAGCACATCAATCTCTGTTTCATCGCTTGGAACTAGCGAAGAGGTAAAAATGTATTTATGGCGAAACTTTTTTGCATTTTGAGGGGAAATTAATGTTTTAATAGGGGGCGTGTTCCGTGCACTTTGTCCGTCCGGGCTCTTGTAGAAGTAAAGACGTCATCTAATATGGCTTTCCCCTGAAAAGAGGACCCGCGCCTATGTATTTTAAAACTGATTTTTAAAGTCATATTTTACAATATCACCAATATTTTGGAATAAATGTGCTTTACATAATTATTATTACATAATATTTTATTGGCTATTTTCAAAGATGTACTGCAAAAACTACACACTGTCACTTTAAAGTGTTAAAAACTCTTTAATGTTGCTTTAAATAGAGCTCTTTATTGAAGTTTATCTCACTTTCATACTTCCACACTTTCATAAAGTTTAATTGTGTGGAATACACTGTGCTGCTGACAGATTGTCCCACCTGAGATGGTGGTCTCTCGGTATAGGTATCATGGACCTCTTGGTTGCTTCTACAATGAATTATTCCCATGCTCAGCCTGTCAGTCAGCATGGTTGGACACGTCTTTGTAGGTTCACAGTGGTGCAGTACGCTTTTGTTTTCGGATGATGGTCCCCTTGAGCTTTATTTTGAGGTATCAGAATAAATGGCGGAGAACGTAAACCAATTGCACACTTTGAGATTCTTATTTGTTATAAATTCAGAAAACCATGAATAATTTTCATTTCTGATTCACAATTATGCGCTACTTTGTGCATAATGCTTGTTGAAGAGAAGTGACAACTGAAAAGTCAGTGAATTGACAATTGGCTGGGTTTAATATAGTTTTATTTAATGTCATAAAAACAGGAGACAGCATTGTTTCATAACTAGAATCTGACTGGGAAGTGTATGTTGGATTGAATGCATTTTATATATATATATATATATATATATATACTTTTTTCGGCTTGTTTTTGTAAAGTGAATAAAGACGAAAATTGTTGTGAATTTGTGAAAGAAACATAATTTAATAGAATTTATGTTAGTCTGATAAATACAAATGCAGCAAAAACACATTAAAGGTTTTTATTATAACACACTGTGATAAAAATGGTTACGATTATTTTCTCAAATCACTATATAATGCCGTATAATATGTTTTGTAAGCTTTTGTCTTACGTGGTTAGAATGTTGCATCACCACCTAATCATCTTGAATCAAAAATAACTATTTAGATTTTGGATGTTTGTACTCTTCAGAGATTTTTGCCTGAAGCATCTCATTGAAAATCATGTACAAGACTCCAAAGATCTTTTCACACATCAGCAGACAAGCGCAACTTGAGACGCCTTTGCTGAAATTATATTTCATATGTGAAAGTTCAGACACCCAAATTGGGAGCTGAAGATGATCCACCCCTGATATGCCCCTAAGCCGACAGTAGGAATAGTCCCTTAGCTGTATGGAAGTGTGTGTGTAAAGTAGGTAGCTATGCATGCACCACGCCTTTTAATATCAACGGCACTGCTGTCACTCTGCAAGCACATCAGGTTGAGCTGCTACTGTTTGTCAGGTGCGAAGGCAGTCAGCTGCCTATGTGCAGATGGCTCGAGTGCAGGAGATTCTTGCAAATCCCTTCAGAGGAACTAGGGGGAGCCAGATTGCTCCACAGATTGTGCTTTCTGAATGCACTGCCCCAGGACTGTAAAATATTTCCTAAAGCTTAATGTCCACATTTGAAAAAACCTATTTTTTTTTTTTGTCATTATGTTGTTGTACAAAAAAATACTAAGAATCAAGGAAATACAGTAAAAGCATCAATATACAGTTCACCCCATGCAGGTGGCTGTGTATCTTTTTTTATATGTCCAAGGATACATGTGCATAAAAAGAATGACTCCTGTGGGAGACAAGATCATCTCTTGAGACAGGACAAAGTCAATATGGAGAGTTATACAAAGCCCAAAGGGAGCGAGCCACCAGGGGCGAGACGTATGCTGACTGATAAAGATGAAGAGGGATACAGTGCAGTCTTTTTTCTTTCTTTTTTTCCATGTCTGTGAGTGAGCGCGAGAAAGCAAGGGCAAGAGGGACATAGCTAAAGAGCTGGTTGAAAAAGTATGTTCTGCTTTAAACATAGATACCTTCCCCATAATTTGGGTCTGCAGTATTGTTAGTACTATAAAGAGGTTGGCACATGATAAATGGTCCTGTGGTCTTTATCGTCATCGATCAGTTATTGACCATTCCCAATGCATGGAATATGTGTTTGGCTTAAGAGTGTTGAATTGTAAACTGGGATGGGATAACATCTAGGAAAAATCACTGTTTCCAGACTTATTAACACAAACATTTAATATAAAAAAAAACTTAACTTTATTGTGATGTTGAATTATGAGATTGCTTCTACTAAAATAAAATGATTAAATGCTTTATTAAGCAATAAACGTTTACTATAATTCTAATGAAAACATACGTATTGCTATTTTGATTTTCATATGTAGAAACACGTACTTGGAGCAAGAGAAAATGGATGCTGACAGTCACTGTTTAAAGTTTGAAGGAACATCTGAGCACTTTCAGGAAAGCATTACCTTAGTAACAGTGATGGGTGGTGCTCCTTGATATATTTTAACTGTATAACTATGTATATTTTATACACAGTTACTTTCCAAATGTCATATCATTTCTAGTTGATACATTTCTTTGGCTTAAACCATACAAATTGAACTAATACTTTTGTGGTTTTTAAGCTGTAACGAGCCTCAAGATCTCATCTCTCAAGTCATGCAGCTGGTTGGAAAAGATGCTGAGATTCTGAAAACCGCAGTGTTTCCTCAACCCCGTGTCATAGAATATAGCTGGTTTCAACTGTGACTTGGATTTGGTTAGAAGAGGTATACAAACATCAGAATTAATAGTTTGTTTGGTGTTTTCATTAGCAATTTAATGAACTAAAAAGGGTGCTCTATCGGTGTTAGGAAAGACAGAGGCTTCTTTCTCGTAAATACATCATTAAATGTGTTTAGTGTTTTGCTTTTGTTTATTTATCATATGATTTAAATGCACCAGAAGGAATTTATTAGCTTGTAAAATGCTTTAAGAAATAATTATGATAAATTAAAACTAGCATTATGATTCTGTTAATGGCTTTTTGTATTATTGAACACATGTTTTGGATTCTTAAAAAAACAAGATATATTTGTTTTAAACAGTTTTGAAGAAGTTTTACTTTCTGCTTTCAGGAAGATGCACATTCTGGATTAATTATGTAGCCAATATAACCCTTTAATTAGTAATTAAATTATAATTAGTATGCTAAAATAAACAGAGTATTTTTTATTTAGTATTTTAGAGTTTTGTTTTTCTTTTGAAAAGAGATATATGTGGTATACATACATATTTATAATTAATTATAATATTTATAATGAATTAACATGCTGAGTACTTGTTATTCATTGCATGTTTTTGAATTTATTCACCAAATAATTACCTGGATGTATTTTTTTTCCTAGTATTCTCTTCAGTAGTGACTATATTGTTTCAACTGTAACCAATGTCAACGCCGATATACTGTATATTGTAATACAATTTGAGGGCCAATTTCATGGTTACTTCAATAGCTGTTAACTATTTCTGAAGATATTCAAGCTGAATATTATTTTTCTCAGAAATCTAACATCAATTAAGTATATTAACATTTAAAATATTTGTTTCTTAGTGTTTTTGTGTTCTTTTCTGAATTGAATTGAATTACTACCTTTCTTGATCTCTATGCTGGTACCAAAGTAGATGCTTGGAACAGAGAAATGAATCCATTAGGTTTAGGAGCCCCGCAGAAATTAACATTTTGCTTTGAGTTTGTCTCAACAAAACTGTGGTTGTGTATGCATGACTGTTGTTAAAAAGTACTAAACACACTTTGATAGAAACAATTCTGTATAATCTTCTGTCTTTTGACAGCAAAGTCGAAAAAAAGGTAAAGATGGAAGCAAAGGAAAAAAAGTATAGACCAAATCTCCCTCTGAACCTATTCTCCCATGGTACCCAGTTGTTGGGCTGCCTTTATTTGTCCAGGGACAAAGCAGCTCAAGGTATAATCCACCTGCCAGTCCCGTTCAGCATCAGCAGCACTCTGGCAGGAACATTCTGCCCCCCACTTAAACACAAAATACCATCAGTGCGGAACAGTGGTACCCATTCTCTTCTCCGTTCTTTTCTCCTCCTCCTCTCTTTTCGGAGGAAAACCGCACCACAGGAAAGCGGGCGTGGGTGGTGGTGTAGAAAGACTGCAGAAACAGACAGAGTCTGAGGAAAAAACAGACATGGAGATGCTTCAGAGGTTGAGCAAGTATTAGCGGGAGGGGAAAAGAGATGAGCAAAGGAAGGATATAAGATGTGGAGAAAGAAATGAGTGGAAAAAAAAGGGAAGCGGAGTGGGGGGGGGTTCATGCTCTTTCTTCACCCTGCTTACTGGCGGGGAGGCCCCAGGAGAGACTCAAGATTGATTGGTTCATTTGGATTGGAAAAGTGGATCTCTCCCATGAAAAAAAACTTGTTTCCTTCCAAACCAAATGACAAATGAGCTATCGATTTGTTGTTTACAATCTAGGGGGGCACAATGCCCCCTCAGTGCACATGATGGACCTCATAATGGCCAAGTCTCTGAGGTTTGCTGTTGGTGCAAGTGGTACCAGGCAGTTTGCCTTACCACAGACCACCATAGAGCACCATAAGAACTGTGTGTGGAAACAATTTTTTTCTGTCACTCTGCTGTCCAAGTATGGTCAAATATGACAAACCCATTCTGATCATCTTTTGCTTAACCCTTTCATCTGATAATTACTACCTCACTCTGAATTTTCATTAGAAAAAAATACATTTAAAGAGGACAGTAATTAAGACCTTAGAATGTGTAAAAATGTATGTTGAGTGAAAACGACAAAATTTATTAAGTGTGTCTTATCAGGCTAGTATTGTTCTCAATATTAACAAAAAACATTTAGTCTCTGACTTCATAGGCTCTTCTTTGGTTCTGTCTTATCGCTCCTTGTTCAGCTCTCTATCTTTACTCCTCAGACCCCCCTTGAATATTTTTTTTAAATAGAAAAAAATATATTTGATATATGAAACAATAAGATTAAAAGATTCCTTCCGTAAACTCAAACATGTACAAAATGTATTATTCAATGATAGCATCTAATGGTTATCGGGTATTGACAGATACACAAAATCCAGTCATCGGTATCGGGACTGTTTGACATGCTGTGTCAAAACAATGTTATGAAGTATATCGCTTAATGATTATACTCGTCTGTCTTGGGGGTTGCTAGTATGGATTTTAAAATCCCCCACAATGATTAATTGTTCACATATGATACAAATTACTGAAGAAAGTTAGGTAAAATCATTAAAGAAATGTGTGTTAAGTTTTGGGAGTGTATTTAAAGCTAAAAAGAAGCTTTTTTAGGGTGCTTTATCTGGAGAACTACTCAAATGAATCAAATGTGCCAAGTGATATCTTTTTAAAGATAACTGAGTCATGAAAAAATGTGGCTATGCCTCCAACTCGTCTGTGTTTTCTGCTCTCGCTTAGAAAATTGTAATTTGACAGAGTTGATTCTATCAATGTAGATGTTTCATTAGGTTTCCGAGTAATTAATTAGAAACAATTTACCTGACTAAGAACTGATGTATAAAAATCCAAAATTATGAGGTTTGGTGATGGGTAGCAGGTCCTTATGACAAGTAATCAATTTGAGATTTGTTTTAATATGGTATTACTTTTTTTATAAGTTTCTCCTGGTAATAAACACTGGATTACTACTTTCCTAGGCCCTGAGAAGTTGGCTTGATGTTTGCTCGGAGTTGTCCAAGCACGTTAGAGATACACAACAGTCTTTAGCTTTTGAAGGAATGTTAGGAAAGTTTAAAAGATTAAAAGGATTAAAAAGAACAATAAACCAAAACAGCGAAATACTAAGACCTTCTTCACACGTAGTCGGGTATCTCAAGAAACTGATATATTTTTTACTGTGGTTTGGCCTGTCATCCACAGGTTTAGGACACCTAAAAGAATTCTTTATAAAAACTCAACAGAAAAGGTAGAGATCCACATTTTCTCGGGTTTTCAGCATCTGCATGTAGACAAATGAAACTGGACTTTTTATGACCAAGTGTCCCTGTCCGCGACCGACAAAAAATGCTCCAACATCACTAATGCGACATGCTTTTACACTCAGCAACAACATTTATACACTCAGAGATGTGTCATTTAGTGACTGCAGCATCGACCAATACACCCTACGAAGACCCTGTTGTAAGAGCTTAGCTGAAGCCACCAATGTCTTATGATGGTCTGATTATTTTCCATTTCTCTTGTCCTTATTTTTAATTTGTTTCCAATAAAGCTATATTTTTTTAGAACATACGACTTCTTCTGCCCCAACTCAGAATAGAAAACTAAGTCTATTACCGCTCTGATTAACCCACTGCTGCCACCCAGTGACCAGAAGGAAATTAAAGAAAGCTTGATTCCAAACTAGAGAAATGAATACACTACTCTCATGTTCTTATGGGTAGAACTGTTTCAAAATATCACCTGGAAATATGTAGAAATATCTTGAACAATACAAGAGGCCCCCTGTAAAATGTTTTTGCGGTTTTTACAGTCAGTCCCAAGCTGGATATCAGGCTCACATGCAGCTAATTATTGCCGCCAAATATGTTATACCCCTTTATCAATGCAGATGGGGGAAAAAAATACTGCTATGGCATTAACCAATTGACAGAGTAGCAATGGCAGACTTCCTGTTGCAAAAGCTGCAACAAGATAGAGGTTGTTGCTTCTGTGACCTTTGCTATTGATCCTTCCTGAAGCTTGGAAATGTCAAGTAACAAAATCCACAACCCCCCCAGCCATACTTCCTAAATACACTGCCCCCACACAAAGATACAGGCAACACACCCTCGGGCGGTTTAAACCATAATTTAAAAGCTCATTGTGAAGTAGAATTACAAGACATTATTGTCTTGCAAGTGCATCCAATTACGATAGGTCTTGTGGTATTGTACATCTGTGAAGGTGAAATAATGCACAAGACTCGCAATCATCTGCTTATTGTTCTACATCTTTCTAACACTGCTCATTACCTTCAATGAGCTTTTGCAAAGGAGATTACTTTAGTGGCTGTTTCTACACAAAACTCTGCAACATTACTTCATTTGTATGTGGGTCTCTCTAGAGGCTGTAAGTGGTATTTAATAACACTGTATCAGCAGCGAATGCTAATAGTTGAGTGAGTTTGTCTTTGTATTCTCAACTCACTGGGGAAGATGGTAGGCAAGAAGAAGGAAAAATAAAAGTGTCTCCTCATCTGTCCTGAAGGATTACATAGCTGCTGCCACACAGTGTCTTTTCTTGCCCATACTCTGGGGTTCTTTCTTCATGTCTAAACTAATGTAACATGTGTTATGTAGCTAGGTCTAAACAATTCGTATCACAATGAGGTATATGTGTCACTTGTGTTTGGTGTATCTTGGGATTAGCGTTGTCAAAATGATCGAAAGCTTGATATTAATCGATACTAAAACTGGAATCTAAAGAGATATTCTGTTCCCATTGTATCGATATTTTGGAGTCTCGTATGTACTTTGGTTTTGGCTTTTGTGCTTTCTGAATGCACAAAGTTTGATTGACAATGTTATTTAAATATGTTGTTGCAGTTTACATTTTTATTAATATATTTTCGCATTGAGTGCTGTGGTTTTTCTTATTTGAAGACCTCATTATTTAAAGTTTTTAATTGTGTTATTTTTCACTAGTTTTTCGTGTGACTTAACACAAGTTAAGACACAGCTGACAACTGAACATTTTAAGATAATTTACACTTAGCAGTTGTTTACATTTCATTTTTGCACTATTAATTAAGGTAAGCGGATTGTTATTTGTTGTATCTACTTGTTCAATAAATTGGTTGTGTTTAAATGCACTTAGTATCAAAATCAAGTATCGAGGGTTTTTTTTTTTTCCAGTATCGAATAGGTTTTAATTTTAGTGTCATGGCAACACTACCTGGAATTAAGTAATGTTGTTTTTTTGACCAGTGTTTTGTCATTTGCATGGCACTCACTTAAATTCCAAAGCAATCCTTGCAGTTTGTCCTAAACTGGCATGTAGCCAATAGTGCCATTAGTTGCCATTGGTTTAAAAACTTTACAAACATTTTGGGAAATAGAGAAAAAATACTGTAATTAAAACTACAATTTAAGTGGGAGAATCTATTGCAAGTCACAAAGTAAGAACAAAACATGACACCTGTGAAAAGAAAGGAAAGAGAATATGTGTACCACGTAAGAATTTACAGTTTTTTTTGTATTTACTAGATAATAAATAAACTATATGTTGACACAAAGCTTTCTTGCTGTGCCCATAAAGTTATCTTGTACAATTTGACTACTTAGCTATTGTGTATTCACTAACAGGCAGAATTAAAACTACATATAAGTTCAACAATATTTGATCAGAGTGGTTGGCTATACTTGGTTTTCTAACTAGTTGGGGATTAGGTTGGCAAAGCTTAACACTGTCTTGTATCGGTCCCAGATGTTTGATAAGTGCACCCCTATAGGGATAAAAAAAATCCTGCTCTCTAAACTGAGATTAATTTAAGAGTTTAAAAAAAGAATTTGCTAGATAAGTGTTAAAGCTTTGTACGTTCTTATATCTTTCATCCGTTTTTTCACGTTTATCCAACCAGTAAAAGCACAGCAATTTGCTTTGTTAGCCTGAATACTGTATTTTCCACAGTTTATACAATTAAAATGCATCAGTGAGGCTTTGTTTGATCATTTCTAGATGCTAAATATACTTTACCTTGGAAAGCTTTTAAGTAGCAACTTTTCTGTGATATCTTTTTTCCCCTACCCTGTCTGGTGTATTCCCTCTTGCCCTCAAGGTTACCTGAATTTGCTTGAGGATTTTATCTTATTCATGCTTGGAAAAAGTGCTTTTTTGCATCCAGGTCTACCTTTTTTTCTTAGTGCTTTAATAATGTCCTAATAGTCACAGCTTATGCCTTTCCAATCAAAAGCTGTCCAGTATTGGTCACCTCCTTACTGTTTGGTGGTGTAGCCAAAGATTAGAATAGTTGGTTGCACTGTTATCTTGCAGCAAGAAGGTACTAGATTCAAATCCTGGTCTGCAGTCTTTCTGCAATTTGTGTGTTCCACCTGTGCATGCTGGGTTTCACTTTAGGTTCTTACACAGCCAAAAAACATTTTGCTTATGTTAACTGGTTGCTCCGAACTATCTTAGGTATGCGATTCTGCATGAATGTTTGTTTGTCCTGTATCTCCGTGCATTGCTCTGTGTTAAACTGACAACCTGTACAGAGTGTACTTACATCTAGCCCAATGACTTCTGGAGATCCAGTCCCACCATGGCTCTGCAAGAATACATAGCTATGGACTATTGATGGAAAGATGGACGGACCTCAAATTTATTGGGGCCCAAAACAGGCCATCTTTGGTATAATAAAAAAAAAAAATCTAAATTAACTTATAAAATTGATCAGTTCCAACTTTTTAAATTTATTTTCAGTCAGGTAAGAAAATGCAAAATAGTATTTCCTCTTATTTTACGTGTGCTTTGGTACAGTATCTCACAACATCCTTTAAATGTAGGCATGGCTCATTAAATAAACTATACCATCTGGCTGCAAAGCAAAGTCAACTGTAGAGCAACTACCTTATTTATAGCGTTACTGTTAAATTCATGATATGGTGTAGCAGATTGTCATTAATAAATTCATAAATAATTATATAGAATAGATTAATATGGCGTACTTTATAGTCTTATGAATGATTTTTATTTTTAAATTACTCAGTGGTGTTAGTAACAAAAGTGATTTGATGCATGCCTTTCTAGTATTATCGAAATTATCAAGTGTATAAATATTTAAAATATTTTGTCTTTATTAGACTTTGGCAGGTTTGACTTTTTGTGGAGTAAGGTGATAGTTAGTCAATGTGCTGCTCAAAGATATTTTAAAGCCAAGTATTTATTTTCTCAATGATTCAGTGTCTCAGAGCAAAACTATTTTTTCCTCCTGATTTCATTTGGTAACTTAAAATCAAGCAGACTTAAAATCTATTAACCTAAATGAGCTTCTCCCAGATAAGATCACTGATTAAAAAAAACTCCTTTGCACAATACAGAATGGAATAAATCAAATCTTTTCTCTAATAAAATCTCTGAAACCATGGCAAGCCCAACAGCTGGTAATTAAGCTGCATTTTTCTCTTTGTTTGAGAATAAAAAAGACAATAATGGACAATATTGATGCAAAAAGTGCATTTCCTTTTATGAACTATGGAGGAACTTCAGTGTTTTGTTTGAAAACAAAGCTTGAGTAAAAAAATATGCAAAAATGCTGTTTGTTTTTTTCTGAAGTTTAACCTGCTCAATTCCAGCTCTCATTTTCTAGCTTGGGGAGCTTGCAGTGCCAATAAAAAGACGTGGGCAATATGATGTAATAATAGATATTTGAACTATTTGAAAGTCCTGATATTAATATAAACTTTGCTGTTGATCTTGATTAAATAAAACCCAGATCAAATCAAGAGCAGAGGCAGATTGAGCAGATTCTGATCTGTGGTTCAGCACTTCTTTGGCGAGGAGGGAGGCTGAGGGGGGTGGGGGGATGGAGGGTTTGTCTATGAGTGAGGACCAGATTGTTACCTGGCGCCTTGCTGGGAGGAAATGACATCAGATTTCAGCAAAAAGAAACAGAGGGATGAAAAAGTAGGGAAAAGCAGGGCTCAGCTGAGCAGTACTCTAAATACATAACGAATGTCCCTTGCAGTGCAACTAGAGTCCCAGCTCATTTATTGTCTCAATAAGGCTTGTCTGATGACTTCTGCACTGGCTATCAGTCACAGGACCGTCTGAACTAGGTCAGGACCGGTGGGCGGCGGGGGGACAGTGGTGGGGGGGACAGTAAAGCACAGCTGGGGCCCCGTTATCACTCACACTTAATGACGAGAGGTCCCAAGAATTTAGAGTATCAGGACAGATATATTTGGAGCATTTAGCCTTTGAAATGCGCACATGCGGCCGATTGAAGGACACCTAGCTCAAACTAGATGTGCTTGAATCAAGGCCCGCCATCTGAGTCCCTTTATTGTCAGATATAAAGTCAAATTTGCTTTTACTTTTATGTTTTTATGATTTCACTCCAGGTGAAGAATTTTTTATATGCAGCACTGCAAGGCTGGTTAATTATCAAGCAATGAAATAGTCTCTTTTACAAATCGTGACCTGCTCTTTTCTCAAGTGTTTGATTTATAATTATTTTTTGGATGTTCTTTTAAGCAGATCATTCTTTTTTTTTATTTCTGGCCTCCTTTCTGCTAATTAATCATAGAAAATGTATGACAGGCTCTATTGCTTCTGAAAAAGTTAATGAAGGAATAAAATAAGAAAACATACTGCTTTTTTATCTGTATTTCTGAAATAGAAAGCACTTTTTAACCAGTTAAATGAATAATCTCTAAACATGTGCACTTAAAGGGCAAATTAGGTCAAACATAAAAAAGATGTGGAAGTGTGGGTCCTGTAAGAAGGAAATTCAGTCAGAGAAATTATCTGTCTGTCTGTCTGTCTGTCTGTCTACTTACCTACCAATGTGGTGCCTTGATTTTTTTCCAGCTCAGACAGACACCTGCTACAAAGCCATCTTTGATAATTGGCGGCAAACCAAGACAGTTTTTATTTTATTTTTTTATTTTTTTTGTGTAGAATTTTCTCCTTGTAAAATGGAGTGATTCCTTTCCTCTTTTCTCACATACTTGCTACAAACAAGGATTTGATTCAAAGACAGAAACATGATGTAATCCATTGGATACATAATTTTCACTTTAATGTGACTGTACTATATTAAAATTTGTACTGAACTGCTATATCTGAATTTGACTAGAAGATTGGACCATAGTGAAATGATTTGGATATTTATCACCATTTGGATCGAAAAGGATTTTAATATAGAGTAGACCATCCCACACTTATGATAGAATTTAACTGAAACGTAACTTCAAATTATTCTGGATTCTCTTCTGAAATATTTGAAAAAAAATGCAGCCTGGTAACAGTGCTTGAAATAAAGATGTATTCTAAGCTTTTAAGAAATATGGAATCCACTTTCTGATATCACATGGCATCATTTCCCTGCAATAGCCGACCAGAGTTTTTACAATCAGTAATTACATCTCTGCACAGCAGTCTTTTTTTAATGTTTAAGGATTCGGCTGTGCCTGCACTGAATTGAGATTTCCAATCTACGCATAACGGATTTGCGACATCCTGTGTTTGCATGAATAAACAGCTTCACCATGCAGTATACTGACATTAATTTCTGTTTGGTCTCATTGCACCATTTCAAAACTGCTCTACAATAGTTAAAATGATTTTTGTATGTTGTTCCATCTGTTCTCACCCCCCCCCCTTTGAATACATTATGCAAATGTTAAAAGTTGTCCAGTGTGTTTAAATGAAATGCAATGAAATAGATTCACATTCTGACCAGCTGAAGAGTGAAATATCTTGGTGACAGTATCTTTCACTTCTAAATACAGTGCAATAACCTGAAAAGATGCAGTATATATTGACAGTATACCCAATCAACAGTAGTATGTACTCATTTCATATTCACAAAAAAACAAATGACCTAGAAAAACTAGGACTAATACGATTCGAGGGAAGCTAACAATCTCGTATAAACTGCCTTACGTATAACTGGAGCAATAATTATGCTTTTATCTGCTTTGGGGACCGCACTGATTTTAATTATCATTCATGCCGTATTGCTGGTTTGCTTAATTGGAATTTGTTTAGCGGGCTTTGTGAGCGAGCAAACAGGGAATAAACAGATTTATGGGGAGCTCTGCCAAGTAAAAGGTTATGCATAATTTAAGGTGGATTACTTAGGATGCAGAGGTCAATAAGGCTCAACATGCCCCCTCTCTGTGAATAGAGAAGGGGGGCTATTCTGAGGGTCCAGGACTTCACCAGCTTTACTAATTCTGCATAAACAGACTCATATACTGCTTATAGGCGTCCTAGAGTATGTGTTAGCTCACATCAACACAAACCTTTATAAACATGAACAGAAGGCGCATTATATGTGTGCCTACCAATTATATCACAGCACCTATTTTTGCTTGCAGCCTCGAGCCGTCGTTCTGCTTTGTTGTATATGTGTCACTGTGTCATTAATCATCAACGTCAATGTAGTCACCTTCATTATCGTCATCCACATCACGGTAACAACAATCATGAGAACCCGTCAGCACCGTGCTACCCTTGCTTTCATGTGTGTTCATTTGTCATGTTTCCCTCTCCTTTTATTGTTTGTGTTGCGTTCACTCAGCTGCTGATAACAGCAAATAGCTTTTTTCTTTTTTTTTTTTAGGATTCAGAGTCGGCACATCCGACAGGGCAGGAAATGTCCGAAACAAATGTGACACTGACGATCGTTAGGTGTTCAGCCAAATATCCAGGTCATGAAATGAGACAGAGAAAAAAAAAAAAAAGGAGATGAAATTTTGGTGATATTCTGAGAACATTTTTTTGGTTAGTTTTTGGTTTCATTTTCAAAAATACAATTTGAAGTTCAAGAATCACTAACTGTGGTTTAAAAGTATATGTAGTCGGTGTAGAAAATTTGAGCTGATTTTCTACCTCTCCACAAATCTGCTTCTAAATGTAACACTCTACAAAACAACAATTTAATGTTGCATGATCCTTTCTGGCAATTAAACTAAAAGCTTCAAAAAACAACATTTTAAAGAATCTATTGTCATCCTAGAATTATCTCGTTTAGTTTGACTGGTCTTTCATTCCGGAATTGGAACACAATTTAGACTGCAGCAGTTTTGAAAAATAATCTCTTTCTGTTTCAGTTTTCAGTCTTATATTCATAAAAAAAAATCAGATAAATCTTAAAATGAGTTTGATTCATCCATCTCAAGCATTAAAAGTGGATTCTTTGTTGCCTTTGTTGTATTTTTGTTCACTCTGATTATTTTCTAATAAGTTAGGTGATCTCTCCAAGGTTTTCCCTTAGATGTGTGTTGGTGTACATTGTTGTTTGTGTCAATGTGTTGCCTTATGATGGACTGATGACCTATCCAGGGTGGACACTGCCTCCAGCCCATTTGAACCCTTGCATGGATAAGCAGGTATAATAAATGATAGACAATAGATGGAGCGATACTTGGTTCAACCCGGGTTTTCATACTTAGGAACCTGAGAAAGAACAGTAAAAAATAGCTGCTTAAGAAGCCCTTATGCAACAAGTCATTCAAACTATTAAAATTAAAATAAGTCACATTATCATGTGTTTAGATGGTCATTTAACAACAATTTAATAAAAAGCATATTGTAACCGGGCGGAAATTGGAGTTATGGTTGCTCAAAATACCAGGGTTGAATCTGTTAATCTGTTTTGATTCCAGATGCAGATAGTCACAGGGTTGTAAGTGAAAAGGTTGAAACTCTATACTATGTTATACTTAGCTTTTCTAAAAAAAAATATGTGCTAGCTGTAGAATGTTTTATTACTTTTTTTTATCAAGGACAGACTTGGTTAAACTAATTTTAAAAAATCCTTAGAATTAATATGCACTATCCAATTATTGTGTGTACTATGGGAACCTGGGGAGAATCACATATATAGGTAAGGCTAAAAATACTCATAAAATCTGCAAATAGAGACAGGAGTAATCTTTGGTCTCCCACTGTTCTTAGCATTCAGTTATATAATTTCTATTTAAAAGTGCTGCAACAAAACAAAAAAAAATGTAACACCAGTCAAGGACACTTTATGTTTTTAATTAAAAATAAAAGTTTAAAGCACATAAGTCTGTGTTAACAAGCTAAAACTGTTATTTTAATATCTGAGGCTCATAATATTAGTTTAAAGTTATTTTACTATGCTGATAGCAACTGGAGAGTGATGTTTGAAGCTTAATTCACTTCGGCAGTAAAAAAATGTTTTGGCACTTAATCAAAAAACGGTCTTGTTGGGAGGGATATTAGTTTCTTTTCAGTTCCATACTCTGTTTTAACCTGAATTCACATACTTTACATGCTGAGTTTTTCATACTCAGATCTCTTTGAGTTTAAAGGACGCGACCTTTAAACCTTACCGCTTTTGCATGACTGCTAAGTAAGGAACAATAGCAGTTCTTGAAGAAGCAAGTAGGTATTTCTTGTTTTTTGGATGAACTTGCTGTATCAGGGGCATTGCATTGTGGGATTTAGTGCTGTGGCTTCTGTCTAATTGCTGAAAGGGCCTTGAAATCCTCCCGTATGGCTGTTTTTGTCAAAGAAACACCACTTTGATCCCTACATGAACATTCTTAATTAGGCTGTATCTCCCCTTTGTTAACACTAAGGTTTAGTGATTTGAGTCTGAGTGGAATTGTGTACTTTTCTGCCTTACTTGTTTCGCCAAATATTCATGATCGGATCGATGTAAAAGTAGAGCAGTAAAAAGGGAAATTTTCATACTTTTGGAGCAGGTACAGAAAATGAAAGCTATTGCAGTAGGAAACGGTAAAATCTGGGCTTTAGCAAAAGCACCAAAAAATCTAGGATAATTTATTTATTTTTTCAAATCGTTGACTTAGGTATGTTGCACCACCTTTAATTAGTTTGCTGTGGATTGTAACCGACAGTATTAATCTTCACAAGCCAAGACACAAAGCTTAGGTGCGAAGGACAATGCAAATATTGTCCGTGGAGTATTCCATTCTGTTTGTGAGCTGCTTCCAGGTGTATCTGTCGGGGATTTACCACTTAAAGCTGATGTACTCATGTCTCTCCAGACGCTGTTGGTAAATGATACCTTTCCCACGGTCTCCGGTTCATTGTGACATTTCATCCAGGGTCCGACTGTGCCTTTCTGCTCTCCTTCTGTGTGTGTGTGTGTGTGTGTGGTGAAAGCATGTGTCCACCAATGCGGGGTTGCATTCAGCTGAGGCAAAATGTCAGAGCACATCTGCGAAAGAACGATATCAGCTTCAGCTGGTGGAGAATACACACCTAAACACGCATACACATGTGTGTGCTTGCACGCTGCAGAAAAGAGAGGAAGAAAAAAAAAAAGCCCCAAGCAATGGCATGTCCCACAACCTGGCAGTTATGCACCGCAGTGGCACCAAGCATAAATAGTATGCAGGGAAAGAAGGCTGTAGCCGGAAGCAGCAATGTGACAGCTGGACTTCAGACACTAGGGGATGAGGGAATGGAAAAAGGTCTCACTGATTCAAGGTAACAGAGAAGGTATAAGCTTAAGGGTTTGAGAAAAAAAATAGTATTTAATCACTCCTTATTCGATGAACTTTATGAAGTGTCAGAATTCTCTCATATATTTAGCTTAAACAAAGACAATAAAAGTTTACCGGTGATGAGGTTTTTTGAAAATATTTTTCAGGAGTCGGTGTACATATCTACAGATTAGAGTGTTGACTACTCTGAAGCAGTTTATGTTTCGCATCAGTCCTAACTCACAATTTGTGTAGCCTACAGTGCCTTGCCAAGGTATTGCTAATTCATTCAGGTCCGTTCTAAAATAAACATTTGCTTCGTTCTAAACCACTCGGTTGTAGCTCTGGCTATTGAATGACTCCATCCTCAGTCTTGCAGGATTCACATGTATTTAGCTCCAACTATCTTCCCATCAACTCTAACCAGCTTTTGTGTCCCTGCTGAAGAAAAGCACTCCCACACAGTGAAACTGCCAGCGTTATTTTTCAATGTGGGCATGGTGTGTTCAGGGTGATGTGCAGTGTCATTTTTGATGTCACGCAGAGCATCTGGCATGTTAGCCAAAAGGTCTGGATTTGGTTTTATCTGAACAGAGGAGGCTGAATGTAAGTGCTCATTTCTCTTTATTTGTGCATAATTGTCTTAATGGTAAGGATCTAAAACATAGTTGGCTTAGGAAAACATGTTATTTCATGCTTAAAAGTGTTTGTCATATCGTATGTTTGCACAAAGTACGGCAGAAATTTCCTAATGTTGTAAAGCTGCTCAAAATTTGGCAATAAAACTAGGGATAGAATAGAATAGAATAATCCTTTAATCGTCTCACATAGGGAAATTTGGTTGTAACAGCAGCAAAAAAAACACAGATGTACAGACAGAACATGACACAGAACAGAAACACACACCATTATTACAGAAGAAATACAAATATTTACATTACTATATTTACAAAGTACGGATTGTGCGTTGAGGAGTGCAATTGAAGAGTAGATGTGCAATTTTCAATAAGTTATTATAAATAGTCTGTTAAAAGATGCAACGATACCACTTTTTTCAAACTGATACGATTACGCTACTTGGATTTGAGTCCTTGCCAATACTGAGTCCCAGTACCGATACTTCTACTGCACAAAAAAATGCAATGCATTAGGAGACAGTTTTTATTTTCTTCTCTGATTGTTATGACAAATGATGGTGAATTAAATAAAAAGTTAAATATTAATAACAACGAGCATGAAACTAAAATTTCAATAAAAAAAAACAATTTTCTCTGAAATTATTGCAGATACCAGTATTGGTATCGGTGCATCCCCATCCCTAAATAACACCTTCCTGATTCTGAAAGCAAGAGGACACAATATATTCATGATCAGAGTGAGCGTTAATCTTCAGATTTCTCCGTGCAGTCTGAAAGATCTCAGATTTATATGTGGAGCAGAATCGTGAAGATTTAAAAATGTCATGCAGACTATGCAAGGTGGGCAAAAGAAGACCTTATTAAACTTGTATTTTTCTTCTTTGCAATGTCATTTTAATTCCAAACTAATATACACGGGTAAACTAGTTAAAATTGTTATTCTGGCCAAACATAAACTTTTAATATCCAAATCTAATATGTAGAAATTTTGAACACCCAAACCTACAGGTTGTTGTAAATGTCTGTACATACTGTTTTTACAATAACACTTACATGTTGTATTTTAATATTAACAGGCGCACTAATGCAAGCTTTAAAGGATAGTATGTGTAAACACAGTGCTATACTAATAGTACCCTAAAAAATCTGCATGCTAATAAAAAAAATAACATTTTCCTTAGATATAGTTATTTATTTAGTTTGCTGTTTCCATTTTTTTGCACTCAAGGAAAGATGAACAACATGCATTGCTCTCTCATGTTTTCTAGCTTCATTTCATGCATAAATAATTTGGTAACTTACATCTTTATAAGAAAGTTTCTTGGCTAATAGGTCTGACTTCTTGATGGCTGTTATTCTTGGAACAAATTACTATATTAGCTTAGCTCTGAGTCAGATTTCATGTCTTATTAGCAGCTTGGCTAGCAGTTTTCTGCCTCTGCCAGTATTGCTAATTGCTTGAATTTATAAAATGCCTTCAAACATAGAAATGACAGTGACATAAGCAGCTTAACAAACTGAGGCATGATAACATGTTGGCATTTAGCTTGAATTACATAGGATTAAGCATTTTTATTGTTTGACAATTTTTTTTCCAGAAGAATTCATTCCCAAAATAGGCTCATTTTTTCAGGCATTCAAAACAATTTTACAACTTCACCAGCATCACATTCCTTGTTATATTTGTATGTACTATACATCCTCAAAAAGCCAGTAAAAACCCACAACAAACCCTACACAAACATGGATGAGAGAGAGTTCCATTTTTGGAGCAATTAAATGCTTTTTCCTAACTTTTTCAAGTATCATTAAGATCTTAATGGCAGGTTTAAGTGTTCCACTGTAAGAATATTGGTCTTTCTTTTTTCTGTTTTTTTTTTTACAAAAGTATGTTTGCTTAGGGTAAAAAAGTACTTCATACATTTTACAATAATATTCTTGTAGAAAATTTTATTTTAAGCTAAATTACTGGAAATTATAGTTCTGAATCCTGTCAGCTGAGAAAAAAACAACAAAACATGATCAAGTCAAAGAACAGTGTATCATAGAAACACCAAATGTTGTTGACATACGGTTTGGGAATTATCTTCTTCCCAACACTTAAATTGCAATCACTGAACAGAGAGTAAATGGGAATGACATTCAGTAGTTTTTAGAGATAGTTGACCGTAATTTCACTTCTAACTGTGCTACTTTACAGTAATTCCATGTCCAAGTCTAAAACACTCAGTCCTATAGTAGCTCTGTCTTATTCCTTCAGAGATTATCATTAAGCTCATGAAACTACTGAAAGGAAGCAGTTATTACTGCTAGGTGAATGACATTTTCTCACGCTTTCCTTCAAATTTTAACATTAAAAAAAGTTGGGTTTATTTGAATAATATTAAAGCTTTTAATAGCATTATATGTTTTTTTTTTGTAGGTTATATGATATATATTCCATTTGTGGTGTTTAAAGGAGTTATTAGGTGGCTTTATGAAGTATGCGCACACACACACACACAGCCATTACACCCACACAGGCACACATGCATGAACACAGACACAGGGCCAAGGTCTGGAAATGTCAGTCAGCATGCTATCTCATTATTTCTGCCTCTTGAAGTTTCATAAGTGCCGAGGAGCTATTTGAGACACAAATTCACTTCATCAAAAAAAAAGGGAAGCGAAAAAGAAAATGCAGGCTTTTTAAAATAGGGGGCTTGACAGATTTTAGCGTGGAGATACTCATCAAGGCAGCCAAACGGGTGGAATAATCTTATGAAAATCAGGCAAAGCAGTAGACTGGAAAGGAAGAGACATGGAGAGGTGAAGAGAGAGAGAGATAGAAAAAAACAGGACAGGAAGGGAAAGGGGGCAGAAATAGAAGGCGGACATAAAACAAGCAAAAAGAAAAAGAAAATAAAGGTAATGAAGAAGGGACAGATGAGAGAGGAGGAGAAAATTAGCCAGGAGGAGCTGAGAGTTGTGAGCGTGTGGAGAGATGGTGGCTAATTACAAAGCACTGGGATTTATTTCTTTGCATTGGGTTTTTCTTTTACACTGCAGAACATCCTCCTAATTCCTGCAAGGCTTCCTTCAGTTTTAGAGAACGTCTGCCTACCACGGCAGGTCAGATAGTGTGGTTAATTACCCCGATAATGGATCCACTGTAAAAGGAGACATAGGAGGGGATTTTGATGATTAAAGCAAATCTTACGGTCTTAATGGCGCTCGGTTGAGCCTTTTTCAAGACGGCTTTTGTTTGACATTGTTGCCTGACATGTCGGCAAAGAGATTACGTTGCACGTTTGTGCTAGGGTATGTGTGTTCAAGTATCCACAGTGCAAATGCTGCTGTGTACGTCACACTAGGCTAAGTCAAGTGGTGCACAGAGCGGTCTTAAATTGGCTTGATAAGCAACAGTGAAAATGGGAGTTCTATGAAACGCACATGCTTTCTTTTGCAGACTTAAAGTAGGAGTTTTTTTCATATTTACCGAAATGATTTGTAAAATGAAAACAGTAAAATTGTATAAAAGGCAATATGACTTGTGAGGGCCACATTTTTCTCACTTGTGTGAAGAACGTTGAATTGAGTTTGCTATTTTTTGGCAGTAGCTTTAGCTCAGTATGAAAAATCCAAACGTTGATATACAGTAGGTCTTTTATTCAGAAGGGTAATCAATCTGTTTTACTGATTTTTTTTTTACATAATCATACATTTTTCTAAGTTTATCACCAATTATTAACACGATAGAGAGGCACTTTTTTGCATGGTGAGTAGTCTCTCCTCAGAAATAGTTGTGGCATGCTTTGTCTTTATGACCTGGCACATTTTCCTCCGACAGCTTATTTATCTGTGAAATAGTATTTTATCTTGGTCTTTCTTGTGTGCATTCCAAACACAAATTGTTATCATGTAAGTTAAATTGAGAAGCTATATGTGCTAACTGCATGAGTATTGTAATGTTGAAGAGGGAAATAATTATATTTTTCATTTCAGTGCTCGACTTTCATTGGTTGGTAGATTTTTTTTGCACACAAGAGGGCACTGTTGTGCCAGGAGCAATAGGTGTGGTTACCTGGGCTGCAGCCGAAACCACTACATTGGTAAGAGACTGTAAAAAAAGACTACAACAACCTCTTCCGAAGGTTTATTTTGATATGCGTCATTCATGTGCATTTACATCGCGTAATGACGTCGGATAGAAAGGCTGTTCGAGATGGGCACATTGGCGAACGGCTCCCTAGACTACTAGCCATAGTGTTCTCACTGTTGACCCCATGAAAGGTTAAGGATTAGTTGCTAGTGTTAGAGCTTAGAGGCTAACATTCAGTGGTTTCGGATGCAGGGCTTGCCTTTAGGTAGAGGTTTGATTAGTGTGTAGAAGACAGCTGTTTTCTTTGTTCATCTTAGTTTGCTTGCTCAGTGTTTGGCAACCACATAGATGCTTCTGGTATGCACTTTTTTTAAACTTATTTTTTGCAAATTATCAAGAGAAATATAAATAATTTATTTGGATTCACACTTTAAATAATTGTGTACATATTTAAGACTCAAGAAATGTACATTTGAAAAGTCTTAACTTTAACTTGGTTTTCAATTACTTTTATTAAGGTATTTTGTGGCTTTAGAACAGATTGCTGAGGAAAGGAAAACAAGCTATGTCCAGTACTCTGCAGCTATAATTTTGTATCATTGCACAGCAATCAAACACTGAAGCATGATTCTAATCACTTTAATGTCTGGGGAAAAAAAATACTGTTAATCAAGATTTAATATTCAAAGCCTCATTTCTTAAGTTAAAATATGTTAATCCGGATGGATGGTGGTTAGGTTTATTTGTGCCTCTATACATAAATATGTTACTGTATAATTATTCCAGGACCTAATAAATAAAAATCGGTTGAATTTAAGTTGAAAAAGGGTTAAAAAAAGGAAAATAAGAAATTCAACCAGTTCAAACTTATGTGTACTCATCTTCCACAAACCCTATCCAAAGGTATGAAGTATCTAAAGGTGCACTACGCAATCATTTTCCACCTTGTTTGGGTATTTGATTTTATGTTGTATTCTATGTGTTACTACATTCAAAATGCCTCTTTAGAGGCTATTTTAAAAGGACTATATCATGCTATTTTACAGCTTTTAACTTCTGGGATATATATTTTTTTATGTATAATGTTACCATAGGTGTTATATAGAAATAATTTGTCACACAATTGAACTTTTATCCAGTATTTAATGTTGGACAACAAAGTAAAACTTCTCATTTCTCTATAATCCTGACTCTGGCACCCCAAAAAAGTCACCATTGGCTAATGAATCTGTCAATCAAATAAATCACTACCCATCTGTGTTCGCTTTCAGCCAATCATATGGCTCCCAACCTTTTCTGTCCTCATTGCGGCCGAACGTACGGACCCTGGTATTAATTACTAAGCCATTTCCTCGGTTATTAAACCGTGTGCACGGATTTGCAATCTATTCCTTCGGTTTATTAAACTTTTGGACCATGTCAGGTGTTTTTTTCACCTTGATAATAGACCCTGGCTGCAAAGTTGTTGCTGTTCTAGAGTGTTCAAGAAGCAGGACTGCCATTTAGATACTGTGGGTTCTAATCGTTGTGTGGTATTGTTTTGCACGTTGCCACACAGCCATTATTTTGGGGTTCCTGCAGAAACCCAAAGCGTTGTTTGACCGGGGATATTTCCCTGGCATAATTTATACATCACAGTTTTGTCCCTAGCACTTAAAAATCTGATGTAAGTTTTTTTTTTCCAAAAAAAAATGGTTATGTGAAACAGCTCTTGTGCATTTGTGAATCAGATCATGTGCATTTTTGAAACGGCTCGTGTGTATTTGTGAATTTATTTTACAAGTGTTTCACGAAATTATATTTGTTAACCACAGCGCCTGCATTTGTAAAACAGACCGTGTGCATTTCCGAATGAGCATGTGCATTTGTGAAAAACCCTGTGTGAGTTTATTTATTATGAGACTTCTTTGACTCCATAAAGATCCAACGAAAAAAGCGGTTTCAGCTGTTAAAAGCTGAGCAGCTATGAGCTTTGAGAATCGGGGCGGGTGTATTTGCAACTCTACCAGAGGTAGGCTACTCTCTCTGCAGGGGTGGTCCAGACACCTCTAGCACTTCCTAGTGGTCACATAGTGACGTACAATACTTCACTATGTTACCACTCAGTCGTTTTCTAGGAGAGCGCACACACACACACACACATATATGTAATTATTTTTAGAACATTGTTTTATAATGTTGATAACCCGAATAAATACCTCTTTTTTTTTTTTACTGAAATAAACTTTTTATGCATGTTTAATTCATATTTGTTCAAATACTTTAATTAAACTCTTGTTATGATGCAGTGTCCAACTTCCCAAGTTTCCCCGTTTGGTTAATATGCTCTACTACTGTTATCATCTACAATGTACTGACCTTAATCAGTTCTTAGCATCGTTCTTTTGCCTTCTATCCCTCATTTTCCTTTGACGTCTGTCTCATCCCTGCTATCTCGAGTTGCCATGGCATTAGATGGAATTTATTAGGCCAAGATGCTGGCTGTTGACATGCGTGACTGTTATCATCCATTTGATGTGAAGATAAATGTCCCAAGGAGGGCTTAACAATGTTCTCCCCGTCTACTCTTATCTCTTGCTGATGAAACCCCGGCTGGTACCTTTGCTTAAACATGCATGCTGTTCCCTTGGACCTGTGTGTGTGTTTTATATATACCCATGCTTGCCTATGCTGGGCCTGAATGTGTGTGGGATGTATTTATTTGATATCTCTTTTCAATCTAATCCGTTTCAGCATAAGCCAGTGCCCTCACACCAGCAGCACAGCAGTAATATGGTCAAATGGAAACAGATAGTGTCACTGAGAGCCAAGATGCTGCTGGGAGATGAGTTTAGTTAGTGATGCGAGACCAAATGTGACAGATAAGGCTCGGTTCCTAACTCGGTTTTACACTTCCTATTGCTTATGTGGTAAATCACTGATATTAGACTAGTCAACTTTTAGCAAAAAAAAAAAGAGTATCCCCAGTCTTTACACTTCCTTGGAAATTGAATTTTCAAAGTATCTAAGCAGATGCTTTTTCGATTACTCTGCCGGCTATAAAGTCCCGAGCAACATAAACAAACATTAATATGAAAGGAAATGTTAAAGTGCTTTGTTGCAATATTCAAGATGTATCTTAAAGATATATTTGAGACATTATTCATAGCTGTATCTACTGGAGCAGGGGGTTTTTTCCCATTTTTTTCACCATAGCACATGTGTTTTGTAATTGTAAGCATTTTAGAAACATAAAAAAAATATTAATAAAAGTGATACACCACCTTTTATGAATGACTAAAGAGCATATGCAGCCAAGAAAGGCGTAAAAAAAAAATAAAAGAAAGGAGCTAAAGTCAAAACTTTGCATACAAACCACCAAGCTTGGATCCATATCAATCCATAGCACAGTAGCCATCCAAAAATATATTTTTGGTGTAATTAGGGTAGAATACACACATCCTTTGTCCCTCTTTAATATAAATGTGTGTTAGATTTTAATGTGTTAATGGTTCCTTGCGGGCTGCACGGTGGCGCAGTGGTTAGCACTGTTGCCTTGCAGCAAGAAGGTTGTGGGTTCGTATCCCATCGTCTTTCTGCATGGAGTTTGCATGTTCTCCCCGTGCATGCGTGGGTTCCCTCCAGGTACTCTGGCTTCCTCCCACATTCCAAAAACATGACTGTCAGGTAATTGATCACTGTAAATTGTCCTTAGGTGTGAGTGTGTGCATGGTTGTTTGTCCTGTTTGTCCTGCCCTGTGATGGACTGGCGACCTGTCCAGGGTGTACCCCGCCTCTCGCCCGTTGACAGCTGGAGATAGGCACCAGCACCCCCGCAACCCATAAAGGATTAAGCGGTTAAGAAAATGGATGGATGGATGGATGGTTCCTTGCTTAGTTTTTTTTTTCTTTTCTTGCTTTAATTGTCCCCCTATTCTCTGGGTTGTTGTGGATGTTTCTCCTTTCCAGTTGGTGACCATTTCTCCTACCCTTTTGGTACTTTTAACTTCATCTGACTTCATTCTGAAAAGTTCATTATTGTGGTTCTTCTGTCTGTATGCTATCATTATTAGTAGTGATGACAAAACTTAGGTCATTTATAAATTCCTAAAGTGAAGTTTTGTGTGATGATCATTCAAGTGAGTAGAAAAAAGTACTGAGAAATTATTGCAGTAGTTTGGCGACCCCAAAAAAAAAAAAAAAAGCACCTTTCCCAGGGTTTTAAAAGCAGTCTGTGGCTGGCCCAGTCTGTCTGTCATTCACCACAATGACAAATGACTCACTGTGACACAAAATGTAACTCAGGAAAAAAAAAAAAATCCCAGAGTTCTGTCAGATGTTTTAAAATCTGCATGGTTCTTACCAGCATTGTTACTGTGATGTGCAAAGTTTTAAGCATTCACTTTTCTCCTAACATTTGTTTCACAAGAATAGCCTCCTCTATAAAAGTGAGTTCTGTTGTCATTGTTGTATAGCATAGTTCCAGCGAATGGAAGCAACCACAAGTCTAATGCTGCATGTGGACTAATTGGAAAGCAAGTCAAAATACGGACATATCATGTCAGTCATTTGGGTCTGACTAAAAAAAAACAAAAAAACAAGTTGCTAATGCAAAATTGTTTTGAAAATGTTATGCTCAGCCTTTTATGTTTATGACAACAGGCTTAGCTTTACAATTTTTAGCTCACTCAGCATATTATGTCATGCCCAAATCAACCTCATGCTTTGGGATGTGCGATCAAACTTTATTTTAGTCCAACACACTACCGATTAGGATAATAACAAAACTAATAAAAACTGATGAGTTTTTTTTTCTTTTCATTTTTTAAGAGATCAGAACATAATGAAAAAATGAAAACCACACCGTAATAAAATAACAAAATCTATACTTGCTACTAATTGCTACACTTATCCTTTAAATGTATTTACACATCCCTTAAATTAAATGCTTTAATATTTTTATTTTTGTGAATTAAGATGAATAAGTTTCAAGTTTTTAATGGCATAGTTATTTCCCAGATTTAGTAATGCCCAGAAAAGGTTGAGAACAAGTTGTTAGTTCCACATTTTCCTGATATCTCAACAAATTAAATTCTAAATTGTAGGAACAATATTATGGAAAACAATAGCAAAACTTTTTATTCGAATATTCTTGTTCTCTCGGAAACATCAAATAAAGCTGTATCCACAATAAACAGCTGACTTTAATCTGTGAAACAATTCATTACAGACAGCCCCTCTGACCTTCTAGTAATGAGAAATTTTTGATTTGAGCAGTTGCAAGTTGAGGCTGTTATTGTCAAAATGCAACCATACCAGCAGGTCAAATCTACATTAATCACTCCTCAAAGCAACTGGAATTACGTTGTGTCGGTTTGAAATATCTTCGCGCCTCTACTTATTAAATCTCATCTGACGCGGCCTTGATAACATATCTCTCAGCTGTCGCTGTTGATGGAGTCGGTTTGTAGGGCTCGATGTCAAAAATGACATTTGTAGCACACATCCAGACAATACCGCCTGTACACACAGCACTGATTCCCTCATTACTGATGTTTACCAGGCATTACTATACATCTTCATCGGCTGAGGGTCACCCCTGCTGGATGGCAATTCATAAACTAAGCAAAACCCTTTAGTTAAATGAATAAGTGACCTTGCTGACAGTGTTGATAATATGAATTCACAGCAACAGATTAAATAACCAAATGAAAGAAGGAAAAAAAAAAAAACGCTTGAAAATCTTGTCAGACCATGGGTTATTACACCTGACAAGTTTTTTTTCCCTCTTCTTACCTCAGTGATGTATTCCGGCACTTCTACTTTCATTCTCTTGCTTCCCTTTCCCATTTTTACAGACATGTTTTTCAGACATTGTACAGACATGTTTTAGATGTCACTTGTTTTCATTACTGTCAGATATGGATACCTTACATATTAAGGTAAGTGTATCAGTTACCCTTTGCATAAATCCAAACAAAAAAATTACGTTATGAAATGGATACACTTACTTCACAGTCACTTAAGTGTATTGCGTTTGGAAGGTTAAATGTTGTTGTAAATACCTTGGAAGCGTAAGCTTAAAAAGTTTGTAACATATGAACACTTCGCTAGCCTGCAATTAGATCATCCTATTCAATATACAATTAATGTAAAAAAAAATATGTACTGGGCTTGATAGGGAAATTACCAGAAAACATATTGGAGCAGACTGGTTTCAGCATTGTTGCTAAAACCAATTGCGCTTAATTCACCATTTCTGCTTAAAATAAATAAGTATCTCTCTTTCTAAACCTGCACTAAATTGAGGGATGATCAAGTTGTACATTTTCATAAATTGATTCAAGCGTATTTGAAAAAATATAAATACTATGAAAAAGTTCAATATTCTTTGCCACTAATTTCCCAAAGTAAAACCTATATATTATTTAGATTTTTTTAAACAGAGAAAAATGCCTTAAGCCTTTGTCTCTTGCTGTTTTGATCATGGTTTACAGTTATTGAAAACCTGAATTTAAATATCTTAGAATATTATGAAAAATAAAATAAAATTGGAAACATATGATATCACATCCTAATCAGCTAATTAACTCAGAACACCTGCAAAGGTTTCCTGAGCCTCTTAATGTTTCATTCAGAGCCATTACATACTGACATGTGGGAAAGACTGCTGATATGAAAGATGTCTAGAAGACAGTGCCTCATAATGAGGGAAAGCTAAAGAAGCTGTTATTGCGAATGTGCTGTAACCAAGCAGATTTACTGAAAATTGAGTAAAAGAAACAAGTGTGGACAGAACAGGTGCACCAGGAACATGTATGATTGCAGTGTTGAGAGTATTTTCAAACACAATCCATTCAAAAGGAATGGACTGAGGTTTTATGTCAGGGCATCAAGAGGCACTATGTAGAGAGACAACAACGCAAACGACCTGAAAGACTACTATTAAAGCAACCTGGGCTTCCACTACACCTTAGCAGAACCACAGAATGATTGCCTCCATGCTGTGTTGGATTGATTGAGCCACAAGCAACAACAGAGTGCAAATAAATGAGCATTCTTTTCAGAAGCCTGACATTTCTGTTTTAAATACCCTTTTTATTGATTTGTAATCTTCTACTATTATGGACATTGAATTTTAGGTTTTCACTATCTTTAAGATGTAATCATCAAAATTACAAAAGGGCTTGAACGTTTTCATTCTGTGAAATGAGTGACAAAAACATTGAACTTTTATCTGTGAGAATTACATTTTTATTAGCTGTACCTGTATTGAAAAACATAAAATTCTCTTGAAACTATTTTGATATTATCTTAATTATCTACATAAGAAGGAGAGTTTTTCTTCTCCACTCTCCGTACATGCTTCCTCAGAATGAGGGATTGCTGAGCAATTGCTGGGGTTGGAGTCTGCATGATCGGGCTCAACCTCACGTCGATGACTCAAAGCAATCTGCTGGGATTCCTTACATAGAAAACTTAACTGATTGGAATGGTTGTATAATTGTACTGAAATTCCTTTTGTTGTAAAGTGCCTTGAGTTAACATTTGTTTTGAATTGGCGCTATATTAATAAACGTAAATTGAATGGAAAAAATATGTGATGCATTAATGTAATACACCTTTCCATTTATCAAAGTTAATTGTTGCAGAAAAGCAAACAATTGAGATTTAACAAGAGACCAGATGGACAGGAGTCTAGTTAAGCTATTAAAGCATAGAGTTACACTGCTGCCTCACCAGAGCTTGTTATTTCTGGTTAACTGGTTAAAGGGTAATAATACACATTTCCCATGCAAACAAGAAAGATAACAATTTTGGTGTTTTTTAAGATGTATTGACATAAGGATTCTGTCTGTATTAACTGGATCACTCATATGATTGCATCTGAGTAGGAAGAGCAACCATTTTTTTCTAGAGACAATAATGGTTTACAACAATTTTTAATTGTTTTACCAACTTTTAACACTGTGAAACTCTATTCATTGGCAATCATAGTCTAAATTTGTTTGTGGGCCCAATATGCATTCTCTTCAAGCTTGAATGGTAATAAGTGGACTTGTTCATCAAATTGCCTTACTTTATAGGACATACTTAGAATGACTGAATACAACCCATATT
Source organism: Apricaphanius iberus (assembly GCA_028564705.1). Taxonomy (NCBI): domain Eukaryota; kingdom Metazoa; phylum Chordata; class Actinopteri; order Cyprinodontiformes; family Aphaniidae; genus Apricaphanius; species Apricaphanius iberus. Next base: position 81,340 of record JAPXFQ010001855.1, read on the forward strand.
GGCAATGCAATCTAGGTTCCCTATGTATATCTTAGCAATCAAGAATGGCTACCAATAACATCTTCTAAATTTTTAAATCAAAAACAGTCTACGTTTATGCCCCCAGGAGTTGCCATAAATCAATAATCTTAAGAAACTTTAGGATCCTGTATGGGGCCCATTTTTCAGCCAATTTGCTAATCATAGATTCCGTATGTAAATGCTGGGTGGGATTACAAGTAGACTGAATCTGCTCTTTGTGTAAAGCACATCAATGATTTGTACATTACCCTCCTAAACAAAGGATTATCATTAAGTAGGGTGTCTTTGCCCTGATGTGTCCAATGCAGAAAGGGGGTTTTGGCTCTTTGTGTGCTGCTAGCCTTGAGGCAAACAGAACTACCACCGCCAAGTAATTCAACCTCAAGTAGCATGTCAGCAAAATGCTCTCAGCAATAATAATGCTTCATGTCGGTGTCAGTTTAAAGCTCTTTCCTTTCTATGCTGACACAATGCTCATGATACATGTATTATTCGGCCAAGTAGTTTTTGAGAGGGTGTGCATATTTAACAGATTGATTGCTACATACATATTGTTTATGGTGAAGTGATAATAGCTTTAAGTTTCACTCTCACTAATGATTTGCATGCAGGGCGCTGAAAGCAGTTGAAGGTGCCCTTAGAGTAAATTTATAGGTAGTTAAGTAAAGAATATTCCCTTATACTGTATAAGAAAGCCAGCGCTATGAAATAGCTGCATAATTCACCCTAGAACAAACAGTACCATGGGAAGTATACCCTTTGAAGGTTTTCACCTTTAGTCACATTACAACCACTAACTTACGAGTATTTTCTTCCATTTTTTTGTGACAGACCAACATATTTATCACCTTTTAATTTCTCTGACAACCCAAAAAAATTCCCACACCATATAGAAGTCACTACTTGCCTAGCCAGCCACTTTTAGGTGAGAGACCATGTCTGGCTAGGTGTGCAGTTGTGTCATAGTATGCATATTCTCTAACATCTGAAGACCTTTTCAGACTAAAATCTCCAAACTTGTCTTCATTTTCAAAGCAAAATACATTTACTGTAATTGTCTACTCTTGTGAAGAGTTCAAATAAGAAAACAGCGAAACCCAGACACTGTAAGAAAAATGGATGGATGGATGGAAGGATAAATGCATGCCTGGATAAATGGATGGACAGATGAATGACAGGAAGAATAGAAAAATAGATGATGGAGAATGAGTGGGGAATGTATGGACAGATGGATAGAAAAATGGATGGAATTGGGTATAAGTCTAAAGACTTTTGCAAAGCAGAGTTGTTTTCTTTTAATAGTTTGTTCCCTTGCAACGTCACTTAAGTCTTTTCCTGTTACTCAGTGTCTTTTTTGTGTTTGTATTAAATATTTAACCCATCCAATATACACATGGCTGTAGTCAAATATGTTTTCTTTATAGAAACTTTCTTATTATCCCAAAAGCACCTCATTATACCACATACAGTACATAATGACCCTTGAATTCACTTTCTCTAATGGGTTTTTGCCCTGCGGCCGTAATTTTCATGAACCCTGTTGAGCTTTTGTGGAGCAAAAATGATCATGTTTGCTTACAATGAAACCTCTGTGGGGAGCAGTAATGTCGCAGAACTTATGAGGAATTATTGTCATACTTTGTGTTATCACCATTTGTTTAGTTACGATATGATCTGAAGGTTGGAAGAAGCAATGTTTTTTTTTTTCTACTTGTGGTTCTTTTAATGTTCATGGAGCATTTTTTTTCAGCATCTCACAAAAACAATAAAATGCTTCAATGCAATTGTCACTCAGTGGGTATTGAAAGACCCTTGAAAATATATATTTTTTAAATTAGGTAGTCAAGCTTCTACTGTTAAATCTATTAAATCCTTGATTTACTGTATGACTGTTTCATGATGTTTTTCAGTTTGGTTTTTGCCTTTAATGAAACAGCAAAGTTGTTTGTTTCCTTTTCTGTTCACAGTTTGGCTGTACTGGACTGATCTCACTTACTGTTTTAGATTTAAAACATGTTTTTGTAGTAGTGGTAGTTATTTCTTCAACTTCGAACAGAGATTTTAGAAGGGCAAAGATTTCGGTATATATAGTTTTTGCATCGGTTAGAATAGCATTGTTGAACAAACTTTTACAGTGATTGGTGGACATGCACCAATCAGATTCAAATTATTAAAATTGTTGGGTTTTCAGCTTCCTGCCATGGGTGGCTATTAAATAAAATTGTATAGTACTTGTTTTTAAACATGTAAACCTAAAGTGAATTATAAATAGAACATCACACTGAGTCAACATCACGGTGTCTGTGAAACAGTAATCACTGTAAAACAGGATTTAAGATGACAGACAGAATGATAATAGTTCATGATAATAGTTTAACGCTGTGAGCTTCTTATTGATAGCACAGCGTAGACAGAGCCCAAACCATTGGAGCAAAGTCCAATGACTGAGTGTTGAAACCAGTGGATCTTTCCAGCCCCGTTTTTATTTCAAGACATTCTTGCTTCTGAGAATGAGGTTGAGAATCGGGTGGATATTTTATAAGTCGCAGGTATTGTTTGCAGCGTGGCCTGGGTGTGTTGTCCCTGAATGCATAAGCAGCGTTATAAGTTCACATAAGCAGCTTCATAAATGGCTAACACACATTAGCACATACTGGCCAACCCTCCCAATTTTCCCAGGAAAGTCCTGAATTTCAGTGTCCCTCCCGAAAATGTCCCGGAGCCACTCTGAATTTCTCCCGATATCTGGCAACGTCACATATCATGTACACTCCCTATATCTTATTTTAGAGGGATCGAGATTAAAATATATTACATTTTAAATACATGTTACATTTTCCCCATTCTGGACATGAAAATCCATCACCTGCTGGTGATCGAATCCCGCCTGGGCCCTCGTTGTGTACCTTGCCACATATTGTTGAATTAATAAACTGTATAAGTTCTGGTGCCTTTCTTCAACAGACTAAAGGCACCAGACTTTACAAACTAAACATAACTGAGACAAAATAACAGATGTAAAATATAAAAGTACCACAAAAATAAAATTTCAAGTGAAAAACAAATCTTTTTTTGGTGAATTTGTTGCAGATTTTTCCAATTTTGAGTATCGGTTCATGGTATCGGTTAAGTTTAACCGATACCGATACCAGTACATTAGGCAGTATCGGGGCCGATATCTGATACCAGTATCGGTATCGGTGCATCCCTAGGTTTTTAGAAAGATTAATAAGTGACTATTCTTAAACATTCAGTGCTGCTGGGCAGGGGCATATCCAGGATGTTAATAAAGTGTGCCTAAAAGGGCCCAGGGTTGGTCTTAGACTGTAGCACCGAAATAAAAGCAAAGAACTTTGTTTAGTGGGGACCCAATCTGGGCTGGTCACATTAGAGTATTCACCCGTCAAAATGGCATTTAAAGTAATTTTATTTTTGCTAAGGTTTATGTGACAATGTAATACAAAAAAATAAAATAAAAATCACAAATAAAAATATTGCAACTTTTTTCACAAAAGCTTTTTCACAAAGAAAAAGAGGGACTGTTTAATTTGTTAACTTACATTATTGCTGAGGACTGTTATTTTGTCAAAAAAATAAATACTGTAAAATTCAAATATTTTTTCTTTCTTTTTCAGAGGGTAGAATACGACAAAATAGTGATGCGAGAGTCCGAAGTAGCTTACAGCTGTCAGAAAAGGGGGGTGTGTGTGTTTAATCTGCAGGGGCAGTGCAGACACATCAGGCACTTCCTAGTTTGATAATCTAATGTAAAAAGGTCACCATGTCATGAGTCAGTTGTTTTCCAGGAGAGGGCGGTTCTGCTGCTCAGAGTGCAGATTCAGTCCAACTTAAACAGAAAAAAAGCATCTTGATTCACCAGCGAATTTCCTATGACATCTGTAGATTCATACTTTTGTGTGCATAGTTGTCTGTTTTTGTGGACTTTGCCTAGGACTTGGCTGCACAATGTTATGTTCTCTAGCCACTCTGCAACCTTGAACATGACTAGGTGTGTAAAGAATATGGATGCTGAAGGCTCCTTTTATAAACATTCTAGTCAAGATGTCGCATCCCTGTTAAAGATCGTTTTAAAATCCTTAAAAATAAGATCAAAAACTTTATGAACCCCAAGATTTCACTTTTTTCCGCCTTCTTGCCTTTTCTACCCTTTGTTCGTCACATATCCAGCTCTTCCACTAGGGTCTGCTCAGCCCGGGCCATATAAGGCCAACCCGTTCCAGAATGGCCTGGTTGTGTTTCTATTGCAATCTTAGCAACACAGCAGTGGGCGTGGACATGGGCGGGCTCGGTGTAGGAAAAATCAGTAAAAAGCTGTCATCACTCACTGTTTTCTGATGTTATGAAGGTGAGGCAGATATGTAGCGCCCATTGCTTGTTGAGTTTCCTCGGCCTGCATCAGACCAAGCCAGAGATGGTCTGAAAAAAGGCGGCGTCACTAGAACCGGTCCTAGTGTCATGTTTGTGTTAAAGGCAGGGTATACGATTTCAATTTGAAACACTTTTTTTAATACTGGGAGAAATGCTCTTCATATGCCAATGGAAACCAATAAGTTTGGAGTTATTTAACATGACAGACTAATCATTAATCCCTGTACAGGGAGAAACCTTGGGAAAGCCTCATCCAATCAAATGTCACGGCCCGTTCCGGATAATAGGGTTGTAAGCCAAACTTCCGAGTCCAGCACTCCCCCTCTGCGTGTCCCCCTGTTTGTGCACGCATGGCGCATTCTAAGCTGTAAACAGGAAGTGAGTTCACGCTAAAATCGTCGAAAAGTTGTTATTTATTTATTCACCCTACATTATGTTGGACACAGTGTCATCATTTTCTTATCTGTGAATGCTCCATGTTTCTCGATAGAAGCCGGAGAACACTAATCTCCATGACAACCAATTAGACTATGCTGACTTGATTTGTCTTGCAGAGACATGGTTGCAGGAAGAGGACCATGTTACAATAAATGAGTCAACTCCCCCTAGCTACTTAAACTTTAGTGTCCCTCGAAGTACTGGTCGAGGAGGTGGAGTAGCAACTATCTTTCATTCCGATTTACTAATTAATCTCCAAAAAAATAATAGTTACAGTTCCTTTGAGCATCTAGTTTTTAGCTTTCCTCATACACATAACAAAGCAGTAAAGCCACTTTTGTTTGTGGTCTTATATCGTCCACCAGGACCTTATTCTCAATTTTTAGATCAGATTTCAGATTTTCTATCTGACTTAGTTTTAAACACTGATAAAGTCATTATAGTCGGAGACTTCAATATTCATGTTGATAATGAAAGTGATAGTCTAAATACAGCTTTTAACACTATCCTAGACTCAATAGGCTTTACTCAAAATGTGCAGGGACCAACACATTCTTGTCACCACACTTTAGATCTTGTGCTGACTTATGGCATTGACTGTGAAGAAATAACAGTCTTTCCACATAACCCTATCCTGTCTGATCATTTCCTTATCACTTTTAAACTTACTCTAATGGATCATATCAAACCTGAAAGAAAACTTCATTATACCAGAACGTTATCAGACAACGCTGTAGCAAATTTTAAAGAAGCTCTTCCAACTTTAATTTCCTCAGTTTATAAATGCAGAACAGAAAACAGTGATTTAACTCGTGACCCCTCACAACTTGACATTTTAGTTCATAGCGTTAATTCCTCCCTGCGTCGGGCAATAGACAAAGTTGCCCCCTTGAAAAGGAAGGTGGCTAGCCATAGAAGATTAACTCCCTGGTTTAATTTAGAGCTACGTACCCTAAAGCAGAATGTTAGAAAACTAGAGAGAAAATGGCGCTCCACGCATTTACATGATTCCTTTTTAATATGGAAAAATAGTTTATTGCTATATAAAAAGAGCCTTCACACAGCTAGAACAGCATATTATTCATCTTTAATCGAGGAGAATAAAAATAATCCTAGGTTTCTTTTTAATACAGTTGCCAAACTCACACAGGATCATAGCTCTATCGAGCCAACCATTCCCCAAGCTCTAAGTAGTGACGACTTCATGCAATTCTTTATAAATAAAATAGACTCCATAAAGAATAAGATAATTGGGAACCTTCCCAATATGCTTGCTTCCTCCTTAGTTAATGAGGCAGCCTCAAAAATGGTGGAACCTAATATATGCTTAAACTGCTTTAATGCAGCCGAACTTTGTGATGTACTAAAATTATTAGCTTCATCTAAACCTTCAACTTGCGTTTTAGACCCAATCCCAACTAAACTCTTAAAAGAAGTTTTCCCTCTGATCGCTGCTCCAATTTTAAATATAATGAATCTATCCTTAGTCAATGGATATGTACCACAGGAGTTTAAGATTGCTGTAATTAAACCTCTACTTAAGAAACCCTCTCTTGATCAAAACGACTTAATTAACTATAGACCGATATCTAATCTTCCCTTCTTATCTAAAATTCTTGAGAAAATAGTTGCACACCAGATATGTGAGCATTTAAACAATAATGAGCTGTTTGAGAAGTTTCAGTCAGGCTTTAGAGCTCATCACAGCACTGAAACAGCTCTGGTGAAGGTTACTAATGATATTCTCATAGCCTCAGACAATGGACTGGTGACCATTCTGGTCCTGTTAGATCTCAGTGCTGCCTTTGACACTGTTGACCACAATATTCTCATAGAAAGGCTTCAAAGTGTCGGTATAATAGGAACAGCACTAGGTTGGTTTAAATCTTATTTGTCTAACAGATTTCAGTTTGTTCAGGTAAACAATAGATCTTCCTCAACCTCAATAGTTACTTGCGGAGTACCACAGGGTTCAGTGCTTGGGCCGATTCTCTTTACTATATATATGCTTCCTATTGGTAAAATAATTAGGCAGCATGGGATAAAATTCCATAGTTACGCAGATGATACACAGCTATATCTATCCATAAATCCTGATGAATCCAATCAGTTAGGTAGACTACAGGCATGTCTGGAAGACATAAAAACTTGGATGACTCTAAACTTCTTGCTTCTAAATTCTGATAAAACAGAAGTTGTCGTCTTTGGACCAGAAGCTCTGAAAAAGAAACTACTTAGTCAGCCCCTTCACCTGGACGGCATTAAATTAGCCTCCAGTAATAAAGCAAAAAACCTCGGTGTCATTTTTGACCAAGATATGTCATTTAGAACTCACATTAAAGAAGTCTGTAGGATTTCCTTTTTTCACCTTAGGAATATTGCAAAAATTAGAACCATCCTGTCCAGGAATGATGCTGAAAAACTAGTCCATGCCTTTGTTACTTCAAGGCTGGATTACTGTAACTGTCTATTATCAGGTAGTCCACAGAATACAATTAAAAGTCTTCAGTTAGTTCAAAATGCTGCTGCTAGGATTCTGATGAATATTAAAAGAAGAGATCACATTTCCCCTGTTTTAGCTTCTCTTCACTGGCTCCCAGTAAAATCTAGAATAGAATTCAAGATCCTCCTTCTGACATATAAAGCCCTTAATAATCTAGCTCCATCATACATAAGAGACCTGATTGTTCCATATGTTCCTAACAGAGACCTTCGCTCTCAGACTGCAGGTTTACTGGTAGTTCCTAGGATTTCTAAAAGTAGAATGGGTGGCAGATCTTTCAGCTATCAGGCTCCCCTCCTATGGAACCGGCTCCCAGGGTTGGTTCGTGAAGCAGACAATTTGTCTATCTTTAAAACTAGGCTAAAACTTTCCTCTTTGACAAAGCTTACAGTTAGAGATATGTTTATAGGTAGTTAGAGTCAGGTTAGACAGGTAGATAGGAAGAGACAGGTTAATGTTAGTAGTCAGGCAGAGTGTCAAAAGTTAGGAAGAGATAGGAAGAGGTAGAGTAGCTAGGTAGAGATAGATTAATGTAAGCCAGGTAAAGATCCGGAGCCGGTCGCGGCTTACCGCCGCGGAAGAAATGTGCCCCACAGGGGCCAGCCAGCGCCGGAGAGAGGTCCCTCAAGGGGATCCTCCCGCACAGTGCGGCCGCCCATTACCTGCCGGGTTGAATCCCCCGGGCAGACTGTGCGGACCCCACCCGTTTATCTCTTAAACGTTTCTCGCCCTCTTCAACTCTGTCCTCTCAGTTCTGTCTATTTTTTCCTTAAGATAGTTGTCGACTATCGGTCTCGTGCCGGTATTTAGCCTTAGATGGAGTTTACCACCCACTTTGGGCTGCATTCTCAAACAACCCGACTCCGAGAAGACCCCGGCATGACGGGGGCCGTTACCGGCCCTACACCGTCCACGGGTCAGGAGGACTCAGACAGAGTGTTGGTAGCCAGGTCTCCTAGTAGCTAGGAGACAGGTTAATGTTAGTAGCTATGCTGCTTTAGGCTAGGCTGTTGGAGGACATTATTAGGGTCTGTTCCTACTTTCTCTCCTACTTCTCCCCAACTGCATGATGTGCTGTCAATTCAAGCACTAACCTGTTTTCTATTATAGTAGGTGCTCCGGATTAGCCCTGCTTGACGACCCTGACTAAGATGGCATTGCAGTGACGGAAAATTCTCCACGTCCTGCAACAAACTTTTGCATCAGTTCTATTGCTCTTTCTGTGTCTCTGTTATGTATTCTCCAAGCCACAGACGGTCGCGGCAGATAACCGCTTGTGCTGAGCCTGGTTCTGCCGGAGGTTTCTTCCTGTTAAAAGGGAGTTTTTCCTTCCCACTGCTTGCTCAGTATGAGGGATTGCTGAGAATTCCACGACGCAATCTTCTGTGGTTCTGTAATTTCTACACTAAACATTGTATTGTAATAACTCTTTTTGTAAAGTGCCTTGAGATGACATCTGTTATGAAATGGCGCTATATAAATAAACTGAATTGAATTGAATTGACTGCGCATGCTTGTGTTATTGAGTCGTGGCTTAGGGAGAAAGAAAGCAGCTCTAGAAGAAAGGGGTGGGAATGAATAGCTCTCCCAGAAACATATACCCTGCCTTTAAGTTTCATGAACCACAGGCAGAACTAGTGAGAGACTAGAGAGACTAGTTGCTAAAGTTTTAAACTTTTATTGAGACAAAATAATATGATGAGTCGTGGGAGCTGGGAATCCTCAGGGAAATGGAGGTGAGAAGAACTGCAGATGAAATGGTCCAAGGATGAGACTGAGTTCATGAGGAAATGTATTTGTTGATATGTGCTCAAGTGAGGCTTATTCGGTAGATGGTTGATTGAACAGCAGAGAGAGGGGGGTAGGAGTCTGGGATGTCCGTGGAAGCTTCCTGCTGGTTTCTTGAAGATGAGGAGATGGTGAAGTCCAGAAGGGAGTCGTGAGCACGGAGAGCGTGCAGGCAGAGCATGGACGCGGAGCAAGAAAGCACAGGTATCAGATGAACTTGGAGTTTGAGGGCAGTCAGATGTGGAAGATTATCCAAGATTTACTGAGCAGCTGGAGAACAGATCATAAGGAGGTTGCAACAATGAAAAATCTTGGAAGGGGCAAAAGAGAGGAGTTTATGGGTTTTTCATAAAATAACACTAGCAGCTCAGGAATTCACTTGGAGGACTTCGTCCATAAAAACACCTCCGACTCATAATAGTTTAAAATATTGCTTTTAATCTGTTAAAGACGGTAAAATCACTGACACACATACAGCAGAGAAAACCTCTAAGGAGATTTCAGAAGCTACTAAATCTGGGTTAAGAACTGTCCAACACATTATTAAAAAGTGGAAGGAAAGCTAGTAACCATAATTTTCGAGGAAGATATGAGGTAAGGATAAAATTCTAAAGAATATTGAACACTGCTCACTTATTTCGTGAAATCAAGTAAAAAACGAAATAACAGTGGAACTTTGGCTATGTTTAATAATGAAAGTAAGTGCATTTTCATGCATGCAATGTGATGGGAACTTAAGGGATTTGAAATGAACAGCTGTGTAGCCTTAAGAAAACAAATCATTGGGACTAACTGATGAAAAATGCTTCGATTTACAAAAGAACATAAAGATTGGACTCTGGAGCAATGGAGGAAAGTTATGTTGTCTGAGTCTAAATTTAACGTGTTCCAGATTGATTGTTTTTTGTTTTTCTTCCAAGATGACAAGGCCAGGATTTATTGGGCTCAAATTTTGAAAGACTGGTTTAGAAAGTATTAGACAAAATTTCCACACATAGATTTACCACCACAGATTCTGGACTTTAAAGGTTGGATATGAAACATGAGCATGATAGAAACATCTGGTTTATCTAGGTTGAAGTTACAACAATAAAAACATAATTCCAGCTGTTGGGTTGCCCTTTTCACTGCCAATACACACAGAGACCAACCTGAACTGTGTCAGACTCTCCCATCTTCAAAACAAGATCCTCATGAAAAATGAATGCAACACTGGAAGGAAATAAACTTTGCAACATTTCAGAAAACTTATCAAAACAACGGCACTGTGAATTTTTGTTGTAATCATAGCCAAAGCCACCCCCCTAAAAGAAAAACAAGGAAAGTTCATGACCTTTTTTTGATGGTTACTGTGTTTGTTGGCCAGACAGTAGTTCAAGCCTTACAACCATTGTTTTTGTTTTTTTCTATTTATATTACTGGTAGACATAGTTTTTTTTTCAAATTTATAATGTTCACCTATCAAAGCACTGTAAACAATGTAGTTTTTTTTTGTACTTTTTAAATAAAGCAGATTATTGCTTCTAAAAGACAAAAATGTGTTATCTAATGTACCCCTAGTCTTTTGTTGTGATTGAAGCAGACCTTTTTTTCTGATTTCCTGTTGGTATCTTGACAGACTTTGACAGAGTAGAGATGAATTCAGGTTCAATACAGTCTTACTGAATGTCATCTTTTCATTTCAAGCACACTGCCTGCAGTGAGACAATGGTCTGCTGAATAAAGGCTTAGGACCCAAACTCATGGCAATTGCCCGGCAGCAACAATAGAGGCAGGCAGTGAAGGGAGCAGAACGGTGCAACAGTTCTGAAAGTTTTATTGGATATGAAAAGAGGCACACAATTTTCACTGTTTCCATTGCTATTTTATGCCTTTACAAACCGTCGGTTCCTGGCAAACACTCACAGAATATATACAGGTAGGTTCTAGGGGCTGTTGAATAAACAGTTTTTCTGGAGGATTTTGAGTGGGAGAGTATTTCTTTCTATGAATTAGTATGAAACTTTGACCACTGGACTTAAGGTCTCTATTAGTTCTCTGAGATACAAGTCTTTGTTAATACTAAGGCAATAAATAAACCCCTTTATCCAGAAATTCGAAAAGGTCACAGAGTTGTATAAATTAAAGCCCCATAAATCTTTACGTGTTAGTTGAAAGGCAACTGTCTTGGGGCTGATACATTTTATTATACAGGTTTTTATTTCTCGGAAATATGAAATTGGAAGATGAAAAGGGAATTACAGACATGCGGAGCAATGCAGCTACACCTCGGTGACGATTCTTTCTACAAGAAAACATTTTTGTGTCAGTACATTTATCAGTGGAATGCAATGAAATTAACTTAATTTTATAACTGACCTATGGGAGTTTAAGTCCATTAAATAAGTTTGACAAAATAGCTTTAGTTCATCATTTTTTAATGAGTTTCTCATTTGTCCTGCGTATTTCTGTGTTTCCCTGTGACAGACTAATGATCTGTCCAGGATGTACCCCGGTTTAAGGTGAAAGAATCATTCTGGTCTATATTGTCATGATAGCATCACAAAGCTGCTACAGCTTTGTCAGATGTGGATCCATAGTGTGTATCTCTGAATTTCCAATCATTTATTATCTACTTTTGTTGACTGTGTGAACTATAGCTGTACTTTCCTGTTTGTCGCATGCGGTGCGGTTTTTTATTGTGGCCCATCTGCTGCCAGGGTTCTGTGTTTTACATTCAGAGATGGTGTGGTTACTTTTTAAGCTACAGTTGCATTTCCTGAGTTAAATTAAAATTAAAAATAGAAACGGCGAAAGGGAAATGAAATGTCGTAACTGAAGTTATCCAAGTTTCTTTAAAGAAAAATTGTTGTGGTGGCTGTGGCCAGAAAGGGTTTAATCTAGCAGTTATTAATACAGCTGAACTGAAAAGCCTCTGACTGAAAGGTTCTTTGTTTTGTTCCCATTCGAGATAAGATGATTGTCAGAAAGCCAAGTACAAACTCTCTGCATTCGCCTTCCTGTCCATCTGTCTCTGACAGAGCCCACTACAAAGTCCTTTGAATATTTCTGAAGTTGACAGGTCTGTGATTTGTACTGAAAGTAGTAGGAATACAGCGTGATAAGGGAATGGTGAGAGTACTGTACCCTGTGGGGCTCCTTTACATCTGACCACCTAGTCAGACAAACATTTCATTTTCGCAAACAGTGTAGGTGTTTAATCCAGGTTATGTTAGGGCTTCCATCTGCATATTTTGAAGCCTTAATTGTGTTAAAATAACTGGAGAAATCGGAAAACACAATCCTCACGGTGCTGACTACTTTGACTAGATAACAATGGCACTTTGAAGCAGGTGTGTTGTTTCACCTTTAGTTCTTTGATATGTCTCACATTAACAAGACATTTTTGTCCAAACGATTTTTGCTCACTAAATATTTTCTCTTATTTGGACTATTATCTGTAAATCTTACTGATAGCAGAAAGATAAAAATCCTACTAGATCAGGAGTTTCTGAAACCCCACACCAGCTAATCTGGCTCTGATAAGCATGCAATGTTCAAAGTCTGTTGATTCAACCTTCCCAATTTATTGAACAGATGTATCTAATAAAGTAATCAGCGAATATCATTAAAATATATAAGGTATAATGGCATTAAAATTAGCATATTGTCAATATCGTTTAACAAAATTGAAACTAACTCAGATAACCAGTATGAATTTGGACCCATGTTCATCACACAAAATCGTCATTCTTTTAACTATTAGCTTATTTGAGCTATTTGGTCATCAGTCATCTTTATCTATTGTCATGCATGGAATTTCTAAAATATGTTTCTCTTTCTGATTTTGAAGAAAACAAGAGATTGTAAGCCTTCCCAAATATATTTTATGATGGTTGATTTTATCTAACTGACTTTACCTGACTCAGCATTCTCCATGTTTTTACTCTGTCTGTCTGTTTTCCCATTTTTCTAGCCGTCTTTCCCTGTATTCCTCATTGTCCCTTTACCTCATTGCTCTTCATCTCCTTTTCTCCACTGTTCTATCATTTATCCAATCTATTTGCATCAGTCTACCTCTGTCATCCCTGAAGTTGCCTTCTTTACCCTAATTGCAACCTCTCTGTGTAGACTTCTGCCTGTCATTTTTCTCTATTTCTTTTAACCCTTCTGCCTCTTTCTCCTCTGCAGCTGGGATTGTACGAAAAAGGCAGTGGTGTGAGATGGTTCCATGTTTGGAGGATGAAGGCTGCGACCTGTTAGTCAATAAATCTGGATGGACTTGTACACAGCCCGGAGGCCGAGTCAAAACCACCACGGTGAGTTCTGATGCCATTTGAACTCTTTGGGCTACAATGACCACACACACACAAACCAGTTCCAGTAAATCCCCAAAATAAATTCCAAATGATACATTTTATTTTACTTAAATATTATAATCATGTTGAACAGTATTTCTTTTTTTTGCCAACCAAGCTAGTCAGACATGATTTTTTTTCAAGCTAAAATAAGACTATTTAAGCTTTATTTCACACCAGACCAGACTTCCTAAACTGCCAATATCTGCTTTAATAAAATTGTCATTGTACCTGATTGGTTATCTTACTGGCCAGACCCAACAATACAGATGAAATAATTATTGTTAATAAACCAACCTTAGCAGTGCCCTTAGACGATTGACTCTTTCCAATGCTGCACTGCTCCTGTAATACATGAGTCTCAACTGAAGTACTGAGCACACATCCAGAAGATTCACATTTCTAAATATGCACTGTTATATTCGTCAATTAGATATTACTTACATGCAATGGTGATTGACCTATAGGAAATATTTCCAATCTCTATAGCCGTCATTTTTGACCCAATGTGCTATTGAGAGCTTAAACTTTTGCGCAATACTCGCAAATAATTCTCCCAAAATTCCCCTGAAAACAATCTTAGAAACCCTGTAAACTCCATGTGCTTTTTTTTACTTCCTCATCAGCAATAATTAGTTTAAATTAGAGACTATTAATGGTAATGATGGTAGCAGATGGGAAGCTGCAGCTTGTGTTGGATAAAACTCCGCCCATTCATTCATCCACACCTTAATTCCAGTCACTGAGCCTCCTCCTCCTCTCTTCACTACTTTTCCTCTTTGCCCTTCACAAACTTGCATCACATCATCCCCTTCCTCACTACAATCGCTTACCTCTCTGTCGGACCGTACTGTGGCAATTTAGGAAATCTCTGGAAATGTGATTCGGCAACAAAACCCCAACAAACCAGCTGCCTTTTTTTGTATTTGTCAGTGGGGCATCATTAATGCATCTGCCATGATTTGGTAATCATCAGTGTTTATGTCTTCCTGCTGACATGCACACACACACGCACACACATGCATGCATGCATGCAAACATGCACATAAACACAAAAACCTAATACATCAAACATAGGAGTAATGACATAAAACTGAAAGTGTCCCTGCGTGTGGAGACTGTTGATAACCCTTACATGTTTCTTACAATGTAATTTATTATCAGAGCTGCAAAAGCACACACACTCACAAGTACAATAGAATGTTGAAGATCCCATTGATTATATGTAACATGCTGCACACATTAGTATCTGTGTATTAAGGTGTGGAGTGTGCAACTATGGCCACCACTGGACTCAAATGGCTCCAGTGGATGTATGCTTTTGCACTGATTGCTCCACGTATGTGAGTTTTAGGGTTTGCATATTCATGACGCGTATCTCCGCTTTACAGCAGAGAGAGGCGCTTTAAGCTTTGCCCTACATGCACACTTCACATCCCACTCGAGGTGTCAGTCAGTGTAGCTCTCAGCCGCTTACACTGACAATATGCAGAAAGTGACAGGTATTGCTTGCTTGCTTCATTGGCTACTTTAAACTTGGTGACAGCTAGTCAAATGGCTGGACAGCTAGGCGCACTCATCTGTGCCTGTGTGTGTGTGAGAGAGTGAAAGTGCATGTGATAGGGAGTGTAAATGTGTGTTTAAGCAGCTCTCACTGTCAAAGAGTCTCAGAACCTGATACATCATAAATATCCAGTTGAATATTTTTTTCTTATATTTTTTGGAATATGATATAACATGATATTTGAAGAGAAGAGAAGTGGTTTAAAAGGGGATAGATGGATATTTGAAGATATTTTTTATCGATTAATTAGCACATAGAATTGTTAAAATAAAAATAAATTTTTTTTTTCTTAAGTAATGTTATTTATTATCTATTATGTTAATATAAAAAAAGGTCATAATGGAAAAAAAGAAAAAAAACAAGGTAAATTTCCTAAGGCATGGACTAGTACTAGATTCTCATGGTAGTTTACCCTTAACTAAGACTGCCTGTCTTTCTGAGTTCTTGGTATTTAACTAAAATATAAATATTTAGTGTGATTGAATTGCTTTAATTTAAATAAAAAAAAATGTTTTAGTAGTAGTACTGGATAGTAATTGTATTTATTATTATAGTAATGCTAGCTATCTATCCAACTCCTTTTGGGTGGTGCCAATCTACAGTGGCAATGGAGATGTCACTAGCCTGTTATAGGGCAACACAGAGAAACACAGAATAAACTATATATAGGTATACACACACAAACACACCTACGGGCAATTTAAAGAGACTAAATAATCTAAAATACATATTTTTGGCCTGTGGATGGAAGCCAGAGAACCGGTCCCGGGGGGGCTGGTGCCGGGCGAGAGGCGGGGTACACCCTGGACAGGTCGCCAGTCCATCACAGCCATTTAAAGTATATGTATGTATATATTTTTTTAGATATAAATTTCCATTAGTGAGAAAGAACAGAAGTGTACATTTAGTTTTGACCACCTATCAGCTCTTTTCAGTATGAGACATATTTATAATGACAAAAAAATATATTTATTGTAAGTAATGGAAAAATATAGTTTGTCATTTGTCAGACAACAAATAGGGCAAAGGAACAGACACGGAGAGGTAATTCTGTTTTACTCTATACTTATTAGTTGGAAAAAACTATGGTCACCCTCACAATGCCTGGCCTCTCGTTAAAAGTGTACAAATGATATAGATCGTGGGAAGGAAACTTTGAATAGCTTGATTCAAGTTAATACCTAGCTTAAAGTATAGCAAACTTATATTAGATTGTTTATTTTCTCTTTTAGTTGCCAGCCCACAGTTAGCAGCTTTACACTTTTAGCTTGCCAGTTACAGTTAGATAGGAATATCACCTAAATGAGATGGCTCGTAAGGTGTGGTGCTCCTTCAGACTGTGTTTCCCATGACTGGAAATATCTCCAAACAGCCGAATGTTCCTGGGTTGTAGTCTCAAAAAAATATAGTAGCTTGTAATAAAACATAAACATGTCTGAATTGATTTTTTAATTAGCAGATTTCTTTTGAAAAATTCCGTAAACTGGATGTGAACTTTTTACTCGAGGGGAGAATCCCTCTTAAAAAAAATAAATTTATATATAATATAGTCTCCTCGCTTTACCTCACTTGAACTTTGAAAGAATAGCCCCTTCTTTAAGGCATTTGCAGCATGAACTGAAGCCACCCCTGTCTTATTTAGGAATGACTCCCGGCTGTGCACAGTCCACTGAGCATGTCAGACCTGTCCATCAGGTGTTTTGGCAAAAAAAAATCAGTGCTGACAAACAGGCAAATCCTGTGAGGGCATTTGACTAAGCTGAGTTAATTTGACTCAGCCCTGTGACCCCGTAAAGAGCTATTTTAGACAAATGTCCAGAGGTAATGTGTGTATTTGTTTTTATAGCTTAGTTAGGACGCTTCTTAATATTTCACTATCCTTCTGAGGACTAATAGGCGTTTTGGAGACCAAAGCCTAGTAATATTACGGTTGACTGTGTTTTTTAGGTGGAGTTTAGAGGTGTGGTGTGAAGATTTTGGTTAACGTTATGGTTAGTAAGGTACCGTTTAAGGTTAGTCATAAGTGTAGTGTCAAAAATCTAAGAAAATTAATAAAAAGTAATAAAAAGGTTAGAAATATAATTGTGTGTCTGTGTGTGTTTATCGGTCAAAATCCTATGCAATAGAGTTTTCCCTGTTGAACAGCAGGCAGTTGTTGTGCAGAATGACACTGCTGACCTCTTCTTCTCAACGCTGGATGTGAGTTGCACGACAGATTAGATTTATGCTCCTGCCCTCCCCTCAACCTACAGAACGTCACACAACTTATTGTTTTTTTGTGTGTGTTTAAGAATAAAAATAACTTTCTCTCAAACTTGTTTTTCCCTACTTGACTCCTTTTTATTTTTCCCCCCACCCCCATTTCTTTTTATCTCTCACCTGTCTGTACTTCTGCTGTTTCCCCCTTGATGCATTTATCTTGGTCTGACCCTGCTTTGAAGAGCACACAGCCATGCCTGTCAATAAAGAAACACAGTATGGATTTCTGCAAGGCCAGCTCCAGATGAAACATAAAAAGATTGATGTATGCAAGGCTTATAGCTGACTTAGGTTTTGAATGAGGTTACTTTCAGTAGTGCGACTCAATAACAGCAGCCACAGAAGGGCAATACCCACAGAGTACATCATTTATAACCTAGTGAAAACTTTTTCCTCTGAATAACTGGAGATGTAGTAAATATAGTTGCTCAAATGAACATATTTTGTACAAACAATAAAAGTTGTTAGGGGAATTGAACCTTTTAAATTATTTTACAGGACTTTTTCAGCTAAATATCGAGATCAGAATCATGTGCACCTACTACTCCTTTATTGAAGCAACAAAAAAGTATGTCCATTTATCAAGTAAACAATTTTAAGATATGTTTTATTTTATTTATAAGATTTTATTAAATAATAGAAAAATCACTCAACTTTTGCTATTGCTTACTTTTTAGTAAATTAATCTATTAATTTGCATAATATGCAGCAGTCAATGGATCTACAGTACATCCTCCTAAATATCTTTCTTGCTTAGGTCTAGGTCAATTCTCTGTCCGATTTAGGGGTACAATATTGTGAAACATATTTTTAGATTTGACATGTCTATGTTCTACTGTGGATAATATTAAAAAGCATTTCAAATTTAATTCAAGTGACATTACGAGTTAAGTTCAATTCACTTTTATTTATATAGTGCCAATTCACAACAAATCTCATCTCGAGACACTTCACAACAAAAGTAATTTCAATACAATTATACAAACATTCCAATCAGTTAAAAGTTTTCTATGTAATGCTTTCTGTTAGGGGTGGGCGGTATGGCAAAATTTTCATATCACGGTAGTTTAAAAAAACATATTGGTATTAAGGTATTTAACAGTATTTTTTTTCCATACCAAACCGTTCATATCCACATTATTAATGATATGAAAATAATTAAAATGGTTATTATTCTACTAGACATTCTTGATGTTCTAAGGCTAAAAGTATATATTTTTTAAACCTCACGTTGGCACAAGCAACAAATTGCATCTTCTAATTGCTTTCCATGTAGTACTGAATAATCCCGCTAAGGGGCAGAGTTTAGACTCAGATCGGAATTTGCCAAAGAAGAAGTAAAAACATATTTACCGCTATTTTTCATTTCTTTCCCACTGGTTTTGCCGCCATTGACCGCATTTACCTACAGACGGCCAAACACTCAACACTTTCCCCTACTGGTTACTCTCAATAGCATTTGTAAAAGGTATGCCGTTCGGTTCTCGTCTGACATTGAAAGGCCGATAAACTTTTTAAACTATAGACCAGGCTCTTCTTTTTTTACTTCATCAGAATTGTGTGCTTGGCTCCTGCCAGCAGCTGCACTTAGTTAAAACATTATTTTTACACAGTGGTGAACCGCATGTAGCAGTGAAATTGGTCCTGGCTGAGACACTTCACATCATTAAACATTCCGGAAGTTGTCCGACTTATTCACCAGTATAGCGGTATTTTAAAAATTCATATCATAACGAAAATAAACACCGGTTTTCGGTATGAACCGGTATACCGCCCAGGCCTACTTTCTGTAAACCTAGAGACTTTGATAATATTTAGAAAAGAATCTAAAAGATTATCAGCTCACATCTAAATACTTGGGTTAACAGTTTTTTAGTCTCAGACTAAAGATTTTATGAACACCAAATCTTGTGGTGACACTATTTACAAGACTACATCTAGACTATTGTAGCTTCCTGCCATATTCCTCCCATTATGCTCAGCATTATACAGTTTCTTTATATACGGATGTTGTAGCGTTCTTTGCCGAGATTGATACGCCCAATAAAGCATTCAAAGTGGGTACTGTATTGACAAGTAACTGGTTAACTCATATCTTTTTAATGCAAGGTGTTTATGCTGTACTACTCCACTTCCACTTCAGCCATGCAACACAAATATTGCATTTGTTGTGTATACACCCTTTCAAGCTCCATAGGTGGCTACACAACTCTTATTTTACAAATATGACACCTATGTTTATAGCCTACTTTCCCACAGGAACAAAAAAACATTGATGTGTAGCAAGTTGCAAAACAATGTCATAAGCAGGAAATGAAACCATCACCCTTGTGGTGGTAATACTACACATTAACTACTGTACTATAGCAGCAAAGTATACATTTGCTTAGCATAGGGTACATTATAAAGCTGGTTACCCCCTAATATGGTCACACAGTTGAACAAACGGGGGGAACAGATTACGACTCCGTGCCCACGGTTTAATAAACTGCAGGAACGGATTCTTACCCCTCAAAAATTATTTCTGCACCTGACCCCTGCCGGGCTCTGTAGCTTCGTGCTCCGCCTGTGTGAGAACGGCTTTATTGGTTGTTGGTTGTTTTACATCACTACGACTAGAGTAGGACTTGCGATAATATCAAACATTGTCTGATTCAAAAGACAACAGAAAGACTGGCATAAATCGGGTCGGCAACTGCAGATTATCACCTTACATTTAACGATCAAGACGATAGGAACACGCTGAGACTCCAGCAAGATTTCTAAAGACTACCTTTCTTTAGTCTGAGACTGTTAAAATCCTTTGGTGTACGCCCAGCATCAGGAATCCCAGCAGATGCGATGAGTCATCGATGTGATCTAAACTAGTGTTTCTTCTACATCATGTGAGATCTATTCATGTAAATAAATTTTAGATTTTTTTTCTTTATTCGTTTCTTTGTCTTACTGTATTGTGTTAAATTATATTATTCTGTAAATGTCTTGTTCAATCTATTACAGGCTTCAGCTTTGTAAATAGATGACTTCTTCCTGACTGAGTGGGCCAATAACCCATGTTATTGGCCTTTCACACCGTGTCAGTGCAGGACTTTTTTCACCATGACACTCCTACCAGCTTAAGCCGCATCTTCGTTAAGTCTTTTGCTTCCATTGTGGAATTGATACATATAATGTATAACATGATAGGAAGCAGTGTATTTGAGGTGGGCCTTAAAATATATTAACAGATGTTCCTTCTTTTAACCTAGCTTTTGTAAATTAACTAATCAGAAGCAAACAATATCAGGACGTCTTAATATGGGAGGTGTTTTTATTCTTGCAGCTAGCAAATAGAAATACTGTAATTTGGCAATCCAAAATGACCTACAATAGGAAACTGCATATATTTGTATGCAGTGCATGTAAATATCCGGTTTTGAATGTGAGTTATGAATAAAAACAAAAACAGCAACACAAAAATGGTAATTTAGCCATAATACACTTTTCTGCAGCACTTATGGGCTCTATAGAACAAATTAAATATTGTAACCATAAGTTTTGTGAGCGAAGGCAAACTTGGTCGTTATTTTCATAATAATAGAACAACAAAAATTAAGATCTACTTAAGGTAAATGGTAGTTTGGAAAATTAGTTGGGAAAAACATGATATATATATATATATATATATATATATATATATATATATATATATACATATTAAAGGAGAGCTAATGTGGACTTAAAGAGACAGCTTCAGCCTACTTTACTTTAGCCAAATCCACTTTATTACGTACTCGTCTTTTAAGTAAGTGTGATGTTGTGCAATGCTTTGTGGCAAGCCTTAATTTTCTTGAATTACCAAATAGAAAACGTAGTTAGTTTAAACATCAGAAAGACTGTCTGTATATATTTTTTGCTAGTTTACCACCCTATTAACGACTTTACTAGTGTTGAGACCATTTCATTCACCTTTTTTAAAGAACAATTTTGGTTGTTTAATGTATTTTTAATTCCTCCTACATTCAACCATCCATTTGTTTAGTAAATACAAATCAAGTACAAATAGGACTGTACATTTTGTAAAACAGCACACTAAAGACAATTTATATTAAAAATGGGAAAATAAATATAATGTATTATGTTTGTGTCAGTGTGCATCAAATTAAGTGAAAGAAGCCACTGTTAGGTTTTCAAACCAAACCTAGTCACTGATTCATCTTTCTTTGTGGCCTGCCCTTGAGGTGCAAATGTAATCTGATTTGATTTCCTCTCCCACTACGGCCACCTGGTGAGCATAATCATCCTTCGATGCGCTTCCTTCCCAGTCTGAGCTGCAGGACTTCAAACCTTTATTATTCCGGTGCCTCCTGGAGAGTTTAAAGTGAGCTTAAACATCAAGGTGGCAAGATATTCAAAAAATGAATAAATTCTGTTTTGTGCTTATTTCACTCCATGAGTACCTATAAATTTAAGTAAGAAATTAAAGTAATTTATATGAAATACTTAAATGTATCATCCAGTTTTTGCATGGCATTAAGATTAATACCATGCAAGTTTCTGTCCTTTGTCCAACTCAACACTACCTTCATTTACTAAAATCAGAAAATTGTGATGTAAATCCAAAATCATCCTGGTATTCAGTCTTAGATGGAGTCTACCACCAAGTTTAGGCTGCATTCCCAAACAACAGCGAACGACAGCGCGATAGGGGCAGTTACCGGGCTCACACTGAACCTCGAGCCAGAGCTACAATGGGAAATTTTCAGTATGCCACATCCCTGCCAGTCACACAGGAATTCTGTGCTGCGCTCTTCTCTCCTCGCTACTGAGGTAAAAATTATTTTTATTTTTTTCTCCGCTTAGTAATATGCTTAAATTGAGCGGGTCATCTCGTCTAATCTACGTTCGCCCGCTGACAGAGGTGGTGTTTCACGTTTTGGTACAGATCCAGGTTTAAATCCAGCTTTGAGGCAAAGCTATTACTGATAGGTCCCTAGCTATGAAGTAGCTGTGCTCAAAGTTACTGAAAAAATCACTAACAAAGCGTAGTATTTTCTTGGTGGTGCATCAAAAATTCTTCTTTAGCTCCTCTTTTTTTCCCTCCTTGGTATAAAAATATAAAATTTAAAAAAAGAGTTAATGTATTATCTCCACAAATACTGAGCGTGTTGTGTCGTGCTGTAAAGTTGCAAACTGTTAGCTTCTCGTAACTACAGCAACCTGGCCAAAGCAATGCAGCCCCTCTGTGGGCAGTACCATTTGAGATGACGTTAGATGGAATGGATTATTTAGACTCAGACCTTTCTGGTGTATTTTGTTTCTCTAACAGCAGCAGGAACTCATACAACTCAGAATGATTGATTGTATTGAAAAAAAGGTTTTCATGATTTTTTAGTGAAGGAGACCCTTAAAATGTTTAATCCAAAGATCTGTGAATTACTGTGAAATATTGTTTTTTTAGTTATACAAAGAATAAAAGGAAAAATAAAAATACCCCCCCCCCCCCAAACACACCCCAAAAAAAAACACGAAAAAAAAACAATAAAGAATCAAGCAAGCACAAAATAATACATCACTTGTAAATACCTTTTTAGGTTATAAAACATTAGCATAAAAAAAAGATCATCTTAAGTATTCTTTTCAGTCATGCTTTAAACAGCTTGCTAAGAGTGACAGCACACAGACTATCAATAATTCAACAGTTTACATTGTTTTAGATCTGATATGCTTGGAAGGCTTCCCCTCTGTTTCAGTTACCTCTTTTTCCCTGTCATGCTGCTTCTCTCTCCATGCTTTTTACTGCTCATTTTATCGAGTTGTCACAAAAGCCACTAGATAACCTTGGGTGATTTTGCTTTTCTCCCTATACAGTGTTCTCACTTTTTTTCCTACTCTTTCTCTTTGAGCTTTCACTTTCCTTCTGCATGCAGACTGAGATAGCTCTCTGCACCGTTTGATCTGCCAGTCTGAAATGATGGAGGGCACAATACAATGCCTGCTCATCTCTGCTGAGAGTGTGGCTTTCACTGAGACAAGGAGGTATAGGAGATTACTGCAAAGACTAAATACTCTTCCGCTTAAACTTGGTCCCTTGCAAAAGCAGCCAATGCAACACTTCACTATGGCACTACATGCAATGTGAAACTCGAAAATGTTGACTGTTGTGCAGTATTTCAACTTAAAGGGTGAACCTAATATATCATATAGACTCATGCCTTGATTTGTTATCATTATTATTGTGTTCCTGCTTATGAAAACCCCAAATTAAAAATCTCAGAAAATTACAATATTGTGAAAAGGTTTTATATTTTAGGCTTATCCTTACCTTGTTCCAGATGTGTAAGCAGCACCTAAGGTCTGCAAAGTGTGATATGCAGCTGATAGCCACCAATATAGTCAATGGGTCCGTTCCCACTGGGCTTGAAGCAGCATGAATTGGACACATTTAAGAAGCATTGTCTCGCAGCTTTCTCCTAAATTTAGGTGGTGGATCTATGATTTAATACCATACACTTCTAAAACACATCAAGATCAACAGTTTAGTTTGGACCAGACTGTAAATAGGTCAAGAATCCACAATATTTAAAAATAAAAGAAATGTATATTTCCCGATTGCTTAAAGAGTAACTCACCCTCTTCCAGTGTAGTCTGCCAGCTAAATTTCTGGTTTGAACTTTCGAAAGGAGGTGTTGCTTGGCGTACCAAGGGGGGGGAAAGCTGGGCAGTGTCGACACTTCTTTGCTATTCCAACTCCAACTCACTATGGAGGGGTGGCCAAGACTGGGCTTGTTTTATACTCCACAGCAGCAGGTCTGCTGTTGTCAGTAATAAGTTTTGACGTCTACAATAAAACCTGATTTAAGTGCAGTGTAAAGTTTTACCCTTTAACCTCATGCAAAGCAATATATTTCAAATAAAGGCTTGAAATATATTGCTTTGCATGAGTCAATATAATATATTTGTTTATCTGTTAAAGTACAACTGACCCGGGGGAGCACGGTGGCGCAGCTGGTAGCGCAGCTCACCTTACAGCTAGAAGGTCCTGGTTTTGATTCCTGCCAGGGACGCTGTGGGTGCTGAGGGTGTGTTTGTTCCTCCATATCATCAGCACCCACACCCTGGGTGGAGCTGGCGAAAGGGCCTTTCTATGTGGAGTTTGCTTGTTCTCCCCGTGTTCCCTTGAGTAGTTAATGTGAACTACTCCCACAAAAACATGCACCAGTTCTGCCTCCTCCTGGCTGACCGAGGCGCCTGAGGGGTTGGAGAGGATCTGGCTGGAATAGTGTGATCCTTCCACACACTACGTCCAGCTGGGGGAACCCCACCCCCTCGGGTGAAAAAAATGGGCCCACTCACTCCTCAAGCAGGAAGGAGGCTTGAGCTTCAGTGCGGGGCCCTCCTGCGGTTGGAAGAGGGAGCGCAATGCCCAGCACTGTACTTAGGTAGGAACACTGGTGGGATAAAAAAAAAACAACCAACAACTGACCCTCAAATCAACCGTGTGGAGCTTCTATGGAAAGAACATACTGAGAGAAAACTTGGATAACAATCATAATAACAGCAGAAAAAATATATCTGGAGAGTGGTAGAAGAGAAAATTAGAAGAGAGAAGAAAAGTGGTCAGTCCAACATTCTAAGCCTATAGCAGCATGACTAAAAAAAATAGCTCAGGATAACCTAAGCCACTCTAACTATAAGCTTTATCAAAAAGGAAGGTTTTAAGCCTAGTCTTGAAAACAGAGTGTGTGCCTATTGGTCTATAACTGGGAGTTTGTTCCACAGAAGAGGAGCCTGATAACTAAAAGATCTGCCTCCCATTCTACTTTTAGAAATCCTAGGAACTACCAGTATACCTGCATTCTGAGAACAAAGTGCTCTGTTAGGAACGTATGGAACAATCTGGTTCAATCCGTTTTCAAAAAGACTCTTATCTTACCGCTAGGTGTTACTCCTAACTCGCGCTAAAAGGTCTTACGTAGTTGTCGTCTAAAACCTATTCACAAACGCACTAAGAGCTACTTTTACGCAGGACAAATCCCTTTAATTAAGCTAAGAGTGATGTCCCGTTGCTATGGAAAACGTTGTTTCCTATGCACGAGTAAATAGACGGACAGCAGTGTGATTGGTTGTTGAATGACACTTGTGAAACCAGGACATGGAAAATTTCAATGTCGATAAAAGTGTAATTATAAACAGCGCATATAGCAAAAATAATCCATGATGACATCTTTGTGTCGGCCACGAGACTGACACTTCATACAACTTACACACAATAGCCTACTTACAGTGAGGGTGAAGTTTAAAAACGAAAAAACGGGATATGCATCATCCATCATCCAGGGTGCTCCCTGCCTAACGCCTGCTGATAGCTGGGATAAGCTCCAGCCCCCCCTCCACGCAACCCTGAATTGGATGAAAGCGGTATAGATAATGGATGGATGGATGCATCATATTAAGGGAGTGATTGCAAGTAGGCTGTAAACAATTAGGCTGTCTATTGAGCACATCAGCCACTTCTTAAATAGACCCCCCCACACACACACACACACACACACACACTACCGTGAAAAGCACCTTGTGAACTGAAAATGAGTGGCAACAAAAGAACAAGGAAACCTAACTGGTCGCAGGACCGATTATTACTACTGGCACAGTTGGTACTGGAGAGGAGGACGGTCCTCAAAGGGCGATTGGCAGCCGGGATTACGAATAAGAAGAAAAGGGAGGCATGGGTGGAAATGAGCAGAAACATGAATCCATCTTATCCAGCCGTGTTTCAAACGTCAGAAGACTGTGAGAAGAGATGGTATTCTCTACAGTCCCAGTTCCGGCTCGTGATCGCCGCTTATAGAAAGGATGCTGCTGCAACAGGTAGGCAATGTCCGTCAGATAGGCATCCCTACATATGTTGCATAAATTGGAAGACGTGCACGTTTTCTTCTTTGTGCACCCACGGCATACCTGCAATCGCCATGAAATTGGCTTTAATTCGATGCAGTTGCTGGATGTCTAATGGGAAACGGATGAATTGTTGGATAATGTGTGGTCGACCGAGCGCTTTAATACCTTGGTGGATTGATTGGCTGATAGATGGTTATGATATGCCCAAGTCGTCCGCGTTGCAAAGTTGCATTTTCCCTGTGGCTAAATATCTTAGTTTCGCTAAACATTTAATTTCTGGACTGATCGGGTTGTTACGTTTAGTTGGAGACGTGATTGCATCCCGCACCACATCTGCAATAAACAAGTCGGTATCGTTTGGTTAATTCCAAAGCATCCAGAGTGTCCAACACATTGTGTCTGGCTGCTGCCATTTTGGCAGTCTTTGTGAATAGGTCTTAGGGAGTTAGGAGTCCTCTTGACTTCTTTTAAGGACTGCCAGACTTAAGAGCTACTTTTAGGCCTAAAAGTGGTTGTGAATTACTTTTATCTTAAGAAACTAGAAACTAAATTTTAGGAGTGACACGCCCACATTTTTCAGGAATGACACCTAAATTCGGCAG
Source organism: Apricaphanius iberus (assembly GCA_028564705.1). Taxonomy (NCBI): domain Eukaryota; kingdom Metazoa; phylum Chordata; class Actinopteri; order Cyprinodontiformes; family Aphaniidae; genus Apricaphanius; species Apricaphanius iberus. Next base: position 108,121 of record JAPXFQ010001855.1, read on the forward strand.
TTAGGACCTACTTTTAGCCCTATGATTCTTTGTGAATATGGCCCCACATCTCCGATGTACGATGGAGCTTGATTATTAAGGGCTTTATAAGTAAGGAGAAGGATTTTAAACTCTATTCTGGATTTAACAGGAGGCCAGAGGAGAGAAGCCAAAACAGGAGAAATGTGATCTCTCTTTTTAATATTCATCAGAACTCTTGCTGCAGCATTTTGGGTCAACTGAAGGCTTTTTATTGCATTTTGTTCACTCCCTGATAATAAGGAATTACAGTAGTCCAGCCTTGAAGTAACAAATGCATTGCTATTTTCTCTCCATCCCTCCTGGACAGGATGTTTCTGATTTAAGTAATGTTCCGGAGGTGAAAGAAAGAAATCTTAGAAACCTGGGGCCGTATTCACAAAGACTCTTATCTTACCGCTAGGTGTTACTCCTAACTCAGGCTAAAAGGTCTTGCGTAGGAGTTGTCGTCTAAAACCTATTCACAAACGCACTAAGAGCTACTTTTACGTTGGACAAAGCCCTAAAAGAAAGTTAAGAGTGACGTCCCATTGCTATGGAAAACGTCATTTCCTATGCATGAGTAAATAAACGGACAGCCGTGTGATTGGTTGTTGAATGACACGTGTGAAACCAGAAAATTGAAAAACTTCAATGTAGATAAAAGCGTAATTATGAACAGCGCAAATAGCAGAAATAATGCACGATGACATCTTTGTGTCGGCCACGAGACTGACACCCACGAGACTGACACTTCATACAACTTACACAAAATAGCCTACTTACAGAGAGGGTGAAATTTAAAAATGAAAAAACGTGAAATGCATCATATTACCCTGCCTAACGCCTGCTGATAGCTGGGATAAGCTCCAGCCCCCCCCCCCCATTTACATTTTGAGAGTCTTTGTGAATAGGTCTTAGGGAGTTAGGAGTCCTCTTGACTTCTTTTAAGGACTCCCAGACTTAGGAGCTACTTTTAGGCCTAAAAGTGGTTTTGAATTACTTTTATCTTAAGAAACTAGAAACTAAATTTTAGGAGTGACACGCCCACATTTTTTAGGAGTTACTCCTAAATTCGGCAGTTAGGACCTACTTTTAGCCCTAAGATTCTTTGTGAATATGGCCCTTGTTTAATATGGGATTTAAATGTCATGTCTTGGTCAAAAATTACACAGAGAGCATAACTGTGGAAATTAATTCCATGTCGTCTAATTATTTTACCAATTGGAAGCATATATATAGTAAAGAGAATCGGTCCAAGCACAGAACCCTGTGGTACTCCACAATTCACCCTTGAGTGTGAAGAAGATCATTGACATGAACAAACTGGAATCTGTCAGACAGATATGATTTAAACCAGCCTAGTGTTGTTCCCCTGATGCATACAACATGTTCAAGCCTTTCTAAGAGAATATTATGATCGACTGTGTCAAAAGCAGCACTGAGATCTAACAAGACCAGAACAGTCACAACTCCATTATCTGAGGCCATTACAATATAATTAGTAACTTTGACCAGTGCTGTTTCAGTGCTATGATGAGCTCTAAAACCTGACTGAAATTCCTCAAACAGGTTGTTGCTGTTTAGATGCTCAAATACTTGATTAGCAACTATTTTCTCAAGAATTTTGGATAAGAAAGAAAGGTTAGATACAGGTCTGTAGTTAGCCAAATGATCTTGATCAAGGGAGGGTTTCTTAAGCAAAGGTTTAATTACAGCAACTGTATCCATTGATTAAAGGTAGATTCATCAAGTCTAGAATAGGGCCAGTAACCAGAGGGAACACTTCCTTAAATAATTTGGTTGGTATTGGGTTTAACATACAAGTTGAGGGTTTAGATGAAGCTAATATTTGTGATAATTCTGAAAGTTCAACAGAATCAAAACGGTACAGACATAAACATGGTTCTACAGTTCTCTCTGATACTGCCTCATTTACTGAACGAAAGTTAATCAAGTTTAGGAGAATGCGAATGATTTTATTTTTAATAGAATTGATTTCATTTATGCAGAATCCCATTAAGTCATCACTACTGAGAGAAGGGGTAATAGTTGTCTCAACAGAGCTATGACTCTGTGTAAGTTATGCAACTGTACTAAAAAGTAACCTAGGATTGTTTTTATTTACCTCTATTAATGACGAGAAATATGCTGTTCTAGCTTGTCGAAGGGCGTTTTTTATAAAGTAGTAGACTATTTTTCCAGGTTAGAAAGGAATCATTTAAGTGTGTAGAGCGCCAATTTTTTTCTCCAGTTTCCTAGTATTCTGATTTAAAGTATGCAACTCTGCATTAAATCAGGGAGCCAACCTCCTGTGGCTGATTACCTTATTTTTTAAGGGGGGTACACTGTTTAGTGCAAAACGCAGTGAGGAAATAATACTTTGAACCAGACCATCAATTTCTGAAGGGTTAGTGATGGAATGGTAAATTAAGTTGATTCGACATGATCTGGAAAGGCACACACCCCTGGGTTGACCAAGCATGAAGACAAAGGAATTGAGTGTAGACCTCTGAGACAGGATTGTCTTGAGGCACAAGGCTGGGGAAGGTTACAAAAAAATTCTGCAGCTTTGAAGGTTCCAATGAGCACAGTGGCCTGCATCATCCGTAAGTGGTGGAAGTTTGGAACCACAAAGACTCTTCCTAGAGCTGGCCGGCCTTCTAAACTGAGTGAACGGGGGGAAGGTCCTTGGTCAGGGAGGTAACCAATCACTCGATGGTCACTTTGTCAGAGCTCCAACATTCCTCTGTGGAGAGAAGAGAACCTTCCAGAATGACAACCATCTCTGCAGCAATCCACCAATCAGGGCCTGTATGGTAGAGTGGCCAGACGGAAGCCACTGCTTAGTAAAAGGCACATGGCAGCCGCCTGGAGTTTGCTCAAAGGCACCTTAGGGACTCTTAGGCAATGAGAAACAAAATCCTCTGGTCTTATGAGACAAAAATTGAACTCTTTGGAGTGAATGCCAGGCGTTACGTTTGGAGAAAATCAGGCACCGCTCATCACCAGGCCAATACCATCCCTACAGTGAAGCATGGTGGTGGTGGCATCATGCTGTGGGGATGTCTTTCAGCGGCAGGAACTGGAAGACTAGTCATGATAGAGGGAAAGATGACTGCAGCAATGTACAGAGACATCCTGGATGAAAACCTGCTCCAAAGCACTCTTGACCTCAGACTGGGGTGACGGTTCACCTTTCAGCAGGACAATGACCCTAAGAATACATCCATAAATATCGAAGGAGTGGCTACAGAACAACTCGGTGAATGTCCTTGAGTAGCCCTGCCAGAGCCCAGACCTAAACCCAATTGAACATCTCTGGCGAGATCTGAAAATGGCTGTGCACCGACACTTTCCATCCAACCTGATGGAGCTCAAGAGGTACTGCAAAACTACCCAAAGATAGGTGTGCCAAGCTTGTGGCATCATATTCATCATATTGAGGCTGTAATTGCTGCCAAAGGTGCATCAAGCAAGTACTGAGCAAAGGCTGTGAATACTTATATACATGTGATCTCTTAGTTGTTGTTTTTTTTTATATGAATTTGCAACAATCTAAACATTTATTTTTACATTGTCATTATGGGGTGTTGTGTGTTGAATTTTAAGGAAACATTTTTCTAAATCCCTTTTGGTATTAAGCTGTAACATTAAAAATGTGGAAAAAGTGAAGCCCTGTGAATACTTTCCGGATGCACTGTATAATTACAAATTCTCCTGCTGCAACCAGGTTTCTTATAGGCAAAATAGATAAATTTTATTATCACATATCACGTCATTTACTAATAAAGTCTTTGAGGAGAGGGGTCTTATGTTTAGTAAACCACATCTAATTGCCTTATTTCTTTGTTTGGTCCGAGTCGTATTTATTTTAATGAGATTTTCATAGTTTGTTTTTGTCAGGTTAACATTTAGTCTATTTGATTTTGGCCGTGGGCAAGACACTGTTTCAATAGGGTATTGAGTGGGTAACAGCACAGAAGCTGCAGAGAGGTGGGTTAAACTACGACTCTGCTTCCTGGTCTGGACCCCGGTTTGTCAGTGTTTTGAAGGACTAATAAATCTGTCCAGATTCCTAGAAAGAAGAGCTGCTCCATCCAAAGTGGGATGGATGCCGTCTCTCCGGATCAGACCAGGTTTTCCTCAAAAAATGTTCCAATTATCAATGTAGCCCACGTTTTTTGCTGGACACCACTCAGACAACCATTGATGAAATGACAGCATGCGGCTAAACATGTCGTCACTGGTCCGATCGGGCAGGGGACCAGAAAAGATTACACAGTCCGACATCTTTTTAACAAACTTACACACCGAAGCAACATTAATTTTAGTGACCTCCGAATGGCATTACCGGGTGTCATTACCGCCATCGTGAATAACAATCTTACTGTATTTATGCTTATCCTTAACCAGCAGTTTCAGGTGGAATTTTATGTCGCCTGTTCTGGCCCCTGGAAAACATTTGACTATGGTCGATGGGGTCTCTAAAGCCACGTTTCGGATTATGGAGCTGCCAATTACAAGAGTCTGTTTCTAGTTGGGTGCGTCACTGAGTGGGGAAAATCTGTTAGAAACGCGGACAGGTTGGTGGTGCCCTTTGGGCTGGGAACTATGCTTTCTACGTACCATCACCAAGCCGGCCTGAGATCCCAGCTGCGTGGGTTCTGTTGGAGGACCGCTGAGTGATTCTATCCTTGTTGGCTCCGCACTGACTAATGGGCCTCGACTATTTACTGGATACTCAACAGCGCAGAGCCGGGCCTCTAACTCTGAAACCCTTGCCTCCAAAGCTACGAAAATGCTACATTTATTACACTTACCATTATCACTAAAGGAAGCGGGGGAGTAACTAAACATCTGACACAGAGAACAGGAGAGAGGAGCCACAGAGGGAGAAAGAGACGGAAGAGATGTAACCATAGCTGCTACGAAACTAAGTTAACGAGATAGCGAGATCTTAGCACACCAAGAACTACCGTGTGAAACACAAAGGGTTCCCAAAACATAAAGTACACCAACTGAAAATAAGTGTAGTAGTGTGCTTGTCAGTTAAAATAACTTAGAAAGACCTCAACAAAGAGAAAAATAGATCAAAGAGAATCTGAGCACCAAGCAGCTCCGAGGAGCTCAGCAGGAAGTGACACAGCAAATGTCGCAATGCTCACAGTGTCCACCAGCCTTTGCCATTATAAATGCTGGGACACATCACAGCTACTTTTTTACCAAAAAAAAACCATCAGTCCATGAGTATTAGACATTCTTAATACGGGAAGGAGATTAACAAACAGTTTTAATCCTCTAACTACTTCTTTTTTTTCTGACTAGTTCTTAATCATATGTTCCATTAGGTTGATTCTGACTGGCAGTTGTTTTTTTTAAGATGTAAACACCATGCTGGTGCAGAAAGTGGCACCTACTGAGAGAAAGATGGTGATTACAGTAATCAAGACTTTTTCACCAAGGAAAGCAGAAGACAGAAATTAGGAAGCAAGATGAACTGTCACACTCCAACTCAGACTAGTGAGGAGAAGATATTATAATATTTGATAATGTATGAGCTCATGAGTTGGCATATGCATATTTCATAGACTTTCAAGATACCATGTGGGAGGAGGACACTCTTGTGTGCATAATATGCACCGAGCTGAGGACTGTTTTCATTCTTGCTTAAATATCAGGGGAAAAAAAGAGCTGTTCCCCCAAATGCAGCATGTTTTTTATTTAAAACTGGCTCCTTTTACTTGGTTTTCGAATCAAGGTCCTCCCCCATCTGCAACATTCACCCTCAGTCCTCCACCACTTACAGCCTGTTTCTGCTACTCTTTGACTTTGTGGATTGTGTTCAGACTGGGCCTGATGGGATCTCTCCACCCTACTACCCCTACCATTACTTTGCAGCCTCACTCCCCCCAGTGGTTGTGGGTCGGTACCAGCCTTGGTAATTGATCCCTCTGGGCCCTGCAGATGGATCCAGCTGAGGGCTGAACAGGCTCACTGCTAAGAAGACAGCTGCTCAGGCGGCCCGTACAGGCTGATAGAAAGGGAGAAGGATAAAGAAACACTGTTGCTGCTAACCGTTACCCCCCGTCTGCCAGCCTCCTTCTGCAGTGAGCGAACTCAGCACTTTGCTTTGTCTTGAAGCATACAAGTTGCCTCCATTTTGGGGAGCTTTTAACAGGGAGCGAGGCAAGAGGAAAGGACATGGTAAAGCTCGTCGTTTAAAGTTCTTTTCAGCAAACTGAAAGGCTGCAAGAATAATATGCTAAGTAAGCCTAAAGTAAATGCTTCTTTTAGGCAGTGGGTAGAAAAGTCCATTCTCGTATTTCAGCCAAGTCTCCACATTGCTTTCCTCAACAGCTTTAACAAGTTTTGGATGGTTAAAAGAACATTTTTACCAACATCAAAATGATATGCAACACAAGTTAAGAGAATAACTTCTGAGAGCTGAAACATTAACTAAAAAACTGTCTAAAAGGAAAAAAAAGAAATATTTAGCAAAAATTCAAAATGTTGGGGCTGAAGTTTCTGTTATACCCTCTGAAAAACCCAGTATTTATCTAAATTTTGTGTTTTACCTCTATAAAAGGCCTTTTTGTTTGTTCTGAGACTGAAAAGAAAGAGCAGTATGATAATATAATGGACTTTTAATTGGATTGTACTAGTCATACACAAGTTTACTCAAATGTAGGATCAGTAGTGATTATACTGAGGTTGTGTGATTTTACATAAAGATTTGATTATGAAGCACTAAAACATTAACAATTTTAATATTAATCCATCTATATGTTGCTGAAATAGCTTTATTTAAACAGAATTTAAATAATGTGTAACTACTAATCTTGCAGTAAGTAGAAATATTTTGTGTAGTCAATTGGTTTTTGTAAGCTGTCATGCAATTACAAAGACTCTTTATTTCCCTTCAAATTGTGACACATGTTAGGCAAATGGTTTGGTGGGTTAAACAGAAGACCTAAATATGTTGTTTACACCTATGGAAAAAACTGAGAAACCATCTTTGTCAATCCCAAGCAATGTATTGTGGTATTGACTCCTACTTAGTGTCATTTCATTGGTATTGGACAGAATAAAAAACATAAAAAAATTGACAGTTATAATTTAGGAAGTTACTCAGTAATTCTCTTCTCTCTTCGTGGTATTGTTGGTCACCCTTGCATGGACAAGTGTTTTTTGGGGTTACGACCGGGATCCCAGGCAGGCCATTCTCCTCTCCACTCCCAAATTCTAGAGTTAATCTCTGATAAACCGCAAGGAACAGAAAACATATTTTACCAAATTCCATAATAGATTTTTGCAAGACTAACTTACCTTTTAATTACTTCCATTTTAATTCTGCATATCACCATTTGTAATAAAGATGAATTAAAAAAAAATAAGCAGTATTTTTTTTTATTTGATTGCAAAGAATAGTGGAAATTAATTAATAATGATAGTTCAACAGCTCAGTTGGTTACAAAAAGATAATAGGAGATTTTTACATGCAGTATTTGACTCAATTAGCTACCTCTTACCAACACAAGCCCAAAACACCAAAAAATAAAGAAAAGCATCAAATTCCCTTATAAACATTTGGTAGTGGTGGTGATAATAGGGATGACACTGTCTAGATCTAGGAAAATATGAACTCTTGACCTTGGTAACCATCGCCCCTTCCCCTCTCCCTCTCTTCCTTCAGGCTCTATGACGCGACAAGAGTTCCCCTCAACATTCTTGCACTATGGAGAGCATTGATGACCCCTTGACAGACAGCCAAAACCCACCAACCCACACCACCACCACCAACACAACAGCAGATCTACCCATACCCTGGTCCCACAAAGGCAGGACAAGCAGTCGCAGAGCATCAAGGGCTACTTTGAGGCTGCAAGGTACAATTAAAAAAACTGTAACTAATGACCTTATTTCTAAGAAAATCTCATTTAAATCACTGACCAGGCAACATCAATAAATTGCAGTTGTTGAAAGTTATGAAAGTAAAACAGGATTGGTTTCTTCAAATAAACATCTGAAATGAGAGATGCAGTGAACCTCCACTATAGTTTCCAGTCTTTAGCAACCTCTAACAGGTTATAGTAAAATATAACCATGTATTTAGGCTCTGTTCATCTTTTTGTATCAACTCTGACCCTAGAAGAAAATAATCATAGCATGAAGCTTCCACCAACAAGTTTCACACTGGGTGACACAGTTGTGCCAGACTCTTTCGATCTTAGCTGACAGATTGAACAGTGCTGAGCAAGCTGTTTAAAGCTAATCAAACTCTGCTTTAAATTTCTCCACAACCTGGCTGTTGCGTTACTTGGTCGTCATGATGCTTTTTCTGTACTGGACTAAGTGACCTCTGAAGGGAAATAGTTTTTGCAGATGTATCCGATTAAAGGCAGCTTAATAAAAATGTGCTCAAATTAATCTATAAAAAAAATCATTTGAAGACCATGTATAAAATATTTTTTCCACACTATAAATGTGAAAAAGATAAATGGTATGAAGACAACAAGTGGCAATGCATTCAAAGTGATGCTTTCATAGCCTTATGCTTCAGGTATACAGGGAGGAGCAATATAAAGCACACAAACAATGTTTGCCTGGCTGTTTATTTGGTGGCTTACTCATTTTCCCTTGTGTATTTTTAACCATTGAAAATCTATGTTTGCAGCAAATCCTTTTTACTCGCTTTTATAGACACACCTTATATTTCCTCTTACAAATACATACTATGACAGGTTGCATCAGGCAGACAAATAACACAGGGCGCCAGATAGACTGGGATATTAATACATGCGACTGGGAAATGGAGAGTAGCTGCACTGTAAATTTAACATGCGGCTCAATAAAAGGGTTGAGGCCGAAGTCGTAAAGATGGCCGCTCTCATGGAGAAAACCAGCTTCTTCTGTTGGGTCAATACTGTCACCATTTATGGCCTGTGTTATGATTTGCTTTTCAAGCAAAGATTTGATCCTGCTGCTTTTCAGCCCAGACGAGTGTGTTCACAGCAGACGCAAAACTATATTTAGACACAGAGCTTGATTCCTGTTGTCGACTCTTACAGCTAAAGTGTACAGCTCTTTTTACTCTCACATTGAAGCATTTGTTCCTCTTATTGGGTAACAAGTAAGACCTTCTCTCTCTGTTTACACTACCATGCAAATCGTGTAACAACAGGTTTGTTTTGACTATGAATAACTACAAACAAGTGCTTAGCAACTATTTAAAAAACACTAATTTAGGATAAAATTACCATGTGAAGGGCACCATCCTGGTTGTCAGGGAAATAACAGCCAAATACGTTAGTCTCATTTAATGTTGATTCATACCTGCCTTATAAATATAACATTAATATAAGATAAATATAAAACAATAGATGAAGTGAGCTCCTTTGAATGGCTAGTTGCTACACAGGTATATGAAATAACAAACAACTTTCCAAAACCAAATAATTTATTGACAAAACAAATTCAACTTTCCAGTCAAAATACCTTAATCAACAAAGTCCCTAAGTTAGGAGAACACACAATTAAACTTCTAAGTAAAATATAAAATTATAAACTAACTAGCAAAATTATAAACAGTAAAGTTGTACCAATATGCCAGAATTGCAAACGATAACCAGCAAATTTACAGTGGCGTCAAAGTGCAACATGAATATTAGGGGTGTCACAATCTAAATTTTTTTATGGAAATCGATCGAAATTCCATCATGACCTTGCGCATCGAAATCTAAAAGAGGATTACGATCACTTCCTCCTATGTTTAGATACTGTTTAGACACAGGCGGACTCTACATCAACAGTTACCAGGCAACCGTCTTTAAACAAGATTTCCTCATCAAAAGGAGCCACACGTTGTATTTCTCCTAACAAGTAACTCTCACTAGTTCTAATACAACTCACAACAACACCTGGTAATATGATTAATCGCTATGTCAACATCCCTGTGAACAGAGCACACCTGTACAGAGCATATTAGCTGTCGGCAGCTATTAGCTATTAGCTAATCTACAGTTAAACAATGGCGAGTGCAGATAAAGAAAAAGAAGCAGCGGGACCGGAGCTAAAGCCGCTTCTTCTACTCTCAAATCACCACTGAGGAAATGTTGAGTCCCCTCTTAGTGAAGTAGACATTCTCATTGTAAACAAGAAAACCACTGTTTGCTGCACACAGCTTGTTTCTCTGAGCCAGCCTGAGCTGAAAGTTTGTTAGTTTTTTCATCCTGGACCTTATTGTTAGCTATTTTTATGTTGATGTACTCACCCACAGAAGTTTGGAGCCATTGAGCAGGAGTTTATGTCCACTCTCGATCAGCGTATAACCATAGAATTGGACTGGTGGGAGCAGGATTTTGCCACCTGCTCCCAAAATCTGCAACAAAACACCTTCATTTTTCCCTTTTGTTATTAAACGTTAGCACTTCTCCCATCATAGTTCATATTGTCTCGGAAGTGTTTATATGTTCGGTTCAGACTTGATTTAGAGGCAATAATCCAACTATACTATGGCACAAATACAATTACGTCACTGCCAGCTACAGTCTGAGCTGGACTTTCACTCTGCCCTATGGCACTCGGTTAGACACAACTTGCTACTGCTTCTACAGGCTCCCTTTCCTCAACCTACACTGACTACAGCTGTAATGGCAGCAGATGCAAAATCATTAAAATCCCAGGTCAGTGTCAGTTGGAATTGATTACATTAAAAGCCTGTAAAAAGAAAACGTCACTAGATGGCAGCCATCCTTTGTTACTAAACATTTCTGTCATTTATTTAAACAAGATTCTTCAACTTATGAACAAATATTAATTGTAAATACAATAAAATTGTAAATAAATTATTTCAATTTGACCATTAATGCCTAAAGTGATATATTGCACAGGAATCATAGAAATTGCATCACTTATGTCTTTTTAAATAAGATTTATTGTTCAAGATTAAAAAGGGATAAAATCAATGATCATAGACTAGACTAGTCTAAAAATGGACTCTGTACTGTAAGAAAAAAAAGAGAGAATCTAATCGAATCGTGACTCGAAAATCAAGTCTAATCGAGGATTTGGAGAATCAGGCCTCCCCCCCTAATGAATATGTTGGCTTCAAGACCAAGGCTTGTATGAAAGAATTTTGGGAGAGAAGCCAAGTTGGTTTGAAACTAATTTTTATTAGTTTAAGACCAATAAGTACAATTTTGTTTGTGTTCAAACAACAAATGTACAATAAGAAGCAAGAGTTAAGACAAAACGCAAGTGGTGTGAGTAATTTTATTATTAAAGGGATTGTGGAGGACATTTTTCTTCCGGGTGGATCATCTACACTGTTGGTCCTCTTATGTCAATCGCCCGGAGAGTCTGCATGCGAAGAAGCACTCTCTGTAAAAGTAGTGCTACACCATTATCCATTCATTCTGGCTCACAGTTCTCACCGGATTGTTTTAAAATGGCTGTGAGTCGTTAGAGAAAAGGAGTCTTTGGGGTGTATGAGAGGAAGAGAAAGGGCTCAGAAGAGAGAAAGAAGACCAGAGTAGTTTTAGGTGATTCTTTCAAATGATGGTGTGTGCTGACAGCACAGCTTAGGCTCCCCACTGATTCCTCCATCTCCAAGTTTCTACTCGGCAGGTACGTATGTGTTTCTGGATCCAAGGAGCTTCGACCCTCACCAGCAAAAGATGGATGTTAACAGCGCACTGCTCGTTCTGATCCTAGTATTTTGATAACTCAAGGACAAAATGGAAGAGAGTGGCCAGAGTATGTGCTTAAATTGGGGTGATTATGTCACATTCGCAAACTCATTCTTTTCCTTTTAAAACTGAATAGATTAGTGCATTGTGGGATTATTGGTCCTTACTGCAGGAGGTCTGTTCCTGTCGACTCTTTTTTTCAGTATGGCTGATGGCACAACAAACATTTCTACAATTTGTCAATTTGCAGATATTTAAATCTAGATACTATTTTGGAATCCTTTAAAGGTTGTATATGGAACATTTTCATAAGCTACTTAAAAAAATTACACATTCACGGGGCATTTAGAGGGGTTCAGAATGAAAGTAAAACTTTGACAGATGACATATCATTAAAATTCCACTCTTTTAGCCCTTAAATACTGTGTATTGTGCCTTTAGTGTCTGTAGTGATTCACAAAAGCATAATATAGTCATATCAGGTGTTTTGGAGATATTGTTGTATACTGTTGTATACACAATCAGTGTAGTGAAAAAAAGTAGCAGCAGATTCATGCCATGGGAATATTTGTTTTCTGCAACAGGAATTAAGACATTGGTCAGAGGTAATGGGACTTTAGGTGGAGATAGAGGCATGAAACCTGAAACTATGGAGTACAATAACCCTAAACTTAATCCCAGGCTACTATATGAGGATATATTCCAAAGTTTTTTCATGCTTGGCCTAAAATACATCGAGAGCAAAAAAAAAGGTTTTGCCCTTTTGTGTTGATCTTTCATTTAAAATCCCAATTAACGTTTCTAACTGTAACCAGTTTAAATGCAAAAAGAAGTGCGTAAGGTACTAATACTTCAGACGGTCTACAACATTCCCAAGAATATATTTTGTATCATAAACAATTCAGTTAAATTTTGTTGTGACTGTCAGGTGCCACCAGGAGTAAAACCCGCTCCCTCTTGAGACTTGAGTCCTGATCCTGTTGGCGAATGCAGATAGTGAAATGTGTTTACTTTGATGTTCTGAAGAAATGCAGTATGAAAGGGCTGATAATGACATAACACCCCAGACAGCTTTGAACCCCCTCCTCCTAATGTGAGACAGGGATTGGCGTCTGGAGGCCGGTGCATACATGTTCATGGATTTTGATCTCTGCATCTGCTTCAGGCATTATCCAACATCACAGCGTGTAATGAGCAATTTCCCGTCCCCTATTAACCTGTGGATCGTTCCTCACCTACTCGTTCTCTTATGAATATTCATCCAGAAAACTATTGTTCTGCAGTAAAAAGGAGAATGTGCTTCAGTGCATAAGACTTTGGACATAAAACAGGGAGAGCGGAAAGAAGTGTTGAAACCAATCACAGCAAAGTGATGCAAAAAGAAAGGTCACCTTTTCAAGGCTAGATCCTTCGAACTGCAAAGATGTCCACGAATATACAGAATAATTTCATCATTCAGCTCTTGCATTATTCACATCTAACAAATATAAATACTTTGGAGAGCCATTGTAGATTTGTTGTCTTTGAAGTGTGTCCATTCTCACATTCACGGTGGATCTCAGCAGATTGACATTTTCAAAAGGAGTCAAGAAGAGTTCAGACAAAAAATGTCAACCTAGAGCTGGCATACCATATTTGCACATTTTCACTCCCATAACTCGTATCAGCAGGGTGGACTCCATATGTTGTGCAAGTAGAGTTATTTGCTGCTTGCAAACATATTCAACCAAAACACATGTGGATGCAACACGCTAATGCTTGCACATTCTCATTTATCAATAAATGCCCCAATGATCTCCCTAGAGAAAAAAACAAGCACTCAGTAACAAGTACTAAAATAAAATGTCTAATTTCTCCTCAATTGAATTCTCCCAGGCATGTATTGATAAAGTAATTGTCTCCCAGATTCAAAGCTGGAGAATAAGAGAAAATTGCATGTTAACACTGATGACTTTTGTCTATCATGATTCTCTAAAGAGTCAACCAACAGTTATGAATTTGAATTAACAACTTAATTTACTTTCACACAGATGTATAAAGTTGACTTTGCTCAAGGTGTTTCTGTTTGAGTTGGGCCAGTCTTACCAAGCAATGTTACCACTTTGTCAGTTCAAATCTCAGTTTGGACCTGCTGAATTTTATGAAGTAAGACAGATTGTGACTGACCCAAATATTGTTCACCGGAGTCATTTGGCCATATTTCCTTACAGAACACATTGGTTAGGATGTCAAAAATCATTGGCTGTCAGTGCAGGAAGGAAATGGATACAAGCTTGTGCTCTTTCAGTTTGACAAATGCTGCAATGGACTGCATTATTTTGTACTTCAAATACAATCCACAGAGCGGCCCATAGCGTCACGGTGCAGACCAGATCGCTATTGCACAATGCTAACTTTTCTCACTTTTGTCTGCGTTCCCACAGCAGACAGGACTCTGCCGAAGCGCGCGGGGACGCTGTTGTGGAGTCATACGGCAGGGATAAGCAAGTGTAAAAATATTTTTTATTTTTTATTAAAAAGCGCACGTCTGGAGCTCCTCCGTTGACCACACTCGGCTGCTGCTTGCTGCCATCTTTACCTGTACCTTCTAACTCAAGTTAATGGCTGGAACAGAGACTTAGTTGTTTTTGTAGTTTTCAGAGAAGAAAGAAAGACAAAGAAATGAAAAGTCTCAGAACAGTACAGTTTGTGTCAGTGTCGTGCTGGAACACCCATCTACGACCCATTTTCAGTTTCCTGCCAGAAGGAAGGAGGTTGTCTTTCAGGATTTTAACGTACATGGCTGTGAAGTTGTCCTGTGCCCTTAACAGAAAAACACCCCCAAATCAAAATGTTTCCCCCTCCATGCTTGATGGTGGGGTCGTGTTTTGGCGGTCATAGGCAGCATTTTTCTTCCTCCAAACACAGTGAGTTGAGTTAATGCCAAAGAGCTCAATTTTGGTCCCATCTGACCACCACACTTTCTCTCAGTCACTCTCTGAATCTTTCAGATGTTCAATGGCAAACTTCAGACAGACCTGCACATGTACATTCTTGACCTTGCGAGCTCTGCAGGATTTTAATCCATTGCAGTGTAATGTGTTTCCAATGGTTTTCTTGGTGACTGTGTTCCCTGCTACTTTGAGGTCATTAACTAACTCCCGTGTAGTTTAGGATGATTTCTCACCGTCCTCAGAGTCATTGACACCTTACGAGGTGAGATCTTGCGTGGAGGGCCAGACCACGGTCGATTGATGGTCATTTTTGTGCTCCTTCCACTTACAAACAATGGCACCAACATTTGTCATATTCTCTCCCAGTTTCTTGCTAATGGTTTTGTAGCTCATTCCAGCCTTGTGCAAGTCTAAAATTTTGTCTCTGACATCCTTGGACAGCTCTGTGGTCTCAAGAGTTTGGAGTCTGCTTGATTGATTGATTCTGTGGACAGGTGTCTTTTATACAAGTGACTAGTTAAGACGGGTGTCTTTAATGAGGGGTGACTAATTGAGTAGAAGTCTCTAACCACTCTGTGGGAGCCAGACCTGTTAATGGTTTATAGGGGTTCAAATAATTATTTCACTCAATGAAAATTAAATCAGTTTCTATTTTTTATTTAAAGTTATTATTTTTTTCAATTTTCCTTTTGATGTGCTATCTGTCACTGTTAAAATAAACCGACAATTAAAATGATACTGCTCTGAGACTTTTCATTCCTTTGTCATTGGACAAACTTACAAAATCAGTGAGGGGTTAAATACAGTAATTATATCCCCCACTGTATATAATATTACTATAAGGTTTAACATGGCTTTCGCTTTAATGTCTCTTGGTTTCAAAATGACATAGTTTTGCCGAGAAATCCACTAAAATGTCCCGTAAAACAACAAAATAAATTGTAAAAAAGCATAGCGAGAGACTCAGAAAATCAGATGAAAACGCTTGAAAGATCGACTCGAAACTACAAGCAGCTTTACATGTTTGATTCTGAACATCTAAGCAGAACGTTTTAATGTTTGTATTATTGTATTGAAATTACTTTTGTTGCAAAGTGCCTTGAGATGACATCTGTTGTGAATTGGCGCTATATAAACAAAAAGTGACTTGAAACATTTTAATTGAATGATCAGCTCTGTTTTTGGTTGTTTTAATAATGCAGTTACAATATCAAAATGTAAAAAATACCTCTGCCTTTTTGTTAGGTTGAATCTCACAGCACCTGTATGACCTTGTAACCTACATTGCTCCCAACAATCTCAACAAGTCTTCATAGCTTTGCTGTTACACTTAGATCCCTGTTTGCATCAGATTTTTGCACTTTTTGTAAATATTCTGCTGTTTTTATCCAAACATTTTATTCATACTTTTTTCTTCTTTAAATTAACCTACTCAGTTGCACATTGTTTTTCTTCTGAGTATGCTTATTATTTAATATATTTTGAATTTTTCTCATGTAGAAAATATCTAGCGAATAATTTTGTTAATCGACAGAAGTCTCAAAAACTATTAACTTGTGCCACATTATCATTAATTTGGCTCTGACCACAAGGAAGAACTGTCGAACTTTTGAAATTTCATATGAAAAAAAGAAAGCTTTTGTGTCACAGCAAAATTAACTTACCCAGTTTAGAACCCCGCCTCTTATCCCTGTACACATTCATTATTCTGAACAAAATCAAATCATTGCAACATAAATACTTCAAAGCCATAATACTTGATGTTCAACAACTCCCCCTTCATCTCCATATGCTTCAACCCACTTAACATATTTCTTTATTCGGCCAGAATACATGGAATACAATGAAACGGACAACAGTTGTAGATGGAAAGTGAGTTTGTCTAGTTAATATTTTTAATCTCTTTTTTTTTTCAAATTCAGCAACATACCTTTAGGACCTTTTGATCTGCTAAACCTTTAGTTTGCAAAAGGCTGATCATCATAACAATTATAATTTAGATTAAACAAAAATCAGACACTTCTGATGAACCCCCAGTAATTCTAGCTTTAGGCCCTTTTTTGTCATTCATTTTGTCATGATTAATTTTGTTTAAAGTTTCATGTAAAATTTGCACCTAGTTTTACTTTCACCTATATTTCCCCATGACAAGATTTGGTTGTGATATTAATAGTGAACAATTTGCTACTGTGTATGTGTGTGTGTGTGTGTGTGTGGGGGGGGGGGGGGGGGGGGGGGGATCATAAAAACCCTAATATGCACAACTCTCGCATTTTTGCTTTCAGGACAATATCTGCAGTTATTCTGTGTGTTTTACCTTTCTTCTTCATTTCTGTAATTTAAACGTCATTATACCCACTAGGAGGCTCTAAAACATGAGCAGTGTGGCATCAAATATGTATCTGGCCAGCACTTAGTTAAGCAGTTTGCAGTCGTGACTTTGCTTTTACCTTTAATGATTTGGCTCATTTGATGTCCAGGTCCAACAAAACCATGACATTATCTCCAATAAACCAAGAGTCAGTGGGATGTTTAATATTCCCAGAGCATAAGACATTGTCATCTGTGATACATGATAGTACTCTATTCAACACCTGCCTCTTCCATGGCAAATTGCACCCTGTGAAATCGTCAAGAGTTTATTATTATGAATTAGGCTTCAGTGGTTCTGTAACGCTCCTGGAAGGCATCGTTACCTCCATCAAGTTAACTGTGTGACTGGCAGTGGCCAGATGGTGTGGAGGCTGCTGGAACAGGATCTCTGTTGTAGATTATGTTTTTTGTACGGTCTCTGCACTGTTACTAACTGCTTTTATTAGCTTACACTCACTAAATATGTCTAAATATTTGACTTGCAAAACACTCTTATGGTACAATCAGAGTACTGTAATTAACATCCTCATTTGCACAAGAAACAATAGCTAAATGTGGTTTTCATGACAAGGCACTGCACAGAACAAAAGAAACAATTTTGTTTTCTAGCCAAGTGTTGGAGAAGAAACCAATCTGACATTTAAATTGACGCTAAACGATTGAGGCAAGCTACAGTTTGAAACAAAGGGCCAAAGTAATATATTTTAAACTTGCATTCACTTGACTTCAGTCATTTCAATCATAAAGGGGAAATTATCTTTCTGACAGTTCATACTCTGCATTTTTTCATTTGATGCATTTTGGTTTATGTCATACATGTTTTCATAAATAATTCTTAAATGGTGAAAATGCAATAGAGCTTTAAAACATTTAACTGATTTTCATAGCTTTTGCTTGAAAAAAGTAGTTTTTCGTGGTTTATTTGTTAAAATATTGAAGATGATTGTCTTTTGTGAAAACTGTTAAAAATACTAATAGGCAGCTTCATACCCTTTCATTCAGTTTTACTCAAATTGGTTGAAGCAAAACTGAATACACCGCGCTACAAAAACTACTACATCAAGAATTTTGTACAGTATGGGCACCATGATTTTTAAGGACAGCACCAAGTCTGCTAGGCCTTGCATGAAAAATTTCTATTCAATTCAGTTTATTTATATAGCGCCATTTGACAACAGATGTCATCTCAAGGCACTTACAAGAACAGTTATTACAATACAATGTTGAATTTAGGAATTAGAGAACCACAGAAGATTGCGTCGTCACTTCTCAGCAGTCCCTCACACTGAGCAAGCCTGAAGCGACAGTGGAGAGGAAAAACTCCCTTTTAACAGGAAGAAATCTCCAGCAGAACCAGGCTCGGCATAAGTCTGGGGTTTGGAGAAGGCAGCAGAGAGACAGAAAAAAGCAACAGAACTTAAGCAGAAGTTGGTAGCAGGACGTGGAGAACGTTCATCCACTGGAATGCCATCTTAGTCAGGGTCGTCAAGCAGGGTGGGTCAGGAGCACCTACTGTAGGAAGAGACTAAGAGAAAACAGGTTAGCGCTTGAATTGACAGCACATCATGCAGTTGGGGAGAAGTAGGAGAGAAAGTAAGAACTGACTCTAATAATGTCCTCCAACAGCCTAGCCTAAAACAGCTTAGCTACTAACACACAAATAAGATGGACATTATAAGTTGGACAAATAAGATTTAAACCAGCCTAGTGCTGTTCCCATTATACCGACACTTTGAAGCCTTTCTATGAGAATATTGTGATTGGCAGTGTCAAAGGCAGCACTGAGATCTAACAGGACCAGAATGGTCACCAGTCCATTGTCTGAGGCTCTAAGAATATCATTAGTAACCTTCACCGGAGCTGTTTCAGTGCTGTGATGAGCTCTAAAGACTGACTGAAACTTCTCAAACAGCTCATTATTGTTTAAATGTTCACACATCATATGTGCAACTATTTTCTCATGAGTTTTAGATAACAAGGGAAGATTAGATATCGGTCTATAGTTAATTAAGTTGTTTTGATCAAGAGATGGTTTCTTAAGTAGATGTTTAATTACAGCAATCTTAAACTCCTGTGGTACATATCCATTGACTAAGGATAGATTCATTATATCTAAAATTGGAGAAGCAATCAAAGGGAAAACTTATTTTAAAAGTTTATGTGGGACTGGGTCTAACATGCAAGTTGAAGGTTTTGATGAAGCTAATAATTTTAGTGGATCTGAAAGTTCAGCTGCATTAAACCAGTTCAAGCATATATTAGGTTCAACCATTTTTGATGCTGCCTCACTAACTAAGGAAGAAGCAAGCATATTGGGAAGGTTCCTATTTATCTCATTTTTTATAGTCTATTTTATTTATAAAAAATTGCATTAAGTCGTCACTACTAAGAGCTGGGGGAATGGTTGGCTCGACAGAGCTATGATCCTATGTGAGTTTGGCAAATGTATTAAAAAGAAACCTAGGATTGTTTTTATTCTGCTCGATTAAAGATGAAAAATATGCTGTTTTGGGTGTTTGAAGGCTCTTTTTATATAGCAAAAGACAATTTTTCCACTCTAAATAAGAATCCTGTAAATGCGTGGAGCGCCGTTTTCTCTCTAGTATTCTAACATTCTGCTTCAGGGTACGTATGTCTAAATTAAACCAGGGAGCTAATCTTCTATGGCCAGCCGCCTTCCTTTTCAAGGGGGCAACTTCGTCTATTGCCAAACGCAAGGAGGAATTAACGCTATGAACTAGAACGTCAAGTTGTGAGGGTTCAGGAGTTAAATTACTATTTTCTATTGTACTTTTATGTACTGAGGAAACTAAAGCGGGAAGAGCTTCTTTAAAACTTGCTACAGCATTGTCTAATAACAGTCTGGTATAATTAAGTTTTCTTTCAGGTTTGAAATGGTCAGTTAGAGTGATTTTAAAAGGGATCAGAAAATGATCAGACAGGATAGGGTTATGTGGAAAGACTGTTATTTCTTCACAGTTAATGCCATAAGTAATCACAAGATCTAAAGTGTGGTGAAAAGAGTGGGTTGGTCCCTGCACATTTTGAGTAAAGCCTATTGAGTCTAAGATAATGTAGAAAGATGTATTTAGACTATCACTTTCACTATCAACATGGATATTGAAGTCTCCAACTATAATAACTTTATCAGTGTTTAAAACTAAGTCAGATAGAAAATCTGTGATCTGATCTAGAAATTGAGAATAAGGGCCTCCTGGACATTACAAGACCACGAACAAAAGGTAGGGAAAAACAAAAGGCTTTACTGCTTTGTTATGTGTATGAGGAAGGCTAAAGATTAAATGTTCAAAGGAACTGTAACTATTATTTTTTGGGGGATTAATTAGTAAATCTGAATGAAAGATGGTGGCTACTCCACCTCCTCGACCAGTACTTCGAGGGACACTAAAGTTTAAGTAGCTAGGGGGAGTTGACTCATTTATTGTGACATGGTCCTCTTCCTGCAACCATGTCTCTGCAAGACAACACAGATCAATATTATCATCAAAAATTAAGTCATTTAGCAAGAGTGTTTTTGAGGGGAGAGATCTTATGTTTAGTAAACCACATTTAATTGATTTATTTTTCTGTTCAGTCGGAGTGTTTATCAGATTTTTATACTTTGCTCTAGTAGCATTTACTTTTTTGGGTAGTGGATGGGAAACTGTCTCTTTAGGGTAGTGGGTGGGTTGCAGTCCCTGTTCCCTGACCTGGACTCTGGGTTGTCATGGCATTGGGGAACTAGAGATAACCCTATTAATGTTCCTTGAAAGAAGTTCACCCTGTTGTTCTTCAGTAATGGAACCGTAGCTTTACATGTATGTTTTGGATCATTGTCATGGTGGAAAAGTGCATGAAGACCAGGTGCACAGAGTGATGGCAGCATCTTCTCCTTCAGTATAGAGCAGTACATTGTTGAGTTCATAATACCATCAATGAAATGCAGCTCCCCAAAACCAGCAGCACTCATGTAGCCCCACAGAAGGACACTGCATAAGGATATGTAGGCAACATGCATTTTTCTCTGAAATCCGACACCATACAGTTTTTAAACCATCAGTTCCAAAAACAGTGATCTTTGTCCCATCACTGCAGAGTGTAGAGTCCCAGTAGTCAGCATGAGCCCTAGCAAATTCTAGGCGTGCTTTTTTTTGCAGTCAATGGCCCACATTTGTAGAAGTATTTTGTAGTATAGTATCTCTTCGAAAATGTTTATTCTAAAAGGAAACTAAAGGTTTTCTGACAAATGCAGTGGGATTTACTCATTTATACTAAGCACTGTACATGCATACTGTTGTGAAGCGCTCGTGCTTCCCATTCCTCATGCACATCCTTACCATTTTGACTCAATAGTTCCACTGGAACTTGTTGATACCAAGGTAAAAATGTTTTACACCACATACCATCTCTTGCCTAGTATAAAACGAGTAACTACTTTTGTAAGTCCAGTCCGATAGGTCTGAGTTTGCTTTGGTTGCAAACAGATATGGAGTACTTATAGATCAGAAAGCACTAGTTGGTATTGTAATTCTGTCTGCTGTTGTCAGCAGAGAATTTATGTTTTACACTTTGCTATGGACCCATTTTTTCCCCAGTAATTTGTCCTCAGACAATTTGTGATGAGGGGAACCGTAAGTCCCTAATTATTATTCATTAGGCTTTTTTGAATATCCAGTGCCGACACTCTCCAACACCATCTAACCGATCAGATGATAAATCATGAGTCAAACTGGCAACAGGTTTGCTGGAATGAAATACAAAAGGCAACATTCTAAGCAGAATAAATAATAGACAAATTATAGCACAGCTTATTTTATCTTAATTTAGTATACAGATTGGAAAAAGAGTGTAGCTCTCTCTGATGGTTAAAAATAATAAACAAAAACTTGTGACTAGATCGAATGAAAAGCACAGGCAGTACCTTGTAAAAATGTTGACCTTTTGCATATTTTGTCATGTCTTGTGACAAAAACATGTTTTAGAATGTTTTTAAGTATAAAAATAACACAAAATTTTGTACTTTGTAGAACAACCATTCATTGCAATTCTAACTATAAGTATTTTTGGAATATGTAACTTTGGACATCTAGCCAAGGTTCTTGCTTATTCTTTGGAAAAATATTGCAAACTCAGTCAGATTAGAGTGTCTGTGAATAGGTATCATTTTGCCACAGATTAATTTGATTTTCTCTGGAATAATAAGCACATGAGCATGTCTTGATCAGAACTATTCCATAGTAGCCCTTATAAAATCCTTAATAATCAAGCTCCATCAAACATCAGAGATCTGATTGTTCAAAATGTTCCTAACAGAGCACTTCACTCTCAGACTTCAGCTTTATTTGTGGTTCTTAGGATTTCTAAAATTAGAATGGGAGACAAAGCAGGCTTAAGATTTTCCCTTTCTACATAGCACATAGAAAACATATAAAAACAGAATTATTTTAGGCAGTTGTTGGATAAGTGGTGGAGTAGGGGAGGAGTAGCACCCAACAGCCTAAGCCGGTTGGGTGGGAATGGAGTCCAGAAACACTGTTGTCCCTGGCTCTTCCGCTCTCATGTCTCATTATAATGGGCCGGGTTATCCTGAGCTATAGTTGTTTAGCTATACGCTTATACTGCTGGACATTACACCGACCACTTTTCTTTCATCTAACTTTTCTCTTCTACTGCTCTCCAATTGCATAATTTGCTGTTGATTCAATTCTTAACTTTATTTTTTTGTGTGTTTTTCTCTCCAATGGAAGCTACACCTTTTTAGACTGTGGCATTAACTGGGATGATGCTCCCAGTAACAGGGCATTAACTACATCCTGTTATCAACTTTATACTTGTTTAATATAGAAAGTACTCCTACATGAGTTCTTTCAGTCTTCTCAAACCCCAAGATGGTCGCGGCAGATGACCACTCGTACTGAGTCAGGTTCTGCTGGAGGTTTCTTCCTGTTAACCAGGGTTTTTTTCTCTCTACTGTCGCTACATACTTGCTGTGTATGATGAGTTGCTGTGATTGGGGTCAGCATAAACAGGGGACAACTGTAAGTCAATGACTCGATGTAATCCACTGGGATTCCTTATAGAAAACTCTTAAATTAATTGGAATGTATGTATGATTGAATTGAAATATTATATTATTATATATTTTTTAAGTGCCTTGAGATTACATCTGTTATGAATTGGCATGTTTTAAATAAACTGAATTTAATTGAGCTAGTGAAAGTGAATCTCTGTCCCAATTTCACCTCGTGTGCATTTTCTAACAAGTTTACTACCACAATCAGCCTGTTTTTACCTCTATCTGTAATCTCCACAATTTATAACCAGAATTCATTTCACATCAGAAAAAAAGCATCCTTACAGCATAATGGAGCCACCATCATGTTTCACCATGGGGATGTTGTGTTCAGGCAAAACGCACGCAGTCTTTAGCAAGTTGGTTTCATCTGAACTGAGCACCTGATTTTGCAGGTTTGCTGTGTCCATGACATGGCTTGTGGCAAAGTGGCTTACTGTGACTTCTTTCAGCAAGGGCCTTTCTTCCTGCCACATCAGTAAAGTTCGATTTAAAAAGGAGTTGTCCTTTCAATGAATGCCCCCTCTAAACCCCTGCAGCTACTCAAAAGTTACCCCATAGTTGTCCTTGCAGGAGAAAGGCAAGTTTGCGGCATGACCCATGTACCACCATCACAGGGTCACAATGGGAATTGTGTTTTCAGGGTGATGTGCAGAGATAGTTAGAAACCACTAAGGCCTTTGAAGTTTAAAGGGTTCAACAAGGTATGAATTTCTTTGCTGAGCACTGTTAAGGTGGATAATTTGTATGGCAAAACCCTGCTTCGTTTTGTCTTGCGTCTTTTTTGTCTTTATTGGCAAACTAACATATTTCAAACTATGGAGTGAAAATATTTCTAAAAAAGATAGTAACTTACCACCAAAAAAATAAAAATAATTCATTGGCAGAAAAATTGCATTGTACCTCACTGTAGAGTTTTATATAAACATGCTATGAAACATTTAAACATGCTATGAAAATAGAAGTCTAAATAAGCTGTGTTATGGAAGGACATATCTTATTTCTTTAAACAAGAAAGAGGCTGAAGTCCTGATTCTTATATATTTTATTAAAGGTTGGATATGGAACATGAGCAAGATAGCAACATCTAGTTTATCAAGGTTGTAGTTACAACAATAAAAACATAATTCCAACTGTTGGGTTGCCTTGTTTGCTGCCGATATGCCGAGTGACCAACCTGAATTGTGTCGAGTGAGGAATGTATCTTGGAGTTTAACTGACAGGTGATGTTAGTCAAATTAGCGAGTGAGTTAGCTTACCGATCTAGCAGGAAAGTCGCAGACTCCATATGTGTTTGATGCCGTCGAGATGTTTTATGTGAGTCCATTTAGTGTAGGCTTCACCTAAAACTACTCTAGTTTCTGCTTTTCTCTGGTCTGTCCTCTCCTGAGGCAGATAACAATATATTCGGGGCTCAGAAGCAGCTGCTTGACTTGCCGACCCATTTTTAACAGAGCCAGCGGAGCTGTGCCAACAGTATTGTTGGAACAAAGAGTCCTTATCTATCAATCTAAATCAGAATCACTTTTATTCACTAAGTATGAGGACATACAAGGAATTTACTTGCGGCAGAACATGTCGCTCTAGTGCAAACAAAGAATAAATATAATTAAAAAAAAAACATTGTAAGAAAATCAGACCAAAATCAAACCCAATCAACCTGCAATGGCGGCCGCTACTGGCTGGTAGATGTTAACATAGCGTCATTGTCGTGCATGTTAAAAATTACATTTTATCATGGTTTTGAAATGTAATTTTTTTAAGGAAATGCTGTACTCTCATTCTGCATCCCTCTAAAGGTATTATTTTGTTTTTTAATTGAAGCTTTTTACAAAAACGTTCTAAATTCAACGGGGGGGTCAAAATCTAGATTTTTTATTTATTTATTAATTTGTTTTTATTGAAATCGATCAAAATTACATCACAACATTGCACAATAAAATCCAAAAGAGGATCGAGATCACCTCCTTCCCATTTTTACATAGTGTAGCGCGATTTGCTTCCCAGTCGGACTTCGTTGTAACGGTTAGCAGGCAACCGTCTATTTACTCAGATCTCGTCATCACAAGGAACCACGCATTGGATTTTCCCTAACAAGTAACTCATCAGTTTTCATACAACTCACAACAACACCTGGTAACATTATTAACTGCTGTGTAACAATATGCATCCCCCGTGATCAGAGCACACATCTACAGAGCACATTAGCTGACGCCAGCTAGTAGCTATTAGCTAAGCTACAGTTAAACCATGGCAAGGAACCATCGTGTCTCCTTTATTTAAGAGTTTTTGCGCTGCGAGTCACTAGATGGCAGCGACCCTCTTTTACTAATCATTTATTTTTATTGATTTAAACAAGATTGAATTATTTTAATTTAACTATTACTACCTAATGTTATACATTAAACAAGATTTTTTTTTTTTTAAGGATTTACTTATACAAAATTTTATAAATAAAATCAATGCTCATAGACTAGACTAGTCTAAAAATGGCCTTGGGCTCTGTAATGTAAGAAAAGGAAGAAAAAAAAATCAAAAATCGAATTTTGACCCTAAAATCAAAAATCAAATCAAATTGAGAATTCGGAGAATCGTATCGGTCGGTGTTATAAAATAAAACGTATGCCTCACCCATCAATGCCATGTCATCCTTACAAGGTTAAGAAAAGCAACTCTCTTCTAGCATGAGGGAGACGAGGTGAAATAATTTCCTCTGACGTCTAAGGGTCTCGTATTATGCCATATTCCGTAGATATATGTATTTACCATAAAATCATGCACTTCAGTATTTACTTCACATGACCGTGAAATATTTCTGTAACCGCTGTCACATAAATGTTTTTATGCACAAGTAGAATTCTTTCTTTTCTGAGTGGAGAAACTTAATGTTTTTTTCTTGTGTATTTTTAGGTGTCATAACACAACCAGAGGTGCCATACACAAGATGGACTGACTGAGGGAGTTTTCTCTCCCATGGGATCCAAGACGAACGCACCATTAAACACTTCCCACCTCCTGTGACTCGCACCTCCGGGTTTCCGACCGCTCTCTTACGCCGTCTGTCATCGGGTCAGCGCCTTCCTCTTCGTCACTGCATCTGCCTGTTTGATGAAAAACTTTTCCACTGCGGAGGACCAGACACCTTAAAGAGAGTTTTTTGTCATTGGAAGTTCAATTTTAAAAAGCTGCTTGCTGCATTTAAAAAAGGGGATTCCCCACCTCCCTACCACCACCACCAAGTCTTTCTGTAGTGGAGGAGTTTCCAGAGCACAGCTGGGCTCATTACAGACCGAACCCTGTTGCTTCGGACCACTTGACGAGGCCGTAAAAAACAAACTGTGCGCTCTCTGCTGTGAATAGGCCTTCTGCTGGAGTGAAGCTCCTTTATTTTTATAGACCAAAGAGCAAAACAACAAACAACAAATATGGTCAGTAGGACAGAGGTTGCAAAAGAGACATATTCCTCTTGGGGTTGCTATAAAATCTCTACAAGACCATTCAAATCAAAGGAGTCCTTTTACAGCCTTCTGGACATTGTTTTTTTTTTTTCAGACTGAAGTCCACAACTTGTATTTTGGAACTGAAAATATAGTTACTGCATACGTATAACTATGTATCAAGAAAATAAACTCAATCCGATTTGTGATTTTTCAGTAGCTATGGTGTTGGATCGAACTGTCAGAGGAATCACATCAGAGGAGACATCTACGGAGAGAATGGATGCTGTTGAGTCGGAACAGAAGGAGCGAAGAATTGCCATTAAATGTATTTTGAAAGGCCCTTAAAAGTTATATATTTAACAATTTTATATGTTGTACCTTTGTAGAGAAGCTTATTGGACTTAAATGTGGTCACAATGGCAGTTTAGTAGAACGTGAACAAACGCTGTTCTCATTACTGCTGGCTCGTAGTCTATGGTTTTTTGTTCACACCTCAGTAGCTGCTTTCTTTTCATGGTCATCTACAAGTCACCGTCTTATTAGAACCATTAATGACAAAAAAAAGGAAAGCGACACATTTTCTTGAGGACTGATGTGCAGCCAACAGAACATTGTAAATCTATGGTAGTCAGTGGAAGCCATTGAAATCTGCTAATTTGCTATGATATTGTATTGTACACGATGTGGAATACTGAATAATTTCCTCCTTATGGGTTTTGATCTCTTAATTTATTTTGGTGCTTGTGTTCGTTCGCACAAACCCAGCCTCTCTCTGTTGGTAATCTGGACAATGAAGGAAGCAGAGAGGAACAGTATGGAAAGGAAGCACTGCAAACATAGTCATATAAATACATTTTTTTATCATGAAATATTTTAAGAATAAATTAAATACATGGAAAAAATGTGCAGATGGTTTTGTTGGTCAAGAAGGGGATGGGAAGCCTGATTACGTTTCATGAACATGTCAACATCTAATAATTAACACCTCCACCTTTTTTGTTTGGAAAATTTCACAGTTATAAAAAAAAGTCCAAGTGTATTCATGCTGCTTAAGATTTATTGTAACATGAAGGTGTGGTTTTTTTGCCAAGTATAGTTTAACCAAAAAGTTCAGTTTGGTTCTCATCTCAGAGCACCTCTTTTGACATGGCAGTTGTGCCTCAAATGCTTTGTCGTTGTGCCCTAAATATAGCCTTTTCTGATTACTAACCTAAACACTCCTCCATCAGACATTTAAAGCTTGAGATATTTTTTTTACAACCTAATCGTGCTTGAAACTTCTCCCAAATGTTATATCAGACTTTTGTGTGTTCCTCTGTGACATGTAGCTGTTCATAAATGTTCTCGAACAAAGCTCTGAGGTCTCCACAGAACAGCTGTTTTATAGATTAAATTATACACAGCTGGTTTTTATTCACTAATTATGTGATTCCTGAAGGCAATTAGTTGTAAAACAGTGTACTAAAAAGTTATTAAATTCAAGGGGAACTACACATTTAAGTTTGTGGTTGCAATGTGACAAATGAAAAAAATCCAAGGGGCATTGGTATTTCTGTAAAGCACTGCATAGGCTCAAAAACACAAAACTTACAAACTGACAAAAAATATCTACAAAAATAAATAATACCGATACAATGTTATTTAAGTAGCTTAAAGAAATGGTGAGGCTGATCCAAGTGATCTCAATTTTTAAACACTATTGTGTTTGTTGATGAACATAAAAGAGTGGAGAAACAGAGGAAAAGTGACCACTGTAAATGTATAAAACTGTTACTGAGCTGTCAAAGGGCATCATGGTTTTTTATTACCATAAGACTTGCATGACAAAGTATCAAAGCGGCTTTAGTCACAGTTTTAGATTTTTCAACCTTATTTAACCCATCTTATCTTATTTAAACATGAGATACATTTAATGATTCTCACTGTAGTTAGCTGTTCATTTATTTCATTCTTCAGTCTCTTTGGAGAAAGAAATAACACTTTCCATCTTTTAGTTCTGTCTAAAACTTTTTGTTATTTTAAAATGAGTGTATTTTTCAATAAATTTTCTATTGGAGTTGTTCCCTTTTTAGGAAAAAAGAATTAAATGCAATTGCTGCCTTTTTTATTTTGCACAATAGTCTTAGTTTTCAATTTGTTTAAAGTGACAGTGTTTAGTTTTTGCAGTACATCTTTGAAAATAGCCATTCAAATATTATGTAATAATAATTACGTAAAGCACATTACTTGCAAAATATTGGCGATAGTGTAAAATATGACTTTAAAAATCAGTTTTAAAATACATTGGCGCCGGTCCTCTTTTCAGAGGAAAGCCATAGTAGATGACGTCTTTACTTCTACAAGAATCCGGACGGACAAAGCACACAGAACACGCCCGCTATTAAAACATTGATTGCCCCTCAAAATGCAAAACAGTTTCACCATAAATACATTTTTACCTCTTCGCTAGTTCCAAGCGATGAAAGAGAGACTGATGTGCTCATCATGTTGCTGCAAATAGATAATTCTCAGGGAATTGAGCGTTTGAAAACAGCACTAGCTGGACCTCTGTTGTTTAGTTTCTTACTCAAAGACACAGATACCGAATGCTTGTGATAATTTAGGTATGCACTCCCCCCTACTGGCCGAAAAAAGTGGATCTTAATGTGGGAACGTAATTCAGTGAAGGGAAGGCAAGGCAATTGTAAGCACACTTTCAACACAAGGCAATTCAATGTGCTTTTCATGATTCAGTAGCAAAAAATACGTGATAAAATTATGAAAGTTAAAACAGAAAATCATTAAAAGAAAGCAATTAGGAATTGAAAAAAAATTATGTAAATGTATGAAAATTAAAAACGGATAAAACACGAGACTCAATTCATGAAAAACATTTAGCATTTTATAGATTTAGATTTAAAAGAGTGAAATAGGACCATACAGGTGTCTCTGCAGCTTTGCATTAATCTGGGAGTTTGTTCCAGACGTGGGGAGCATAGAAACTGAAAGCTGCTTCTCCATGTTCGGTTCTAGGGACGATCAGTAGGACATTTTTATAGAAATATAAAAACAGTTAAAAGTAATCTTAATATGTAAATTGACAAATTTATAAATGCCACTAAAAACAAAACTTGATATCTGAATTTTAATATACCCCATAAATATACTGTTACGCCACATGTCAAGAAATGATATTAAAGTGTTTTAGCAGAGAAGCATTTTTTGGGTGTAATATTGGTGGAATTTGGCACTAGTTAGCAGTAACAATTTACAAACCTTGTTCTACAGTAAAACCCATGTTCATAAGCGAATAATAATATTTCGATCATAAGTGTAAATCTAATCTTTAGCAAGATTGTACTTGTGAGCTGATATAGTAGAATTCTATGGAGATGTAGGTAAGGATAAAGATTGATTCAGTCTCTGGAGTTTTAATATATGTATTTCAACGGTACAGGGTCGATCTATCCCTGTAACGTAGCGTCTCTGCTGCTGCTACCTGTGGCCTGTGTGAGTGTGTTATATCCAGGTAGGTGAAACAAGATAACATGCTCCATTAGTGTAGGTAAAAGGTCCATGATTCCCCAGCATTGTAGAATATTCCCTTGCTGCCTTTACTATTAATTACTTATAACTAAACAGAACTCATCTTGAAATTAATTTTCCCACTACACAGCTTTTTCATATTTTTTTTTCATATTACATCCTTAAAGTATATATCCTTATCAGGATTTCATTTAACAGACATCCACAAAGTATTATATAAGTAGAAAGTGGAAAGAAATGACAGTTTTAACTGTTTATTTAAATACAAAGCCGTTGTTGAAATACTTAAGAAGTCCAATTTGTAGTTTGCCACTAGTCATACTGGAGAAACAACAGATATGTGAAGGAAGGTGTTCTGGTCAGATGACAGCAAATTAAAACTTTTTTACCTTAATGCAAAACGTGTGGTGGAATCTGACACGGCAGATCACCGTGAAATTCACCATTCACACATGGTAGTTGCAGCATTATGTTATGGGATATCTTTCTTCAGCACTGACATGGAACTGGGATGGAGTTATTTGAAGGATGGATGGAGCTAAACAAGGTAATTCTAAATGTAAACCTGCATATAATTTAAGCATGGGGCAGGGATTATCTGCAAAAACATTTTTTTTAATCGCTGTATATGTTTTGACAGCAGAATGAAGCACAACTTTCTTCAAAAATACATGAAAGTTTGTTGTATTCTGACTAAATATGAAAAAGTTCAATGGCCATAAATACTTATACAAAGCGCTTTACGTTAATAAGTAGTGTTGTGTATGCACTGCATGTCTTTATAAGTCAAAATGTCCTTCTTGCATTGGCTGTCTTATGTCACCAAAATCTTTTATTATTATTATGTGGTTGGCTGACTGGATGGAGTCCTGACATTAGATTTCATTAACTCTGCAGCAATTATCCTGAGCAAGCATGTGGAGACCATGGAGAGGAGTTAGTCCAGGTTTAGTTAGAGCAGCCATCTGCGACAATCTACTGGCAGCGGAAAAGACAGAAAAATGAAAAGGTATATAGAATCACTGGTCCTATAAGCTCCTCTTATGGCAAAGAAGAACAAAGAACCAATATTAATTGGTAGCAAAAGCTCAATTGATTGTTTTTCTCCATGAGATAAATAGACACAGCCATGGGCCTGTAGTATTTTCTATTAAAAAAAAAAACAAATAGTAAATTTACTTCTAATGAGCAGCAATACCTGAGTCCCTGGTTTTATTCAGGAAAAACGCACCACTAAACACACATACCAAGAGGTACCATACTTTATGTAGGGAAGAAAAAAAACTACATAAAGTTAATACCAATGGCTCTGAGAAAGACATTGCAGTACTGGACAAGAAGCAGACCAAAAGTAATTTCAGTGTGAAGAAAAACAGTAAGCAACGTTAAAAGTAAGGTGCACTTTATTAGCACAGTTTTACATCCAGGAAAAGAAACCCAAGTGGAAATATGGTGTTTCCACTGGACTGGGTAAAGCATGTAGACTATGTCAAGAAATATAATTCTGTTGTAAAAAGTAATGTAAAACACTTATACACAGTGCCTTTTAACTTTTTTTATTCTAGGACAAAATTCAGTAAGAGGAATCAAGTTAAACTTTAAATAAGTTGTAGAATCATCCACATTTAATTTTAGATTTCAATTTTATCTATATTTGATATGAAAACATTTTATAAAATAAGCCAATAGAATGAGAGTCTTTAAAAGAAGTATAGACATTTTTGTTTCTATTATTTGGACGTTGTTATAGCAGCACTGTACAGGTACACAATATATGTTCTGTGTTATCTGATTAATCCCAAATCACACTAGCTGAATGTGTGACGGACCTAGATCAGAAATTCGTTCATTTGAATCGAAACACACTTGATGCAGAAAAAAAAGGGAATTTTAATTCCAGTGTAAACAAGAGAAAGCATAGATTTAAAACACATCTTCAATTTTTTTAATCTTATCTACTCATCCTGTAGACAATCTAAATTTTATTTACAGTTGAACATATGAGGGTAGAAATTACTCCTTTGATAAATCTCATTATTTCTCACGTGATTGTGTGGTGGTGTTGGAATATTTTAATAAATGAATCTGAACTCCATTTTTCTGCACAATATGTTTGAGTATTATCTGATAATTATTGTTATGCCTTTTCATCTCTTAATCTGATAAAGACAGAGCATTGTGTGGTTCCTTCATTATCTGCATCAATGTTTTTAAAGGAGACCTGCAGAGTGTGAATATTAGGATAGATTTTAAAGATAGAGTATTTTCACGTCCTTATTTACATGTTTCTCCTCCATGGTGTGTCATGGTTTCGTTTAACCTCCAGACCCACATGCAGAATTAATCTTAGACACCCAGGACAAAGTTAGGAAGTTTATTTTCTTTCAAAACAAAAAGTTAAGTTGATCAGCTGTTACAGTGTGGATCACTGAGCGTCTGGGGAGTGAGGAGTTGAGGTTAGCAGCAGTCTTTACAAAGGGGGGGGAAATTATCTCTTTCGACTGTAGTACTCACAGATCCGGTGGCTTCTGACTTGGGGTGGGGATCGGCGGAGCAGCGTGAGCAGCTGCAAGTGGATCCATTCACTGAGAAACGCTGAGAATGGTCAGATCAGAATTTTTTTATGAAAACCTGGAAACTCAGAGAGAGCAGATGAGTCGCAGGAAAACACTGGGAGATGATCAAAGGAGAAATCTCGAGGATTGGATCAGGGCTTGGAGGTACCGGTATAGTAACTACCAGGCGTTGAATGATCGTCAGCCAGCTTCTTGAAAAGCCCAGGGACACAGAAGGCCTGATTAACACCAGGTGAGTGCATAAGCCCATGCAGCGTATCCCCACCACAGATACTCTCTGAACAGATGGCTCAGTACGGACAAAAAATAGACGCACAAACACACAACCTCACATTACCCCCTCTTAACGGCCACCACCCGGTGGCGAGGAGACACCAGAGGAGCGAGAGGCCTCAGAATTACTAAATAAAGAACTCTCCACAATAAAAGAGCATGGAATCCAAGAATCGTCCTCAGAGCCGTACCCCTTCCACTCCACCAGGTATTAGACATCCCGACGGCACACTTCTAAGATCCACCTGACAGAATTGACCAGATGGCCATCGACAGTTTTGGTGGGACGAGATTGGGCCGTGGACAAAGCAAACTGGAGCTCACAGGCTTGATCAAATAAATATGAAAAACAGGATGGATCCTCAAACTAGGAGATAGCTTTAAGCGAACAGCAGTGCGGAAGTGAGGACCTCCTCGATCATGTAAGGGCCAATAAATCAGGGAAACAACTTCTTGTGAAGGTTCTTTAGACGGATGTCCCGGGTTGAAGGCCAAACCATGTACTGGGGAGCAGGGAGCCGCCTGCGATTGGCCAAGTGAAAATTTCTTTTGGAGGAGTGATGAAGAGCAACAACTGTGTCAGACTAGTTCGTCTTTCAGCAGAGGTGATGGGAACGGGCTGAGGGAACAGACTTCTGCTGTTGATCTGAAGGAAAAAGAGGAGGCTGATATCCTAGGAAAATCTTAAAACGGGAGAGTCCAGTAGAGGAAGAGGAGTGAGTGTTCTGAGCTTACTCTACCGATACCAGCTGTGAACTCCAGGAAGTGCAAATGGCCTTATAGAACAGGTAGATGACGGTCATGGTAACAGAGAAACCATTGGACACCACTGTAACCCTATAACAAACTCCACGGCAACTTGCGACCAGGGACGGGATGGTACAGCCAAAGGTTGTAGCAGCCTATTAGGAGGTTGTGTGCACAGGTGTGACAAGAAAAAACATAATCTTTGACATCTTTATTAAGAGTCATCCACCAAACGGTCGAACGACGGAGCAGGGAAACTGTTCTACTGACCCCCAGATGGCAGGAGAATGAGCAGTGTGAGCCCAATGGATCAGCTGGGATCAAAGGAAGGCACAAAAATGCAGTTCGGTGGATCTGAGCCTGTATCATACTCGTGTTCATGGACGGTGTTAAGGAAATCCCAGGTAACTGCACCCACAACACAGGAAGAATGGTGACAGGTGTGTTATCCTCATCAGGGGAGAATTGTCTGGACAATTAATCCGGTTTTGTTTTCTTAGTGCCAGGCCAATATAAAATAATAAAATTAAATGGGAGAAGAATAAGGACCACCTGGACTAGTGAGGTTAAGCCACTTGGCCTCCTGAAGATATATCAGATTTTTATGATCTGTCCAGACAATGATGGGACGTTGCGCCGCCTCCAACCAGTGGTGCCTTTCCTTTAAACGCAACTTCACTGCTAATAGTTCTTAAACCCCACCCCCCCCACCCCCCGTCATAGTTGCGCTCTGAGGAAGACAGACGTGATGAAAGAAATAGCTCATTGATGCAGCTTGTCATCTTTCTCCTTAACCTGTGACAACGCCGCTCCCATCCCTGAGTCAGAAGCATTAACCTCCGGAAAAAACTGCTTGGCAATGTCTGGCTGAGAGAGGATGGGGACACTTACAAACTTCTCCTTTAATTTGAGAAAGGCTTGAGCTGCCTCAGGAGTCCACCAAAAAGGTATCTTAGTGGATGTAAGCTCCATTTGGGGAGCAATGGTCTGGCTATAGTTCCTAATGCGCAGCGGTAGAAGTGGCGTTTGCAATGAAGTGGCCGGTCTTTCTACAATATGGCCACACCTGGGCCTCTATATGTCGCTAGCGCTCTTTAGGGGTAAGTCTGGCCGGCCCCATTTGAATTGGTTTGTCGGGGTGGAAACTCATTGAGCTGGATGGCTGAGAGGGAAGACTCCAAAACCACACCCACAATGGAGTGTTTGTGCCTGTGTTCTCTGGCTCGCTCATTAATGATGTTATCTAAACGGATCGTTAAGGCAATTAGTTCCTCTAAATTTCGGGATTCATCCTGATAAACTAGATTATCTTTTAACAGTTCGTTCAGAGCATTGATAAACGCTCCCTTGGAAGCTTGAGCATTCCAGCCGGATAACACATGCAAAGTGCGGAAATTAATGGCAATTTGGCCACTGTCTTGCACCCTTGTTTCAAACTCCAGAGCTTACAAGTTAATCTCTATCTCAGTGTTCTTGAAGCCAAAAGTCTGTTCATTATAAGAAATGACATTCTGAAAGAATGTGTTTATGATGGTGAGAAAGGGAATACTTTCACTCAGCCCAGCTGGGGGCTCGATCCCTGTGTAGTCCAACGAGATTTTAGACACGTCATCCACGAATAATTGAGGGGAGTGACAAAACACTAGGGAGCACTGCAAAACAAAACCTACACATTACAGATCTCCAGTGTTCTTGGACTAGTTACTTAGCTTAGACTGCTTTTCCTCTGACTGCCGAAGGAGCAGGACGTGTTTTCCTCTCCTCTACTCCTGCTCTCTTCCCCCCGCTACCTATCTTTCTTTTTCTTTTCTTTTTTATTTACTCACCCTAAGGACACTAGACGACCTCCCTGGGACAACTTTTATTCCTTTTTCTACTTTTCCACTGTGGACAAAGAAACGAAGACTACAATGGCTCTCAACGCTGATGTCACTCTCCAAAACATTCTGGAAAGAATGAAGGACATGGAATTAAAAATCCAACGCCTGGAAGAAAACGCCAGAAACAAGTCTACTCTGAGTATGGCATGCGATTTTCAACAACCTGGCAGGTCGATGCCAACAACAACACAGAGTTCCCCTCCAAACAGACGGCGTCTATCCGGAAGGACCCCCCACTCATTAGAAGAGTGGCCAGCACTCAGACGACAGACACCCAACAAGAAAAATAAGGGACGTAAAAAGAAACCCCAACAACCAACAACTTCTTTTATTCCTTTAAAAAACAGATTCACAGCGCTGGCATCTCCCAGCTCTTTGAGTCTAACAGACGCACAGCAAAGCCAACAAAATGCAAACAGTTCCCTGGAATCAACGGACCCACACAGAGTGTTCCTCTCCTCTCCTCCTGATAAGAAGAAACAGCAGCAAGAACACAGAAAACCAAAGAAAACAGAACACAGCAAGAAAAGGAAAACGCTTGCTATTATTCATGACGGATCGATCCAAGGTATTGAACTTCTATGCATCAATACAAAAGTCATTAATTGCCAACAAATGACAGTTAAACAACTTTCTGAGATAATTCCATCAATTATTGAGAGCAATCCAGAACTAGAAAAAATTGTTGTCCATGCTGGAGCAGTCGACATCGCTCACAAGAAATCGGAAATTTTAAAGAAGGACTTCATGGATCTACTCCAGAACTTTAACACCAACAAGATAGAACTTCACATATCTGGACCAATTCCAGCAACACCTTCTGATGAAGAATGGAGCCGGATCAAAGGTTTTAGCAGATTTGTTAAAACTGTCTGTGCAGAAAGGTCTATTCCATTCCTGAATAATTTTAAGATCTTCTGTGAACGAAAGCATCTATTCTCAAAAGATGGACGTCATATCAACAAAAAAGGTCAGAAGCTCTATTTCTGGAACTTGTTATCTAATGTAAACAATGCAAACAAACCGCTCTGTCCTCGAACTAATGATAAGCCTGCCACAGTCATGCCAGCTGACTGTGCAACAACACCATCAGATGACCCTCTAAAGAAACACAGAGTTCCAGTATCTCTATGTGTTGATTCTACTGTACAGATGATGCTCCCTGAGACGTAACATCCAATCAACACACCAGCTGATCTAGGAAAGACAAGCAGATCCATTTCATCTTCAACTCCTGACTCTGAGACGCTCTCACCATTCCAGGAATTCTCTGAAAAACTTCAAACTCAAGAAAAAAAAAGGAATCCTCCTTTTAACTCCACGCCCAAGCAGGAACTATGAACATTATTGCTCTCCAATTCAACTCACCATATCAGACATCTGATACCGACCGAACACAGCCAGAAAAACTTCTTTCCAGAAAGTGGTGTTTGGTCAAGATTACTCACATTCTCACCTTGAAAGTAAAATCCCAGTTATTATAAAAAAGAGGTATTCACACACTGAAACTAAAAATAACCGAGCAGTACAGAATTTAAAAATAATACCTAGCAAACAGAATCTTTTCTTCTCGAGAAGAAATATTAATGCAGCTATACAAAACATAAGATCACTATCAGAAAAATCACTGCTAATCAATGACTACATCATCACACATGATATACATGCACTATTTCTCTCAGAAACTTGGTTAGATGAAAATACAGAACAAAATGTATTAATAGAGACTTGTCCAACTAATTATCACTTCATTAGTGAGACCAGGAAAAATAAAAGGGGGGTTTGTTTGGCCACAGTTTTTCATGATTCCTTAAACTTTAAAAAAGTATCACTAGGAGAATTCAACACTTTTGAATATTTAGCTACTGAAACAAATGAAACAAACAAAGTCATATTTGTAAACGTATACAGACCACCAAAACCAAAACTTAACACAAACTTTTATAACGACTTCAATGACCTTTGCTCTGCAATATGTCTAGACTATGACCACATAGCAATTTTGGGAGACTTCAACATTCATACTGACAAACCCCAAGATAGCGGAACAAAAGCACTATATGACGCCCTTCATAACTTTGACCTAAGCCAACACATTAACGAGCCAACGCACAACCGAGGACACACTCTGGACCTACTTATTAGCAAAGACTTAAATATCTCTAACATTGCTGTAACGGATATAGCATTATCTGACCATTTCTGCATCTCATTTCAAAGCACCATCCAAGAAAACATACCTAATCAGAGTAAATCCAATGTTAAAAAACGCTTCCTTAAAGAAAATTCAGCTGAAAACTTTAAACTGGTGTACACTCCAACCTTGTCTGAATCGCCAACATCCACTAGCACACACTCAGTAAATAAACTGACAGATGATTTTATATCCAAAGTCTCAGACGTGATGGATACGATTGCGCCACTTAAGGTTAAAACTGTCTCTAGCAAAAAGAAGTCTCAGTGGAGAATCATTCCACTGGTATGTAATGAAAAAAGAGAGTGCCGGCGCGCCGAGAGAAAATGGCGGAAAACTCGACTCCAGGTTCATTATGAGATTTATAAAGAGAGACTGAACAAGTATCAAGTAACCTTAAAGGGTGCAAGGGATTCATTCTTTTCTGAGATTATTCACAGAAACAGCAATAGCGCTAGGACATTATTTGCTACAGTGGAGAGACTAACTAACCCTCCAGTGACAATACCCCCTGAACTAAACTCCACCAGGGCCTGTAATGATTTTGCCACCTTCTTCACTCAAAAGATCTTGAACATCAGAAGATCAATCAGTACATCAGTTCAAACCCCAGTACAAACTATGAGCCCAACTAACACTCACCCAGAGAAAATGACTCACTTCCAAACAATAAATCAATCAAGCTTTGATGAAATTATTGACAAACTAAGCTCTGCCACCTGCTGCTTAGATATCTTACCAACAAATTTTCTAAAAAAGGTCCTCCCATCCATCAGAATGGATCTTATCAAAATAGTTAACTCATCGCTCCTATCAGGTGTTTTCCCCAAAGCCCTAAAAAAAGCAGTTATCAAACCAATACTAAAGAAGAAGAACCTAGACAGCACTTTGATGCAAAACTACAGACCAATCTCTAATCTCCCATTTATCGGTAAAATTATTGAAAAAGTTGTGTTCCAGCAGCTAAACAGCTTCCTAGCAATGAACAAACGCCTTGATGTTTATCAGTCTGGTTTTCGTAGATATCACAGCACAGAGACAGCCCTCGTCAAAGTTTTTAATGACATCCGTACAAATACTGACCATGGAAAAACAACAGTGCTGGTACTGTTAGACCTCAGTGCGGCGTTTGACACTGTTGATCATGATATATTACTGGAACGTCTAGAGAGCTGGGTCGGACGCTCTGGTACAGTACTCGACTGGTTCACATCCTACCTCAAGAACAGGAACTTCTTTGTATCAGTTAGCCAGTTCTCATCACAAAACACAGAAATAACATGTGGGGTCCCCCAGGGCTCCATCCTGGGGCCCCTCCTATTTAGCATCTATATGCTTCCGCTTAGCCAGATTATATCCGCCAACCATGTTAAATACCACAACTATGCTGACGACACTCAGCTTTATATCTCAGTGTCACCAGATGATGTTGAACCCATCCAAATCCTCAATAAATGCATTGAGCAAATTAACAGCTGGATGTCCCATAATTTCCTACAACTGAACACAAACAAAACTGAAGTGCTTCTCTTTGGACCCAAAAAAGATCGATTAAATATCAGTAAACAGCTTCAGTTGGTCCAACTAGAAACTACTGACCAGGCCAGAAATCTAGGTGTAATAATGGACTCAGACCAGAACCTCCAGGGTCACATAAAGGCAATAACAAGGTCAGCTTTTTATCACCTGAGGAACATTTCTAGGATTAAAGGAATGATGACACAAGGAGACCTAGAAAAACTCATCCATGCATTTATCTCTAGCCGCCTTGATTACTGTAACAGTATCCTCACAGGTCTACCTAAAAAATCAATCAGACAGCTGCAGCTGATCCAGAACGCTGCTGCTCGTGTTCTCACTAGAACCAGGAAAGTAGAACACATCACCCCAGTTCTAAAATCCTTACACTGGCTCCCTGTAGCTCAGAGAATAGACTTCAAAGTGCTTTTATTGGTATATAAATCATTGAATGGTTTAGCACCTGAGTACATTAGAGATCTGCTATCATGGTACAAACCATCCAGATCACTCAGGTCCTCCAGCTCTAATTTACTGATAGTCCCTAGAACCAGAACCAAACATGGAGAAGCAGCTTTCAGTTTCTATGCTCCTCATCTCTGGAACAAACTACCAGGAGAATGTAAAGCTGCAGAGACACTGAACTCTTTTAAGTCTAAAATTAAAACGTATCTATTTAAACTTGCTTATGAGTAACTGCTTTTTTTTTTCTTTTTTTTTTATTGTAAACATTTGATCTTTATATTATTTTATTGTTGTCGTTTTAATTTCTATATTTTATTCTATCTTTTAGCTTTATTTTTAAGTGATTGTGTATTAATTACGTGGATTTGTTCCTTACAATATCTTTTCTTACTGATTGATTACTGTTAAACTTATATGCTTTGTAATCATGTGGTTTCATTATCACTGAATCATGTAAAGCACCTTGAATTACCTTGTGGTGAAAGTGTGCTATAGAAATAAAATTGCCTTGCCTTGCCTTGCCAGTGTCGCTAACGGAACGGTGGATGCTCCAGCAGCAGGAGGCGGCTGATCATAGGATGACAGTTTCTGATTAATCTCCTGTAATACGCTGGAAAGTTAATCCAACCACTGAGGGGTAAAAAAAAAAAATTTTTTTTTTTGTTTAATTTTTTTTTTTTTTTTTAAAAAAAATTTTTTTTTTTTCAAAAAAAATTTTTTTTTTTAAAAATTTTTTTTTTTAAGAAGTGTCGCTAACGGAACGGTGGATGCTCCAGCAGCAGGAGGCGGCTGATCATAGGATGACAGTTTCTGATTAATCTCCTGTAATACGCTGGAAAGTTAATCCAACCACTGAGGGGTATAGCTCTGTTGATCACAAAGATAGTGCAGCGTGGTCTCTTGTTTAGCGAGAATGGAGCCTGGATCGGACCTAGGGTTCCTAGATGGTTTTGCTAGGTGAGACTGGCCTGATGGTTCTGTAATGGTTTTGTTTAACATACTGAACCAAGATCAAGCTCGGACATCCAGGACAAAGTTAGAACGTTTAGTTTCCTTTTAAAACAAACAGGAAAGTTGATCAGCTGTTGCAGCGGGGATTGCTGAGCATCTGGGGAGTGAAGAGTTGAGGTTGGCAGCAGTTTTGACAAGGGGGAAAAATGAACTATTATGACTGTAGTACTCACAGATTCGGTGGCTTATGACTAGGGGGGTGAGATCATTGGAGCGGTGTGAGCAGCTGCAAGCTGGAACCCTTCGTGGATTTAATCAGGAGGGGAATGTGGCAAGGAGAGGAGAAATGCGGAGAATGGTTAGATCAGGAGTAAGTCAGGAAAACCTGGAAACACAGTGAGCGCTGATGAGTCGCAGGAAAATGCTGGGAGACGATCAAACTGAGCAAGCTTAAGGAACAGACCTTGGACGTATCGGTATGGTACCCATCAGGCATTGAATGTTGGTCAGGCAGGTCCTTAAGAAGCCCAGGCACACAAAAGGCCTGATTAGCACCAGGTGAGTGCAATAAGCCCATGCAGATCCTCTGCTCTACAGATCCTCTCTGAAAAGATGGCTCACTATGAACAAAAAACAGACACACAATCACACAACCTCACATGGTGCTTTCAAAAAGTATTTCCCCCTGCACTGATTTCGTCAGGGGTTTTATTCTTTTCACAGTTATTGGTTTCAGATCAGATCATTAAACTAATTGAAGTGTCTGACAAAGGAAAGCTAAGTTAAAACAAACTGCTGTTTTTGAATTATGATTTCACTTAATAGGGAACAAAGATACACAAACCAACCTTGTGGGGAAAAGACCATCACACTTCCACTGCGATTTATTCCTCTTGGTAGGTTAATTTCTAAAAACCTGTGTCAGTCCCAAACTATGCAAGTTTTCAAGTGTTCAGCTTTCTAAACTGATAGATTAGTCATTTGATTCAGCTGTGTTGGAGCAGGGATCCATCTAAAGCCAACAGGACAGTAAATCTCGAGGACCAGTGTTGGAGACTACAGCTCTAATACATTTTGGCGAGAACAAAAGCATATTGGTGGGGGATATTTTTTTTCACAGCACATTCTTTTTAAAGAGTTACGCATTTTCATTTCAGACATTAAGAACACAGGAATGTCCTGGTGTCTGAATTCCTACATGTGTCCATTTTGTCGTCATATTTTCTGGTCAGCAAAGCCAAAAGAGATGGCACAAATAGCCTGCAGAGTTCTCCAAAGCCTGCAGTAAGCCCATAGTGGAAAAGATTTTGCCTCTGCTTTCAGGTCAGATAAATCTCTGAAATACCAATACTGCATCGCATTGCACAAAATAATATTATTTCCTTTGATGGATAACATTTACCTGCTAATTCACATTTCATACTATGAGTCTTTGTTTACAATATAAATCTGATTAAGTGCAGCCATCGCAGCGCAAGTTGGATCGATACGCAATATGGCCAACACAGCTGCTTGCCTCACTAGGATGCTTTCACAGTGCCAATATTTTCAGCCTATAAAACAGTTCAGATTCTCTCAGCGTGGCTGGTAATCTGTGAGGTTTGGGACAGCAGGAGAACAAACACTGACTCAGTGGGTGACATGTTTGCAACATCAGAAAAAATCAAAGAGTTTTCTTGTTCTTTAGAGAGCATGTATCCCATATTTATTTTTCATTTAATGGCAACTTCACCCAGTTCTACTTCTACCTTTACAAAATTACAACACAAACACATAATTTTTAATCTGCTTGATGTGTCGCATTGTCTCATTCACAAAGCAAATAGAAAGCATTCATAAAAGGCTTGTGCACCTCTGAACCACTGGCAGTTTTCTAGTCAACTGGGTCACATTTGCCCACTTGCAATTTGCACACACCAATAAACAGATTATTACATGCTCACATGTGAAAGAAAGAAGGTGGAATCAAACCCACACCTTTTGGATTGTTAGACAACTACTCTTCCCACTGTGCTACAGTTTTCTCATAGTTTGTAAAAAATGTGTAAATCCTACACTTAAAATTACAACAACCAGTTTTATCACAAGGCAGGTATGATATAATGTCAACACTTTCTACGAATGGTGCATTTTTGCCACTGAAACAATCTTTCGTACTACTGGTAGGCTACTTTATTGGAGAAGCTTGCAGAAAAAAAAAATTATAAAACCAAACTTGCTTTAACAAACATTCTAATTCGACTTGCTAGGTGTTCACGTCCAAATACTTACAATAGAGAAACAAGAATAATCAGTACATGATGAAAATGTTCTATGCATCAAACAACCTGCGAGTGACCAGAAATGGCTGATTTTCAGTTTGGTTGCCTAGACTGTCTACCCTAAAATAAGACTTCCTTCTATGTGACATCATCTCCTGGAGCTCTATAGCAAATTTAGTGGCCATAAATGTGCTACTTTGACCACTCAGCATGTTTTTCTTTTGACATATGCAACAGTACCATTAATGAATGAAATGCGCTCTCTATATATAGCTACTCCAAATTTCCCATGAAAATAAATTCAATCAGCGCACGCGCTGTACAATTTTACTGTGCACTGTCATCAGGCAATTCTCCCTCAGCAGGAGCAGGCGGGTGGGTGTAGTGACAAAGCAGGTGGGTGGGGGGGATATGGTAACCTCTCTATTTTCTTTCCCGCCGTCTTGCCGTATTAAAGTTTACTTGTAAATTTCCCGTATTTTATCATCATAAGTAAATCCTCTGCCTCTCAGTTTAGAGAAGTGCGAGAGCTGCTGCAGTGGCAGATCTGGAAAAATCCGCTCCTAGAACGGGAGCAACAATAGGATGAACTTGGTGAACACAGATGACACTCAAAAACCAATTAGAATACACGTAAATATATCGGGGAAATGGGACAGTAAGTTTCCTTCCCTCCAGATGAACTGGACGGGGCTCAGCATCAACACAGTTAGGCGCGGTTCACTTACTGAGGTGACTAGTGGCAGATTAAAACATGTTGAAAATGACCGATGAAAGTAGTAAATTGTCGGCAAAGAATATAAAGTCCCATTTAAAAAAATCTTAAATAAGAGATATTCCATCTGCCTCTGTCTCCCCTTGGATCAGAGTTTGAATTAATAAATTTATTTAATAATGTGAGTCAGACCTGCTGAAATCTCGCCTGGGGCGCAAAATACTCCAGGGCTGGCCCTGTCTCACCATCACTAATCTGTTGCGGTAATCATGACTTTGCTGGATGAAGTTAAAGGATGAAGTTCTAATATAAGATGACCCAATTAATTTTAAATATTTTGTTTGGCAGCATGACTGATAAGTGGTAACAGTGACAAGACACAAGCAATATGTAAGCACTGAAAGTTGTCCGGAAACTGAAGGAGGCAGAAAGAATCGCTATAACAACCAATTGTTGGATGCTTAGGGGTACATTGAGCAACTGGGACATTTTAAATGTTGTTCTGAAGATCATGGATAGATGAAGCACTGTCCTGAAAGAGACTCGTGAAAACAACCAAAAAATCAGTTTGAGTTCAAAAAGCCTTTTTGCTGCAAACATTTTATCTTTAAATTTTTTTGAAAGTAATAAACTCTTATCCTTTGTTGTTCCTATGAACTCATTATTGTGTTGTTTTCTGTGAGTTTTAGGTATTTTTATAACCCTAACGTTTAGTAATTCAATCTTTGCCTCAAGATTCTGATGACTGCCCAATGGACTTTTGACTTGTTCTGCCTCTTCTTCCTGATTTGTTTCTGTCCTGTACCATTCCTATAACTTATACTTAATAGATGATGGATTTATTAACCTCTGTGTCTTACATTGTTGATTCAGAGAAAAAACTGATCAGAATGTTTGAGGCTATTTCCACACCTTTTGACTCCAACATTTGACCTCAGCCGGTTGAAGCCCCACTTTCTGTTTCAATATACTAGCCAATAAGTTTAAAAACAAGCTAGTAGGTTGACTGTCTAGAAATATACAGTGGGGCAAAAAAGTAATTACTCAGCCATCGGTTGTGCAAATTCTTCCACTAAAGAATATGAGTTAGGATTGCAATTTTCATAATGGGTATTACCTAAATATGAAAGACAAAATGAGAAAACAATTTCAGAAACAATGTGGTCTGATTTTTTCAA
This sequence comes from Apricaphanius iberus, assembly GCA_028564705.1. Lineage (NCBI taxonomy): Eukaryota > Metazoa > Chordata > Actinopteri > Cyprinodontiformes > Aphaniidae > Apricaphanius > Apricaphanius iberus. The sequence continues at coordinate 152,910 of JAPXFQ010001855.1, forward strand.
AACTTGTTTGTAAATTTTGGTGGAAAATAAGTATTTGGTCAGATACAAAAAAGCAAAACTTTTGGCTTTCACATACAGTACATGTAACTTCTAATGTTAGAGGCTCTTCTATCCTACACTAGTTACCTGTATTATTTGTACCTGTTTGAACTGGTTATGAATATAAAAGACACCTGTCCATCCATTAAAACAGTGAGACGCCAACCTCCATGATAGCCAAGAGCACAGAGTTTGCCAAGGACACCAGGGACAAGATTGTACAGCTGCACAAGACTAGGATGAACCAATCTACAATTGGCAACCAACTTGGTGAGCAGAGATCAATTGTTGGAACAATTAGTGGAAATAATCTCCTGTGTTATGGGCTCCATGGAAGATCTCACCTCGTGGGATACACGTGATCTTGAGAACATTGCGGAAACAGCCTAGAACTACATGGGGGGAACTGGTCAATGACCTGAAGAGAGCTGGGACCACAGTAACAAAGGTTACTATTAGTAGCAGACATATGGAACGCCAAAGTGTTCAAAATTAAATAAATAAATAAAACATTATGAAATAAATATCAGCATGAATTAATATTAAGTAAATATATAATGTGACAATGAAATAGTCTAAAAAGGAATTCTGTTAAAATTTAATGCCCAATATTTATATAATATAGTTTCATTTTAGAATATATATTAGTATTATTTTATATATATTTAATTAAATGTTTATTCCACTGCCATTTTTTTCATACTATAATTTATTTTGAGTTTTTTTATTCAATATAATCAGCTTTTAGTCAAAAATCTCTTCTTTTTTTTTAAAAAGTTAGCTTTTATTTTGTAATAGGGTTTTTTTCATAATGGTGTATTTATTTCAAAATGCCATTTAAGATAATGTCTTAGCCAGCCAATCAGAATTAGCTGTTGGGACCTGGATGCTGATTGGTTGGTGCTTAAACATGATATTCCTGCAGGAGGAAAATGGTGAGGACGGCTAAAGTCGTTCAATACTGTTATTGAATTTAATGCCTTTAGGATTTTATGTATGGCTTTATAATTCCTATAATACTGGCAGAATATTTGATCACTTTTGTAATGGGGATGTCTAATCCAAACAACCGTTGCCGCTCCAGTGTTCTAGGTGTAAAGCTGCTCAGGGCGCCATGCCCATGATTAGACCGAGGAAAGAGACTCAGGTCGGCTGTTTGGTACGATCATTAAAACATTTCAGAAATAACACAGAACATGTTTAAATAATCTCCCTTTAACTGACTGTAGCTAACAACCAACCAGGGCTTCCTCTCCCGTCTCCTCCTAGTTGTGCTGGAAAAAACAGAAAAGATAACAGCAGAACTCCAGTGCTACTGTCAGACAGCTGAGAGCTGAACCTGGGATCATTTCAGATTATATCATCCAGACGAATCAAGATGGGTCTCTGAAACGGTTCATGATAAGTTATTCCTCTCAATATGACCTGTTAGAGCAACCAGAGCTGAACAAAGTTCCTGCAGCTCCGACCCTTTACTTAGCATGCTGCTAGCTGCTCACAGAGCCACAACAACGGCTATCCAGGAAGACTAATCTTAGTTCCAGCCAATCAGCGTCCAGGTCTCAACCGCTGATTCTGATTGGCTGACGGACGACTTCAGTTCTTAAATGGCTTTTTGAAATAAATACCATTATGAAAAACCTCATTATGAAATAAAACCTGACTTTGGGAAAAAGAGAGATTGTATATATATATATATATATATATATATATATATATATATATATATATATATATATTTTATAAAAATGTATAATCTAAAATAAAAAAAATATGAAAAATATTTCAAAAAATGGGCGTTGCAAATGATTTCAGTTTTTAATGATTTTGTTGTCACATTATATTTTCATTCAATATTTATTCATGCTGATATTTATTTCGTAATGTTTTATTTATTTATTTAATTTTGAACACTTTGGCGTTCCATACGGACAATGTCATCTTGGATTAAAATCCTGAAGCAACATGGAAAGTTTTTGGGACATTTAAACATTGCCAGAGACCATCTGGATGATCCAAGGGAGGATTGGGAGAATGTGATTTGGTCAGAGAAGACAAAAATAGAACTTATTGGTATAAACGTCACTCACCATGTTTGGAGGTGGAACAATGCTGAGCATCCAAAGAACACAATACCTACCGTGAGACATACTAGTGGAAATATCATGCTTTAGGGCTGTTTTTCTGCAAAGGGTACAGGATGACTGATCTGTATTAAAGGTCTCCTTCACTGAAAATCATGAAAAGCTTTTTTGTATTTTTAAACAATCTGTTGCTGTAGGTTGTATAAGCACGCTGCATGTGAAAATTTTCTCAAAATTCATTTCCCTGCATCAGTTAGAGAAAGAAAAAGACCATAATACCCCTGAGTCTAAAAAAGCCTGTCCTTCAAACTTCATATTGCTTTGGACCGCCCACAGGAATTCAGCTGCGAGACAGTGGTGAGGTGTGCAGTTGCAGTGATGGGTGAGTTCAAGGTGGAGGTGGGACTGCATCAATGATCGTCTCTGAGCCCCTTCTCGTTTGCTTTGGTGATGGATAGACTGACAGATGATGTTGGACAGGAGTCTCCATGTACTATGATGTTTGAAGATTACATTGTTATCTACAGTGAGAGCAGGGCAGAGGTAGAGGAAAAGCTAGAGAGATGTAGATATGCACTGGAAAAGAGAGGAAAGAAGATTAGTCACAGCAAGACAGAATACATATGTGTAAATGAGAAAGACACAAATGGACCGGGTAAGTTACAGGGGGTGGAAGTGAAGAAAATAGAGGACTTTAAGTACTTAGGGTCAACGGACCAAAGCAAAGGAGAGTGTGGAAAAGAGGTGAAGAATCGTGTGCAAGCTGGTTGGAATGTGTGGAGAAAAGTGTCAATTGTGATGTGTAATATTAGGGTTTCAACAAGAATAAAGGAAAAGTTGTACAAGATAGTAGTTAGACCAGCAATGTCGTACGTTCTAGAGACAGTACTAATGAGGAAAAGACAGAAAGCAGAACTCAAGATTTTGATATTCTCTTTGTGAGTGACAAGAATAGATAGGATCAGGAATGAGTACATCAGAGTGACAGTTCATGTTATGGTGTTTCTCCACTAGTACCTTTTTGCCGTGCTGTACTGTACCGTACTCCGTGCGACTTGGAGCGACATGACACTACTCATCGGAGCATCTCCAGTGGGCGGGTGTGTCATGGTGGGCGGCCCCAGAGTAAGTAGTGGGAAGTAAACAAAAGGCTCGGACAAGAAAGGCACGGACAAGAAGAACAACAACGGCAAACTCCCCAGTGATTGTGAGCTTTTTGCTCAGTCTTTAGCTTTTTGTAGCCGCACCTTAAGAAGGTTTTATGGTCACACAGCGAAGAGAAAGAAAAAGCCTCTGTCGTCGAAGAATAAAGACCCTGGAAAAGCTACACACTGCCAGGAAAAACACAGTGGAGAAGTACAAATTAGTGTGGGAAGCCCATAAAAAAAAAAAAATCAGGACCATTACAATGTTTTCAACAGAAGACATTCTTTATTCTTATGCTAACAATCAGAAATTTTGATAGGAATATTCTCAGACTGCTACAGTTGAAATCATGCGATTTAAGATGTTTTCCTGCACCAGATGTACTATATGGCCCGCTAATTCTGGCATGAATCATTGCAACTGAAAGGTTTAGGTAATAAACCAGTCACATTTTAAAAAAAATCAGGACCATTACAATGTTTTTTGTACATGGAGTATCCCATGTTTGAATAGTATCAATCAATGTGCATTATACAGGAATAGCTGCAGGATGGCATCACTGCAGAGTGAATAGGAATGCACGAAACAAATTCAAGTGCAGTGTAGTGTATTAACCTGAAGAGGGCGCTACACTGACAGTTTTTGGTAGACAATTAACATTTTTAGTAAAATGTACTTAAATACCAAAAAATAATATTTAAAAATAACTATTACACACCCATTTATACAGATTATCAGCATTGCAGGTGAGTTGCTATTTAAACTATGTTCCACCAAAATGTATGCAGGGCATCATAAGTAAGATTTGGATGTAAAGTATATAGATTTTTCAAGACCTAAAATTAAGTTGATTAAATATCAGTCTTCTTGTAACTGTTTCGAGACCTCCTTTAAATATTTGTTTTGCAGTCTCTGGCAAGTTATTTCCAGGATTCCAGTCACAGTTTATATATATATATATATATATATATATATATATATATACTGTATATATCCTTTTTTTTATCACACTTAGCACATTGCTTGTAATATAGAAATGTGCATTTTGCTCTCACCAAATTCCCAGTAGAAACACATTAAAGAGTCCAAGAGGTTTGAACACCTTAGCAGGGCATTGTACAGTGTTATTTCAGGCCTTAGAGCTTTGGTCCTGAACCAAACGTTTACTCCCCCTGATCACCCTCTCTGTGGTAGATAGCTCATTGTCAGCTGGGTGTTCAAGCTCCATTTAACTCTAACTAAGTGGCTTTAGTCATTATTGCTGCTCATTAATGCTGCAGTGGTGAACTTCCCCAAGAGCGTCTGCATGAGACAGCTGGATCAAATGGAAGAGTTTTCCTTGCAGTACTGGCCATTGCTGTTTGCTAGTTTTATTGGTAAATAATTAATAGCATAGACCTGATCCTAATAGTCTATTATATTGAGTTTATTTGGTATTATAAATCCTAATTAAAACGCAGACACCTGTAATCATCTTAAGAGCTAATGTTTATTTTTCTCTAAACAGGGCATGAACAAATCTTTCAAGCAGCACAACAGGTCTTTAATGCCAGTGGCTCCCAACAGGGGGTGCATGAAGGGTTTTTCAGCAGTTGCCTAGGGAGGCTATATGGTGGGCCCTTACCAATAAACTCATCAAACCCAATTAAATAGAAACTACCGTTTCAAGTGGTCATTTAGTTTTTAACAGGCACAACCACAGAGAGGACTTAAGGAGGAAAATAAGCAAAAAGATACAACAAAATTCGAACTGCTCATTAAGCTGCAGGTGTGACTGATATTGCATCCAAACAAGGGATTAAATGTAATCGCCGACTGAGCTCATTAAAGGTAAACCTAGACAGTGGGAAACGCTGGACTTGGCTGAGACTAAACGTAGCTACTTTAGGTGCTTAGTGAGAAATAGAAAACATTTTTAACATATCTGCCAGTGTTGCCCCAAAAACTGTCATTATCCGATATGTCTATGTAACAAACCTGGACATGTGCAGTGCTTGTCATTTGATGATTTAAAGGCCACTGTATGTTAAAAAAAATATTTAAAAAAAGGCTAAATAACACTGCAGCCTTTTTTTAAACAAGAAGGTACCTGTGATATACATTTTGTTGCCAGAATTGTATAATTTCTAACCATTATAAAAATAATACAACATATTTTTATCTAAATATGTGAATACACATATATTAACAGACACACACATCTATACAAATGAGTGCATACATTTAGATATGAATGGTAGAAACATGTCTTTCTTACTTTCTTTTTCAACTTTAATTTTGATTTTATAGTTTTTCAAAAATACAGTTCGAAAACATTAGAGGAATATTTTATTTCAACCTCTGTAAAACACTCTTGCTTTAAAAAAAAAAAATCACAGCTTTCTGGTGTATGCTGACTGCACATAAAGGCGGGGATGTAGGGTGACAGGTGTGGACCCAGCCAAACACACTGGACCACTAAATGAGTAAAATGACCAGCTTTCACTAGCTCTTTAAAAAACTCATTTACATCCTGTCAGATTGCATTATGGCCAGTGGGCTGCTCTGGTGCAGCAGGACAGGACTTAGCCCGAGTGCACTGACTGTGCCGGCCAAGCTCCTATCTGCCCGACCCGACTCACCGGTCCAGTAGGCAGGTGATTCTCCTGTGTCAAGGGTTTTGGCTCCTGTTCTTCTTCTCACTACTTTACTTTACCACTGCAACTTTTGAGGTGCTATTGAGCATGATTAGGGGATTGTAAGCGACTGAATACCTGCAATCTTTTCAGAATTAGGGAAATGCCTTTACCTCTTAAGGTCTCACAGAGGAAGAGTAGCTTAAGTTATTTAAAGCAAAGTCTCAAAAGTGTATATGCCAGTGCTAAAATATCAGGTAGGATTTTGTGATCTAAGATAGTAAAACCATGATAATTTATTTCAAGGCTCTTTTTATCTTTAGTATAAAATATTTCCTTTTTAATTTGATGAAAAAAATCAATCAAGCAAGGGAAATGTTACAAATAAAAAATGCAATGATGTTTAATAATAAACAACATTCAGTTTTCATTGGATGCACATTAAACATCAGCTATGTTCAATCTGATTAAGTAGCAGTGAATTTCAACTATGCTTGCTTAATCTTCTGACATTAGATCGTTTGCATCCTTTAGCTGAAGCCATGGTTTGCAGAGACAAAGGCCCTGAAGCTTCTTACCGTACAACATAACAGTCAGGAGAAGGCTATAAAAAATATACAACTTAATGTCAATGGTCTGAACGTTTATATACTTGGGCTACCAAGAGGCTGAGAGAAACACTAAAAGGAGTTAAAATATTTTCCGCTTTGTATTGCTTATGCTCCATGTGACAGATGTATTCAATTTTCTTCATATATCTACGCAAAGAACTAGAGCTGTAAAACTGTCATCTCCCAATGAGAACATCCAAACCCGTTTATATCATAAGGTCAGCCTTTCAGTTGTTCAAAGTGCTTTGAAAATCGAAGGAACAATTTTGTGAAGCGTTGTGGTGACAGCATCATGCTGGGGAGGTACTTTTTCTTTTAGATGAAGTCGGAGTTTTTGTCAAGGTGTATGAAATTATGAAAACCTTATGGTGTTTTCTTTGAAAGCTGCACAGGAAGAGGGATTTTGTTTTTCAGCATCAGTGTGAGTCCAAGTTGGTATCCATAATATCAACAAAAGAATTGTTTCCTGAAATGAACATTAGTATTTGATTTGCCTACCAGCCTTGAGAACTAGATTTGATAGAAAAATCTGTGTGGTTGCTAAAGGATGACGCCCTCGTTATTGGATAAATTTGAAGGACAGACTGAAGCAGAGATAAAATAAGGAGCTTCAACAAAGTATTTGTTTTGCCTGTGTACATATATGAAACTTGGTTCCCAATCTTTTTGTTTTATTTTTTGTGAAAAAAAGTATTAACTTTCAGTTTATTGTACAAGAAAGAGGATACATTATTATATGTGTAAAACATACAGTATATAATTTATATCACAAAAAAACAGACATTTTAACAGATGTGTGTACAACAGTTCAAGACTACAACGTACTAGTTCTAACTAATGTAACCCTTACTGTCCATCAAATTGTTGTTCTTGAGCTCCTGAAATTGGCAATTATTTTTCTATTATGATTAAACCAGTGATAATCATGCAAGCAGCAATATAAGCAATTTTATGAACTTCATTAATTGTTTTCATTGTTTTTTGAACAAGCTTTCAGGTCCATATGTCCAAAACTCAAATCTTGTTTTACCATACTCCTAAAAGTTAGCTTTTAACAAGTGATCCCATATATCAGTCCCAAATAAGTGGTAGATTTCAATCTAAAATCCCATCATGCAGAGTGTTCTGAAAGTTAATAAATATGTTAATATACTGCATACCTGATCATAAAAAATGACTGTTATTTCAATCCAATCACTTAGAGTTAATTCAGTTTCAGTTAGAGGTGTGGTAATCTTACTGCTGTGTTTATCTTTATGCACGTGGTTTTAACTGGCTTCTTAGTCCTGTCTTTGGCATGGGAGCAACTTAAAAACATTCCAAACTCAACAGTGTCTTTTCGCCGCAACAAGAAATACATAACGTTTGCACCTTATTTGTACTTTGCAGATACATGCCACTAGTGCGACTTATAAAGGCTAGTTTATACTTCTTCGTCTATGTTGAAACGGACGAAGCACCATTATCCCTCGACGCAAGGTCTCTTTGTCACCTATGCAAGGACGGACAAAGAAGAGCCCAATTTTCGAACTATCCGTCTCCTTCAACGGAAAGTGTATGCCTGTGATTGGTCAGCTCAACAACAGCCTGATATTGTTTCACCAGAACAGCGCTCTATAGTCACTGTAAGCAGCAGTCAATGCAGCGTTTGGCCGCTACATGATTTATATTGAAAGGACAATATTTTATATGGTCTTCTGGATATTTTGAACACAAGGAGGTGTAGAGAAACAACAAAAGACTACTGTATTTGTTTACATGCATTTCAAGTAGTCAATTAGCTGCACTTCTAGTAAAAAGCTTTACAGCTCAATCAAAACTCACTTTCTGTTGTCCATTGCTCGTTGATGGGGGGATTCGTTCACAAGTTGAAGAAAATAAACTCTAGTTAACCAGAAATGACACTCAAATGGCAGGCAGACTCTCTATGAAAAATTAGCACCCCCTGCTGTCCTTTTGGGGAATTGCTTTGCAACACTGAAAATCCACGAAAAACGTTTCCCTCAATACGTCTGGATATGGGTGCTGATGGAGGAGTATAAACTAGGTTTACTACTCTAAGCGTACTTTGGCTGCAAGAGTCCCTGCTACAGTTAAACCCACAGGGCTTTGCAGTCTGTGGTCATGCAATGAACTCCTTGAGAATCTCATTCAGACTCTGAGCGTGTCTGTAACCCTAATCTGATGCATGCATCAAATCCATGGAGAGTACCTCAGCTCACACTGGGAGCTTCATCAATCCCCTCCGGCCCATGGAAGCTGCCTTTTTCTTACACAGCTGGCCGTCAAGGGTGACATCCTTGAATAGGCGACACAACAGTGTCTAATGAATTTTTAACGACGAGAGTATGGGAACGGGTGGAGGAGGAGAGTGGGAGACAGCGACTACGAGAGCAAAACCTCACGCCGAATGCATTAAAGTGATTTGTTGACTCACCTTTGAGCTGGTGTAAGAGGACTCCCGCCTCTGATCATCGGGGTGTTAAGTGCACTCTGTGGGGGAGATCCTTGGCACCACACTGAGGGCCAAATGATGTTTGAAATGTTTTAATCAAATTCTGTCTATTCATTCAACTAACAATATGCCTCATGGGGTGAAAACTGTGGTTCTGCTTATAACAACCCCTAGGGGAACCCTCCTGATAGAGTACGTTTCTCAAGTTTTTGTTTTTTTTAGGTAACACCCCTCTATACATTTAAATAGGCCTTTATGAGGGGTGACAGTTTAGCATGATGTGAGGTGTAGAATCTTAATCTGTCCTTCTGAGGATAGAGCATGATATATGTGTAAATATTTAACAGATAAAGCAGACACATGTGACAGATGGTGTTTATTTTTTTTTCACCTGTTCTGCCTTGGCATTCCAGATAATACTAGGGATACACCGACATTTTCAGTACCGATACCGATGGCTGGATTTTGTGTATCTGTCGATACCCGATACCGATCCGATACTATTTGTGATAGTGTGGAGGTCCTGTCACTATGGCTCCGATAGATCATGTGCCCTGACTGCTTGGCCACAGGGATTAAAGGCACCAGACTTTACAAACTAAACATAACTGAGACAAAATAACAGATGTAAAATATAAAATTACCGCAAAAAATAAAATTTCAAGTGAAAAATTAATCTTTTTGGGTGAATTTGTAGCAGATTTTCCCCATTTTGAATATCGGTTCATGGTATCGGTTAAGTTTAACCGATACCGATACCAGTACATTAGGCAGTATCGGGCCGATACCAGTATCGGTATCGGTGCAACCCTAGATAATACCATTAGAAGAAGCTGGTGGCCTACACGCGCCAGTTCTTTTTATGCCCTACAAAAAGAATATATTGGATTGGAATCCTGATTATATTAAATCATGGTTGCCAGTGACATCAAAGTAGATAGATCAGAAAACGAAATATGAACAGAATACATGTTACTAACACCATAAGATTCACTTCTGCGATTAGTTCTCTGGGACCCGGTCACAGCAGGACAGAAGACACTCAAGAAGACCGGTTACAGGATGTTTTCTTGGCTCAAGATGCCCAAAATGCCTAAGGAAGGTTTAAATAACTGTTAGCCATTATATTTTTGAATGATCAAATTATTATTCTCTGTTAAGATCAAACTAACTGCACAAAATAAATCAAGCTGATGTTGACTTCTGACTTTATAGAATACATAAAGTGTACATTTCAGTTTAGATTGAAAAAAGTCATGGCAGTCAGAGCTATTGCTAAAATAATAAATATTGTATTAAGGCCTGCTAACAAGTAGTTTGGCATTGGAAATACAGTGATGTATAGATTTAAATATATAGAAACTGAGGAAAAATTGTTTTTAATTAAAGAAAAATGTTTAACTCTGAATTACCTAGTGACAAATTTTTCCACCACCAGCTAGCTTTAAGTAAAGCTTGACCGGTGCACTGAAAGTCTTAATCATTGTCAAACAATGTAAACTTAAAAAGGGGGGTAGCATGTAAAATCCACTTTTTAAAACTTTTCATCACATCCTTGTCATTCCCTCTTTAAAAACATGCCTAACATGACATGGAGCAACAGCATCAGCATGACAGAGGAAATAGGCTACTGATAAACACCGTGGCTAATCACCCCGAGCTACATGACATCAGCTTTTTTCTATACAGAGACAGGAATAAAAGAAAATAAACATTATTAAGAGGTTAAACTATTTAGATAGGAAAGGTCTTAAGAGGTTTGTTGGTGCTCTTGAAAGAGCCGTTTTGGCTGCAAAAGGACCCGATCCCTTCACCAAGAAGTAAGCCATGAACAGCTTCCTCACCCGGACAGCCTCTCTGGAGGAGTAAATACGAACCAGGTAATGGCTCCACCACAGCACGTCGCATGCCGCTCATATATGATACACTTTTACTAACCGTAGACAGATGGGCAGCTGCTCAACATTTTATTTGCTTTCTTGGCGGGGGAAGCTTGAACCAACGCGGGACACTGGCTCCTCAAACTGGGCCTGCCGACGCAGCGAGAGGCCAGTGTTTATGGATTCCCCGCTGTACCGTTCCCAGCTCCGCATGAAGCCAGGCAGAACATGTAATGCGGTCAGCTTGGAGACTAGAGCCCAACTGAAGCTGCGCTCCACATGCTGGACTCGAGACGTCGCCCCGAGAATGTAGTGATGATGTGGAAGATAGCTTGTCGTAGGCTCTTAAAGGGACACGCAGCTAATTTCAAGGCATTTATTTCAGACATGTTGAGAGCGCAATATTTTAAATAAGTGGTATATATCATTTGTTGGACTTACAGATACATTTTCTGTGATATTATAGCTACACTGTACCACACAATGGCTCTATCCGCATGAGAAGAACGTGCCACATCCCCTTTAAAAGCTATCAGGAGTTTCATAAGGTGAATCACTTGCCAGCTGTGCAGTTAGTTTTGCTTTTCCTCTGACATCTTGTAAATATCAAATGTATCACCACCTGCTGATCTGGCATGGGTATTGCAATAATTTAGTAATTAATGTTATCCCAGTAAAAAAAAAATATATAAATTGTTGTAACTATGTTGTAACTTAGTTTTTGCTGCTCTAACATAATATTATATAAATGTGAGACTCATTCAGGCCCCATGTTTATGTAAACTAGGAGGCAAAAGGGCACACTAGAGTACACTATACTCTTCACTGTGACTGCCAACTCTGTCCTTTTTTGGGCAACATATGTGCTCGAATCAAGCACTTTTGAGCTTCATTTTTGAATGTCATACCAGATGGACACTTGAGTGGTCCAAATGCCCTTATGTTTGGTCCAATTTTCCCTTTGATCAGCAAAAGTGCTACTCTGGCTCTGACCTTAGGGTGAATGTGTAGTCTTACCCAACTCTCAGCACAGAGAGTAGTGCTCCTGTACCATTACTTGGCAGGGTTCAGTTAATGTATAGATAGAAAGGAAATATTGCTTTTACTTTCTTGACAAGTTTTATGATCATACAGGGACACTTATGTGAAGGAATAGCAAAATCTAAAATGGGAAAGAGATTTATTTATTTTTAATAAAGGACAAGAATTTAAGCCATATGTTTACATTCAGTGTATAAAAAGACAAATACAATTTAACTTCATGTCTCATATTGTATATATGAAATGTGCTGAATTACACAGAAAAAAAAAACATACATCCTCAATTTTCTTTACATGTCTTTCTTATTTTAAAAGGACACTTGCTGAATGCTGGTGTTTACCAACTGTGTTTAGAAGTAGTACATGGGGTTCTGATGGATCTCAGACCCAAGTCAGTTCATCACACTACAGAGTCAAAATTAAACTAGACCTTCCAGCCCAACAGTGCGACTGGTCATGTGCAGCAAACGTTCTTTAGGTGATCCATCTTTCTTTGACTTACCCTAAATTAGCCTTCATCAGTGTCTCTTTTTCAAATGTGCGATTTCTCCATTTCTCACTGTCAGGTCCCACTGTCCAAAATCCACAGCATGGATCAAATCTGTAATGTTATGAGTTTTAAAATTCAACTCACCCTGTATTAATACGATTCTAGATTTTGTATGAATTAATAGAAAGATGATATTGCGTAAACGAATAAGAAAAATCTTTGCTTATATGGCAGTAAAACACAAAATATCCACAGTTTTAACTTGGTTCAATCTCCTTACATGCTGCTTAAATCCTGCATAGCTTTTAGGCTACTATAACAACAAAGTTTTACCCAGGTATGTTTATTAAATCAGATTATTTAATCTTCAAAACCATCTTAAGAAGAAAAATCTATCATCAACCAAATATTGATCCACGGAGTCCCATAAGATTAAAGGTCCACATTTTGAATAAATAAAATAAATCCTAATTTCTTATTGGGATTCAATTAGTGGAGATTGCTGAATAAAGAGCACAACTTTTGTTTTACCAGCTTTAGATTTATTTTTTTTCAGACGCAGACTTTATTTCTTTGTGAAGCTTGTTTTTCTTTTTTTTATTGGTTTCAATTTGAAACCCCAAAGAAATTTTTTGTAGTGCTTTGACTTTTTTTCAAAGATAGCCAGGCAGCATGATAACCAAACACAATAATTTGTATAATACAAAACAAGAGACAACCCTCTCATGTTTCACACCAGTGCCAATAATACTCATTGCACAGTAGGAACAATAAGGCAAAGCAATGGAATAAAAGGACCAACACAACAACGAAGCATGCAATCAAAAGCAAAGGCAAAGATTTGAACTAGCAATTGTTTAGCTGTAAAGCAACAGTTCTATCCATGACACAACAATATTTTAATAACAGAAAAAAAGCTGCCTATTTTAACAACTGAGTCAAGAGTGAAGTAGCCAAACAATGCAAGCTGTGCAGAATAATTCTAAATTTTAACAGCGATTAGTAAGAGCTTTGCAGTCTTATTTTATAAGTTAAACTTTGCAGATTTAAAAAAAACCAACATAATAAAACAAAGCACAGCTTGGCATTAAACCAGCAATCACAATTATGCATTTTTAGACATGTTAAATGGAAATGGCCTGTGCTTGTATAGTGCTTTATGTTGTCCCCAAGGAAACCAAACCATCTTCACACACACATTCACACATTGGTGATGGCATGTTACGTTGTAGCCACAGCTGCCCTGGGGTACATTGACACAAGGCGACATAAAAATCTTTATATCATATTAAACTTTAAACTTGCAACTGCTATGACTAATGTTGGACCTAACTGTACACATAAATAGTGTAACTCCAATATAACCTGAGAAATGTTGTACTTACTGCAGTCTGAAAGCAACCTGAATCTTTACTTTACCGTCCTAACCCTCCTAAAAAATTACAATGTATTAATTTCTACAGTTTTGAAAAAGAAAGTGTGGATGATAAATAAGAGCCATGAACTTTGGTCTTGTGTTTCGCTTAATTTTTTGGGGTTTATCAATCTGCTCATATTCAGCTCATTCCTTGGATTTAGGATTCATTGTAGTTCATTCTGGACTCTGATGTAATATTTTATTCTGTTCAGGGTTCTAGTTATTACTTACTTTTGCTTGAATTTTATTTTCAATGTTTTGCTTATTATTGGTTTACAATCTGTAGTATTTGAGATTTTATGTACACTTAGGTTTTCATATCTGCTAATGTGTACTTCTGTTAGTGTCTCTGCTCCTATGTAGTCCACGAAGCGAGCTCAAGAAATCAAGGCTCATTTGAAATACTCTCGCTTGAATTAGTGTAGCAGTTCACTCCAGGTTTATTCGGTTCCACCAATGAAGCTCAGTTGAATTCAATTGTCCATGATCAAAGCGAGACTCGACAAGCAAGACTCAGGTGCATTAATGCTACACTAAAGGCAGTCACTGTCAATCAATGCTAGATGAGTGAGTATAAAAGGAAAGGAAAAACGTGCGTGCTTCTCCCAGTATGAGACCTTATTAATGTAGTGTATGAGCATCACATAACTTAAAAAGATGGGGAACACCAGCTGGATATAAAAGCTCATCAGGCTGAATTATTATAATGTAAATTTGGTGATGTTACTTATGGATGGTTTAGAGTGTGACAAAGTGTTTGATGTCCACTTCTAAATTCATGTTAATAAATCATATTACCTCGTTTGGTAGGGTAAGATAATCTGGAGTCTGTAGTGATCAATTAAAACCAGGATGTAACACCTGGCAGAAAGCTCACAGGGTAAATGTGTTAAAACATTTATCCTGTGAACACAACAACTTTAGAAAGGATGTAAAAATATTTAACTAAAGTAAAACTATTTTAAGTCTTTAAAATGTCAAGCGACATACACACTAACATACAAATATATTATTTTAACATGCATGTGTATTTTTTTTAACCTGTTGCAGGGTACAATAAGTCTATTTTTAACACATTTCGATTGGACAGCACAATGATTTTATGGTTCCATATTAGACAAAAAGGGATTTATTTGTAATTAGTAAGTATAAATATACTTGTGTTTTTTCAAAATAGTAAAAGGGAAATCATTAGATTTAAATAAATAATTAAATAAGTAAACCCAATTTTAAAATAATAATAATAATAATAATAATAATAATAATAATAATAATAACAACAATGCATCAAACTTCTATAGCTTTAAAAAAAATCATTTATTTGCTCTCACATTCACACACTGGTGGAAGCAAGCTACGATTGTAGCCAGAGCTGCCCTGGGGTAGACTGACATCACCTGGATTGTCCAATCATTTGATCAAGTTAAAATAAGCCTCACAGTTAGCCTGCCATGGAGAAGGTTTGTCCAAGAACATAAGTTGCATGGTGACTGACCAGGCCTTCAGCTTAGCTTCGGTAGCGGAACTGAATCTTGGTAAATTGAGCCAGGATTGTCCGGCTTTTGGAATTAGCTCACTTTGTGGAATACCCCCCTGATCTACCAGGTAACTTCCATTTTAGTATCAAGCTGCCCATTATAAATACTATTTGGTTTTCTTCAGCGTTGGCACATTGTGTTAAATCTGTTTATTTGTGGGCCTCATATGCTGCGTATTATAAAATTAAACTTTGGTTTGTGTTATTTTTTGTTTTTCGAGATAGTTTTAGTAACTATTACTGCCTCCTTCCTGCACCTATGAATTTTTACTTACCACTTACAGTAAAATTATTTAATTATTTTCTTTAATATACTTTAGCGGTTTCAACGGTTATTCTTATTCGATTTCCATAATTTTGGGCTATAGAATGCACCAATTTGAGCCAATTGGTTCAATGAAGGGTTAATCATAATGTGTAATGCATTAAATTTGTAACGCTGCATTCAGACCGCATCCTTTGGATGCGTCAAGCATCGCATCCAATGGATGAAGGTTGACGCATGTCCTAAAAAGCAAGCAACACTTAAATCTGAGGAAAAAAAGAATGCGTGGGCGGGGCTTCTTTTCCCGTACGTTCTGAACTATTGCGGATAGTACCGGGAGAGTGGCTTGGCTTTATTTATTAAATAAAGCTAGACAATGTCGACATCGGCTACATCAGCACCGTTTGTGGGTTCACCCCATTATTCAGATGCTTTCTGAGTTTGGGGAGTTTAACCATTTGCTCCAGGAGCTAACGACACGGGCAATAACTACGCTGAGAAAAGATTTGATAACATACCCGAAACCCCGATCTCTTCAGCGATCTTCATCCAAGCAAGTTCCTTTACATTCCTGTCTCTAGACAAAGACAAGGACGGATCATAAAGTTCTCTGCGATTGCAGACGGCCACGATCAGCTTGTCTTCCATTGTTGAAAATGTTTTTTCTTTTCCCGCTTCATTCAAGATACGTGTATAGTGACATCACTACAGTGAGACGCTCTGATTGGTTGCCGCACTGCGTTAACTGAGTTGGGTCCGTCAAAAGTTTGGCTTGCTGAACTTCCGCGTTGCTTGTGTTGCCGTATGAAATGCATGTGAAGTTGACGGGGCCAACTTGCACAACGCACCACAGAGCCCCTGACGGATCTCTGACATACTCGACCATTACATGTAATCTTGTCGCAACTGACGCTGCCTTTTGGGGCGGTGTGAACGCGGCATTGGTCTTCGATTGGCTCTTGGGAATGACTATGGGTTCCAAAAATACAATTTCACTACATAAAATATTACAAATGTGAATAATAAAAATAGTTTTTGTGTTTTCTGTAAATTATCCCAAAATGGTAGTATCATATGTTATGGCAGGTGTAATAATGCTTTTGTGTCACTTTAGACAAAAGGCATGGGCTTAAGCAGGTGGAGAAAAGTGAAAGTGCTTGTGAAACTAGAAAGAAGGCATTGAAGATGGTTGTGTAACTTGAGCAATGATGTAAAGAGCAGGGGAGACTTTATTCATTTTTATTCAGAAATAGCAGTTTCTCAACCTTTTTAGGTTTTAAGCGATGTTGACACCACCTCACCAGCCTTTAAAAAAAACACCTTTTCACAAGGCAAATAAGATGGCTATGTGCACAAAAACACAAGTGTGAGACTATATAACTATCTAAAATAACTAACTCTTTACCTTTGAATAAAATAAGAAACGGTAAAAAATACAGTTCTTGATAAGCAAATCTAACTAGTCTGACATCATCTTAGATTGAGGTTACTTTATTAGGAGTTATCACGTCAAAATAATCCCATACAGGGGAAACCCTCTTCTTCCTATCTGGCTCCATTATCTCTCTCTCCTCACTCTCCTAAATCTTAAAACTGTCTGTGTCTTTACTCTCAAAACTCTGTCCAAACTATTCAAACCCTAACCAAACTCTACTATCCAAACTATCAAAACTCTGTCCAAATTCCAAAACTGACTGCAGTTCTCCTACGCCTACGACACACATTTTAAAGCCTCGGCACACATCGTAACATAGAGGCTTCTGGTTTTTGATACAGAGTTCTGGTGTTCGATAACCAACCATTGCTGCATGTCATTTTCATCCACTCTCCCACTTTCCTGCCTGATAACTGACAATGAAATATGAGACAGGCAGCAAAATGTATATATAAAAAGAAAAATGGAAAGGCCTTTCACACCTACAGCGCAACATACACGATTTCAGGTTCACAAGAGCAAGAAACTTCCTAAATAGTCACTCTTTCTTATGGTCCATTTTTTAAAGGCTTCATGGTGAAAAGTTCTGCAATTTAGTTTATAATGTTAATTTCTGTATGTGAACAGGTTCAAAACAACTCTATATTTGTGGGTCACACAGGCCTGTACCGAGCTAGCGGTTTTTAACTAGACCCAGAAATCCACAATACAACGAGTAGAAATTGGGCAAAACGTGGTATGTAAAAGAAAATAATTAACCAAGCTATGTTTAAGATCTGACAAATTTCTTGACAGTCTGCTACATCAAAATCATTGCCTACAAAAAGAACACTGGTACCTACTCAATGGGTTCATGTCAGTGGTGCCAAAAGTCAGTCCCCAATGGCCGGCATCCTGCCTGCTTAAGGTTTTTCCTTGGTTTAACACACTTGATTGAAATGAAGGCTCATTAGCAGGCATATGCAGACCTTTGCCATGCTGAGGTGGTAGTTGGACCAGTTGCATCAACTGTGAAATGGCAAAGAATGAGTTCTGACTTGGCAGTTAACTTTATTATAAGATCTCTCCATTAAAAAAAACCTATGAATTTATTGTCAGCAAATTTCAAATCAAATAAGCTTGCTATATTTGTTTGATTGTGATACATTCATTATTAAGACAGGTCTGTTTATCAAATGTTTTATTTCCAAAGAACTCAGTTTAGTTCATTGTCTTGTCGCCATTGTGGTAACATCCATGATGTTCTTCACAACAGAGACACCGTTATACTCCTTTTACAATTCACCAGCCTTTACTGTTAAGTATGAAATGTTCCAACATTGCCAGAACCTTAAATCTATTTTATTGTGTTATTTCAACTTGTCAGACCTATCGATCAGTGGATTAAGACAAAGATTATGTTTTAAAGCTTTGATTGAGTGTTTCATAGCTGTCCTGAAATCCAATACCAATAGGGGTTCATACATTCAGGTCAAGATTTAGTGCTATAGGCAGGATTGGTGAAATAGAGCCCAGGCATAACAGTTGAGGTGCATAAACTCCATCCTTCAACATAACTCATGATAACAGTCTGTTTTTATTTTAGCATTAGAGTCACTCAGCTGTCCAATTATTTAAAACATCTTGCTCGTCACACAAACATGGATCTGCTCCATAAATAATGTCATGCTTGTATGAAAGCGAAAATATTTATTCTGAACCCATTTTCCAAAATGGATGGACTGTATTACTGATTACTGGAAAAATAGCAACCAATAAAACATATATTACTCAAAGTCAGCAATATAATCAAATGTGGATTTTTTTCATAAGGTCAAAACAATGTTTGTCAGTAGCACAAGAACAGGATTGATCACCACTTTTAACTTACAAGAACAAACTCTAGATTTCCAGCATAAACAGCATAACGTTTAAGGAAGCGGGTCTTTTCTTCTTTTTGTCTTATGACTATGATAAATTGTGAAATAGATGTGTACTGTTTGCTTTGGCGAACAGTAACAAAATACCTTTAGCTAAAATAGCAATTTAAATTTACTGAAAAACTGTCAATGCAAACTATATGAGAAAGAATGAGCCATAAGCAGGGAAAGTGGTTTAAATTTTCTGATAAATCTCTCATATACAGAACAATTGACTTCAACTCAGGTAACAGTAAAAACAAATATTTAGTGTCTCATACTATTGCCATAGAATTTAAATATATTTAGACTCACTGATAAACTGCCAGGGTCATACCGTATCTTGGCTGAAATTGCTGGCAGAGCTTTTAACCATTTGTCATCATTGCTCCCTGCTTTACATTCTGAAATTTATATATATTCTTGTGATTTCACAACAGATGAGAATGATTAGTTAGGGTTATAATGACTAGTTATGATTATTTATTTACGGTTGGTATTTGACAAGAAACATATTTGTAGGTAATTGATTTTAGGCCAAGTAGGCTATGAGGTGCCCTATATGACACGTTTCCCTCTCAATCAGCATTTTCTGACATTCTCAAAATAAATAAAACCACACATATTGTCAGGTTTGGGGTTAGGTAGGACTCAGATGCAGAGACAGGCTTGGAGAGATTATTTCCCATTTTATTGTAAAACCAAAATAAAGACTTGAGCACAAGACGAGGTGCCACACAGGTTGTAAGTTAGACGGGGATCTGACAAAGACAGACAGAAAAAGGAAGGTATATATACTGAGGGATGGCTAATAATGGAATAAAGAACACCTGGGAAGCACAACAGGTGAAACAAACTAGGGATAATTGACGGAGGGGGAAGGAACAATCAGGGAGGAAGGATGACGCAGACAGGGACGGATCCTAACCCCGAGGCAGCCGGCGACGAGGAACCATCAGACGAGGCGGCCGGCGACGAGGTACCATCAGACGAGGAGGCCAGCGGCGAGGAACCAGCAGACGAGGAGGCCGGCGGCAAGGAACCTCGAGCCTGGGAGGCCGACGGCAAGGAACCTCGAGTCTGGGATGCCGGCGGCGTGGAACCTCGAGCCTGGGAGGCCGGCGGCGTGGAACCTTTAGCCTGGATGGCTGGAGGCGTGGAACCTTTAGCCTGGATGGCTGGCGGCGGAGTAGAGGCTGGTGGTGAACCTTGTGGTGTAGGGAAGGACGGAGCTGAACCTTGTGGCACAGGGAAGGACGGAGCTGAACCTTGTGGGGCAGAGTTTGGCGGAGCTGTACCTTGTGGTGCAGATTTTGGCGGAGCTGTACCTTGTGGTGCAGGGTTTGGCGGAGCTGAACCTTGTGGCGCAGAGTTTGGCAGAGCTGAACCTTGTGACCTTGTGGTGCAGAGTTAGATATGTGGAGTGCTGCAGAGGCTGATTGCTGGACTGCTGAGGTAGAGGCTGGTTGCTGGACTGCTGAGACAGAGGCTGGTTGGTGCGTTGCTGAGGTGGAGGTTTAGATTGGCGGGGCTTGACCTTGTTGAGTGAAGTCTGGCGGAACTGAAGCTGGAGCTGTGGCTGAAGCTTGTACTGGAGCCAATTGGAGTACATTTGGGGTGAGGATTGACTGGGCTGGTGCAGGAATGAAGGCCGGCGGTGAGGAGCCAAGAGGTGTGGAGGCCAGCAGCAAAGCAGAACCATATATGGTTGGATGACCAGCTGGGATGCTGAGGCTTTTGTAGCGGCGAAGGCCGGCAATGGAAGAGGGATCCACGACGAGGCGTGGTGGACCCTCGGAGAGGTGCTGAGGTCCCTAGATGAGGCACTGGCAGTGGAGGCGTGTCTGCCTGGACGACCTCTGAGAGGAAGACAGGAACCGGAGGCGTGTTCTCCAGGCAACCCTCGGAGACGACAGGAACCGGAGGCATGTTCACCTGAACACCCTCGGCGGAGTCTTGGGACCAAGGCGTGTTCACCTGAACAGGTACGGATCATAACACATACATATATTACTGCTATTTCACTCACACGTATCAAAAGGTCTGCACACACAAGCTCTTCTTCATATAAGTATATATATACACAAGTATACAACTACATTTAAAAAATATATAAACGCAACCATTTTGTTTTTGCTCCCATTTTTTATACACACATAAACACAATAACCATTTCTCTCAAATATTGTTGATAAATCTCTCTTCAAGGAAGCTCATCTGCATGCTCATTGGCTCCCATTTTTTATACACACATACACACAATAACCATTTCTCTCAAATATTGTTGACAAATCTCTCTTCAAGGAAGCTCATCTGCATGCTCATTGTCCTCATCGGGTTCTCAACCTCACTCCAGTTCATTGTCATACCCGACTTGAGTTGGCAAATGCTCACATGCAATGAAAGCATCCCAGTTCTTACATAGCACACCTTTGATGTGGTATGGATTATCGGAGCAAAGAGGTGCTCACTATCACAGATTTAGACAGATTTGTGAAAAATATTTGAGAAAAATGGTTACTTTGTGTATGTAGAAAGTGTTTCAGATCTTTGAGTTCATCTTGTAAAAAATCGAAGCAAAAACAAAAGTGTTACGTTTATATTTTTGTACAGTGTATATATACTTTAGAACGGTAACGTAAAAAATCTGATGGCTGTTTGTCATTTTTACAGATTATTCTGATTATTTGGTTCAACTGCACTGATATTTTCAATATGAATGAAGAACAGATAAAAATCAAATAAAGAAAAGATTATCAGAAACTACATTCAGTGCATTTCAGTGATGGGGAGCTGACTGCACGTTGATCAATTACTGAGACTTTGGAACGTTACTGTGGCTAGTGCGTCTGGCGAGAAGCTCTCCAATGTTGATTCCTTAAATTGAAGAAATGCTTCCTCATTTTAAAACTTTTGCTGAAATTGAGCTTAATTCAATACTCCAGTATGGCAACATATTGCAGATTCAGACTTCAGAACACCATCTAAATCCTGTGAGAGTCATCTGTCCCAAGGTTGTGATTGTGTGATGTGTTAATGAATACGAACGAAATAACGAAGAGTAGAAGTAAAAAAACATGTTTGTTAACTGAAAAATAAAAACGAGAATTTGCAACAAAATGAAAACGAACTGAAACTGTAATCAGTGTTCACAAAATTAATTAAAACTAATTTAATTTATTGAGAAAATTTGCTTAGTTTTTGTTCATAAAGTCTAGAAGAATTATTTCCATGTCACTCCCTGCCTACTGTGCGTTGTAACCAGAAACAGATGTGATCAAGTGTTGTGCTTTTAGTTGCACATATCACTTTGATAAAAACAACACAATGGGACAGTTAAAATTCTATCGATTCGCCTACTTTCAAGACAAATAAAAGATGTCTTTGGATTGCAAGCTATCAGAAGAAGCAATTGAAACAATGATTTAACACGCAACAGTCTGCAGAAAGAACTTACTAACAAGTGAGCTATGGCTAATAAAATAACATTGCTAACCAACACTGCAACTGCAAATTGCAAATAATAGCAAAGGGAGCCGGAGCTGTGTAAACTGGTGTAGGTTGTGTGCCTGTCCGCTGTGTTGATGAAAAAAAAATCCCTCTGTAGTTTGTTTGGTTGTTTGTGGTTTTTACTGCCTGTATAGCATTATCCCAACATGTCAGATAGTTAGTCAAGTCGTCTGCATAGCTGCAATCCGCTCAGCATGTCAGCAAAGGTTAAGAGAAAGCACCCGAGTCCAATTTGGGATTACTTACTAGGCTATTAGAAAAAGTGCAAAATTATCAAAAGCATCATAATACTCCTAGTAGCTTTGCTTTGATTTTGTTGTATTCCTAGTAAGTTTCTTTTTTCTTTATACAACTGTAGAACCATTAATTGTTGGGCTTTTTAATGCACAGGTGTGCTCTTATTGTGTTTGCAGAACTTTGAACATTACTCTGCCATATATTTTTAATACTTGCCTGATTTGTATGGTTGTTAATCTGGCTCATGTCAATAGATTTAAAAAAAAAGAGTAATCGTTTTCTGACGTTTGGTTATATATTTCTTCTTGCCCCGGTAAACAACTTGTTTAACGAAATGATCAAAACTAAAACTGAAAATTACAAAACTTAAACTAAAACTAAGCATTTTCAAAAAACTAAAACTAAACTCAACTACCTAATAAAATAATTAAAAACTTATTAAAATACAATTGAAAATCTTAAGTCAAAACTAAAACTAATGAAAATTTTAAAACTATTAAAAGATCTGTCCGTGGCAAAAATTCAAAACCTCATGACAATTACCTCTGCAGCAAGTTCAGGTCGGTTGGATTGTATATTATTTAAAATGAATTAAAAAAAGAAAATAATGGAAATACATTTTTTTTTACCTAATGAGGTTTTAACTCGTCGAAAAAATTAATATTCCCCCTTGTTTCCCCTTTAAAGAGGATTAAAAAATTGATGGGTATAAATAGATTATGACTTGATTTTTTTTTTTTTTACTCTGTCAGTCAAAATGACGGGATAAAAAAATATCTTGTGCAACCTAAACCTCAATTGTTCTCCTAATCTGGATCCAGTTCATTTGCTTTATCTTAGCATAAATAAATGTAAGTGAATGAGTAGTTCCCATTCACTTACATTGATTTATGCTAAACTAGAGCAAACTGACTGCTGCCAGATCAGGGGAATTAGTGGGCTGGTTACAAAATGATTGCTGCTCACTTATCTAACTCTGGGAAATATGGTAACAGACACATTTTTACTTACGGGTGGCATATGCTTTTATAGGGGACATATCAGATCAATTTCTCTCTTTTTTTTCCCCCATCCAGTTGTCTTGCCATTTTGTTCTCTGCTCCCATTATAAACACTCTAAACCCCCATAAAACCATTTATCCACATTTTTTTAAATAATTTTTGCTGTCAGAAATCTTGGAAAAAGTGCCTTATAGTGACGTCACACTAAGTGGAACTTGCATATAACCGCCCCTCATCTATCAAACCCTGTCCATCACATGTCAAAACCTGCCCGTGAATTTGAATTCCATGGTATTCTCATGTGTTAAGTGCCAAGTAAAAAGATGGGTTGGCATGGTCATGCAATTTGTACAAAGGTGACAGCCTTCGAAATGGCTCATTCTAAAAGGGACTTAAATTGTCTAGAATTGAGTAGGCGAGATCATTTTATGTGAGATAGATTTTGTGTATAGAACTTTGCATGTATTGTGTAGACTATGAATCTAATATACCTTGTTTCAAAAGAGACATTAAAGGTCTCCTTTAAGTCTGTAGCTAGTATGTCTATCATTGTTGCACCAGAATGTTACATCAAAAGCTTGTATTTGGAATATCAAATGTTTTTCAATGAAATTTCTTATTAAGTCATTAAGACAGTGAAGTGAATCTCTGGATTTTGTCTTAAGTGGTTTACAGAAAAAGAGATATTCCATCTTCCCGGCTTTAATACCTGTTTTTGGTGTCGTGACAAGGAGGAAAAGTTCCTCTTCACTTCAGCAGTTCTTGTAATTTGTACGTATGTGTTTGCTCATCTTGTGCTTTTAGCTGTAAATGTTAGATCGGGGTTTCTTCAATGATCTGAGGCAAGGAGAACTCTGAATATTTTAGAGAGAAGTTAACAGCTCGTAGATGGTTGTATGCGTTTTTCAGTTTAATCTGACAACAGGAAACTACAGTTTTGAGCTGATCAAATGTTAGCGCACAGGGACCCAGTATCTTCATGTGATCACCATCTCTCATAGATGGAAACTTGCAGCAATAGAAGAAGGCCTAGATTAGACATGATTATCTAATCTGTTTAAAAGTGCACTACTGAGTCCTTTGACTCCTCTTTCCTTTTGTCTTTTACTGTTCATGTTTTTGCTATTAATTCTAGTTTGCTGAATTGATAAATAAGAACATTGCTAAATATGTTTCTTCCTTAAATGCTCTTTTCCTGTATGAGGCCGAATGAGGGAGATTGGGGTCAGCTGAGCTTCTCTGTGGATTACCTGGCTTGATGTGTTGCTTCATTCAAAGAAACAAAATGAACAAATGCCAAGACTAGAAAGCCATTTTTACATTACATCTGACATTTTTGTTAAGTTAATGTTTGACAAAAAACGATCTCATCTTTGTCATATCTAAATTCTCATATTTATTCCATAACAGAACATAAGCCAGCAACAAAACTGTGTGAGGTTGACCTACTGTGCAGATGCGGAGCAAGTTAAAGCAGAAACCCCTGACCCTAACTCTGAGGGGGGAATTATCTAGCAGAGTCATTATTCCTCCTATGGTTTGAGGCCACTTCACCTCTTAAGAGGGAACTGCCACCGCAAATCAATACAAAGTTGTTCTGAGTGATCCGCTTGACCAAATTATTAAATGTTTCTGTTTGGACAAGAGTGAAAGGATCCAACCTGCGTATAACATGAGGATGCCAGTAAATGGTATTAAGTGCGACACTGATGTGTATTATATGGTATCAACTTTGCTGTCACCAGGTCTTAACCTACATGAAGGAAAATGATTGCAGTTTAAATCAATATACAACTGTAAACTGCCACTAGATGCCCTGCAATCTTCAGTGATATGTCTCTGGGTATCTAAGACTTCAGTGGATACATCTGTAAAACATCAATTTTATTGAGATTTTCTTCAAAAGATCTGTAATTACTCACATTCAAAAATGTTATTTTTTTCTACATTTCCTACTATGATCGGTCATACCTATTCATATTAGGAGCGGGGTGAAATTTGGTGTAAAGCTGGGTTTTATATTTATCTCAAAAGAAAGACAAAATGATCTGGACGTGAAATTTTAAACTTTCTTAAGCATTTTACATTATTGCTGTTAGGGTAATTGTGTTAGTACTGTACCAACGCATTCTCTTAGCGTTACCTAGAATCTGAAAATTCCAAATAAGAGAGAGTGATGAGAGAGGTAATATGGTTATTAGACATTACTACGGGTTTATTTCAAACAGTATGGACACTGATAAGGAAAATAAGAGGATTTAATTCAATTCAGTTTATTTATATGGCACATATTCACAACAGATGTCATTTCAAGGCACTTTACAAGAAAAACCCTTTCAAGTGTCTTTATGATCGTGGGCCTTCCTGTCTTTCAGAACAGTTTTTTTGTTGTTGTTTTTTTTCCGTTCTGAGTTTCTTTCCATTATTACAGCCCTCATTTCTGGAACAGGCTGCCAGAGGACCTCAGGACCGCAGAGAATGTTCATGTTTTTTGGAGCAGGCTCAAAACTCACCTTTTTAGCTAATCTATTACCTGATTATTATTTATTAATATCTCTTTAAGTGGTCTGCATGTTTTACTTTATTACATTTTATCAGGGTTTTACACTAAAAACTTTTTAAATTTTTTTTTTTATAAGTGTTAAAATCAGTGTTTTACTGTTTAATCCCATATTTATCTACTGTTTATTTTAATATATACATATATATTTATTTATTTACTTTAAACTGTTATTTTAATCTTCCTTCCAGTGTTTCCTCAGTGTTTCCTCTGTGGGGGCCCGGTCAGGTGCGTCCGCTGCTCTCCAGGTGTCACTTGGGTGGAGGTGGGGGTCTCAGCCTTCCTTCCTCTAAGCGCCCTGGGTCAGTGCCTCAGCGCCTGCTGTCGATGTGCTGCTGCCGTTGCAGGTGTATAACTGTGATCTTTTTTTTTATATGGGGGGAGGGGGGGTTGTGTGGGGTCATTTTAATCTATAACACACTTTGAGATGCAATTTGTATGAAAAGCGCTTTATAAATGAAGTTTGATTGAATGATTGAAGTCATTGATGTGACGTTGTGCCCCGTTGATGCCGGTTCCAATCAGAGCAATCCTCTCAGCAATTCCTCAAACTGAGCAAGCATGTAGCGATAGTGGAGAGGAAAACTTCCCCTTTAACAGAAATAAAAACCACCAGTGAAACCTGGTTCAGTACGAGCAACCATCTACCACTACCATCTGGGGGTTTGAGAAGACAAAGAGACACAGAAAGAACAAAAGGAATGGATGAAAGAAGTGATACACCGATTACGATACTGGTATCGGGGTCGATACCATTCTAATGTACTGTATCGCTACCGATTAAAGTTAAACGAGATTAAACTGATTCTAACAACTGATACTTAAATATGTAAACTCTGCAATCATTTCACAGAAAACGTTTTGTTTTCACTTGAAACTTCAGTTTTGTGGTCATTTTTATTAATATTATATTTTTTATTTAATTCACCCTTATTTGTTGTAACAAGCAGAGAAAAAAAATTAAACCTGTCTACCAATTCATTGCATTTTTGTGTGGTAGAAGTATCAGTATTGGTACTTGGTTTCGGCCAGTACTTAAATCCAATCTGTATTATACCAGTTTGAAACAAGTGGTATCCCTGCATCTAGGGCAGGTCCATATCATACCTTTCACGGTAACACCGGTACAATGTTGGCGAATGATAAGAAAATGAAATATCGCGATAGAATATAGGTGAAACGCGCATGCGCAGTGCCTTTGTTTAAATGTGATCATACGCACATGGGGAGGAAGCATGTCAGCGCAAGAGAAGGAGGAGGGCGAAAGTGTTTTTTTAACTGACTCAGATAAACTACAATTGGTCAGCAAAAAAGGTGCAACTTCCGTGGTGTGCAACTGGGTTGGTTTTCGCCCATCAGCTATTCAGCAAACGACAATTTTTTGCAGAACATGCAAGGGGACCATCGTAGCGAAGGGAGGAAACACGACAAACTTGTTTCATCATTTGAAGCAAAAGCACTTGTCGGAGTACAATAAAGCTGTTAAAGCATGTGAAGACACGTCCGCTTCATCTAGCCTGCTGGTGAGACCAAAGAAGCTAGCTCAGCAAACAATCAGCGTAGCTTTAAATAGCTGCACACCTTCTGATAAAAGTAGCAAACGCTGGGGGGAACTAACTAATGCAGTGACACATTGTATTGCCAGGGATATGATGCCCATTCAGAGTGTGCAAAGAGAGGGTTTCACGAAGATGCTTAAAACGTTTGATCCCCGCTACAAGCTCCCATCCAATAAGTACTTTTCTAAAGTCGCCTTGCCTGCTTTATACGAGGAGGTCCGTACTGAAGTTTCAAATGCGCTGGCGTCGGTGGAGTTCTTTGCGTCCACTACGGACATGTGGTCAAGCCGTACATTGGACCCCTACATGAGCCTTACAGTACACTACGTGGACAAAGACTGGAGGCTACAAAATAAGTGCCTGGAAACAAGTTTTTTTCCCCGAGGAGCATACTGGGGAAAATATAGCCAAAGGCTTAAAGAAATTCCTCAGCTCCTGGAATTTTCAGGAAGAAAAACAAGTGTGTGTGACGACAGACAGCGGGGCGAACGTTGTGAAAGCCATCGCACTCAACAAATGGACCAGACTTTCATGCTTCGGGCATCGCCTGCATATTGCAATAGGTAAGTTAATTACAACGTCAGAGGCAGCATTTTAACATTATTTTAAACGATAGTAACTCCTACAGGTCTGAGTTAATGTTTAACCTAGTCCTGGATGAATTATTTTGGTGTGTGTGTGTATATATATATATATAATCTCAAATGTACTCTGCAGTTTATTAAAAATAAATTGGCAAACTCAGATTTGATGTATGTGTCTTTTAGAGGGAAGTGTGAAGGACCCAAGGATAGAACGAGCAGTTGGAGTTGGAAAGAAGATTGTTGCAGCTTTTGGCCACAGCTGGAAGCGGCAGCGAGCTCTGCAAGCTTCCCAAAAAGAACTGGGCTTACCAGAACTCAAACTCATAACTGAATGTTATGAGCACTTGTTGGGGTTCAAAGTTCAACGGCTCTTAGAACAAGAAAAGGCTATAGCACAGGTTTTGCTGACAAAACCACAAGGCATCTTATGTTGACATGGCAAGACATTGAGCTGCTTGACTCTGTCAGCACTGCATTGGGTCCACTCCTAGAGTTCACAGATGCTTTTTCTGCAGAAGAATATGTGAACATTTCATATGTTAAGCCTGTTCTTCACATTTTTACAATGACCTGTTAAAAGTAAAAGACCGTGACACTCAGCTGACCAAAGACATCAAAAAAGCAATACTTGAGTACATGAACAAAAGCTACAAAGACAGTATCACAGAAAAGACTTGTTAACATGGCTAGTCTTCTTGATCCACGTTTTCGTACAAAATATTTCAGTGAGAGTGAGAGCGAAGCAATCAAAGCTCAAGCCATGAGTGAATTAGAGCATCTTCTGTCAGACAAGGGTAGCACAACTCCAGGTGTTTCAGAAACCCCTCCTCCATCTGCTGGAGACCAGACAAGTCAGGGAGCTGCTAGAAAGGTAAAGAAGAGCCTCAGGAGTTTTTTGAAAGGACCAGTTAGTGCCAAGACAGATATAACTACAGAAAGGTTGTTTTCTGAACTGAGCAGTTATGTGAATAGTCCGCCAGCAGACAGTGAGTGTGATCCACTTATGTGGTGGAAAATTCAACCAGTAAATTTTCCCCACATCAGCAGATTAGCTAGGAAGTACCTCTGCATTCCAGCAACTAGCTCTGCATCTGAACGGTTGTTCAGTGCAGGTGGAAATGTAGTAACCTGTCAAAGGTCTTCTCTTAAGCCCATATATGTTAACTAATTTTCATTGGAAATGCCTTCTGGTTAAACTGTCAGCAAGGAAATTGCAACATTTGGGCCTTTAATGCAGGTAAAAAAAAAAAAAAAACAGATGGTTGTTGAAGTGAATTTTTTTTTTTTTGCACTAATAAACATGCAGTTTTAAAGTGTATAGTCTCGTCAGTCCTATCGTCAGCAATGTGGTTATCGCAAATTTTAAAATGTATATCGTGATAAGTGTTTTTGGCCATATTGCCCTGCCCTAGCTGCATCCCTACTGTAGATGTAAGAGTATTTTTGATATTAAAGAGAGTAGAAAGTTAATATGAGTACATGAAAGATGCTTAGTCACTGGGAGCATCATCTGATTCGATTCTCCCCATCCAACAGGGCGCTGTAGCTGAGCAGGATACCAGACCAGGTATAGCTTCTATGGAGAGAAAAGCACTGAGAGAAATGTTTTTTTTTAAAGGATGACAGATGGCACAAAATGTTGAAAGCAAAGGTGGGAACTGAAAATTTAGGACAGTTGAGGTGAATTGGAATAAACAAAATGCAAGGAAACAACAAAGAAGTCTGCTTCAACACCTGCAGGAAATTAGAGAAAGTGACAAAAGCAATAATAAAACAACTGAAACAAACACAGAGCAACTACCCACAAACAGATGTATAAATACAACGTATTTGAAAAGCACAATACCAATTATAAGATATATTCATGGCTACCTCAGCCTATGAGTAAATGTGTGTGTATGTGAGAGGTGATTCTCCACATTAAATATTAATTTTCTGTCTGTGTATTATGCTGGGGAAAACTCCTCACCACACCACTTCTTCAGGCAGCCATCATCAACTTACTCAAACTGTCCCCAAAAGACTAGGTGAGAAGTGAGGGACTGCACTTACTAGAGGCGCATGGCACCTTGATAATGGAGTGTGGCAGAGGCGATTAGCACACTAACAGCTTCACACAAGAATTCTCTTTGGGAGGATGCTCAGAGATAAAATAGGAGGACGTGACCCTCTAGCAGCACAATTCACAGCCCTAACTCTTAGGATGGCAGGCACTCTGACACCTTGAAAGGAACTCTTTGCCTTTTAAAGTAAAGGTGAAGATGCATCTTGAAAATTAGTCGTCATTACTTTTTTTTTTCTTATCATGACAATTACTGCCACTGTTAAGTTGGAATTTACAGCTTGAGTGCCCATTGCTGAGTTGGAAAAAATACACATGGACAGAGACACCTCGTTTGGATGAAAAAAAAACACACAAAAAAAATGTAATTCTCTGAATAATTGCGTTTCTACAATATACTCAATACAGTATATCAGCTTCAATTTAAGCAGTGTTTTTTTTTATTGCTTTGTAAATGTCAAACAGCTGGTTGCTTAAAACATAAATTGAGCCCTCTCCGTGTTGACACATATTAAAGGTATAGAGGAGGATTTTTATGAATTTCAGGAAATAACCACCCTCTCAGAACATCGTTGTCATTACGAATCTTCCCGTGAAAGTCACTATATAGACGTAGATAACTTATTCTAGCAGTAATATGAAATGCAATTCTCCAAATAACATGCCAAACTTATTGGGGTGAAGTTAGTTGGATATTCAACAGACATCCGTTGTGTGGGGAGACTCTCTCCAACATCTCACTGAGAGCTGCACTCATGGAGTGGATACAACGGCACCAAAGGCTCGCTCCTGAAGGCGGTGATTTAGGTTAGGAACTTTTGCTAAATTTCCATACATTACATAAATAAATCAATACCTCTGCGAACTTCCACCAACATAGCCTCAAACTTTAGCCTACCTGCCAAGTAGAAACTTGGCAACGCAATCGTTGGAAAGAATCTCCTAAAAAGACTCTGGTCTTATTTCTCTCCTCTGAGCCCTTTTTCTCATACACCTCAAAGACTAATTTTTCTCCAGCAACTCACAGCCATTTTAAAACAATCCGGTGATAACTGTGAGGCAGAATGAATGGATAACGGCGTGGTGTTACAGATAAACATGTTTTCATGTGAATGCGCACGCGGACTGTTAGGATAATTGACAATATTCCAAACAAAATTCCAGGTTAAAATATCTACCTTTATGGCTGTAGATGCACTTCACAAGTTTACTCATATGTATGTTTATATGATTAGTCACCCTTTGACAGTGTATTCTTTTAGCTTCTTAGGATATTTAAACATCAATATCGTATAATTAAAAAACTTAAAGTGACAGTGGGTAGCCTTTGAAAATATCCATTAAAATATTATGTAATAATAATTACGTAAAGCACATTAATTGCAAAATTGCAAAGTATTTTTTAAAATACGGTTATTAGATGATGTCTTTAAACAAAGCTCACGGAACACGCCCGCTATTAAAACATTGATTTCCCCTCAAAATGCAAAAAAGTTTCGCCATAAATACATTTTTACCTCTTCGCTAGTTCCAAGCGATGAAAGAGAGACTGATGTGCTCGTCATGTTGCTGCAAATAGATAATTCTCAGGGAATTGAGCATTTGAAAACAGCACTAGTTGGACCTCAGTTGTTGAGTTTCTTACTCGAAGACACAGATACCGCATGCTTGTGATAATTTAGGTATGCACTACTGGCCGAAAATTACACACTGTGCCTTTAAATAACAGAAATGATTATTAATAGAGAGTGGTTGCAGTCTAGTGACTCTTTATAGTTACTGCAGAAAAATAACTGAAGACACATTTGCTCCAGTTAGCTCATTGGAGCAAGCAAAATGTAGCTAACAGTGGTCCTCTTGTTTAGAATGCAAATGTGGATTTAACTTGCTGCAAACTCAAAATTTCCTCACTGGTGATTTGAGAGTGGAAGGAGCGACTTTAGCTCCGGTCCTGCTGCATCATCTGTCCCGTCGGACTCGAGTTGTAGCTTAACTAATAGGTACTTGCTAGCGTCAGCTAATTTGCTCTGTAGACGTGTGCTCTTATCCCGGAGGATTTGATACAGGCAGTTAATATGTTACCAGGTGTTGTTGTGAGTTGTATGAGAACTGGTGAGAGTTAAGTGCAATGTGTGGTTCCTTGTGAAGAGACGGTTGTGTGCTAACTGTTGCTACAAAGTCCCGAGGACCCACATTATGTAAACATGGCAGGAGGTGATAGCGATCCTCGATGTACAAGGTCGTAACGTAATTTCAATCGATTTTGATACAAAATTGAGATTGTGACACCCCTATTGATATCACTGTTGAACCTTTCAGATATTTAAGTAATATAACTTTTTAGAATGTATATATATTGGCTTATTTGTCATTTTGTAACTGAAAAACTTTTCCTGGTTCTTCCCCTCAACCCCAGTTTTCCCAGATATAGTCTACTGTGCCTTTAATAGGCAGTTAAGCAACTGGAGAACTATGCTAGTATTCCCCTTGTGTGGAGAAAATCTGCCATACTTAAACTGGAGCCAGCAAGAAACTAAAATGAATAAATGAAACTTAACAGTTTAAAGTTGGCCATTCATTCATTTGCCAAAATTAAGCTCAGCAAATATTTTGAAATGTTCTTTGGAGAAAATGTGCTTTTTTTCAGTAAATAAATTTTTGAATGTATAGGATGGATAGAATATTTTGGCTGTTATCTTCTGCAGCACTAATGGTCTCAAACAGTGTGCTGTACCTTGCAGCCACTACGCTGTACTGTACTCCAACTCAAACAACTGGGTATAACTTTTGATTAGCAGAACAGCTACTAACATTTCACATTCTACTGACTCAGATATAGAAAAACACTACTCTGCAGCTCAAAGCCTGTTTCCATGAGAAAAGGGACCCCTGGGACACTGCTGGCCACCTGCTAATCTGCTATGCTAACCACCAGTGTGAGCCGTTCCTTGAATGCAGTGCAGAAAAGCAATACTCACACCTGATGCATGTACACTTTAAGTCAGTGTTTGATATTCATCTTTGATATATTAAAAACCAGTTATAGTGACTCATCATTCTGTTACCTTGTAAACAACATTTATTTTAGCTTTGTTTATTGTGTCTCAATGTTATTTTTCTTTGTTGTTGTTGGTGGTCTTTTATTTTTATTTTAGATTTTTTTTACATTCCATTACAGGTGAAGGTTTCTGCTCACGCATCATTATACAATAATTTATGGTATACCTATCAGCTAAAGGTGCAAAATGTAAGAATTTTACATTGATTCTATATTTTTCTGTCCAGTGTATTACCACTAAAATACTGGAACCAGATGCAGAGTACCTTATCTTCTATGAAGGCATTTCTCTCTGAACTATTCTCCGTTTCTAGTAATGAACACCATGCATAAGATTTTGACTAAGCCATAACATGAGCACTTCCTCAGCATGATAGAATGTTGAACCTTCAGAAAGGGTGCTTTAAAATGTTTTTTTTTTATATCCCAAGATTTTTATTAGATTAAAAGCTTAAAATAATGGCACCTTGGCTGCTCATAAAAACTACTCATACATCGTTCACTGTGCACTACTGGACTCCCAGTGTTCCTTGCTCTGGCACTTTTCTGTCTGTCACAAAGCGCCTATACTATTTCTATCTCTTTAATACTTGGATTGTTGGTGTCAGCCATGAATAATTGATAAAACAATGCAATCTCAGGGTTTAGGAGTTTGAGTTCTCTGTATGTCTCATAATGATTAGTGAAAGGGTCATGCAGCTCAAGCCCCTCAGTCACCAGCATCCGCCCCTAATCCCCCTTAATCCTCAAAACAATGGGCTCCTCCTTGCAGGAGACTGTGGCAGATTTTTATCGTTCAACTAAAAGGATCATGTGGCCTTTACACTGCCAATACAATGACAGCAGTGGAGAACAGCTCCCTGCCGTTACAAAGGGAAAGTCCAACTTTAAAGAAAATGTTATGAAAATGCTGATAAGAGGTTTAAGGTGTGCTGCAGAATCATACATTTAACTTTCTCTGTTTTGCACGATCAACCAGTCCTGGCAATAAATATCACAACATGTTTGATATAGAAGGATCTAACCTGACTTGTTCTTTCTACTGAGAATTTTATGTTGGTTTTGGATTAGAGCTGTGGTGAAAAGTAATATGAGACATGAGGTAGATGACCCCCAAAGGGTAAACTGCTGCTCCAAGTGTGCAAATCAGTGCAAATACATCCTTCTTCTTGGCAGGGATAGACAGCAAATCTGGTTAGTAACCAGAATTAGACTTTTTTTTTGGCTTAAAGGAGACATATTATGACTATTTTTCCACAATTTAAAAAAGGTCTAAGAGTTCCAAAAAATATGTTTCTGAAGTTGTTTCCTGGAAATAACTTGTAGGAAACAATAGTTACCAACCTTTATTTCTCTCTGTTTCAGCCCCTTGCAGATTGTGCTGTTTTCTGCTGATCATTACATATTAATGAGATACTGTTAACTTGGCCACGCCCAACGCTTCTACAATCTTTGCTCACGCCCATCACTCACATAATGACTGTTACCACTATGTGTGAAAGTTATGGACATGGCTGCTGCAGTAGTTCAACCATACACACAAAAAATGGGAATTAAACCATACAAGAAAAAAAAAAAGAGTTCAACCAAACATGTTTGAACCAGAATCTGCTCCTGTAGGAGGGGAATCTCTTGCACAGCAAATTTAAAAGTGCAGATTTAACACTATCATAGTTGAAATCAGCACTCATGCAGAGTTTATATGGAGACCACTGTGGTCAACTCAGATAAATAACTCAAGACATGATAAAAAAATTTACACCATAAAGGTTGCAATTACTCTGTCGGTGTTAATAATAATAATACAGATGGTAGCACTGCTCTTCAGTGACCTGGATCTGTGGACAGGTTGTACTATCAACTACTGAATTTCCCCTCATAGTATCAATAAAGTATTTTTGATTTTAATCGAAAATTAACTCAAAATATTTCTATTCTGATAATTCCACTCCCCAATGTTTCTGTTTGAGAACCTGATACTCAGAGAATTTAGCAAAAATACTTCTAAATGGTTATTGAAGAAATGACTTCAAGTTAAAAGAATAGATTTAACTGCTTACTTGGCACTCTGATATCTTCCTGAGACGCCGACTCTATAGCCTTCCAGCTCCATCATCTGACCCCAGCTCTCTAGCACCGCAGAGACCCCGCTCTTTGAGCTCCGTGCGGCGGCAGGTCTTCAGCCTTCCCCGCCCTTACCGCCAGCATCTTACCATCAAAAATAAATCCAACCAATGCTGCTCTTCTGCGGCAGATCTCATGTCGTCTGACCGGTTCTCAGCAGCTCAGTTTTGCTTCTTCTCCCGTCTTCCCCGCTCTTACCGCCAGCATCTTACCATAAAAAATAAAGTCAACCCATGCCGCTCTTGTGTCCTCTTCCACTGGGAGCCGATAAAGTGTTTGGAGCTCTTTTGAGCAGCCAAAAACGGAGCATTTTGCGTGGAGCTGCAACATGGTGTTTCCTAATCTGAACAAGTGCTTTCCAATCGGAAACTGTTGTTTATTGCTGTACCTGGTGGGTGGAGACAGCAATCACATAACGGGTGGAGGCAGCTCTGAGGAGGTGTGGATATTCCAATATTCCGGCTTTTGACGTAGAAAGCCGGACAGATTTTGAACAGCTCAATCAGAGACTGAATGCAGGATCAATTAAGAAAATCATATCGCACTCAAAACAGCATGGATGTTTTTTCCCCCAAATTTATATGCATGTAAATGCACCAGAGATACACAATAAAAACCCAAATCCCAGGAAAAGTGATGTTTTCATAATATGTCTCCTTTAAAGCCGCTTTATTACACTTTACTCCGTCCCTACATCCCTATGCACTACATTCAGTCATTTACCCATTCAAACATAATGATGGCAAGCTACGTTGTAGCCACAATTTCCATTGCAAGACAAACGCCCAACTCCTGAGCCACAGTCGCTCCACAACATAACATAATTGAAACTATGCCAAACGTATACCAAGTTGTGCTAATCTTAACACAATAGTTTTTACAGAGACAAGTCTGCCGTTCCGTCAACTTGTATTTGTGCAGGTAATTTTGTTCCTTTCGTCACTTTGTACTTTGGAGTTGGGACAATTAGGGGTACGAACATTTTTTACCCACCTTGGGTTTTTTTTTTTTTTTTCCCAGGACTGACTTTCGTAGGGAAGGTTATCAGAGTTGCTGTATTATTATACCCAGATCTTTTTCTGCCCACTTCTCTCAGCTGTCATGTCTCTATGCACAATTGGCCCTTTAAGGAATATGCTCAAAAGCCAGGATATCATAAACGTTTTGACAGTGAGTGAGGTCACTGGTCAGTGCCAAAATGCAACCATAGCAGCAATATTAACAAGAGATAGACAATGAAAGAAGCAGGCTTTTTGCTATTTTTTTTCCCTTGTCCACGTTGTTATAAACTGCTTTGGCGGCAACTCTTCTTGATTTACAAAGCTGGTTGTTTGGCAGCATCCGCCAATTTCCCTCTGAGTTACCACCAGTCAGCATGACTTAACCACAGCCCCTGTCCAGCGACTCTACCAGACTATTTCCGAGGACCTAGGCATATTAGATCAGAGGAAAACGTTACTTCTTTCTGCCTATATACAAATGACTGCTTGGCGCACAATTCCTGTGGCTGCCTGACGGGGAGCAGTCATCACGATAATGGTGGTGGCTAAAGTTCCAGTTATTTCAGTGAATTCGGCTATAGTCTGCTTCCTGGTTTTGGAGTGTCCCCTGACCCACTTGGCATTCACAAACACAATCAAACCGCTCTTTAGTTGACTTCAAAGAGTTTTTTGTTTTTGTTTTTTTGTCTGCATCAGAGTTTGATTGTGTTTTCACACCTCCCCAAACATAACGGCCTTCCTGGGTAAGCAAATGAGAGTTTGATTATAGGGCACTAAACATGGCTGGTGTGAACACACCCTAACCCCAATTTCCACTTCATGCACATCTGCTTCGCTCCTGAATCCAGAGGTGCTCAATGAGGCATGTGCGGGAATTGCGAGATCTTGTGATAAAGGACCGTAATACGGAAGTCAGACCAAAACTATTCATTACGTGGAAGATGAATAGATAGCAACAGCTTAAATTACCTCACTTTCCACTTTGAGAATGAGCTTCTCCTCATCCATCTTGTCCTGTTGGTTTTCTGTCGTATCTGAAGACGTATTTGTTGACCCACGCACTTACTGTGTTGTGTCACAGAAAATGACAAATTAGCTTTCAGAATTAAATAAATGTTGATATTATCATGTGTGTAAAATATGTATAAACACGCATGATTATTTTAGACAACATATATGTCTAAATTTAGAGATTGTATTAATATAGCTATGTGTACAAAAAATACACTGATATATTTTGAAAAAAAAGTAAATATTGTGCTTGTTTGGTATCCCGTTTTGATTTTTGTAGATTGACTGCGGACTTGCTTCGGCGTCAGGCACTGCCACCGGAGGCAGTGGAAATGCTCTCATTCACTATAATGGGATCATTTTTGCTGCGGAGTGCATGGCGGGATAGAGCGAATGCAGTAGAAATTCATTATGTTCAGTTCATACAAAATTCTTAGCTCATTAGTATTTTCTTTTACTTTGAAAAATGCATTTCTTAACAAAAAAACACTTAACTGTAATTTTTTTCCCAATAATACATTTCATTTTGTTTTCTTTTTTAAATTTAATTCCTTCAGTTGGAGATCACAACAAGGAGCAGTGACAAATTATTCCAAAACATCTTTATCACAAAGAAATTATTTATTTGTGGCAGGGTACACAACAACAGTCCGGGCAGGATTCGATCCCATGACTCCCAGGTGAGAGTCATGCACACTAACCAGTCCAGACTGGACCTCCACACTGTCACATAGTTATTTATGTGTTTATTTATTGTCCCCATAGGCATCTTTATTTCAAGAGGACACTTTTCATCTGAAAGAATTCATATACATATATATAGGGTCATGGGGTTGGACCTGAACAGTTATTGGCTGGTGATTAGCCTGGGACCATTTCAAAAGTATAATCTGAACAACCCAAAATGGCATCCTTTAATAAATTATTCCTCTCGGTGTCATCTGCTAGGTTAACCAAAGGGTCTGCATCTCAGGCTTAGCATGTTGTTACTAGCTGCACAGACTGGCTGCCCACAGTGAATGAGAACAGTTATCCAGGAAGATAGTTGTTTAAGCACCAGCCAAAGAGCATCCAGGTCCCACCCACTGAGCCTGATTGGCAGAGGTATTCATTCAGTTGAAAAGTCTAATTTTGAAATAAATAAGCCAGTGAGAAAAATACTATTATGAAATAAAAGCTCAATTTGTGAGAAAAGACATTTCGGAATAAAAAATGATGGAATAAGATAAACATGGCAAACGAGTGAAATTTAATATTCAGAAAAAAAATCTGTAATGTTTTTAGTATTAAATTAATTTTTGAAGGGAAATGCAATTTTTTTCCTAATTTTTATATAATTTTTTAAGTATGTAACCCAAGGCTTCCCCAAGGTTTATTTTAATTTATTTTTTTTTCAACATTTTAAGACTGAGTGAACTTGTGAAGTGTTGTTTCTGTTAAGGGTCATTGCTGAAAATCACAGCTTTTATTCTTGCCAGTAGAATTCCTTTGCTTTCTCCCCAGCACACAGTTCGGGGCATTTCATTTAAATATTTAGAATATGTTACATATTTCACCTAATTTTGGAGGGATTTTACCTGACTTTAAAACCATACCCACAATTAAACTTTCAGAAACTATTATAAATTACATTCTATACTCTGGTGTTGCTGTGAGAGGTAGTGGATCTGTGTTCCAAATTCACAGCAGCACACCTCCAGAAAAAAGGGCCTCAGGTGACATAAACTGCCTGGTTTTAGAGCCCACATGTGAAACATAAACATGAAATGGTCTAGGTAGTCATAAAAAGGATATGTGGAACAAGATTTTAGACATGAAAGAAAAATTGACGTATTAGCTCTTAATAATTTTCTTAGTTTAAAAATAACAGGAAAAATAGTATATTAGTCACCCTAACCCTATAGCTAATATGTTACTCCTGTAAATTGCTAATATAAAAAGGAAACAACTGCCAACCTTTGTTTTACTGCAGGTGTTCTCACACATAGTTTGTGATGTCGCCAGGAGACCAGTTTAAGTAAGTTATGAAAGTTAATTTAGGATGAGAAGCCATTCAAATGATCCTTTTTTGCTACAACTGAACATTTTGACCTAAATGCAAAGCACTTTGTGTGGTGGGAAAACTAACCTAACAAATCACCCTGAACACTGCTGATCAGCCACGGCGTTGTGGGTGGGCCTACTGGCCCTGGGTCAACCCTAAGGGACTGCCAAGTCATTAACTCTTTGGTGGCGATTTAAAGATCTGCCAGCGGTTGCTCCTGTACCAGTCTAATTAGAAAAAACTGTACTTGTACGTACCCGTTATCCATGATTATTTTCCATATCAAGCCAGCCGGATACCAGCACTATGACAAAATACTGTAACTATATAACTGTCATGGCCCTCCTGTTACTGTGTCAGTTAGTGTTAAAGAGTGAGACATCTTCTCTAAAATCTAGGTTCACACCGGAGGCAAATACTTATCAAAAAAATTTTTTTTTGCCCATTTCTGATTTTTTTTTATGAGAAGATGAACAGCACAAATACATTTTTTTTCAACCCCGACCAAGGTTATTTTCATATGTGGTACTTTTCAGATACATATCTTTTTTTTTATTTTTAAGAACTGCAGTCTGTAGGGTCATGTAATATTTCATCCACTGTCCATATGGCTTTTTTTATGTTTAACAAGCAAATCAGCCATAATCATCACAGGGTTTTTCCTGGCTCAAATTGAGGCAGAGGTGTTACCATCCTGACCATGCGCCAACACATGCATGAATTCTATGCATTCAACTGACTCACCTTTTTTAAGGGCAACATATTTTTTTGTTAAGCGTTCTAATAAGAATATGAAAATTATCACGTTGAAGCATTCTTTTATTAAAACAATAAACATACAAAAATAAGGAGCCAACTTTAAGCTGAAAGAGCATTAAGTTATAGGGATTTATCCACACATCTGGCAGCCAGACATAAAGCACAAAGATGGCAAATTTATACGTATCCGCTCCAGAAGAATATGCGCAACAATAAAATGCGTGACATTTGCAACCTTTGCTGTTTTTGGCCGTTCTGTGGAGAGAACTTCATCTTTAATTTACAGATCAGAGTCCTGCAATAGAACAGGTTCCTGCAGCTAATCTGCTGTTTCAGGTGGACAAATCAAATCTCTCTCTGGGAGAGATCTCTCGCTGCTCGCGCAAAAAGTAGGTCAGACGTCGAAACGATCATTTCACGGCGCTCCGCGGCTGTTTTTTAACCAGGCTTCAGGTTTGGTAAGAACAAACTTGTCATATTAAAGTGTCCTGTCCTGCATTCTGACCCTGATTCTGACCCTCGCCAGTCCCTGTTTGCAATTTTCACATCTTGCCAATCTATGATTACCTTTTAACTGCCTGTTACAATAATTTGTCTGCACTGTTTCACCAGAATTCCTGACTCTCCTCGCGAGGTTGTTTTTTTAAAGCAGTGGCTGATTTTCCCAGCCATGTCTGTAACGCTAAAAAACATTAATGTTACTCTGAGACGGAGAATGTTTAAAAATAAAATAAAAATAAACATGCTTGGATGCAAAAAACAAAACATTTACCTGGTTTCAGAGCCGGGGGGAAATCAGGACGCCCATAACACCAACTAGCGAGAAAACACAATTTTTACACGGAAAACAATTTTATCTTCTTTTGCTGCGCTTCCCCAGCACACCACTGCTGATACAGCGCCCCCATGGTGGCACAACGCTGCAACTCCAGTTAAAATAACATCCATATAGCTGGCAGTAGAGCAATATCAGGCTGGAGCAGCAAGCAAATTAGCTGGAGGCGCAAATTTGAACGCAGGAAAAATCCTGCATCAGACAGACAGGACCCTGACTTGGACAATACTCAAACTCTTCCAAACTGTCCTATTTCTAAAATCCTTTTAGTATGAAGTAATCCAATATTACACTCCTCAGTCCCTCATATACTGCTGTGATGTTTAGTCCCCCAAGGTTACAAACACTTTACACTGCAGAGTATTAGGGAATGAGGTAAGAGCGCATCCTGCTCAAATCTGCTATTCACTGACGTCTATTTGAGCACTCAAATGATCTCTACATGACATATTCCTTAGATGCATTTACTAACATGTAACTAATAAATGAATTCACATTACTTACAAATACTCCAATCACAGTGGCTGCAGACAGGCTCTGTGGAACATCCTACTTGCTTCTTCACATTTTTTATTACTTGTTTGTAATTTTGTCAGCTCAACATACAGAATATATTCACAACTGGTTAACACACGTTGACATGTATAACATTTATTTATAGTTAGTGAACCTTTCGGCAAGAAAAAGGTCTGAAAAGCTCCAGATTACATTATGTTGTCAGCATCAAAGGTTTTTCTCTATCCAGGTTAAAAAGAGAAATGGGTGAACGTAAATGCAAATCAGGCAGAAGGTAAAATGAATTAATAAAACTAGACTCAAACTCAGATCGTTTCATTTAGAAGCAGAGAGCTCAGCCTGCATATTTCAGTGCAGAGCTGCTGAGAGAGCAGAGTTAATGCACTTTCAAATAAAGTGCTTCATTTATTTTGAAAGTCTGTCATATTTGAATGTAATTTTCTGTTACGAAAGGGGATTATGCAATATTCTGGAATCAGTGCAGTTAGTTTTAAGGACTACCCGCAATTTGATACTGATGTGTCCTTTAAATCATCATCATCATCATCTTAAGTTTTTCTGGTCTTTATTCCTCTCAGAAACATGCTCATTACTGTGTCAGTCTGTAACTTGGATTTATCACTGGTTTCATAAATTCACTGTGTAGTTTCCCCTACG
This sequence comes from Apricaphanius iberus, assembly GCA_028564705.1. Taxonomy (NCBI): domain Eukaryota; kingdom Metazoa; phylum Chordata; class Actinopteri; order Cyprinodontiformes; family Aphaniidae; genus Apricaphanius; species Apricaphanius iberus. Next base: position 195,342 of record JAPXFQ010001855.1, read on the forward strand.
ATAGAGGGCAATATATACCTAAATCATTGAAATCAAGCTGTATTTTTGTGTTCGAGTGATAACCTTACCAACGAATGGCCATAAAGGCAAAAAATCCCTGGTGCGCAATTTTTGAATGAGTCTAGTACATCGTCAGATCATTCAACCTCCACAGAAATCATATATGCAGCAAAATGACAAGCACATCAGGCTCTCTTTCATCACTGGTAACAAGCGAAGAAGTGCATATTTAAAACTACATTTACGAATGGCGAAGATTTTCAGCATTTTGGAGGTAGGTGATATTTTTTTGATGTTTTAAAATTAATAAACTGTATTGTTAGACATTCCGTCTAACAATCTCAGTAGAAAAAAATTATACATTTGAGGTTAGTTTTACACCATGACTGGTGCTAGTTTGAAAAAACATTACGGTGAATGTTACCTGTCCAGCAGAAAGCATATGACCTCAGCATGACTCCTTAGACTTTGCTGGTCCTTCAGTTGATTCCATCAAGAGAATTCAATGCATATGTTTACTCTAGTTTTGCGGCAGTATTGATCATCTTCGTGGGCTTTTCCGTTGGAGCCGCGACCGGGTCCCTGTTGCAGAAAGGCTCGGACACAACACAACAGCTGAAGGAGTGCCTCTTCCTTCACAGGGAGTCGGTGTCTCTGAGGCCGCCATTGCTTGGGTTTTGAATCGGTTTCAGTGCGTTCATAGTGCTCCTCATTTAAACTTCCTTTAGAGGATAAAGGGATTATGAGGTAACCGCATGTTCAAAAATCTGTAAATGCATTTTTTCCAAATAGGGTTAAGTAGAAGGAAACATGGCGTCCAATTTGTCCCCTCCAGACACCTGGACGTGTGCCTATGTACACTAGACCCGCTTTTTATTGTTAAATGTCGCAAAGCCGGCAACTTATCAATGACTGGGTATCATTTTATCATTCTCAACACAATGTCGATGGTAGAGATTGATGGTAAAAACCACACACAGTCACTTCAAAACCACAGCAAAAGCACAAACTTGTGTAGATATCGGAATATTTACTACAGTCTTTTTAAGGTGTAAAATGCAAAAAACTATAATTTCCTTCTGCAGTATTTTGGGGGATGAATACTTTTATAGCTGACTTGAGTGCAATTTGTCTTTAATTTTTATTTATTTTATTTATTTAGTTTGCCTGATCTGGAGTGCTATTGTCGGGCGAGACTAATCAAGAATAGTTAATGTTATATTGTGTTACAGATGTTTTCTCTTTTTAATCTGAAGTCTTTTTATTAATGAGTTGTATCATTCCAAAATGGATTAAATGGATTTTAGTAAATTTTAGTTAATTAACTTCACATGTTGCACTGGCGGACAAGGGTTACTGGCCTGGTGACTGCGCTGCTCCTGGGTGGGCTTGGGGGCTCTGGGCACTGCGCCCCCTTCGCTGCGGTCCTGACTAGGGCTTGGCCTTTATGGAGGGCCTCTGCTGCCTGTGCCGACCAGTAGGGGTGGTGGTTGGCTAGCGTCCGGCATGTGCAGCCGCCTTTTTGTACTTTTCTGGGCTGGTTCTATATGGCCCCTTCCCATAGTTGCACTAGTTGGGGTGTTGGCTGGTGGCTGCAACAAGTTGGTGGTGTCCCCGGTGATGTCCCAGTCCCAGTCTGTCCTTTTCGTACTGGACATATCTCCTGGGTCTTGGTCCTTGTGCTCTGCGGGGTGTTGGCGTTGGGCATTTGACTGGGTCGGGCTCCACGGTGGACTGACTGTGGGTGGACTTGCGGGATGGGTAGGTGGGGGCGCTGGGTTCCATTTCTTTCTGGGTCATCAGACGGCAGAAGCCGGGGGGGCTTTGGCCTATTCCTGGTCTGGGTGGGCATGTCATTTCCTCCCCATCCCCGCGCCAACGTAAGGTACGTCAATGCATGACGTAACAGACATGCGCAGTACTTGCCTATATTCGGAATAAGAGTTTACATGCACCGCGATTGTATTAACTATCAGCATGACCCACCTGTCTCAATTGGTATGAAATTTTGATCCGAATGAGTCAGAGTAATTCGAATGGCATGTTTACATGAAGCATTTTTCTTTTGATCAGGCTTTTAATCCAATTACTTTTGCCCATGTAAACACACCTATTGAGGGCCCTGTGTGGCAAAGGGATGTGTGTGGCAGCACTCGCTAGTCCCAACCCTCTGTTTTAACTGCACATTAGAACAACAAGCAACAACACCACATTCGACCAGGGGGAGAGAGGCTAGGGGTCTTTACACACCCTTGTTTGCTGCCATCCATCGGGGGTTGGGGTCCGGCAGTTAGGACAGGCTGTCTGATCCGGGGCCGGTTGCCAACTCTTGCCACTATGGGACTTTGGCGGTCTGCTTGTCTCCATCCTAGAGGCTAGGGGATCCGTCTCTTTGGTGCAGGAAGAGGTGCTCTTCTGGGGCATTGGTGCCTGGACCTGGGAGTATACAGTGTGTAGTGGGTGTATGAATGAGTGTAGAGCATTGTTTCTTTGGTGTCTTGATGTGCTGCTGTAAATGTGTGTGCATAAGTGGGAGGGTTTGTATTAGGGCTGGACGATATAGAATAAGAGCATATCGATAAAGGGCATATTGATAGTTATCGCTCATTATCTATAAATATCACAAAATGTAAAATATATATATTAAGTGCCTCCCTGGTCATTTTGTTATTCTTCAATGAACAAATTTGAACTAAGAATTACATAAATAATTTTTCAAACTTGTTTTTATCATAACTAAATTTGCAAAACACAGAAACTTCAGTAACATCAGTAAATACAAAGAAAAGTAATATTATTAACCATTATATTAGACATATTTTTTTAATTATGTTGGTAATTTAAATTAAAGGCTTATCTTGATGCTTTTTAATCTTTTAAACATTTTATGACACTATAATATTAATGGCTGAAACCTTTGGTTTAGTTTGTCAATAAAGCTTATTCAAATTCACTTCAGCTCTGGTTCAGCTGTTGGCTTAAGCTAACCAGCTAGTCAGAGTGCAGACAGAGCCTGGAACACTTTAGCCCAGTCACTGAGAGCTGAAGCCGGCTGGTTTGTCAAACCCTGTAGTGTTTTTCGCTTTTGAGGACCGGGAAGAGAAAGAGAAAGGGGACATTTTAAAAGCCATGGGTGTTGTTAGCAACACCTATGGTTTGAATCACACATTTGATTTAAATGATAACTAATAATGTATGTTTCGACTGTTTGTCAAGTGATTTGGGACTGATTTGATTGTAAATGTTTGTAATTAAAATGCCTACAAATCAGAAGTCAGATGTCAAATATATGACGTCACGGAGCTAATACAAGCTACCACTGGCTGTAGCATGTAAAACACTCACAGAGACCTTGTAGAGCTTCTCCTCCATGCTGGCTCTCACTACACTGACTGCTTCCCCCCCAGCATAGGTGCTATTTTCCACATGGTAAGATTTATAGACGTTTTCTCTATGTTTAATGCTCCTTTCGTCCTGGAGGCTGCAGCCCTCTGTCCCCTTCTTCTTCTGTAGTTGTAGTCCGCTAAGTGGTTTTACACAAAACCTATAGTAACTTTTGCAGCTGTTCGAAAATCAGTGTTTTTTTGCATCAAAAAGTTTCTTTAAAATCTGTGGACATCATATTTTCAATCCATGAAGCATTTTCAAACGGGATCAAATATAACTTTTATCGCTCCGTGGACTCTCACTCTTTTTTTTTGGGGGGGGTGGCAGTAGGGGACCTATGCTCCAGAAGTAGAAGGACGTGACTTAGAGTCCCCATGACACAGTTGTTGCGTTAACGGTGCAGTGCGCCTCTGCTATGCGATTTATCAAGTTAAATAGTTTCTCTAGGTATAGCTTAGCAAAAATCTTCACAAGAAGAGAAAAAAGAAACGTGGGTATTGTTTATTTACCTACTTGTATTGATTTATATCCGTAATGAATGTCTGGACGTTCTGTGGAGAACACCAAAACGGCCAGTACAGCAGGATGTCCGACAGCCTCTGAGCAGCCGTCACATTTTTTTTTTTTTTCTTGCTTATAATCGACTGGTCCATGTCCAGACCGATAGGTGGCAACAATGCGCCTGCAGGCCCATAGATGCGCAAGCTCACACTTCAATGCTCATCACTCAACCATGCCACACAGCTGTGCAGGACGCTGCGGCCACAACACAGAGAACGAGAGATGAGGGACAGATGCATGAACAGGTGAAAGTTCCTCAGACAAGTGCAGGGCACGTAAGTATGAAAGGAGAATAATTAGGGTTACTTGCTAGGTAATCTGACATTAGCAAATGTTTTTTCTGGTTGATACATTTTTACCTTTACCCCAATGAAACAAAACGATTGCACATTTTACAGTTGGTTAGCTATAAAACACAATATAAACATGCCACAGCATCAACATGAATGCAGAAGAAATATTTAATAAAAGTTATCAAACCGTTTGTGTGCACACTGCAAAGACTGTCCATCTAATTCAGTCAAAAATTCTTGTTTCCAGGCAAAAAGTATTTTTTGTCTTGTTTTGAGACTTATATAGTAAGCAAGAGCAGAAGGTGTTAGTTTTTTAAAATCTTATTTAGAGTAAATGTCTTATTTGTAGAATTCTCACCAAGTGCCATTTGTCTTTTTTCATTGGCAGATTATTTCTTTTAATTTCAGAAGCTTCGACTAAAATCAAGTATTTCAAGGGTTAGGTTAGTAACATTTACAAACACATACCATTTGTTTTTGTGTTTTTTATGTAGTTACCTCTTCTGCATGTTGTTCAGCAGAGGGATATTTAAAGGTTGAACGTGGAAATTGCTGTAACCAGCCAGCATCATGTCCAGTGACGAATCTTACAGGATAAGGACTATTTTATACTAGGTTTAAAATACTAAATGAAAAATAATTATGACAAAATATGCGTGAAAGGCAACAATACTGTCTTGTTCCTGTCCTCTAGGCATCTTATTTATGTAGCTAAGTGGTATCCTCCACTCCTCTAGGTCATGTCCTTTATAAAAGTCATAGTTTAAAATTTAGAATTTACATAAACATCTGACAGATTTAACAGCATGTGTATTTGACTGAGGTATATGGTTCGAGACTTATGTCAATACAAAAAGCTAGCTAGAAAGTCTTTATAATAGCCACTCACAGCAGCGGTGAAAGCGAGCCTGCTATACTGGATAGAGCAGGAGGAAACCACTTCCTTTTCTTTTGCTTACTTGGTGTGGAGGTTGATGCTCTCATAACTAAAAACAACATCATTTACACAAGTATTGCAAAACTGTTTTACCGACAGCTAACTTTAGCCGTTAGCAAGCTTTATTACCTTTCTCCATGAAAAACGTTGCGTATGCTTTGATCCCGTGAAAGTTTTTCATTTGTGTCCATCTGTTGTAGGCTTCACCTAAACTAACTCTGGTTTTAGATATTGTAAGGTTGCTCCTCTTCTGAGAGAGTGCTCCATTTTCTACAGTACGCCTCGTTGCTCCAGGCAGTTGTTTACAATACTTTTTGGCAACCTACAATACAGCAACGCTGTTGGCTGAACACGTAAATATAAACACAGTGCAGTGGTCGAAAAAAGTTATCTTTTTTAATGATTTTAGGATAAATATAACATTTAAAGGAAAGGGTGCACTCTCATTCTGCAAACCTCTAAACTCCCTATTGAAGTATTACTTTTTTAAAGAGACAGCTTTTAAGAAAAATGTTCCAAATTCAACCTATACAGAGTAGTGTTTCTCTGAGTATTCAAGTTAGCTGTATAATCACAGCCTCTTTACATTGTGATTTTACATAACCCATAACATTTGTTTTTGTGTGTTTTAGGTAGTCACCTCACCTGTATATTGTTCAGTAAAGAGATATTTGAAGAGAGTGTTTATTTCTGAGTGAGTATTTTACACTATGCTTTTAAAACATATTTTATTCAACATCAGTGATAACGCTATAATTTGGAAGGTAAATTATATTGGGTTTAAATCGAAGCATTTTGAGACCCGTGGCTGTTGCTGGTGAGTTTTCACGTGCATCTGTTGTGGGCTGGGCCGAGTCAAAGTCCAGGGCTGTTTTTTAGTCCCAGTTTATATCGATATTAACTTGCATAATTAAGTCCCATCCAAAAAGGAAAACCTGGCGTTGTGCCACCTACTACTGCATCATCAACAAACAGACAATTTAAACTAGCATCCATTGCTAAAACCCAGGGCTCAAACAACAATTGAAATGGAATCCATAAAAACACAAACTACAACATTTATACTTTTAACTATATAAAACCTCATAAAATAACTCATCTGTGTGTTTAAATGCATTCATGCTCATTTTATAGTCATTACAATTATTCCCCATAAGCCTAAATTATACAGAATCTATTGCCAGGCCCTGTGACCTCTGAACGAGACTCCATGAATACTCTAACACTCCTTTTAAGATTCAAAGCAGCTTCCACCTCTGAGCATTATCATAATTGTCCCAACTAGCATATCTGTGGAAATTGTATTTCACAATAATAAGCATAAAAAACACCCAGTTACAGTGAATCTATAGCAGGTATGTCACGTACATCCACAACGAGCAGATGCACCATAAGGAATGTGCTGAATAGAGATGTAAAATAACAAACCGTTATAACTTGGCATTTGGCTGTGACATCAATCAGAGCCAACCATTCCAAACTCTGTGATGGTACATAACTACTCAGCCAGTGAGCTGATTTAATGGAGCATGGGTCTGATAAAAGTCCCTGCAGAGATAACTTCATGGCCAATAGGTTGTTCGGGGTAGCTAATTGGTCAAAAAATAAAACCTCTCTCAGGGTTTGAAGCTGTTGTTATTGCAGCGAATCTGGCACCCTAATAATAAGTGGCATTAGCTTCTTCAGTACAAAAACTATATTTCTATTCGACATAATTATATCGATGATATTCAAATATGTTACTCCTAAGCAAAGCCTTCTATACAAAGGAGACTTAAAGAAGACTGTTTTGTTTCAGCTATAGAGAAAGTAATGATGGCACACAAGCTTAGCTGCTGGATAATTTCACAATCCATACAGCACTTTAATTGATCGGCAAACACCTGAACCTATAAAGACAATTCAAATAAAAAGGTTTGGGGGAGAGAATATTCTTGCTGTTTAGCTTTTCCTTTCAACTGCATTAAATATTTGATTCACTTAAAGTCAGTTTGTTATATAGCGGCAGTTCCCAACAGATGTCATCTCAAGGCACAAGGAAAGTAATTTCATTACAATTCATTTATTTATAAGGATACCTAAAAATACAGAGCAGGAAGTGACAAAAAGGCAATGATCAAAAGCCTCCACCCATAAAAATTTGAACATCAAATTAAACAAATAATACAATTCACATCGAAAATTTATAAACATGTCAAGAAAAAAAAAAATACAGAAAAAACCTAAACAAAATAAAAATTTAACAATATAGAACAATCTAAGTGAACACTAAGGCTGTTTTCACACCAGGACCATTTAGGTCGACCTAACTGAGTTTTTGGTCCAAACACGGCGCGGCTTGACTAGTGTGAACGCGTCACCTCGCATTCGTAGTCGACGTAAGTCCCCCGCTCTTGGAGCTGCCAGAGATGTGGGTCTCGGAGCGGCTTGCGTCGACCTGAAATGCGGCACGAGTGATGTGTGAACGCGCAGCAACTTTAGCTCGCCCTAAAGTCCAGATACTCCACCCTTTTTTAACTAAACGAGTACCCGTAAGCAGATGTGCTGTAGAGATATCCATCCTCCTGCGCTGTTCCACGTCAGATTCGTTGCCTTCGGTGTCAGGATAAAATGCCTCGTTTTGAAATTTAACATATTCCCTACATTGAAACAGATAAAATATGTACAATGCCAAAAGCAGTATCAGGGGCAAACGGCGTTGCTGTTCGTTCTCCATGGTTCACGTGTGTTCTGTTTACATCTCAGCCAGGCTTCTTTTCCTGTTGGGATAAGCGTCAACTTCCGTCTAGTTGCCATGGATACACATCGTTCAGCTCTGTAGAGCGACGACTTCGGTGGGATGACAAAAAGCATATGTGGAAGGAGCCGTACTTGTAGAAAATTGAAACAAATTTAAACTTTTTACTGCTGGAGCAGCGCCTGGCTCGACCCAAATAAGTGTGAAAACAGCCTAAGGGTGCAAAGAGAAAAAAAAGCTCTAATAGTGATCTACTGTAATTAAAATATTTTTAAGCTGTTTTTTTATTATTTACAGTAAAATATAGACCAGTTAAATAGGAAAACACACTCCATAAAATTGAGCCCCTAAATAAAAATGAAGATTCAGCCAAGCAGGAGAGTTACTGTAGTTGGGCGGATGAGATTCATGGACTGTCGCGTGTTATTAAAATGAATAGATGAATTTGCCATAAAATACGCGTTAAACTGGTTAAATATTTCCACTTCCATCAATAAAATCTTGTGAATGAAGACACGTATCTGAAAAGTATTTACCTGATAAATAGACAGAATCATTACATTTGTAAATAAATGGGCAGTAGTAGCACATGGTTCTGATCCAGTTACCAATCTCATAAATTGCTTCTCAAGAAGAAAACATTTCTATAGAGTAGAGGAGAAGGTATTTCCTTAAGCATATAACAATAGGAACTATATGGATGTGCAAGGCTAAAATATAAGGTGAAATGACACTGGGTAGGTAAAGGTTTGGCTGACTCTCCATTTTTGTGTGTTTTCCAGCTCAATCTTTCATCAATAAAGACACCCAGGAATGTTGTTGTTGATACCTGGGGTAACTCAACAGAATTTATTTTAATTTGCATAGTGTCTTTCTTATGGACTTTCTTTCCACTAAAAATAATAACGTTTTTTTTTATTTTTATTGAGAGATAATTTATTCATTTTAAACCAATTTTCATTGGAATCCATATCCAAATTTACCAACTCAATCAACGTATTGAGGCTTGCAAGCGATGCGACTATAGCTGTTTAATCTGCAAACATAATCAGCGAGAGGACGTTAGAGACGTTTAATATGGAAACAGCAAAAAATAAAAATAAAAAACTGAAGAGTAGTAGAAGAGAAATGAAAAGTGGTCAGTCAGTCCTCCTGCAATTTAAGCCTATAGCAGTATAACTACAGAGATAGCTCAGGATAACCTAAGCCACTCTAAAATGTATCAAGAAGACCCTGGATTTTAAAAGTAGACAGGGTATGCGTCACAGACCAAAACTGGAAGCTGGTTCCACTTAAGCCTTAAATGTTTAATCAATTTTTTTTTATTAATTTCCTAAATGTAATAGTCAGCTTTTCTTTAGAAAAAACATCTAAAAGCAGAATTAAAGAGGTGGTTCTTTAACATTATCAATTAATATAGTAGATATTTAAAAAAATAAAACTGTATCCTTTTTCAAAGGGTTATGCAGCTTTTCAGCTCCAAATAAATTGCTATTGGCTTTCTAGCTGTTGCTGACCCATGGTTTAGGTGAAAGCCATGACTTGGGAGGTTTTGCAGTTGTAAAATGCTTTTCATATAATGGATTGAACAGTGCTCTATTAAATGTTTAAAGAGATTCAAAGGCATGCATGCATTGTAGCTTGTGGTTGTGATGTGAAAAACATAAAACATGTCCAAGGCCCTCTATGTTTAAGTATGTATTAAATTTATATGCAGTTATATCCATAATATATACAATATATTTGTTTGAATATTCACAGTTTGAATACCCAGACACTCAATCAAAAGAGAAACTCAAAGAAAGATTCAAAGAAATATTCTAATTTATAAGAGGACTAGAGGGTTTTTTAAAAGGACATTTGCAAAGGAACAGTAGGAGGCTTGCCCTGTGGTGAGGAAGAAACAAATAAAACTGATGATGTGTGAACAATGTGGCTTCATTGTTAGAATAGGAGTTTAAATGCTGCGGTTTTGAGAGAGAACTACAACGATTTGGTCTAAATGGATTTTTTTAATGTTTGGAGTAAAGAAAATACTGTTTTATTACAAAATCCTTATGCCACGTGTGACATCCGTGTTATAAATACCAATAATGTACTGAAATCTAAATTCTTGTGGACTACGAGTGGAATTGTAAAACTCACTGCAACCTTACATTTTTTTGAAAAAGATGATCCTGAGAATCTAAGGTGGTTTCTTAAAACTTTTTAGTTCACAGACTGTAAAATGAGTGTAAACACTGTTATATACAGCATATTTGTTCTACATATGTATTTGTCATTTTATTTTATTTTACAAAATAAAAATAAAAGTGTTAAAATAAGTTTTAAAATATACATCTTTGGCATGATTGTGTTGAAATGTGTTTCTAGTAATTGTTAAAATGGTATCTATAATTTTTAACACATTTTAAATTATAATAATATTGCATTGAATTTGTGTCCCACAATCTGTGTGCAACCCTGTTGCCAAATTATGTTTAGCATAGCAGAAAAGGAGAGGAAAAGGGTGCCACATGAAACAGAATATGACGTCACAAAAAACCTTTGCTATGGCCCATGCTATGCTATGGGTAGACCAAAGGTTACTCCTCTTTTCTGTTTTTTACATTTTTTTATTCTTTTCAGTCTTACCTGATTGTGTCACACTAACCAAAGCAACCGTATTACTCATCTTGTCCAAATATTACAATATAATTGAAAAGTTTTATGAAATTTTTAAAATTAAGATAGCTAAGTTTGTCCTTGACCCTACGGTAAAAATAAATTAGCATTAAATTTTCAACCCTGATACTTGCAACCCTGTTACTGTAATTAGAATAATAGGGTAAAAAAGTATCGTGCCAATTCAATCCACTTACTTCGCACAATCCTGTTACTGTAATTTCAACCGTTACCATATATTTAGATTCTAAAACTGGCTTAAATTTTTTATGACTCGAGCATATATCTGAAATAAAATAATTACTTAATATGAATGTGGCATTATTTAAATAATTTTGAGGATTTATCAATCATTTTTTAGAAACATACTGTATACGTACGTACTTCTTCAGGTTCCTGAGTGTCCGTAACAGCGTTGCACTAGGGAAAGCACAGAAAAATAAAAGACCTTCAAAAAAATGTGTACCATTATTGTCCATCATAAGATGGACAAATCAAATTATTTAATGGCATGTGGCTTTGTAATTACATGACAAAAGAGTATAACTTAAATGTTTGTTTTAATGTTTTGACACCTGATTTGTCCTCTACTGCGGTGAGTGAGGAATGGTGAAAGAGGCAGAGCTGAGGCAGAGCGCAGCAGGAGGAAATATGGAGGAGGGGGGGGGGGGGGGTAAATGTTATTTTCGGTAGACTTTTTATTCTCTGCTTTTCTACAATGATTAGCTGAAGCTGCTTCACCGCGTTGCTTCATTGTGTTGTCAGACATGAGTAGGCAACTGCAGGTGCACCTTTGCCTGAGAACTCACACGTCCGAAGCTTTTTTTGCATGATTTCTTAGGGTCGAGTCGTACCAGCTTATTCAGATGTAAAATTGCGCACTTGCTGCACAAAAGGCGTACAGGTTGGAAGTTTGCATTTTGTAGATGTGGCACTGGAATTTCAGCCATGGTGGAGCGCCATTGTAGCCTGGAAAAATCCAGACCCTAATCTATTAAGATTAAGGGTCTGGCAACAAGTAATGAAGAGGGCCTAACTCGAGGGGTGGAACCAAGCATGCATTTGAAACTCTCACTGCACACAATTGGATAATGCCACGACCAGTCACAACAACACATGGTGTGACTTATCCACAGCTACCAGCGGAGCTAACTGGTAGATTAACCTCTTGCCGTATCCAGTCAGCCAAACACCAAAAATCTCCATCTTGAAAAGGAACATTTTGAGCGTGGTCTTCTGTTCGTCTTTTAGATGAAAGCCAAGACTAACTGGTTGATTGTAGCGGGGAAGCCGTTGCAAATAGGTGTTCATCTTTAACCAACTTTGAATGTTTACTAAATTATTCCTGTCGTCATCAGCTTATCTCGCCTCTGATTTGATTGGTTCCCCGAGCTGCTTACATAATGCAGTAACGTGCATCATTGCTCAATGCCAGAGCGTCTTGCAGAGATAATTCAAATTGTGGTCTCACGAGACCTCTGGAATTCAAGGGTAGTGCCTATGGAAGGGGAACACTGGTATTTTTGCTCAGCAGTGATTTTTACATTAAAACTAATTGTCTTAAAGTTGAATCACAGACATTTAGCTAAGCTGCCAACTAAAGTCTAATTTCACAACTAAAGTGTAATTTCACACTTTAGGTAGAGGCTGCCAAGTTTTTGGGATACCACTGGGTTAAGTAATTCCTGCGAGATTCCTTCGTGATGAGTGGGACGTTTTTTTATAATCACGTTACCGGGACAATACAGGAAAAAAAATCAACAAGAGTGGGCAAAAGCAGGAATGATCCCCCCCCCCCACACTAACACACACACACACACACACAAACACACACAGACACACGAAAAACATTTAAATTCATCTTCGAAATGGAAGGATTTCACTATAGATATATAGCATTTCATTTTAATTTACTCGCATTTCTGTCTGACTTGCGGGTGATTTCTTACAAGTCATATGACGTAACTAATGGTATGTTCACACCGCACACTTTGTCAGCATCAAACAATGCTCACAACGCATCTAGTTTGACGCATATACATTTTTAAGCTGCAGCTTGCAAAGCGCGTGGGTGGGCCTTTCTCTTGCCGGTGTTTTAAACACTAGCAGATCATGGTTAGCTAAACAACGCTGACATTGGGCCATGTCACTGCAGTGAGACGCTCTGATTGTTTGGCACACTGCGTCAAGTGCATAAAAGTTCAGCTGGGTGACCTTCTATGTTGCTTGCATTTGCCGATTGAAAGGCAACACACACAAAGCACTGCAGAGACTCTTACGGGCCTCTGATGAACTCAACCATAGACTTTACATGTAATCTTGCCGCACTTGACGATGACGTTTGAGCGGTGTTAATGCAGAATTGAGGAAGTAGTACTTTGTAAAAGACCATCAACTTCTGAAGGGTTAATGATGGATTTGCTACTGTCCCCTGTTACTCTGAGACGCATAGGAAGGCATTACCTGTTGACTATTAGTCAAAAATTCAGGTAAAGTAAATTCAAAAGACATCAAAAAATGGTCAGATAGGACTGGGTTATCTGCGAGGAGTGTTATTTCCTCACACTCAATGCCATATGTCAGTATAACGGCTAAAGTGTGCTGACCAGAGTGCATGGGTCCCTTCACTTTCTGAATAAAGCCAATTGAGTTTAAGATAAAATTAAAGGCTGCAGTTGGCTATCACTTTCAGTGTCCAAATGACAACTATTCAGATATTTTCGAGAGCATCGCAGGACAAGGAAAACGTCTGATGGTTATAGTGTAATTAGATTTTTTTTAAACTCTATCTTACATCCATCCATTCATTTTCTGAACCGCTTATTCCTCCAGGGGTCGAGGGGGAGCTGGTGCCTATCTCCAGCTGTGAACGGGCGAGAGCCGGGGTACACCCTGGAAAGGTTGCCAGTTCATCACAGGCTCTATCTTACAATTATGCCAAATTTTTATACATATTTAGAGTTTTCAGGATGCAGTCACTAAATAGAAACATGTGCTTCTGTATGGCCTTTAACAACTAATGCTTGTGTAATGTATTACATCACGGGGCCCCAACAGTGGTCATCACACATATCTTAGGCCATGTGCATACTTAGCTGGTTTAAAAAAAAGAAACCTAATATTTTCCCCACCTGTTTAAAAAAAAATCCCCATCCACACCTAACTGGATAAGTGTGTTTGTTTTAGCACACTCGGCAAACCTATAGGGAGCAGTAGTTCTCCCAAATCCTATCCACTTAGAGTAACTTTCTACTTCCTAAATTCTACATACAGCAGTAATTGAGCTTGTATGTTTTATTAGGATTTAAAATGATAATTATTTTGGAAAAAAGAGAGACACACTGACACATATAGTGCTATTGTATTTTTGTTGAGGGGAACCAAAGAGCATTTTTTTGCTTAGAGCACCCAAATGGCTGGCACTGGCCCTGATCCATACTATAACATATCTCTTACAATCATGGAAGAAAAACACTTTAACCTTTAAAAAAAACTATTGAATATTGTGGTTTTTATTACCTTTAATATTGATTCCCAAAGCTAAAGATGACTAAAGAATTGTCAACAGCTGGAGCCTGAGCCTGATTATATACAACAGTACCTGAATCACACATCAGTGAATCATCTCTCCCATCTCCATCTTTATAACTCCCTTTCCATCTCCCCTTGTGTTGACTCATCTCTCCTCTCGTCGTGTCCACCGCAGCGTGACAAGTGAGTGACAATGCTAACAATAGTGGGTGCGGCTGCCCCTGCTCAATAGACCAGAAGCTGCATGATAAATTACCCTCATCAGTTTGTTTTGCCAGCAGCCCACACAGGTCACCACCAAGGCCGTTCGTGACATTTTGTTGCATACTGTATATGCAAATACCTGCCAATCAATTAACATGCCGCTCCCGGTGCTGCCCATCGTGATTAAAATGAATTGATGGTGGGCTAAAATCAACAGCAACCAGCCACCAAAGAGCTCAGGGGTCAGAGGGAATGGAAAGACAAAACTGCTACAATATACTGTTGGGGTTGTTTTTTTTAACCGGTCCTTTAATTCATTTTAGTTTTTGTCCTCATTTGCAAACAGGAGTTCAATAGAAATTCCTGCACTCTACCACAACAAATTATACCAAATACATGAAATTGACTTAATAATTACAAGAGGGAACTTTTGTGGTTTCACAAAGAAATTAAAAAGTTGTAAAATTTCAAATGTAGCTGAAAGTAAGAATTCTTTCACATCCGTACTCAAGTGGTTCAATGCCGCATGGGGCTTAATCTCATCATCACTAGTTTTCCCGTTTCAAAATAAAATCAGAAAATACAAATAATCAGTTTGTCTATTTTGGTGTTTTGCTTGAAAATCAAATTTGAAAAAAAAAAAAGTAGAGAAAGAAAAAAAGGCTTAATTTTTCTTAATTTGCAGTAAAAAAAAAAAAAAAAAAAAAAAAAAAAGCTTTGTCCCCTACAGCGGAACAGGTCTTGTGCAAGACTGTGCAAAAATCTGTTTCCCTGAAATATTCTGTCGGGAGCGTGCACTGCAGCCAGATAAGCGGATCTGACAGTCTTCATGGCAATTCTGATCAATTTCCAGGTAAAATTCTATTAGGTTGTCATGTTAAAGTTATTAATGTATTAATCTTCCAGCAAATAAATTAACACAAATAAAAATGGTCTTGTCTGTGTTTTTTTTAAAAACGCTTTCATGTTTTCTGTTTAAATGCCAAGAATCAAAGTCTGAATCGTGTTCACATGAGGGATATCAGCAACCAACACAGTTTACTTTCACATCATGTTCATTTTATCAATCACCAATGTTAAAGGATGGAAGCTGACTCTGCTGGACACGATAACTAAGGCTGCCTTAACAGATGCATGTAGTACCATTATTAAACCATTCTAATGTAAAGTATGACACAAAATGGACACAAAATATATTTCTGGTTGTTGATCGCTGATGTCTGCTGTGCATTTCGTCTAAAATACTCTGCTGTAGCTGTATTATTTCAGTATTGTGACCAATGAGGACATATTTCCTCTCTTTAAAAAAATTGTTTTAGCACAAAGAGGAATACTTCGGCCTGACTTTCATGGGGCAGATATTACACCATTCATTTTGTGTTTTAGATCGTTCATTCCTCACATCATACAGCATATTTCGGCTGCTGAAAAAATTCAGTTCCCCTCTTCACAACATAAGAACAAAATTATTTACAAATCTGTCTTTAACAGTGCTTAGTCCTTTCAACATGGACACTAGTACATATGAAGAAATTTGGTTTTACTTTACCAAAGTTACTTGGGGAATGCTGCCTGAGAAATAGATCAGAAGTAAGGAGAAGACAGTCGGTTCCACCTCTGTGCTCGCTCCCGACTTACAACCTGTACTTCTTCAAATTAAAACAAATAGGTTAAAAAAGCTCATGTAAAAATCCATCACTGTGGATTTTGTATTTCTTTTTATTCTGTTTTTACTTGTGGCTTTCAAAAACTGAAAAACCCAAAAAAACTATGCATTTTATTATTTTATTTATTTATTTTATTTTGAAACAGAAAAACGAAGGAATGAACCATACACAGATTTTGGCCAAATGTCCTTCCTACTGACGCTCTGAAGTGTGCGCGAGCATGGGAATTTGGTTGGAGGGACAGGAGTAGAACTTTGATTTTGCTTTTAAGTCTATGTGAGGGATTGAAATGTGGTTTATTTGGGATCATTTTAATCTGTAAAACACTTTAAGTTGCAATATTTGTACGAAAAGTGTACAAAGTGTAATAATAAAGTTTGATTTGATTTCAGTAGCCATATTCTTCCTCCTTGCGGTAGTCAGTTTTGATTGGTCGTTGTTTTAGACATTTTAAACTGAGGACCCTTGCTTAAAAACTGTAAAATAGCCCTTTTGTTTGTGTCAACAGGAAGCCTTGAAGCAGTTGCCAATTTTTAGCATCATCTAAAAGATTCTCACAAATCCCTGTATTTTGTGCGCCACTATGTCAGTGTTTTTTTATTTTTATATCAAGTATCCAAGTTTTTTATTTAACAATCTCTATTAACCGTGGTTGTATGTTTATTTTATAAGTGTGATTTGAAAGTGTGATTACAGATCAGCAGACTCAAAGAAATCATTACCACACATGAATTGCATTTGGTATGTGTTGTATTATGAATTTGCATAAATATTGACCATTTGGGCCTGACCCTGACATTCAGGATGTATAAATGTCGACGATTTGGAGTTCTAGAAACAATGGATGCAGGGGAGCGTCATCCCACATTCCAGTCAGCTGCATGGAAAGACAATCAGAAACTCCAAACTTTGTCAAGTGAGGTATTGTTGTCAAATCCATCTACAGCGTGTGCTCTGCCTTTTAGTGGGTGTTCTTTATGACCTCTGGATGTATTAACAACTGACTGCTACCCAGTGTTTAATATTAATGCAGAAACCTATGCCCTCTTGTGCCTAGCTCGCGTACCCGTCACTGACCTGTACACCACAATATATGCAAATTGAGCCTTTTGTTTCTGGGAGATTTTAGTGACAGTCATTGGCTTTTATAAAACCTATAAAGATTTCAACATGGTATAGATGGTCTACAAGATGATTTCTAAAGTTTTGCAGTGTTGTTGGTTAGCTGAAACAGCATAGAAGTCTTACATAATTTAATGAATAAAAATATATTGCTTTAGCTGGGTTGAGGTTGTTTGATAATGCATCATTTTACAGAAGAGAAATGGAGGAAAAATTAGTAGATGAAGTTAAGCAGACAAAGCACCATAAGATCTAGACAGGTGAAGAAGTGTAAAGTATCTGATATTTGTCCAAATTTGTCCGTTTGTCCAACTTCAACTTGCAAGAGGAGTAAAAACTCAGTTGGTGTCAGTGAACTTAAAGAAATTTTACAACATAACAGTGCCAAATGAGTTACTCTCATCACTGCTAAATGTTTTTTTTTTTTAAGCAAGCAAATTCTGTTTTCATCAAATATTATGCTTAGGGACTTCAAATATATTAAAACTAAATTAACTAAGAAATGTATATTTAAATGTTTCAATTTAAACTTAAAATGCATCAGTTTAAGATATGCAATATTTAAACATTTCAATTAATTAATTAATTAATTAAATCCATACTTTTAGCATGAAAAAAATTGTTTTACTTTAGTTGTAAATTCAAAGCTCACACTATGATTCTCCATTATCTGTACTCCTAAATATATTCATATCATCTGTTAAAAAAACAGAAGGTAAAAATGTAAATCTGAACTTAATTTAAAAACTTTAAAAAAAAGTATCTCTTGTAATTAACTTTACACAAACATTATAAGGATTGCCAAAATTATTATAAAAAATGCGGGTTCTAAAAATATATTTTTTTTGATTTTCAATAAAAGCTTGGTTCCAAGCTATCAAAAAAATTGGTCAAATTTACTAACAAAATTAGACTCATCACTTTTGTCCCTTTTCCACTAGGGTCTGCTCAGCCTAGACAGGGTTGATTCAGCCCATATTTAGTTTTTTTGATAACACCTAAGTTGCTGATGTTCATGTTGGACGCCATCTCTGCCCTGTTCTTCTTCTTTTACTGTGTAAGGTTTCTTGCTGCATTGATAGATTGACATGAGCAGTTTTGAACCAAAAATAGTTGGGGTGTGTTAGAAATCTGAATGCAAATTGTTTTCCTTTTTTGCTTTATTTACTAATGCAACTTGTACAGAGAATATTGTTAATGTTTAGAGCAACATATCTCTACAGAAACTCATTACTGACTTACTAATGAAAGTATAGAAATGTCAATTTGATCTACAGTTCCAACTTTTATTTGAATTCCTCCTAATGTAAAAAACAAACAAACAAACATTTATCCTGGTTATTTCTGTAACATATTAATTGCTAGTCACAGGGACGGAAATGAAAAGAGAGAACATACAGAGACAGCTGGCAATTAGTGGCATCTAGCCTGAGTGAGTTCTGTAAAGTGGGGGAAATAATTATTTGACCCCTCGCTGATTTTGTAAGTATGTTCAATGACAAAGGATTGAAAAGTCTCAGAAGAGTATCATTTTAATGGTTTATTTTATGGTTTATTTTAACACTGACAGATAGCACATCAAAAGGAAAAAAATACTTTGAATAAAAGGTAGAAACTGATTTGCATTTCATTGAGTGAAATACATATTTGAACCCCTACCAACCATTAAGAGTTCTGGCTCCAACAGAGTGGTTAGACACTCCTACTCAATTAGTCACCCACATTAAAGGCACCTGTCTTAACTAGTCACCTGTATAAAAGATATCTGTCCACAGAGTCAGTCAAGTCAAGCAGAGTCCAAATTCCCAAAAATGGGAAAGACCAAAGAGCTGTCCAAGGATGTCAGAGACAAAATTGTAGCCCTGCACAAGGCTGGAATGGGCTACAAAACCATTAGCAAGAAGCTGGGAGAGAACGTGACAACTGTTGGTGTAATTGTTCGATAAAAGGAAGGAGCAGAAAATAACCATCAATCTCGGTCTGGGATTCCACGCAAGATCTCACCTTGTGGGCTGTCTGTGATTCTGAAAAAGGAGAAAAATCATTGGACAAACTTACAAAATGTTTGAATCTAAACTTAGACATTTTAACATTTGCTATATTTAAACATTTCCATTAATTAATTAAATGCATCTATATTTTTGCAAGAAAAAATGGTTTTACCTTTGTTCTAAATTCAAAGCTCACACTACTGTATGATTCTTCATCATCTGTACTGAATATATTTATAACATCTGCTAAAAAAACAATGTAAAAATTAAAATGTGAACTTTAACAATTCAAAACTTTCAAACCTCTAAAATTAACTTTACACAAAAAATATGAGATTGCCAAAACTAATATGAAAAAATAAAAATGTTGATGCTAAAAATGTAACCTTTGGATTATGAGTAAAAGCTTGGTTTCAGATTTGAAAAACTGGTCAAATGTACTTGCAAAATTAGACTTTTCAGTTTTTCCTCCTTTTCCGCTAGAGTAGGCTCAGCCCACACAGGGTTGATTCAGCCCATATTTTAGACCCATCACTCTCACCTATGGACTGATTGGTCCACCCTCACTCCTAGTAGCCACTGATTGGCCTGGTATTCATGCGAAGTGAGGTCATAGGGAATGGCGTAGCATGGCTTCTTGCGAATTCAAAACATTGCTGGTGGAAACAAGAAAAAAATTCAAGCTTGAATTTCGGGCCATGAAGGACCACAACGCCCGAGTGGGGAAGACTACAAGTACTAGAAGTGCTTTGCAGAAAGGGACGGCATGTATGGTAAAAGGCCAGCAAGCAACGAGGGAGACAGTAGGCTACCATCAGCATCTTTAATGCTGGAAAAAACAGGGGGTGATGACTGATTTTTACTGGAACTTTGCTACGCTGAGTTCGCTCACGTTCTCATCCACTGACATGTTCCTGAGATGGCAATGGAAACGCAACCTAGCGGAAAAGTGCCATATGACTCCCTATTATTTGTATTAATGACTATTTTTATGGTTTTCGAATCATTCTGGTAGATTTAGAAGACAGAAATCTAAAATTACAGTATGAAAATTTAGCCTAAAAAGTTTATTATTCAAATGTTTTGAATAGCTGTATCCTGCAATGGCCCTCTCTGCAGTAAAGTCATGAGTAAGTAATGCAACACACTGTAACATTTTTAGTTCATTTATAGTTTGCAATTAGAGACTATAAACCGCTATATGGCTGCTGTCATCTTTGTCTTCTATTTTCTCAGAGAATTTATCACTTACTCCAGCATGCTCACCATCTGTTGTCTTGTCGTTAACACCACTAACAGGCAATTGTTCTTCCATAGTCAAATTTTCTCACCATTGGATTTTAGCTTTGAATAACTATGGACAATGCTGGACATCTGACTTTATGGTTCAGTAAGGCAAGAACAATAACTGCTATTGGTAAAAGCAAAAAGAAAATTTCAGTTATTTGGTTTCAACAGTTGTTGGGTTTTGAAATCAAAATGATTTGATCTCAATCAGATTCTGCAATGCAATTAATTCAATTTCTACGCTCGAATTTAAATTCCAAAAGTTCTAATCCTTATGTTTTCCTACTTTTTACATAACAGCTGTCATCCATCCATCCATTGTCTATGCTTATTTATTTAACAGAGACACACACAGGACAGAAAAACATGCACACTAATACCTAAGGGCACTTTAGAAAGATTTATTAATCTAACAGTGGGAGGATACTGGAGTTCCTGGAAAAAATAAAAATAAAACACACTAGCACATGCCAGCTCCATGCAGAAAGACCCCAGACTGGGATTTTTGCTGCAAGGCAACAGTGCTACCAATTGCACCACTATGCTGCCCTCTACAGCTGCCGTCATAAGATGTACTTTCAAGACCATTGAAGCAGAACATAGGAAAGCAGAACTAAGAAAAAAACAAACCATGGGATTTACATTGTTTTTATTGGTTTTTCTACCACCCAGCAAAAATAATAGCTAAACTAAACGAGAGTGAAGATTTGTGGCATAAAATAGCAGCAGGTAAAATAAGAGATCACAGCTTCACTGAGTAGTTCCTGCCTTGACAGGAAAGGCCTTTTGAGAACAAACTGACTCTCTTGATTACCCCTTGCAGGGCTAATATATGACTTCCTGCGATATTCTGCAGCAGCCGGTTTGGCTAATTTGAAACGCTTGTGCATTCGACGTGCATTTGCTTGAGGAATGCCCTGTGGGTGTGTTCCTCGCATTAAGGCGAGCAGGCGAATTGGGGAGGGGAAAGGGGGCTGCACACCGCACCACGGTGCATAGCGCTTGCATAATTCATAGCTCTGCATTGAGCCATAATCGTAGCACTGCGCCCTAATGAAAGCTGCAGCACTGCATTTTATCTGCATGTAAGTCAAGCTGACTAGATAGTTTGGAAGAAGATATTCCATCATGCCTGAGTGGACTGACTTTAGTTTTTTTTTGCCTGTTGCTATTTTCTCTCCTCCAGACACTTGTGATTTTTATATCACTGGTCCATCAAATGTCACAGGAAAGTGATGAGACGAGACGCTTGATGTCAATGGCTTGCAAAGCAGGGATAGAGGTTTATTTTAAATAGGTGGGAGATTGCGTGAGGGCAAAGTGCAAAACAATGACGTTACATAGTACCTTGCAAGAGCATTCCTATCTTTAACACACACTGCCCAGTTTTCAGGCAAGAGGTTTTTTAGATTAAAGCAGGTTCCCTGAAGCTCACTCCCCAAAAACATTATCTCTACCATAAAATATGTTTTGTTTTTCAGACTGTATGAATACTTTTGCAAGGCCCTTTCCAATCAGAAAAACTCCCATTAAGTGCTTTTTTTTTTTTACCTCCACAGTAACATTTTTCAAGTTTCCCACAAAGGACTGCAAGGCTGCCAATCAACCTCTCTTCCATTTAAGAGAATCTTCATGTTCATCTGATGGAATAACATGCTTTAGTGAAGAGCAGCACATAATTTACACCTCCTCCCTCTTCCTGCGTTTCTCCTCTTTGCCTCCCATTGCCCATCAGTTCCATAGGTTTAGCTCATTGGGTGCAGTGAAGTGAGACGGACGCGCATGGTCGCCCTCAATAGCACCAAGCTGCTCAGCATGGGGATATTAGAGTTTTCTGCCAGAAGGTTTGGATACAGTCTTCTGCCCTCACTTGTAAAGAATCAGTTTTGTATCTGTCAGTCCCCGCTGCATGTTTTCGTGTCCCACGTCCAGACGTGTCCACACAGGGTACACCATGGGCCTGTTAGTGGCTGATAAATGCTGACAGCAGGGACGACACAGAAATGATTGAACTGAGAGTGAACCGATGGTAAAGGACAGGTTCTATAGTGAAGCTCATGCTGTAGATATTTGATCATTAGTAGGAAGCAAGAAAGGGCCAGTTTGACCCAGATTATTCTGTTCCTTCTATCGTCCATCTCCAATATGTGAATTTTCTCTTAAATCAACTGCGACCAGACTTTTTTAGTAATATCCTAGCTCAATACTTGTAAACAGCAAGCCATGCTAAATTAATGCATGGATTTCAGAAAAAGTTGGCAACAACTGGATACGCACTGAAAAACGAACAAAGAGCTAGAAATGGTTGAACTTCAACTTTATCAACAATGCTTTGTCCCTTTTACCCACCAGTTAACACACCATATTTCTCCTGAGGGCTACCAGTTCACTCCAAAACGGCTTTTTTTTTAGTCTTAAACATCTGAAGGGAGCATCTCTCTGAGTTATTAGGTTGTTCAAATCGTAGCATCTGAAAGTTTCAGTTATGAGACTGAGTAAAATGGTATATACAGTAGTAGGTTTATATTCTAATTTTTTTGAAAGTAGAACTTTTACAACTAGAAATAATCTATAATTAATTATAAATTGAATGTGTTTATTTTGGTCTCTATATTAATTGAATGTCAAAACAATATGAATTATGTAATTTTTTGCTAAAATTAATACATGTGTAATAATTTAGAGATACTTTTGTTGCTTAAAAAAGTCTCTCCTCAAGCATTGAGATTTCATTTCTATTTAGTTATTTATTTATTTGTTAGTGATTATATATCGATTGTTTGAAAATACAGTTATTGCTTGTCAGTCCTTATTAACTGTCAGTTTTTGCATAGATTTTAAATAAATTCAGAATCATAAGGAATATCCAGAGATCTTTGTGCTTTTCTTGGTGTGTTAAAATAATTTCCTGGAAGCTAAAAGTGTTGTCTGAGGAGGATTCCTACAGTATCCTCCTCAGATCAAAGTAGGCATGTCAAAAACAGAGAGTCTATTATTTTCTTCTTCAGCAGTAAAAGAAAAAAATGAAGTGTGTAGATCATGGGCTAAGCTAGTTTTGACTGCCTCATTATCACAGGTGACGGCTCTAAAGTCGAGCCTACCAGCTCACCACCTGAGGTTCAATCTTCGCCCAGTTGTGTCAGTCGAGACTCTTTCCGGAGGCAGGCAGACTTCTGAGGCAGGAGCCTCCTTCCTATCGCCCACTATGAACTCATGCATTATTCTGCACAAATTCCTTCTTCTATTTCAAGAGAGAGGAGGAGGCCTTAATACATAAAGAAGACAGCTTATGGACAGCCTGGTGGAACTTAAATGGCGTAAGAGATGAGTGACTATTACATTTTCCACTCGGCTCCACGTCGCTCTCCTGCTTTATTTCTCATTTCCACCCACTGTGTGCTTTTTATTTCTCCCTCTCACTTTGACTTGTGTCCCTTCTTGAAAAAGAAGCTCTTCTAGCTAATCATGTTTTCATCGGAGTTTACATCAAGCTACACTGCACTAACACCAGAGCAATAAAAGAGAGGATTGACGTCTAGGAACGGTTCAGGAGTCTTTCTCAAAGCTCAAGCTGTTCTTGTGATTCTCTTTTCCTCAAATAACTTGTGTGAGCCGTAAATATACGACCAAAGTCGTATCTGAAATGGAGGACATTGTTGGCTTTTTTTCTTTGGCCCTATCCTTTATCGTCCACCAACTAAAGAGCTGTTTGTGTTGTAAACTTTCCACAAGCCAAGTTTCTCAAAAGGTTAGGTGGGAATATATCATAAAATATTTCTCACCCAGTTCAGCATGCCTCAGAAGCATCAAAATTATTGCAATTAAATAATTTACAAATACGTGTTTTGATGGTTATTCTGCTTAATTTTCATCTGTCGCTTCTTTTTCTTATACCAAAAAAAGTAGATTGAGTCTTCATTATGTCTTTCATCCAAAACAATTAGGCAAACAATGATAAACATGCGTACAGTAATAATGACTATAGTCGTTAACACATTTCTATCTGTACAATGCAGACTGAAGAAAATAAAAATGCAATAGAATAGGTAGAGATAATGAACACACTCTTACTAGTAGTTATAGGAAAATGTTGCAAAAAATAAAAAAACACACTAACATTCAAATAAAAAAAACTGCAATGTATTCAAAATGTTTTCCAAATGAATATTTAATAAAATCAAAAACACTACATCCATAATTATATTATTATATTACAACAATAACAGCTGTAATTAAAATGTTTAAGTAAACTGACTTGCTTGAAATGTACACAGACAAAACCAATTGGAGAATTACTTAAAACACAATGAAATAGGCCTAAATGCAAATGCTACTAAAAATGTACATCTAACAAAAATGAGGAAATAGATCGTTGAATGTATTGAAAGCAAACACTAAGAAGGTTAACAAAAACAATTTCAATCAAGGTGCACAGAGAGATCAGCGGTTAACCTCAGTTTGCTAACTTTACATGCAAGTGGCCTTGATCAGAAACAAAAAAAAAATCCTGTTTTTTTGGGGGGGGGTTTTCTGATCAGTGAGCCCACTATACATTAATGCCAAAACATTGCGGTGGCAGGAGCAGCCTTTAGTGCAGAAGTTGTTATTGACGGAAGAAAACTCATTGCAACATTAAGGCAGACAATTAACCTAGATGGAGAGGGAGAGTTTAACATAATACCAGAGGCAAGCAGTAGGGAGCCACAAAGTGCTCAAAATTTAAGAAATAAATTAACCCTGATGATATAAATGTTTACATTAATAAATAGACAAATATATTATTTGACGATGAAATAATGAAAAAAACTCAATACATGTAACACTTTAGGTGGTTTTGGTTTTTTAAGGCATTTTAAGTTTCATTGTTCTTTAAAAATGCTTTTATTAATATAAAACATAATTTAATTGTAATATATTACAATTATATATATTCACTGTCTCCAAATGGCAAAACAGGGTCAGCAGGTAGAAGCATGAGAACAACAAAGTTTGTGTACAGCAGAAATAACAGGTATCTTTTTAACTTAAACCACAATAGTGTTATACTTTCAGTTTATCGGGAATGTATAAAAAGGGTTAGGTTTTAAGGTCATATTTAGTACCTAAGAAGTCATTCTAAATGGCTAAAATTCCATCAGCGAGTCAGATATTTACAAAATCAGACACTGGATGTATGCCACTAAACGACTGATCAATGCATACCTAGTTTTAAATGTGTTTTAACTTCTAAATATGGTTAAAAACTTTTAAACTATTGCAACATTAGACTTTAAATTTGGTACCAAATAAAGAAGTAATTTAAAGTTATAAGTTTTATATACCAATACAATTTCATTTTCTAGCTTCATTTGACATAACTTATACACTACAAAGAATAATTCATTGTTAGCTCTTTGTTTAGTTTTTTTTCCCCCATTGCAGCCATTTTAGGCCAAGTATTTTGAGATGCGCACACACAAAGAGACAGACTGACCTGATCACGGTGACCCACCGGCTCTTGTACTTCTGCAGCACTTTGCGGGATACCTAGTCCCCGCAGCAGCTGTGTTCCAATTAGAGAGCCCTGACTTTTGTGGCCTGTATTAGCATTTCATTTAGACGCCTCTGCTCCCCTGCCTGGCTCCTGCGGTGTGGCGGTCCGCAGCAGACTGCCACCAGCTCTGCCCGCTTGGCCCAGGCTGCCCACCACTCCCACTAATTGACTCTTGATCTTCCCATGGTGCGCGAAAGGGCTCACACCGCATTAGCTGTGACGCATAGCGTGATGTGTAATATCATCCGAACTTTTTCAGGTGCTTTACTGTTCTTCATTAGGTAGAAAATAAGGGAAGTTTGCTATCTGATTTAAAAAGACACAAGAGACAGCTTCGAGGCTATTTAGGCAGCTCACTGATAAGGGGCCTGGTATTTCTTATACTTTTCAAACTGCAAAGGAAGTGGTTCAGCATAAGATTCTGAAGCAAGATAAAATCACCCACTACAGGTCGTTTAGACCTTGGTGCGAACATTAAGGGTGTCACACTGCTGGCTGTGTCTGCAGAGGGGGTGCCCTGCAGAGAATGAGAATTTCCTCTAATCACTGCTCGCCTGAGGAGAGGGCCCGCAGAGGGCCAAGCACGGCAGGCTTATCTCTAAAGAAGCACGCCACAATGACTCACATCAGCACACATGGGGTGCAGGCACCCACACTGCACATGCAAATGCACCAGGCTGCACAAATACAACAGGAAACAGTACGCGCACTTTGAAATATCAAAAATGAGGGTGAGAGGCAGAAATTACTTTGTGCACAGAATATCTTTAAGTATTCAAATATTATATGCGTCCTTTTTATACACACACATATACAGTATATTATATATATATATAAAACTCAGTCCCTGGGTGGTCCTTGTTGACGGGATCTTGAAATAGGGTTTATTTCCCATGCTGATAGAGGAAATAAAAAGGACTCAAAAATATCTTTAAATAATAATACATACACTTGCATAACAAGGTGAGCCTTCCATTTGGTTTACATAAGTTATTGAAAAATGTGGTAGCAGCAATATAAATCCGTTGGGTACGACGGCAGGAGACTGCATTCTTCTTGCATTTAATTAATGGGGTCTCAGTTGAGGGAGCCACCAACAGTCAGCAGACGAAACAGTTGCTAATATTTTTCAATGACAAGGCACCTAGAGGAATTACAGATGGCCTATCAATTAGAGCGCTCAAGTACTTCACAATCAAGTATTTACTTGGTATGCTTTATCGACCCCATTGTGTACCATAATACAACAGTAAAGAGTATATAATCTTGTTTGTAATGTAAAATTTTGAACTCAAGAAATAGAATCGAGTGTTAGTATTTGTATTACAGCTTCAGGATTTGAATTTAAAAGGAATTTGCTATACACACTTGTTTTTTTTCTTAGGATGCTACCTTTGACTCTTAGGGATGAGTACTATACAGATCCTAATGCCAGTATATCATAACATGCATCATGAGAGTAAATAGAGATTAAAAGTTGTGCCCTATATTTGGCTACGTTTTCATTATAACATAAATAGGCTACAATCTATTTAACACCCTGAAATCCATCAACACATATATCTTAGTCCTTATTGAACTGTTTAGATTACATCCATATATTGATTTAATACGATACTTGGATCCGAGTACTTGTCAATCCCGAGAACCAATGTCAATACTTTTTCCACATAAAAAAATGCAATGAATAGGAAGACAGGTTTTATTTTCTTCTCAGTTTGTTACAACAAATTATGGTGAATTGGTTAAAAAATTTAATATTTTTTTAAAAATCACCACATTTTAAAGACCGACTCTGTAATGTTTACACCTTAAAAAACAAACATTTTCTACACATTTGGTGACACAGCACAGTCTATGATGTTAATTTTCAGAGCTGTCACTACATGGAAGGTTCCTTTCACCTGCAAACTGCTTCCCCAGATGTACTGACTGAGTTTCGCTTTACTGCAGTATTGTAGGCACTATCAATTGATATAAACAAACCTGCAGTTTTTAGACTTGAGCCTTGGCAGATCCACTAAAGAAACCAGAGAATAAGCTATCAGAAAAAGCGAGGAGAAAGAAACTGAGCTGCAAGAGCTGAAAGCTGCTGGAACTTTACTGCTGGAGACGGTTTACCTCTGATTCACACCAGGTGAATGGATGCGCCGGGAGTAAACCGTGGAGCTGGAGGCTGAGGTGAGCCAGCTTCTCCACTCCAAAGAAGTCGCTATCAGAAGAAGTAAGGAAAAGGAATTGGGCCGCAAGAGCAGCTGCCTCAAAGCTTCACAGTGGGAATCAGGAGTAATGAAAGTTGCAGCATTTAGAGCCGCGGAGCTGGACGCTGCAGCTGCCAGTTTCTTAACTGGACCAGGATGTTCCCCTCGTTTACAGCACACGTCCAGCGGTTCCTCCTGCTACTCTAGAGAGCAGCAAGACTGTCGGAAAACAATTCCTTCCCTTCACTGCTGTAAAATATATTTTCTGTCAAACTGTATCTCAGTTTAGGTCAAAGTAGGATTAGCTTGTAAAACCCAGTGTTGCACCTTTTCATTTGTGGATGCCCAGCCAGTGTGAATGTGGCACTAGAGATGCAACAGGAATGCAATATGCTGAACTAGCCGTTTTGCTGGATTGGCAAGTAATAAATGTTTGCTCCGTGGTTATTTCGGCATGAAGATGTGCTACAGTGCCGGGAAAAGTGTTTGATGGTTTATAAATTGACATGCGGTCAGTTTGATGTTTTTGTTTTGGCTGACGAGTATGTAAAACTGTCGTTCACTTCTTCAGATAGGCTCCATAGAGATTTGTTTTTACGACAGTGACGTTACGCTGCAAGCCATGAGAGGGCGACAGAGGGAAAATATCTGCACAGTTACGGTGTGTCTTTATGTATCGGTTAAGTTACTGATACGAGTACATTAGAATGGTATCGGCCACAATACCCAATATCAGTATCATATTGGTGCATCCCTAATTTAAAGCACTCATATTCTAGAGGAATACTGTGACAACTGGGGTTATTTGAGTGGAATTAACTGATGTGGGAAATTAGCTCTCTTAAAGGGATACCAGGCAAGTTTGAGTGTTTTCTCTACGATGCTCCCCCTAGCGTCTGTTAGTAAATTTTGATTTCAAACACACTGTCGTAAAGACAAACTATTTTGTTTCCCCCCCCTCACCGCTCGCCACGAGCAACCCAGCTGATCAGTTGCCAACCCTAACCAGGCACAAAGTAAAATATAAAAGTGTTACTTACAAGTGCAAAAGCAAGAATGCGAGGTCTGTATCCGACTTGGAGCCTTTGGTGTCTTTCAGCTCTCGCCATTCGGTAAAAGCTTGAGCAATATTGATGCGTGTGTGAGCCCTCACTCGGTCTGAAGCTCTTTTTCTTTTCTTGGCATCTTCCGTCAAGGATTTTCGCTGGCATTAGTTTGCCACACTCGCTAGCCGGGTTTCGTTAGCCTGCCTCAGTGTTGGGGATGCGTGCTGAAAACTGATCCTGCTTCTCGCGATGTCTGAGACTTCGCGAGACTGAAGGACACCGGGTCGGTACACTGAACTTGCAAGTGGAATATTCTGTCTACAGGCAGTAGGGGCGGGCGAGAGAGTCTTCACTCGCCCTGTAATGAGTCATTTAACCATATACAGACTTACAAAGATGATTAATTAACATGAAAATGTTGCACAGTATCTCTTTAAACACTGTAGTGCCAGAGTAGATTTTTTTTTAAATGTCTAACATTTTTCTCTTCTCTGCTGACTGAGAGTCTATGCTCCTCACCTGTGGAACCAGCTCCCATTTTTAGTTGGTGAGGCAGACACTCTTCTATTTTTAAGAATAGGCTTAAAACCTTCCTTTTTGATAAAGCTTATAGTTAGAATGGCTTAGGTTATCCTGAGCTATTTTTGTAGTTATGCTGCTATAGACTTAGACTGTTAGAGGACAGACTGACCACTTTTCTTCACTCTTTTCTCCTCTACTACTCTCCAGGTATATTTTTTCTGCCGTTATTGCGATTGTTGACCAGTGTTTTTCTCTCCATAGAAGCTCCACCCGAACTGGTATCCTGCTCAACTATAATGCCCCCTGCTGGATAGGGGGCATGCTCATAGTGACCGAGCATTCTCTATGCTGCCTCATCTCTGTCTTCTCGGACCTCCAGACAGTCATGGCAGATGACCGCTTGTTCTGAGCCAGGTTCTGCCGGAGGTTTCTTCCTGTTAAAGGGGAGTTTTTCCTCTCCGCTGTTGCCACATGCTTTCTCAGGAGATAGCTGAATGGATTGCTTTCACTGCAGGTCTGCATCAATGGGGCTAAACCCCATGTCAACGACTTCTTGCAATCTGCTGGAATTCCTTACATAGAAAACGTTTAACTGATTGGAATATTTGTATTGAATAATTGTATTGAAATTACTTTTCTTGTAAAGTCCCCTGAGATGGCATTTGTTGTGATGTGGCTGTCTATAAATAAAAATGAATAGAATTTAACGCTGGAGAAGCAGTACATCAGGCTCACTAATCAGAAGTCATCAAAAGACAACAAACGGACATCAGAGGGGAAAATAAAATGGAAACAGACACGGTGACAGTGAAATACAAAGAACAATAACATCCACCAAACAAGCCCCCAAAGTCAACCAAAATACTTAAAGGATAAAACACCAAATGAGAGACAATGTTACAGGTTGTGGAAAAACTCCAATCCACAGTACAGGTCAACGCCCTGCAAAAGATGTGACCTGTCATTCTTGGGGAAAATGTGGAAATTACAATAAGGTGTGTAAATATGTTAAATCTGTATGTGATAGAAACAGAGAAAGGAAAAAATGCAATTGTGTTCCTTAGTTCTGTAGATGTAGGTTCTGATCCTTGCTATACAGATCTTACCATCAGAAACCCCAATATTAGATTTAAGATAGACACATGAACTGAAGTCTCTGTTATTCCAGTACATATGTATTACTGTATAAACCAGAATGTGCTATACAACTGTTAGGACCAGGTGCTACTCCACTTGATATGTTGGGTATGAGCAGAGAAACACTATTTAAAGGTGAAAAAGAAATTAAAAAAATCCTTTGCAGACAGGGCCTTATCAGAGACAAAAAAGAGGCATTCACCCATTTGCAATGGCTTTCTCATTTTACAATTAATCAGGGGTCACATTTATAAAACTTTGCGTAGAATCCTCACTAAAACCGTACTTAAAGGAGATATATCATGCTTTTAAATCCTACCTTTTCACATGTAAAGCATTCACTTATGGTCTATGTAAAGTAGAACCACAGTGGTTTGGTCTGAATCCCATGTTATTGTAGCCCCACAGACCCTCCTTATACCGTTCTGAGGAGCATCTTTAGAGCAACTCATTTTCGTGTGGCCCCTTTAAATGTGAGCAAAACATTTCATGCCCCGCCCCCTCCAGGTTACAGAGCGTTCCGCTCCACCCCGTTCGGACATTTTTGTAGTCTGATAGCAGCGATTCGATTACTACCGGCAGATAAACTTTTTATTGCGATCGTTGCTAAATTCCTGTACATCATGTGTACCCCACGACAAAAACCGGCAAAAAAAGCCCAATCATTTTATTTAAAGCATGCAGTACAGTTATATCTTCAGCTAAAAGCTAGCACACATCGCTAACAGAAGCAGAATGTACAATGTTACAACTATCAAAACAATTGCCCGTACAACATATCAACACACAACATTCATGTCTAAAATAAAGTTTACTGTCATTTTAGTGTTATTTGAAGCTTACCGCTTTGCTTTGTCCGTCATTTCCGTGGAGAGAAGAAACTGACTCCTCAATTATACGAAGTCTTTCGGCATATCCCTCCTGATACAGACCGAGGTTGCTGAAGCACTCGTCCTCGAAGCGCTTCGCGCAAACGAGGAGAACTTTCCAAACGGATGTCGGTCTATTTCCACTAAAAATAAAATTTAACCAGGCACTTCTCAAAGGCTCTGATGCTGGGGGTTGATGTAGTGATTTGTGTGGGTTAATACACCCAATAACTGAACATTTTGACTTGCTTTCTTGTAATCTCGACATGACTGACCTTGGACTACAAAATCACTGTGTGGGAGAAAAAATGGCGGCTTCACGAAATTGGTTACCGGAAGTCCATTACCTTATTTGGCAGTATAACAACAAATGCTGTGACGTATAGACAAGAAAACGTAATAGCAAATAGAGAAAACTAAACAGACTGAAAAATAGGACCAAAAAAGAATGTAAAGATGTAACCACAGCAACAGAAGAGAATAAATGTAAGTTGTCTGCACTCCTAAACACCCAAAATAAACACTTACATGCATTTAAGGGCTAAAAAAGTGGATTTTCCATGATATGTCTCCTTTAAGCTCAGCAACTTTTTTTTACTTACACCTAGTAAGTTTCTGATCTATCAAACTTGGAGTACGCACAGCTGCATGCAATTTCTGCTTTATAAATCAGGCTCTTTGTAAAAATGTGCTCACCTGTTTTTGTATCATATCCCACCTCCTACACACCCACTTTCTGCCATAAATGGTCAAAGCAAAGTGTCTAGTGAATATTCTGCATCAACTTAAGATGGCTAATATGGGGCTTTTCACGGGTAACCATGGCAACTGAGAGGTGGAAAAAGTAATTCCACAGACACAGATGTGGGCACAGCAGACCAATTTATTTCAATCAATCAATGTCGATCTATATTGTAGAGCTTTATTCAGCCAGAGGCTTCACAAAAATATAGTTACGCAAATAAAATGTGTAACGAGAGAAGAGTAAAACATAAAAAGTGAAAAATAAATTTAAAAGAAGAACGGAAGAGCTGCAGGTGACACGACGTTGATGTAGCAGCGTTCCAGACATAAAAAAGCATCTTAAAATCTTCAATGAGTGCCAGCGCATCAATTGTGCAGCAGTACGCTGGATGGACCCTGCTGCATATCTGTAGCCTTCTTCACACATGCACCAATACTTGCAATTGCTATATGATCTGAATAAACATTTATGAACATAATTCTTAAATGCATCATATTTTAATTCCAATTCTCATTTTTATTCTCAGTTCATAGACAGTTAGGGTGAGGGGTTTGGGTGTTGGTTGTTCGTCTGTGTGTGCAATGTGCTACAAGTCTGAAAATGTGGCTATATTGGTATCTCTCCCGCTGCTCTCTCAGTGTTCTCTATGTCCAAAAACAGCATAAGCAAGATCCTTAGTGTGCTTAAAGTTGGCACATTTTTCCGTCACGTTTTTTTCTATAAATCCCAAACTTGGCATAGAAAGTAGCTTACATAGTTATCAGACCCAATTTTGTGCATAAGCAACCTTTATAAATGAGACCCCAAGCATTTGAGCAATTCAGAAGTCAGCATAAAACCACATCTCTTTATTCAAATTTAAATTCAGAAAAGCTTGATCCTTCTATGTTACTGTTGTGTTCCTATTGTGCTTTACATGGTGTAAAACTGGTGATTTTACTGACAACTTTTAGTTTAGTCTCCTTTTTCAACAAATTTGTGGCAATGTAGTTCACCTTGTGTGGCTTTAAATGGACTTTGTAAATAAGTTGACATTGACATGAAAAAATCTTGCACTGAACAAATGACATTAAGTCCCTCAGTCTAACGTTATTATCAATAATATTCCCATAAAGCAGCTGGTTGCCATTTATTGTTGAACTGGGTTTACTCTCTAGGATGGCAGGTCTGATGAAGCTCTGTAGTCAACCTTATTACTGCTATATATGTTAGGTTTTGTTAGAGTTGTCTATGTTCGTGTCCATGTGCTTCAAGTGTATAAAGTGTAAAAAGAAATAGTGAACACTTTTTCATTAGTCAATGTTTCAGACAGCTTGATATTATCTCAACCGGACTTTAGATGAAGTACTACACCACCTATGGGGAACAAATGACTTCTGGAAATAATTAGACTCTTCTATGGTAATTAGTGGCCACCACAGCCAATTAGATCAGTTCTCCTTCACATCAGCAAGTGTTAATTACTTGTCTCACTGACTGATCATGTGATAATGTGCTGGTATTTTGGGTCACATAACATTGAGTGTATTTTTTTTTATTCTGTACTTTTGCATGAGCCATCTACTTTATATAGTTTTTGTTTTGTTTATTTGTTTTAATTGGATAACGTGCTATCAACCAACCAACTAATCACTGCATCACAACAATTTAATGTTTGAATACTTGTGAAAAAAAGTCAGCGCATTAGACTTGCTTCGCATCCAAAAACTCTGTATTACAGACTGGAAATATTATGACTGAAAGACAAATAAAATGATTTTTAAATGTGTAAAGTTATTTAGCTCCATAAAAAGAACCCAAATAAATGAACAGAATCTCTAAATCCTAGCTGTATCCATGCCTACACATCCCAAAAGCCGTCATCTATATTTCACATAATGAATATATATATATATATATTTTTTTTTTTTTTCTATCAAATCATCTATTTTTTTGTTTGTACAATGATAAAAAAAGAAAATCTTTTGACACTTGATTGTTCAGATTCAGTTTGTTTTAACTTTCTGAATGTTGCATCCCTACACTCCCACTGAGTTTAAATTTTTGATCAGTATGCCTTTATAAATAGTTTGAAATATTTTTATGTTTTGCAGTTTTTCATGTAATTATTACATTTGAGAAACAGATTAAATCTTTTAGCTGCCACAGCTTTGTTTGAATTGACTCCTTCCTTGAGGGTTTTGAACATAAATTGACACGTTAAGTAATATAACATATTAGCAGGTAACAGCGATGTTTTATTTTATAAATAATTTGTCATGATTGAAAATCTGCTAAATCTTCAAACTTCAATGTTAAACAAATGTTCTATATTTACTCTTGCAAAATTTGTTCTGTCTCTTTAGTTAACTTTTTTATTAATATCATTTTACAATTTTTTTCAACTTTGTTTTATACAAAAAGAAACTTAACTGCAATTTGTTTGTGCTGTCTAATAGTTTCAAAATCGTATCACAAAACACCACATAATATTCAGTGATTCCTGAATCACTGCATTTTTTACTTCAGACATCAATGTAATTATCCAGTATTAACTGACTAGCAACATAAATTCCTGTTCATATTAGTATCATAAATTAGATTGTCAACAGCATTTCTATCTTAACATAAATTTCACAATGACTTAAGACACAAAACTCAAACCTTATGTTTATTAGATCAGAAGTCAATTTATTATTATTAGAAGAATTTGTTAGTCCCTCTCTCATTGTCTGCATTAGTTAGAATCCTTTTTATTGTAAAATATATTGGTGATCTGAAAACAAAGTGTGAACACTGAACTCTGGTGAACTTCATATGATACTTTATTCAGTGTGGGTTTCTGACCATTTTTCCACATCCCATGTATTTGCTGTTAATTTATTTATGTTAAAATTAACAGCACTGGTCCCCTGCCTCGTTTTTTCACAAGGAATCAGTTTAATATCAGACCATATTCACACGGACCAGTGGAGTTATGCAACAAAACGAAAAAACATACGACCGGCAAAACAAAAAAAACTGGGTTATTTTTAAATATAAAAACAAATGTAAATCCAGTGTGTGGTAGTAACTTCATAAGCAGCATCCCTGTATCGTCATGCCAACAAAACAACAAGAGTTACATCCTTTCTGCCCCTAACACACTCTGGTCATCATGATAATGTTTAAACGTGACTTTAAAACAAGATTTATCACAAAAACAAGTAAAAGTGCATAAAAAATACAACTCACCATAATGCGGTATCAGTGGTTGTTTCTCTGAAAAGAGACTTGGGCAGTTTTAAAGGTTTATTTTCCTAATTAGATAATTGGTTGCATGTTATTATAGAGCAGGGATTTGGTGTGTGGAAAACAGCTGCATGATAAATCCATATTATCAGTATGACTCCTGGTATTGTACATCGTAAGTGGGTAAATACTGTAGGCAATAATTACAGCTGTCTTCTTCTTGGAAGTTGTAGACCAGGGATCCCCAAGTCTAAGCAATGAGGGCCAGTATCCTGCAGGCTTTGATTATTTTCCTGCTTCAACACACATGACTAAAATGAATTAACAGGCCTCTGCAGAACTTTGCCATTCTGAGGAAGAAGTTGGAAAATTTTAATCAGCTATGTTGGAGCAGAGACACATCTAAAACTGCTAGGGAACCGCAAGGATTTGTAGACCCGTGTTGTAGACTCTTCTTCCGTCTCTTCACTGGACCTTTTCCTTTTTCGCAAAGAAACTTTTCAGAGGCCTCTTGCTTTTAATCATTTAGCTAGCTTGTGTTTTTTTTATAGTGGTGATGTAGTATGTGACCAAGGCAAGTGTCTTGTCATGCGTAACGAAGGAGGTTTTATTTTTTTTTTTTTTTTGTTTTTGGGTGGGGGGTGGGTTGTTTGGGTTGGGTTGTTGGGGGGGGTTTTTTTGGGTTTGGTGTTTTTTGTGTTTTTGGTGTGGGGGAGGCGGAGTAACCGAGAGAATCCAGTGGGGGGTTGGGTGGGGGTGGTTTTGTGGGGGTTGGTGCCATTTATTTTTCAAAAATAAAATATCTTTTAGATTCAGGTGATAAGTAAAACAGAAATACAGTAAGTTATTTATTTTTTCTTTGCTACCTGGTAACAAATGAGCCACGCCCCGGTAGGGGTTTTGGAACCTTTGATCAACAGCATCTAAGGCTTGTTTAGAATATGAAAATAAGCTTAGCGCAAATTCATTGTCTCTGTTATGAAAAAAAAAAAATTCTACAAGTGCAAATATAGTTGTTCATGGTACGCTAAAACAAAATAACAAATTAGACCACAATTTGCCTTTTCAATGCTTGTTTCTCAAATTAAATAATAAGGCAACAGAGTTTCCCACCTGTAATAGTTTTGGTTTACAAAACATTTTCAGCTCCAGATAGCTTGCAGTGT
The DNA here is from genome assembly GCA_028564705.1 of Apricaphanius iberus. Lineage (NCBI taxonomy): Eukaryota > Metazoa > Chordata > Actinopteri > Cyprinodontiformes > Aphaniidae > Apricaphanius > Apricaphanius iberus. Next base: position 232,152 of record JAPXFQ010001855.1, read on the forward strand.
GCGTATGGTGGTTGCAGCACTAACAACTGCCATTACCAACGTCCCAGGGTAAACATCAGTAAAATACTGAGGTAAACAATAGCCCCTAATGTTAGTCTTTAATATTTAAACCGAGCAGTCATCCAGAAAATGGACTCTGGCTTTGGAGCAAAGAAACTAAAACTTGCAAAGATGCTGGCTTGCCCTTTTATTGGAGCACTTGATCTTAAATGCCTTCTAATGGGTACTGAGAGGAGTAACTTTACTTCTTGATTTGATGGTAATTAAAATGTTCTCAGCAAGGATGCCACAGCCTTGGTGCCGAGCTGAGACACTCCATAAAACCGCCTCACATATTTATCACCTCCGCCATCAGCTCCCTCTTCCCAAAAGCTGCGGCTGTTCAACTTTTTGTTGCATCGGCAAGACACCATGACAAGAAATGGATTGCGGCGCTTTCCCGCCCCAGTAAACAGGCTTCCTGCTTGTGAAGGTATAGATGGGTTTGATATAGGATCCTGTTTAACCCAGAAACGACGGCGCGGCCCCTGGGACAGTCCATTCCTCACGCTGCACATCCATCACACGGGGCAATCGAATGGATGGGATACGGGGCTTCCCCCAGGGAGGGCGACGAAGAGCCAGAAAGAGGAGCTGTAGAGGGAGTCAAAGGAGGCGAAGGGTGGCGGATTCACCCAGGCGCCTGGGTGAAGGTAACAACAGGCCCGCCTACAGCATTTACCCACTTACGGTGTACAATTTTAAACAGCCTCCTTTGTCATGCTCTATCATGCTGCGAGCGCTAAACAGGAGACAGAAGATCCATGGGGGATCGAGGTGGAGCACTGGGGAAATCTTCTATTTAAGCATGAAACACAGGATCCAGATTGGTTTAGTCGTGCTGGATTGGTAGTGGTGAGGAATTCTGTGCTTTTACTTGCTTATTTTCTTGTGCCAGGCCTTGTAACAGCTTTTTTTTTGGGGGGGGGGGGCATAAAGCTCATAGGAGTGGTATTAAAAAGCAGATAAAAGCGCTTTGCATAACTCAGTGCAACAGCAGGGTTCTTATCTGCCCTCAGTGTTTTTTGTGTTGGGGGTGATGCACAGAATAGTAATAAAGCTATCTTCAAATATTCTCACTGACCTTTATAGATTTAAACGAAATACTGGTTGCACAACTACTGGGTCCTCAAATAATCCATTTGAAAAGGAATGATACTGAAGTATCTTTTTAATACATACTTCATTTCTTAAAATAGATTTTTGGGAACTTCTATAAAAAAAATCATTACCAAAGTTTACTGCTGAATAACTGCAGCAAAGAAGAGCCAATCTAAATCATAATCAGTAGTTTAGGAATGATGCCAGACAAAAAAAAAAAAAAAAACTTGTTTGCAAAGGGAAACTCTGCTGATTGAGGTTATCAGCAACAAACACTTCAGATATAAAGCAGAGGATTAAATATGTGTAAAGGACATAGTGCCCACAAAGCACAGTTGTGATATGGGCCTGTTTTTCTTTTAAAGATTTTGAAAGAAACGTTCGAAAGTGTGAAATTAATGATACTAATTTTATGTATTTTTTTGTCTTAAATGAACTACAAACTTTTAGCATTTTTATCCTTTTATTCTCTTATATTTTTCTTCCATTTCTGTTTACCTTACAGTTCCTGAAGTGCTTCCAAATGGAAGTCTAATGGCCTGTATTTATATAGCGCTTTACTCAATCCCTATGAACCCAAAAGGACACATTCACACACTGATGGTAGACAATATTCATGTTGTTTGATGCAGAGCTACATTTTGGCTATGGAAATTCAAGGATACCCTTAATTTAGAAAACCACCAAGGTTTTCCAAATTAAGGGTTTAAAACAGAAAAATACCTGCTCGGTGCTTCTGGGTTATTATTGAGATTTTAGGAAAAGTGTGAGAATGATTAGAGATTTCTTTAGTTGGTTTAAATAAAAAGTAATGCAGCTCTACCCCTCCATCATATGTTGCAGCAGACTGCTGACCAGCTGGCTAAATGCAGACTCCAACACTTTTTGCTCACCAACAAGAAAGACGAGTTTGGCTGTTTGGAAATATTTATGGGCGTCAGACACAAGCACAAACAAAATTCATCACTCTTATTGAGGTTGTAGGTTTGTATTAAACACAAAAAAATTTTTAATTCTTAAATAATAAAAATAATATTTTAGGTTATTTTAGCAGCAATATGAATAATTATCTAAACTGTTCTTTTTATCTAGGTTTCCCAAAAAAAAAAGGATTTTATTTTATCCGCCAGTAGCAAACCATTGCATTCATCCAAAAAAATGTAAGCCTCGTTTTTTTTCTTTTGGATCACAAGTGCACACACAGCAGAAGAACAAAAGAACACATCTTACAGCAAAAGGATGGGCATCTGGTGTCCATGTACAGGTCAGCAGCTGTTTCCATCCCTGTCCGCCAGGAAAGTTTTTATTCTATATCGTCAATAAGACTATTGTATTTATGAGGTTCCTACATACATAAAGAGTCCTCTGTTTGGTTTTATCTTTTTAAAAATAAAAATGCGTCTTTGGTATCTGTATCTCTATGGTTATCAAAGCACCATGTGGTTTAAAATGTTATAGCAGAAAGATTGGAACCAAATTTTATTGGACAGGTGACAACTTACTCTGAAGGGGAGCGGCTGTAATAGCTCATCTGATTGGCTGGGATATTAATTATGCACTTGGCTTCCCTTGACCATCTCTGTCCCCCCACCCCTCCCGACTTTGCGCCTGACTCTCCTCTGAGTGCTCATTAGTGAAATGGATTACTAATGGATTATTAATCTAAGAGGAGGGGAGCTTGAAGCGACCTAGCTGTGAACACCTGGAAAGCAACAGTAAATAGCAGTTTACACTGACAAACACACACACAAATTAACCTACCCCCGTGACCGTATTCCCACATACATGTGCACACGCTGGCTAGGCGTTAGTCACAAACCTTTAGAACGAAAATAGCTTGACCATTTGATTTATCGTTAGCCCGGTAAACATAACGGATGCATCTAATTAGCCGTAATTGATTGTAGTGCCATCTTCAGGTTCTGCAGTTTTTGGCCTCCGAATATACGGCCTCTGCCACGTCCTCTGCTTTCAGCCCATACCAGCAGCAAACTAATAGCTCCACATGCTGAAGTACACTCGAGACACGGCATAGATCTTCCTCTGCAGCCGAGGCGCCATTGCATAAACTTTTGTCACTTAATTATTTCTCGAGAGAGGCAATTAGCCATCTTGCATCAGTTACGGCTGCACGGTTTGAAACATGCATGCGTTCATAGTCATAGACAAACACAGAGGCATGCATGGCTCCACATATGGTAGAAGACTGCAGGTGTTACCCCTATACACACATTAGAAAACGGACTCCACAGATAAAAGTATCCCTAAAAAACTAAACAAGGAGGACATATTTAGAAATCTAATTGAATAAAATAAATGCTTCTATTTTTTATGCAGAGCAAACCACAAATTCAAATCTAAGTACGTATTCTCCATATCAAAGAAAGACTTCAAAGGAAAACATTGTCCATTTGGGGTTTGTTTCTTTAAAAATAATCAGTGGTTTATGCAAAACAATAATAATAAGATAAATCAACACAAGAGAAAACTCAGAGTGTAAAAATGTTCCAGCTTCTTCTGGGTCAGGTGGTGGCTTTAACAGACAGTAGCCAGTAAACATAGACAGCTTTACTTGTGTTTTGCCCTCTAAAGTATCAGTAGTCTTAACTACTTCATGGAATGCCAGTGAGGCCAATCAAAAAACAAAACATTTTCACACTTATATCATTACAACCATATACTGCCACTTTGGTTTTAAGTGTTTTCATGGTTTGGCCCCTGCCTGTCTTGCTGAACTTCTTTCGCCTCACCTTCCCTCGCTGGCACTCAAGTCGGCTGATCAGCTTCTCCTATCTAGCCCGACTTTGCGCTGTAAATCCTGGGGAGAAAAGAGCTTTCTCGGGTTGTGCATCAAAGATCTGGAATGCTCTCCCACTTCACATCCCTCAGGCTCCATCCGTCACTATTGCAAAGACCCGGCAAAAAGCCCGTTATTTCTCAGTTGCATTTGGTTCTTAATTTTGTTTTATCTCTATATTTAAAACATTTTTCTATGTTTGTATGGATTTTTTTGTTGGGTTTTTATTGTATTTTGACATTTTATTTTTTTGTCATATTTTTGTGCTCTGATGACTGTGAAGCACTTTGTGCAATCGCTTTTTGCTTCCCAAAGTGCAATATATCTAAAATGGTACGGTACGGGATTTTATATCCTGCAGATTGTTTAACCCTATGTAGGAAGATGCCACTCTGATGCCCCTTGATTAAATCAACTGCAACCAATTACCTTGAGATGTTTCAAGGCCCAAGAGCTTTAGTGAACATGGACACCAAAGTACACAGCAGAGAGGTTAATAATAAAGATCTGGGAAATTTTAAAGCAGGGTCAGGCTTTAAAACAAAATCCAAACCTCTAAAAATCTCATGTTCAGTCAATCGTCCAAAAAGGATGAGAGTATGACATAACTTCAGGGCATGGGGCAAGTTCCTCTGTTAAGATTTGACTCAACTTTGCTTTTTTTTTTACACCTGCTTGTATATTATTGTGTGCTGGAAAAAAACACAGCACATCACCTTGAACACACTACTCCAAAGTGTTAAAAATAGTGGTGGAAGCATCATTATGAGGAACAGTTTACTTTAACAGGGACAGGGAACCTGATTAGAGTTGATGGTAAGATGGATAGAGCTAAATACAGGGCAGTCCTGTAACTAATCCTGTGAGTGGCATCGGGAGATTTGAAACTGAACTGGAAGTAGAACTACCAAGTGATCAATGATCCTAAACATTAAGGACAGAGCTGCAACGGAATGGTTTAGATCGAAGCATACACAAGTGTTACATTACCCCAGTTAAAGTAAAGACCTGAATCTAATTAAGTATCTGTGATAAGACTTGAAAATCTGTTTTACAGATGCTCTCCGTCCAATTTGAATGAGATTAAGAGAAATGGACCAAAATGTAATTATTTGCAACAAAAAGGTGATTCTGTAAAGCATTGAGGCAAAGGAAAATATCCACACCACTCTTTTCTCTTGCGTTTTTTTCATGTCATGATGGCATACTTTTTGCTTTGAATTCCATTGAAAGAAATTGAAGTTTTTGGCTGTACAATGATATAACCTTTAAAGGTTCAAGTAGTATGACTAAATAGAAGGAAAATGGAGTACAAACTAATATCTGAGGCTACATTTGACAGCCTTCTTAAAGTAAACAAGTTTGACATTTATCTATAATTCTGCTTGTATTTTTCCAACTTGTTCGCAGGTCCTAAATAGGTTGCTCTGTTTATGTTTGAATCAGTTCATTCACTGTTTTTGCATATGACATTTATGTCCTGAGCGATGTCATTACAAAAAGAAACGACACATAGTTCTAGTTTGTCTCCACTCTTTGGGACTGATTAAATCAGTTTGCTTTTCCGAGTCTAACAGAGATACAAGGTTCCAACGATGCAAGTGAGGTCTACAGCTCTCCATTCTCTGATTAGTTACAAAGGTCTCCCTTTTGGTGTCGCTATCATGGTCAAGATACACAGCCAACAAAATTTGGCAGCGAGACCAAAGCACATGCTGCCGCGGGAGCCGCCAGCCTCTAGGTACATTTAATTTGGTGAGAAAGCGCAGACTTGCAAAAGCATCCACCTCCATATTCATCAGCCATTGTTGATTGCTGGGGTCTGGTGTTTTTAGGGATGCAACAAGGAGTGGATAAAGTATTTGAATTCCTTGCAGGACTATCAGTAAAGGTTATTAAGCCATTGTTGATGCATCCATTTGTCGTGGCTGTATCCAGCAGTGTGACATTTATCAAGTATGTCCAGTTAAATGTCACAGAGAGAAGTAGCCGCTGTCCTGTCCCTAATTAGAACCCTGAAAGTCATACTGAAAGTCCCTCTCTTCCACTCTAGGACAACTTTGATCTCTTTCTATTCCTTACTCTATCCTGTAGTTTCTGCCCCCCTCCAAACACACCCAGAGCGTTTCCCATAGCATTGCAGGTAGTGCATGTTAAGCAAACTTTGGGGTTTCAACAATTGATTATGAGATGGGGATAAAGCTCAGACAAATGGGGAAGCATGTGGGCCATCCGTCACAAATACAGGACTCATTGTTTGCAGATTTTAACCTATGGGAGAGCTAGCCTCTTCCCCAGCGGCCTCCACAAATCATAGGCAGGCGAGGGAGCGCAGCACACTCGGCAGGCCTGGCCTGGGAATAGCCTGAAAGCGGGACGGAGACTCAGCTGCTTGAGCAAAGTGCCAAGCTTGTACTACTTGCACTCGCTCCCAGCGCACCAGCCCCAGTTTTACTGGCATGAAATTGATTTTTTTGCAAGATTATGGAGGGTGAAATGAAAATGTATATGCAATTAAAATGATTTGGTATATAAAAATCTAAAGAAATAATCAACCAAAAATCAGACATATTTTCTGATAGTTGACTAAACTCAAATTAGATGCTTCTGGACAGCTGGGTAAAAAAAATTTTCTGTTCAAGTATTTTCTGTATGATTCACAATTCTTGAAGCATAAGCTAGCTTTTGAATCTGAAGAGCAATATCTGGCTTTTTTTAGTAATTTGGATAATTTAGATCTTCTTAGATCAAGACTTTGATTTGAACAATAGATTAACCCATGCTGAATACAGATGTGTTAAACTGTTTCTGGTCTGTGACACCTTCATCATATTTGGCAACTAAACCACAACTACATATACAGTTTAATAAACTTATAAAAAAGGGTATTGAGACCAAAAATAAAATGTCCTTCTGTCTTTTTATTTGAATGAGTTGGCATATTTATTCACTGATTCATTCACGATGTGTATTATGAGTGAGTACAACATCTATTTCAATGCATTGATGTTCAGATAAGGATGATTCAAATCACTTAACAGACTTGAAATCGCAAATATTATTTTTTCAAATAACTTGGACAAAAGAAATACCATATGACAGCTGTGTAAATCTTAGCGGAAGTATTTGTAAGCAAGGCACGGTACCATCCAAAAAAGAGAAAACTGCTGATCTTATCTGTGAAAGATTTGCACTTGACATAGTCTTGCACTATTACAATGGCCCAGTTAAAATGGTAAATGGCCTGTAATTGTATAGCGCTTTATCACATCTAAAGAACCCCAAAGCATGTCACACTACATTCAGTCATTCAGCCATTCACGTACACATTCACACACTAATGATGGCACGATACATTGTAGCCACAGCTGCCCTGGGGCACACTGACAGAAGCAAGATCTGAAAGGTTTTTTCTTTTCCATTTAACCTTACAGAATTGTAACTTTGATGCAAACAATATGGATAAAGCACAGTTTTGATTCATTCTTGATAAATTAATGAATTTAAGTCTGCTATTTTGGTGTTGCTAATGGTGTATGCTGTTATAGCTTCCTGCGCCTGCTCCTGCTTTCTGTTTTAGAAGCTTGGACCCTTAATACTTGGAGCCCACGAACTCACGCAGAGTGCTGCTACGATGCGACCCACTCCATCAACCACCAGCCATCTGCCCGTCTCCTATTTTTTGACTTGCTCTCAGGTTATATAACGTTACTTGGATATGAAGATTATTTTTTGGACTTGGACCTGGCCTGTAGGACCTACTGAACTGACTTGGACTCAGCTTGGACTAATCCTGTGTGACGTGGACTTGCACTTGGACTTGAACACTAAGAACTTAAGAGTCACTGGGACTTAAGATATGTAATTTGACTACAACACTGCTGAATAGCGTGCAGCAGGAATGGGCATTATGGCATACAAAACACAGAACGTAACCCAAGCAGCAGAAAACAGAGGCTTTAACTCTAATAAATTTTGACCAAGTACTACACTAAATGTGAAGAACAAAATTTAAAAAAATGAAACAGTTTCAAATACTTTAGTGTTTTCAGATTGTCAGCTGTCCAGATACATTTAATGCTTTTATATTTACTTCCAATGACTCCTTTCACTCACTTTTAATAAGAGTTTCTGACAACTCATGTTAGACTTTTGTGTACTATGAATTGTTGCTCATTATAATCGCCTGATGAACCTGGCACTGAGTCCAGTTTTTAATAGTTTTTCTGTGCAACATTTAATTACTGTTAATTATTTTGGCACTGTATCGAGTTCAGTGCGTGCCGTTAAGAATCGCTCAGTTGCTATTCCACGCACGGCTTTGACACAACTCTGAGCAAACAACATAGGTCACCTTTGTTTTTTTAGTTTTTGCAGTTGGTGTGAAATCCATTGCTTGTGTTGGATTCCAAAAAAAAAAGTTTATCTGTTCTTTTCAGTGGTTTTGTTTGAATTTTTGATGTTTATTTTGGCTGTGAGAGCTTTGAACAAAGCCCAAGCTGTGTAAAGCCCAATACAAGCAAAAACAGAATCCCCCTTTGAAAAACTCTACATGGAATGTGGAATTTTACATTACTGATTTCTGAGTCACTCTGGGATTGAATAAAATCACAGCATCGTGAATAACACACCTTATGACCTTTTTGCAGAGGGAGAAAACAATAAAGAGAGCAATTATAAACAGCAACAATATTTCATAAGTAGTTCTGTACACAGCTTAGATTGGATTCAGTTATTCAAAAGATGTCTGGAGTGTCGAAGGAAGGGAACAAAGGTTCATATAGGGTTCTTAATGGTAGAGCATGTTGCATTAATGTGTGGTGAGCTAACCCAGTGCTGAGTATCAGGAGACCTCCTACCTGCATGGAGATGGAGCCAAAAACAGAGCCTTGGGCTCATGGGAGAAATAGCTCTGAAGCCTGAGATTGATGATAGTTCGGTTGTGTGTGAGTATGTGCAATATATGAAGCTATTAAATAGATTCCATACGTGTTTATTTTCATTAGGTTGACAGGTAGAATGCATGACTCAACAGTGAGTCTTTATAATGAGTTTTCTGTTGTTGTTTTTTTCTTTGTGGTAAACACTTGCATGAAGAAATACACATTTAAGAAATCTATGTATAAGTATGCACCCAATTCCCCAGATCCCACAACTTCTTTCTGTTTTTTTACGTCATTTAATTTCCCCTCACTCGTTCCCTACTGATTTCTTCCTGTTTCCTGACTGGCCCCTGGCCCTGAGGTTCCCCTAACTGAATCTTGTGCTTTCAGCCGTCTATAGGGGCCCACCTGCCATAACGCAAATAATGCATTGAATTCCTCTGCTTTGGAAGAAAGGTGATAATGCCTTTCTGGGGCTGTCGCGTCCCTAAGGAGCAACGCAGCGTCGCGCAGCGCGGTGTCGAGCAGCATGTGAGGGAAGGTTTGCATAACCTTTTGATAAGCACATACAGTACCAAAGTAAACACTCACACTAAAATGCATATGTGGCCTATTCAGTGAATACCTGCAGCCTGCAAATATTTTGTGACGATTTTGTGATGATATGACAAAATGTTGTCATCTTAGAAAAGCAAGTGAATAATAAACTGATAATTAAGTCATTAAAGTCACTAAAACAGAGGACAATTAAAAAGCGAAATAATACGCTAATACTAATATGCTTTACAACGCTTAACACCAAATAATAAAGAATGAACTAATACTGGCTTCTCATCTGAAATTGACACTTTTGCATGGTGGAGGGATTTGATCCTGATAAATACTGTTAGGATCGCCAGTGACAAATTAACCAAAGGGAAGGGTCAGATAAAGTATGGTTTTATGATTTTAGTGAAGTCACAGACTTTGAAAAATAAAAAACTTGGATTCAACCTGGATTAGGGAGTCTGTGACACTCTTGTGAAGTTAGACCTGGTGGTTGAGCCCAACTCCTGGGTCTTACGAGGGCTCAGCCTGAACAAGGTACAGGAACACCTTATTTACCATGTCTGGGGAGCAATGTGTGGGTTGGGTGCATTATGGTCCTTGTGTGTCCAAAATAAAAACTGTGTCCACATGTTCTTCACAAAATTTAGCTTGTTCGCATTAAGGACTGGACTCCACCAGTCAAATCCCAGTTAAATCATCAGTTTGGGTTTCATCATACAGTTAATTTCTGGGGTGCATTTGCAGAAAATAGCTGTGTGATAAAACACAAACTAATGACTTAACCGGGATTTATACCACAACATTGTTGATGCCAGTACTGTATGTTAACCACTCCACCAAAGCAGAACCTTTGCTTTGTAATGACAAGCAGGCAATCGGTTTACTAAACCGAGGGTACGGATTCGTAATCCGTACCCTCGGTTTAGTAAACCGAGGGAACGGATTCTTTCTTCTCAAAAATTATTTCTGCACTTGTCCCCTGGGCACTCTGTACATCTATAAACCAACTGCACATAAAAAATTCTCATATAGTGATACGGTGTTTAATTTTTGAACATTTATCATATTCTCAACGATCTAGAGTAAAATGCTAAAGGAACCATATTCTCTTCAATAGAGCGGATGCATATTTTTTGACAATGGGTACTTCATGACCTTTATGCAAAGACGAAAGGATTTACAGAAATGGAATTTCCAAATGACATGGAAAGGAATGTGTTTCTTGAAAAATAAGGCAGAAGCTATTGCTTTTCATTGCTTCTGCACATATGAAAACGTCTTTCATGTGAGCCAACCCCATACCGATGTTACACCCTTTGAGGTTGTAGACAAAGCTTCAGATACACACACACACACACACCTATGCAAATTATTCATCAACAGCCTCTGATGAATGAAGCATAGCATCACAGATGACAGAAGGTATATTCCCAACTAAGCCTACTTTTCTTTATTTTAACCTAATCAATGTTTTCCAAGTCTTTCAAACTGAATCCTGTAGGCATGAGGACATTTTCGTTCAGATATAAGACTCAGCAGGGAGCCTATGTTAACAAAGCTACAGACTAGAAGTGGCGAAGGAAAGAAGAGCAATTGAAACAAAGATTGATGTTGATATGAAAGAGACAAGATGTGGCTAAACCCAAATAGAACTGATCAATGAGCTCCTAGGAAGCTTCATGCTGGGAATATGGCAATACTTTTCCTTGTGCTACATCCTTCTTTTTCCCCTCAGAATATTTACTTTTTTTCAGGCACTCCAGAAGTTTGCCAATCCTCTCTTTGCAAATTTATCCTCTGGTGTTTTCATTACTTATTAAAAGCTGTCAAGCCACGGTTGGCCATCACTCCATCATCCCCAGGAGTTCCCACATTTGGTCCAGGCCTGAGCAGAGTAGGCATAACACATGCCATCCATTAGGCAAAAATGGTGTGGGGGAATTCTGTGGAATATTCACTCAGTCTCCTACTTTTATAAATTATCATATTACTAAAGAGGCCCATTTGCTATGTATGGTTTGTTGCCTGGGAGCTCCTCCTAATAGCCGTCTATAAAGCAGGAGGGGGGCTTTGGACTCTGATGTATGCTGGCCAGACACTACTGTCAGTGGTAGACCAGGCCATAATTTATCATTTCATTCTTTTTTTAAGAACTCTTCCAGATGAGGAATATTAGCAAGCATATTTGGCACAGATAAGGTCTAAAGTAATTCAATGCGATATACTTTGCTGACACCATGCTGATATGGGTGTCATTGAGGACGGTGGTGGAGGGGGTGGGGTTTGACTGGATTGGATTGGTGCTCAGGTTCTTAAGTTGGACGGTCAGAGAAAATACCAACACAATATGCCGTGGTCAATTAGCGTGTGCCATGTAGGCACACCTCGGCCATACATCATCTGAGAGGATTTAAATCGAAAAGGTGACGTTTGCAAAGGGATGACGTTTTCAGCCAGCTGAAAATGCATTCCTTCCTTTCCTTTTTACATTGCTACACAGAAAAAAACATTTGCTGCACTTTCAGGATACAAAACTGTTAATGAATTATTCTAAGTGATTCTAAGCTCTTTTATTTATGAACTATTTATATTTATACCAAGGAGCCTTTACTGGATCACAGCTGCTAATGCCAGTTTAATCTTTAATTTTATATGACAAACCTATCTAAACCCCTTTCAAACGGTACTTTGTAAAATATAATTGATCTAAATGGTCCATCCATCCATCCATCCATTATCTTAGCTGCTTATCCAATTCAGGGTCGCGGGGGCAGCTGGAGCCTATCCCAGCAGTTAACGTAAGGCAGGGTACACCCTGGACAGGACGCCAGTCTGTCGCAGGGCCAACACAAAGAGAGACGGACAACCATTCACACTCACACTCATTCCTAGGGACAATTTAGAATGATCAATTCACCTATCATGCATGTTTTTGGACAGTGGGAGGAAGCCGGAGTACCCGGAGGGAACCCACGCATACACGGGGAGAACATGCAAACTCCATGCAGAAAGACCCTGGGCCGGGATACGAACCCACGACCTTCTTGCTGCAAGGCAACAGTGCTAACCACTGCGCCACCGTGCAGCCCTCTAAATGGTCCATGACACTTAAAATAAAACACAGCACGATCAAACAAATAATTTGAAGGGCCTTAATCATGCAAAATCAAGTTTATGGAGTTTTCAGTCATCTAGCAATGCAATTTTATCATTTAAAAAAAAAACACCAGAGAGGTTTTTGGCCTTATTCATGCATGTTTGAGTAATCCTCCTTAATCCTGCTCTCTGAGCAGCTGCCCCACCCTCTCCTAGAAAACGACTGAGTTCAACCTGTGACATCACTAAGTGAAAACAAGGTAGTACTACGGGTGTCTGCACCGCCCCTGCAGGCAGAGCGGCTTACCTCTGTTAGAGTTCCAAACACACCCTCCTCCTTCTTAAAGGTAATGGCTGCTTCAGTTTTTGGCATCTTGAAACCCTTTTTTTGTTGGATTTTTTAATTTCTCTGTGAAAATACCAATTATGCTGCATGGATTACAGGATTTTATTCTATATTCCTAAAGAAAAGCAGCTGGATCAAAGAACAAAGATGCCTGATGGACAGAGAAGTAGCTAAATGCTAATGCTAATGTGTGTTCCCTGTTTTTTAAGACGCCTATGTGATCTTATAACAGTATTGTGTGGTTGATTAATTGATCTGTAGCATCTCAGAATCTTCAGTAAACTTTTCAAATTCACTGTCAGAATACTGTTTTAGACAAAGCTCAGCACTGGTTTTCTCAGTCTGAGCTGCAGGAGTCGGGATTAAAAAGAAACAAGCCGTTTTACTTCGTGGTCCAACATTAACTACAGGATACACGTTAAATGTTATGAATACTGTATAACAGCAACCGTAACATTTTATCATATATATGTCCATCCTCAGGAGTTGAAAGCTGTAAAATAGCATGATATAGTCACTTTAATATAATGCAGACAGAGTAACAAAAACCTACATTTTCTCTTTTTATAAATTAGGAATCAGATAAGGGGTTTTTGTGCCCTTTTGCACTGTCCAGCAACAATTGTATTAAATAACTTAATCTATTGCATATCGAATCCAGTTTATAACTCTTGTGTGTAATTTTTTTCATGAAGTTTGAAGTATCATAAGTAAAAATAGGGTTAACCCTTACGTTGTCCTACATGTGGGACATTTGCAATAAATGAAATAAACAGATGATGGATGAGTCCATCAGTTTTCAGTGTGACGGCCAAGCCAGAACGGCATACCCAAGGACTGCAAGGTCAAACCAACGACAACATTCTTCGGATTTGCAGCTGTTACTAAGTGGAGGAGGAGGCTCAAAGTTATCTACTTTTCGAACTATTGATGTTCATAAATACAGTCAAAGGATAAAGCTGTAAGAAGCTGTTTAAAATAAAACTCAACTGCCCGTGTTGGCTGTTAATTTAAGGTATTTCAACAGAAATTCCAACTTCAGTGTATACTTGTTCTTTTTGCTAATTTGTTTCATATTTTGTAGTTTTGGTAACTTCGATAGGATGTAAGTTTGTACCCTATTTTAGTGGAATTATAAAAGAAACCACATGCGTTCTCAGATGTATGAGAAACTATATATATATATATATATATATATATATATATATATATGCACTATTGATGATTTCTATGATAAAACATAGTAATAAGCAGCCATTAGAAGAGATTACATCTCTCCCTGCACCAAGATACATGTATGTTCAAGTTCTACATTCTTACAATAAACTATATCACTTTATTACTGTGCAGAGTCTGGATCAGTTGCTGTTGCACAACACAATTGTTTGGCACACTGAGCTGTACTCAGACAACAGGACACTCGGCTCAAATTAAAAAGAACAGAACTGAGGTCAGTCGCAGTGGCTCCCACAACTGTAGGAATCTGTTCTGGATATATTGGTTTCAATTTCACACCTCTCCTCTCTTAATGCATGCTGTTTCGCTGTGCTCCTCACCTTCTGCGCACACACACGGTCCCAAACTGTCAGTTTTTATGATGGAAAATACGTTGTCTGGATTCTTCTCCCATGTTTCTTTTTATTTTCAATCTTTACATACGTTTTCCTTTAAAGTTTTGATTTAAATGACTAAAAGAATTACTAGGAAATACGTCTGTGTCATCTAAAATAATAATAATCTAATTTCCCACTCCATGCAGTTATTTCAGAGACAAACTGCCACCTGCTTGAGTTCCATTTAAATGCTAAATCAGACTTTACTAAACTAATTTCTTGACTTTAATTATGACTTTTACGCCTGCTGGATTTCCTTCATTTACATTCTCTTTCTCTTCCACCTCCTCATCTTCTCTCATCAAGCCTTTCAGACAGCCTCCATCTCCAGAGCTGTCTGTCATCTCATTGCAAAGTGTACAATGACCCACAGGCTTTGAATTTAAACAAGGTTGAGAGTCTGACAGGCCTGAACCACACCCAGCCATATGGTGGCATCTCTGATCGAAAGATGGAGAAAGAGGGAGAGAACAGGAGGGTATCGGAAATGGATGAGGAAAGCTTATGCTGCAGAAATAAGGAGAACGAAAGAAGGAATGAAATGGACAACAGAGCTACTCTGGTAGATAAATTAAAGTATCTTATTCATCCAGGGGTTGCTAGGAAGAGAAACACGGAGTAGCAAAACGTTGAGCATTAATCTGGCACAGGATGCTGGACTGAGGCGGGAGGAAAGGGCGGTCGCAGGTGCTCAACACAAGGACTCACCTGGCAGAAGAATGTGGCTTAAAAGAGCAAAGGAGTGGAGCAAAAGCACAGAGGGGGAGAGAGATTGATGCCATCTTACATAGATGATAAAAATAAAACAAAGCAAAGAGATATGGTCCAGCTTTTGCCTTTTCTCTCGACAACAGCGGTCATAATTCAATCCAAATGAACAGAATGTTAATAAAAAAACACTATTTTACAAAAACATCTAATAACGAACATGTAGTAATACATATGTTTAAACAAAAGAATGCTTTAGATTGATAGATACCATTACCTTTCATTTTAAGCTTATGGAATCAATGCTGCTTTGTTTATTAAGTGAATACTTTTATATTACAACTCCAGCTATTCCTCTTCAACAACATGAACAAAGATTTTTTTTCATTTAATTAATCACACAATTTTTATTTGGTAGTATGTTTAATAATTAACAGATAACTTCCAATTGTTGTTTTTATTTTAAAAAGGAAAAAACATTTTGCACTGAATTATGCAAATGAAGTATTTTGTATCAAAATACAATGTAAATTGTGCATTTTTCTTAGGAGGAAATATGGCGTTAGTATTGTTGAAGCCAGATTTAATATTCAAGGTCCTTAATTTGAATAGTAATACATTTCACAAAAGGGGACAGTGTGCAACGGCTGTGGTGGTGCTGGCTTAATTCAGCAATATGCACTGGTGCATTACGATCTATACATCATTTGATCACATCTCTTATAGTCTTTTTTTTTGTAGATTTCATGGTCAAAGCTTGTTACAGCTAAAACATCTGCCACAAATTTATAGTCAAGGTATACGGAGCTAGAACGTATCTTGCAACTATTCAATTTTAAGTCTTGAGGTTTTACTACCAACAGTGACTTGAGCAATGAATGTAGCTCATATTCTATATGTTGTTGGCACCAATAAAAGGGCATTGATGCTGAGGTTTTTGCTCATATGTTATTCACATCATTAGCAGATTAACAAGAAGTAAAATTGGCCTTGGGTCTAGGTCTGTTCCCATGGTGCAGCTTGTGATCCCTGCAAATAAGCTGTAAGATGAACATCTAATAAAAAAAATATTTAAATAAGGATATACTACTGAGTAAAGTCAATAAAATTAACCTTTATCACTCTGCAGTTGGACCAATGGATTGGTTAAGAGACATAAAGGAGGTTAAAAATAAGCAAAAAAGCAGCAAAAGCATGTTTAAAAAGGACAGAATACAGGCAACTCTAGACTGGCAAAGATACATTAAGTGCTGAGGGCCAGATGAAAGGAGGGGGAGAGGAGAGGTAGTAGAATATAGGAGAGGACACAAAAGGGAAAGGTAGACAAGAAATACTGGTCTGGCGCGGACTGGTGGAGCCTGGGTGTCGTAGTAGTCTCAGCGGGCCTAGGGGTGCAGACGGTCTTACGGAGGGGAGGAGGAAGCAGAGATCAATTCTGTCAGAACTGGGTTCATACCCCCGGGGCCATAGAACTGGGCTGGCCCGCGGAGATACTAGAGGGAAGTGCAGTGGTCCTATTTATATAGTTTCATTTTGAAGTTAAGTGTTACAGAAAGAAAAAAGAAGATACACTGTAAGAGATGAAGACAAAGTTGATAATAGCGCATGTTTGAACTTCAGAGCATGAGAAAGATCTGTGCAGGAATATTTGCTCTCATAAATCAGTCAGTAAAGGCCTGTAGCCTGCAGACATAGGCACACTGAGCACTAAGCATCCTTTTGTCATTGCCGGGAAGAGTCATAACACCCAACGGAGCAACGGAGGCAAGATAGAGACAAAGACGGGAGAGAAAGAACAACCCGGTCCTGCCTTGTCCCCAGCACCCAGGGAAATCTCCAACTCCAAGGTTAATTAAGCACTGGAAATGAGATCAAGAAGCTTTCGCTTTCCGACTCATTAACCAATTACAACACTCCTTCAAAACAGTTGAGCGCTCATCTCAGAGTGCACAATAATTGTCTGCAAATGAAGATCAAATATCAGATTGTGCAGAAAACTAAGACTTGCTTTGGTAAAAAGCCACAAGCACAATTGTGGAGGTCCAAACAACAAGCCCAAACTGGAGCAATCAACAATTACCTCCATATCCAGGGGTGCTGGTATGACATCCAATTATTTTCTTTTTGGGATATTAAAAAGACTGGCAAAAATATAATTAAATTAGTTATTTTAATTAAAGCCTCTATCCAGTTGTGTATAATTGCTGATTTTGAAGCAGAAGAAATAATTCGCCTTTTGCAACCTGTGGAGGTTCCGACTTACCCCTACTTTCCACGGGACACATAAGTGTAATGTAATAGAATCCTTTTACTAGCTAATACACCAGCGCGTTCCTTCGCACCAGACGCGTTTCAGACGCGTATCGGCTGCGGAAGCATTCAATGCAGCTCGTCCCAGGAGATTAAAAAAATCACAGGACTGTGTTTGCATACAATAAAGAGTAGCATACAGGGAAAAAAGTAATCCACTTCAAAACATGCAGATATTGTGTCCATGTCTGCTCTTTTCATAATAATAATACATCAAACTTATATAGCGCTTTTATGGACACTCAAAGACGCTTTACAAATTCCATTATTCATTCACTCTCACATTCACATAATGGTGGAAGCAAGCTACAATTGTAGCCACAGCTGCCCTGGAGCAGACTGACAGAAGCGAGGCTGCCATATCTCGCCATTGGCCCCTCTGGCCAACACCAGTAGGCGGTAGGTGAAGTGTCTTGCCCAAGGACACAACGACTGAGACAGATGGATCTGGGGGCTCTGGTGCTCGAACCAGTAACCCTCCGATTGCAACCCCCTGAGCCACAGTCGCCCTTTATATGTATCCCTTGTAAAACTGATCAGTAGTATCATACAAATGAAATAATTCTCCACTTTGAATATCAAATTACCGTGTGGGTCCAACAAATTAGACCCACAGTCCAACGACTTTAACCGTAGTGTCACAGGTAGTGATGTTTTGTGTGACGTCTCGCCCTGATTTTGTCTGTCCCAACAAGGATTGTCAAAATAATTGATACTAAAAATAGTATTTAAATTAGATATTCAGTTCCCGTGGTATTGATATTTTGGAGTCTCCTTCAGACACAGAAGTTCCCTGACAGCCAGGTCCCGTAAAGCAGCCTGGCGGATATCAACAGAGGGAGAAGCTGCCGCAACAAATTTGGCTAAGTACCGGAAGGACCAACATCGCAGACTGTATGTTGAAATTAAACAAGTTTGTAAACAATTTAATGTACTAAAAATATGTCTAGTTGTACCAACAAATCAGAGTTTGCTCATCAATTGCCTAGCCTACTGTAATCTTAGGTGTCTATTTGCATTCTCATGCTCAACAGGCTTTAATAGTGTAGGCAATTTACTATTCACACATGCAGAGAAACATGACTTTTTGGATAACGTGCTTGGTCAATTTACTTCCTCAAAGGTAGCAAATATATAGCGTGCTGCTATATATTTCGATGCTAGTCCCTTTCAGTATGTAATATATATATATATATTTTAAGATGAATCCACAATGAAAAGGGGCACAGCTTAACTTTCCTGGTGGAGGCTGCAGAGAATACTTTTTTGATTGGACTAGATATACATACAAATAGTTTTTTTTTTAATCCACTACTAGGCTCAGGCTGGTACAGAGAAACTGTTGTCATCCACAACCAAGCCATTCCAGTCTACATTTCCTTCTCCGTTTGATCAGCAAAGAAAATATGGTCCAAAGTTACCAGAGACTCTGAAGGGAACAGACTTGTTGCTGAATATATCTGTATGGATAAAGTGTTAATTTATTCAATTGAGGAGCATGGCTTCCAACAGCTTGTTATGCACCTCAATCCTAGGTATAACATTCCACCTCACAATTTCTTCATGTACAGTAAAATCCCTGCTCTGTACAATAGTATGACAATGTAAATTGTTGTTTTTAAATCCCTTTATGGTATTATGGTATGGAAGTTGAGTATTAAGGTTTTTTTTTCAGTATCAAATCGAGTTTGAAATGTTAGCATCATGACAATACTATTCCTTATGCCTTGATTTTCTCCTTCATTACCTACCCTGTGTATTAGGGGTGGAGCCAAACCTGCATATGGTATTCGGAAAGGCACAAATAACATGTTTTGTATGAATACTTATTTAGAACAAATACCTTTTTTTATTCTATTTGTATTCGGGAACAAGAAAAACGTTACATCAAAAAGCTGCATTTTCTCATGAGACCACAGTGCATGCGCCCCGGATGAGTGAGTGGGGGAGGAGGGTGGTAAAAGAGAAGACTGTCACTAATCCTCCACACAGCAACAGAAGGGCTCAGCTGAGCAAAAATAAGACATAACTGCATCACTGTTTTTGCTCAATAGGTTTTTTTTTTACCTTAACTGGGTTGCAGAGGCAGTCAATAACTTTTGTGAGTTTGATTGGGAGATTATTCCATTACACTGCATTAGTATTAACATCTGCAGTCAGGTGCTCTCATGTTTGGTCTGTTTACGTAGCTCTGTTAGCTCACTAATTTAGAAAATAGGCTTCTGACAAAGGGATGTTAACTTTTGATTAAAATAGCTTGTGTAGTTGTATCAAATTGTGTGGACTGTGGGAGTTATTTGGTACGTTTAAGTTACATTGTATTTTGCAGACAACAAGAGGTAGGCTATTGGCTAGTTATTCTTCCGATCATTTTGAAACTCCCCACATGGCTTTGGGCAACCAGTGTCAGGGATATGCTGCGTGGAGGACGAAGGACCCAGGCGCAGAATCAGAGTTCTAGGTGAGTTGATAATTTATTGGAGAGCAGCAACATAAGACGAGACGATACACACGACAGGTACGACAATGTTCCAGCGAGGACTGAAACGCTCGCTGGATCATAAATAGGGGGAGACAAGGAGGAACAGGTGAAGACACTCAGGGAACACCGGTGCAAACAATAGGAGGTGAGGAGGTTAAGACAGGACGACACAGGTGCAGATGATGATGAGGAGAGTGAGTGATTTGGGGCAGCATGACAACCAAACAGAAAAGACTGTGCCTGCCTCTGCAGAAGTAGAGATATTAAACATCTGTCAACATCTGCCATCTATAATCACGTGCACTTAAAGCATTGTCTCCTGGTACTGTCTACCAAGCATCCAAATGCCCCAAGTCATCACAACCGTGTTCTGCCCGTTAGTGTAACCATGGATGACTTAATGGCTGTTATGTAATTTTCTTTTTAATAACGTTCCTTCTTAAATGTTTATTGTTGAATTTATGGAAAAATATCAATCAATATTATATATATCCATAATTATTATAATGGATAATTAAATATAACGAAATTAGAAGTGTAGCAGGAAAAACTAAAGTTATGCCTATTTTGACTTTTTCTCAAATACAAATTTCCCCCCTCAACAAATACAGATACAAATACTGGCTACTCTGCATAGCCTTACTGTGTATATATACCCCTCTGAGTTCTTATGTCTTTGCTAGTTCGTCATTTTTGTCTACGTCTTCATTTGTCGTCTCCTATGTCTGATCTATATTCCCTGAAGATCCTTGGTTATTAACCCCACTCTGAGTGCCTGTTAAAACTGTCTTTAACCATCAACTCCTGTATGCACCTGAGTCATGACATGACAGAACGAACCAGCCACAAGGACTCATCAAACAGAGGAAAATAGTCACCTGTATGGGAACCCAACGTTTTGCCCTCTTGGAACACGTCCAGAGAGATACGAAATGGCTTTGCACTCCAGCTACTGTCATTGTCTTCGCCACCGTACCGCTCCAACATCACTCCAGGAGGATCTGATCATTTTCCTCTCGGTTCCCCTCAGGGCTTCCCCTCTCCATGGCTCTCAAGCCGCAGCATCTGCCCCTTGTCACTGCGTTTGGACCACCGACCCTAGTTGCTCTCACCAAGCTGCTCAAGTTCGTGTTCCTTACCACAGCATTGAGGAAACGTATCATTTTCCAGCTGGAAAATGATACGTGTCACAATGAGAGGTGTCACTTCTTTTCCAGAAGTGACACCTCCCCAATGCATCCCCGTTCTCAATTCCGGCACTCTAAGCTCTAAATCCCTGGGTGAACTGAGAAGTTTCAGCATTTGGTATAAGTATTTCCACTTAAGCTGTTGAATATTTCAAAGTTTAAAATCAAGGTTAATCTGTAATTATCACCATATGAACAAATTAAGGTTGAACATGAACATAAGCATGACTAACTAAACATTCTGACAAATGACTTCTAATCCTTGATGGTGCCTATTTACAATAAGACAATTTGTTCAACAACTTCACTGTGGAATTATTGTGATGTGATTTTTCCCTGTATCTGTCAGTATCTGCAAACCTAACTGCCTCCAGTGGCCCCTTCTTTCCCTGATTGTCCCCCCTATGAAATTTCTACCTCTCTGTTTTCCTCTGTACTTTGTTAGTTCATCAGTATTGTCATCGTATTACGTTGTGTATTCATCGTGTGAGTCGTTGAAGTCATGACACACGACGCCTTTATCCTCCTTGCTCTTGACTTCATATTTTCTGACTACTTGTAGTCTTTATCTCATCAGTAAAAATACTTATTTCTACTCTTAGTGCCTGGGGCCTTCAACGTAAAACCATGACGGAAATACCTTTAGAGCTGGCTCCAAGATTAAACAGTTTTTCTGACAAGTATTTTAGGGTCCACACCAGCAGGTTTTTGGATCAAATCAATAGGACAGTCATAGTCAACCACAAGCTATTTATCATTATGTACATTTCTGAGATTTATTTAGGACACTTTTATTTAAAAGATATTTCAGTCTATTTCAAATTTGCCTCCTTGTCTTCCATTAGTTACGTTAACCTTTAACATTGCATAATGTGAAATTATGATTGCTAATGCAAAAAACTTAACCTTTCAAGAGTGCTGCCTTGGAACACTTTTGTGTCTCCACCAATCTCAAAATCAAAGCTACTCCCTTGGTTCCTAGGTACAATCACCTTGTTTGCCTTTTTATTGCAGGCAATATGCAGTAGCATTGCACTCCTGGGGGCTCTTCATCAAACTCAAATCTTTTTGAATCAATTCTAGGTGGTCTGTTTATTGGTTCTGTGTTTGTGTGTAACCTGTATATATTTTAATTCCAAATACCCACCACTGTACTAACTATTCAAGATTTGATTTTCTCTTAAAATGATCTATCTTCCTTTTACTGTGTCAAGTTCAGCAGTGAGAAAACTAGTTTACATAAGTAGAAAAGGCTTTGAGTAGTAAAATTGTGAAATAATTTGACCTCCAAAGTCACCGGACCTGAACCCAATCGAGATGATTTGGGGTGAGCTGAACCACAGAGGGAAGGCAAAAGAGCCAACAAGTACTGAGCATCTCTGGGAACTCCTTCAAGACTGTTGGAAAACCATTTCGGTTGACTGCCTCTTGAAGCTCAAGAGAATGTAAAGCAGTAATCAGAGCAAAGGGTGGCTACTTAGAGGAATATACAATATAACACATGTATTCAGTTATTTCACCCTTTTTGTTTAAGTACATGCTGTATATATATATATATATATATATATATATATATACAGTATATATATGTGTGTGTGTGGGTGTGTGTGTGTTTGTGTGTGTGTGTGTGTGTGTATTATTTATGTGATGTGTAATATCTCTATAAATTTGGGAGCTAAGCTACTGAAGATACTTTTTTAGATGGGAATTGACCCAGGTGCTGCTTTGAGTTTTTATCTCAAGGAAATTTCAATCAAACGCAACTGGACTTGGTAATTTGTCTTGGAAGACGTTTCACCTCTTATCCAAGAGGCTTCATCAGTTCATGCTCGCCGCTGACCAGGCTGTTTGATTGAAATTTCCTTGAGATAACCATGACCTGGATGAATGAGAATATTCACAGGCTTATCTTTGAGTTTTTGGAAATTTACAGCTTCCCCATATTATCACAAAGAGGCATAATAATTGTGTAAATGTGAGTAATCTCTAAAAATGAAATTTTGGGCAGAAAGGTCAGTTTAGATGTTATGTAATTTTTTGATAATAATAGTACACATTTTATTTGGTTTTGGAAGACTGTTCCCTTGATTGGAATTCCAAAGCAGAAGGAATGATGGCAAATAATTTATGATAAAATGATTGATTGATTCAGCAGCTGAAATAGTTTCATAACCTTGCATATTTTTGTTCTTCAAATTACATTTAGTCTTCCTTTTGTTGGCCTAATTATCAAAACTGCTACAAAACAGCTATATGTATCACTGCACTGGATCAGTTAGATTACTGTTTGGATTAGGCATAGAGAGTTATGTGCTCTGACTAAATTTCATCTTGTTTGAACAAAGTAAAACTTACTGCATGAAAGAATTCCCACTTGCATTAGTGTATGACATGAAGAATAAATGGAAGAAGCGAGAAACTCACAATGACTCCTTTTGTATAACCTCATTTAACAATGAGGTTTGCTATACATGATTTATAGATTCCAAATGTGTACGAATGGGCAGATGGAGAGTGCCGCATTCCATTTTCCTATCCAGACTGAAAAAAACATGCATGAGTAAAAAAGGATGTGGATTTAAATAAAAAAGAAGGGGGAAACTGCAATGTAAAAGACAGAGAGATGTACCAGATACATTCACCGTTGCTTCTTGCCCATAGCTCTCCTGTTGTTCATTTGTCTCAATTAGCAAGTGTCCATTAGGCTTGTACAGTCTGTAAATTTATCGCACCCACCATCCATTTCTTTTACCTTTTCTATTTTTCTTTTGCACTGCATCCTTCCTTGTTCATTGAGTAATATTTACAAGGTAAGTAAAATACATGTATCTTGTGCTGATTCAAATTTATTGAGACTGAGACATTTACAGAGACTTGCTTAAAAGGACTATATCATGCTATTTTACAGCTTTCAACTTCTGGGTTAGACATATATATGATAAAATGTTACTGTTTGTGTTCTATAGTATTAATTTTACTACGAGGTAAAACGGCTTGTTTCTAGTAACCCTGCCTTCTAGTAACCCCCCCCCCCCCCCCATCTTCACACTCTGCTCCTCTCTTGTGCAGCTGCACTGTATCAGAAAAACAGGCTGAGCCTCATCCCGGAGTCCGACAGTGAATTTGAAGTTCACCAAGCACCACAATGGAACTGTGCTTTTTAGGCGGCAGGTTTTTTTTTCTATAAAATACTCAATTTTGATATCACTAGTTCAAAATGTTGTAGTTTTAATATGTTTATATATAAAGGTATATTGTAAATGAGAAAAATCATGATCCAAAGTTTGTGATGGGAACAAATTCACACATCTAATTTGCATATTAATACGTCATCAGCAATTTTTGTTTGCAATAATTTTACGGGCCTTTATCTTTTTTACAAAGTTTAAAATTTACTTTATTTTGAATATTATTATTTTAATTTTCTATATAGGCCTATGTATTTTCTACATATGTATTTTTAGTATTTATTGCCATTGATTTCAAGAATAGGTGGACTTATCCGTTTATTTCCTTTGAAATGAGCCTCCGTTAGTCTATTCACTACATAAAACAGAATACAAATTATTGGGCTCAGAATTTTACAGAGCCATCTCCAAAATAACCAACAGGCTCATCAAATTGTCTGATCCACTATTGATGATCTTCATCAAGCTCTTCCTCATACCTCCCCATCATCGTCATCATCATCTGCAGCGGGAAAGTAAACTTTACTGCGGTTTACCAGCTTATCAGCAGTCTGATTTCTCTTGCTTTTTTTCTACTGCGTCTGTTACCGTTTCCACGGATTTTTACATTCCTGCTTCTTCTGGATTAACGTTGTTATGACCAATCTGCTACCCGGTCACATACCTTTCTCCCAGCGGGAGACAAACAGCATCGCACCTGTTGCTGCTGTGGATCGTGGCGAAGGGGGACCGTCCGGCCGGCTGCTACCGTGCGCTGCTTGAGTTTCGCTTTCTTACTCCTTGGACAACTGAACATCTTGATCATACGTTTTATCTTTCTAAAACTCGCTCTCTCTATGCTGTGACCGCAGCAGCTGCAGGCTGTCTCTCTCACTCATGGAGGTGCATAAAAAGGGGATTTACTCCAAAAGTTTCCATGGTAACACACCCAAAAATGTGTCCTAGATTAAAGGTACACATGTCCACCATCTCCTGACGTAAAGTAGTAGTTAACTTAGTGGTCATATCTGCAGCTGTGGCTGGATAAAGTCAGCAATGTTGTTTGTCGCAATATTGCGACTTTGGCGCCTGGAGGGTGGCTCGAACGTTTTGTTTATTTATTTATACATATATATTTTTTTTAAATTAGTCAATCAAGCTTATTTCAACTGCTAAATCTACCAGGCTATAGACGGTACCCATCCAGACTTTAGACAGAGGCCAAACCAACATAGCTGAGTCCAGTAAGCAGCTCTTTCCAGCCCAGTATATAAAAGAGCTGTGGGTGTTGTTTGCACCCATTTACTGAACATTCTGAGATGCTACAAATCAGTTAATTAACCACACAACGCTGTTATAAGATTATATAAGCAGCATAAATAGCTAACCCACATTAACAGTAGCATATAGGTATTTCTCGTTACATCTGGCATATATGTTCTTTGATCCAGCTGCTGTTTTTTAGGAATGTAGGATAAAGTCCTGTAACCCATGCAGCCAAACGGGGGTTTTCATAGAGAAAGTAAAAATCCAACAAAAAAAGTGGTTTCAGCTCTAAAACCAGAGAAGGTATGAACTTTGATGAGGGGAAGGGTGTGTTTCTAACTGTAATAAAGGTATGCTGCTCTCTCTGCTGGGGCAGTGCAGACACTTCTAGCACTTCCTGGTGATAAAATAGTGAAATAAAACACGTCACTCAGTTACCACTCAGTAATTTTCCAGAAGAGGGCGGTGCAGCTGCTAAGAGAGCAAGATTCAAGAGGATTAATCAGACATGTGTGAATTAAGCCAAAACCCACTCTTGTGGGGGTTTTTATGAGAAAAATTTCACTAACAAATGGTTGAAAACATGTACAACCATTGACATAGGCCCTTTAATGAATGAAAAATATTTACCTAATTTCAAAAATCAAAGCTATGAGACGTCGCCAAAGCTGTAAAAGAGCATTCTATTTGAGATTGTATTGTGCAACACTGAGAATAATTTAAAAAAACTCACCTTGACCAGTATGAACCACTCTGACCTTCCCAGAGTATTTGAAGAGCTCTTTTCCAAAAATGAGTTTTTCATGTCTGTGTAGTGAACCTATTCACTGCTCCAACAACGTTTCTTGCCAAATTGCTATATTTCCTTGTTAAAATGTAGGTAGAAGATGTTGTTTTTTTACAAACCGCCATAAGCGCCGAACCTATGTTTTGCCTAAACGTGATATATCCTCTCAACTAATCAGAATTCAATAAACGTTCTACGCTATGTTTCCATAGAGTTTTAAAGCGGGCAAGGGGTGGGCTGACCTGAAACCTGAGGTACTTCCAAAGTAGACCTCAGTTAAGGCTGCAAAAAAAGAGATGTGCTGCCACTACTAGGAGCAAACGGTGAGTCTGATGCTGTGTCTGATCCTCCCGATTTCTTTCTCAGGAGAGTCCCGATTTCAGTTCCCCCTCCCGAAAATCTCCCAGTGCCAACATTCTCCCGAATTTCTCCCGATATCTTACGGTTTAGTAGAACTTCAGCAAAATCATAGAATAAACAGCCACTAAACTTAGCCATAGTTTTGAAATGCTTTTTGGACAGATTATGTGCTTGCAGCACCGGTGCTCCACCCAAGCGCTTCAAGTGCTACACATAGGGTATCAAGTGACCAAAATAAATAAAATCTGGCTCATGTAAAATTATTTTGATTATAGTATTTATAAAAAACATTGTGAATATAAAAAGGTATGCAAAGCATGTTAGTATATTCAATACAAAATTAAGATTTTTTCTAGAGAAAAAGATGGATCCTGTGTCTCCAGTCTTTCCGTTGTGGGCCCCCTCCCTTGCAGTGGTCTGTTCCATGTTGCTTGTTAGCAAACTCGTGTCAAACTTCTCAGCTCTGTGTATAGCGCTGTCTTGAGCATTTCCAGGTAGTAAGGCCAGGCAAGGGCAAAGCAAGGGCAAAGCAATATTATTTGTATAGCAATCTTTCAACAAAAGGCAGTTCAAGATGCTTTACATGATTTGGTGGTAAAGAAACCAAATATATAAGGGGGACGAGGTGGCACAGCTGGTCCGTTGGGGAGCTAAACATACACAAAAAAATGCCCCCTCCTGGCTGGGCGGAGTGCCTGAGGGGGCAGGGAGGAACTGGATGGAATAACGTGATCCTTCCACATGCTGCATCCAGCTGAGGAAACCCCGTCCCATCGGGTGGAAAGAAGGGCCTGCTCACTCCTCAGCTTGATTTCAGTGCAGGGCCCTCACGCAGTTGAGAGTAATTCCTAGGACTGTACTTAGATAGGAACACTGGGTGATAAAAGTGTGTGTGTGTGTGTGTGGGGGGGGGGGAAATGTGGGATTAAAAAAAGAAAACAAATACATGATAAAAGTATGAAAATGAAAAAAAGAGAATCAATAAAAAACAACAATTTAGGAAAAACATAAAAAGAAAATTTAAGTAAAAGTATGAAAATGAAAAACAGAGAAAACACAAGAAGCAGTTAAAGAAAACATTTAGCATTTGATAAAAACAATAATTTAGTAAAATTATAAAAAGAAAATTTATGTCAAAAATCTATATTTCAATATAATTCAAAAGCATCTGTAAACAATAGAGTTTTAATATTTGATCTGAAAGAACCTAATGATTCAGCAGTTTTACAGTCATCGGGAAGTTTATTCCAGATTTGTGGGGCATAGAAGCTAAAAGCTGCTTCTCCATGTTTGGTTCTAATTCTAGGGGCGTTTATTAAACTAGAGTCGGAGGACCTGACTGGTCTGCTGGGTTGGTATACTGACAGCAGGTCTTTAACATACTTTGGTGCTAAACCATTTAGTGATTTATAAACTAGTAGAATAATTTTAAAGTCTATTCTCTGAGCTACAGTGAGCAAGTGTAAGGAATTTAGAACTGGGTTGATGTGCTCTACTTTCCTGGTTCTAATGAGGATGCAAGCATCAGCGTTATGGATCAGCTGCAGCTATCTGATTGACTTTTTAGGTAGACTTGTAAGGATGCTGTTGCAGTAATCAATCCGACTAAAGATGAATGGATGGATGAGCTTTTCAAGGTCCTTTTGTAACATTAGCTCTTTTATCCTAGAAATGTTCTTCAGGTGATAGAAGGCTGACCTTGTTATTGTCTTTTTGTGACCCTGGAGGTTCAGATCTGAGTCCATTAATACACCTAAATTATACACCTGATCAG
Organism: Apricaphanius iberus; assembly: GCA_028564705.1. Classification (NCBI taxonomy): domain Eukaryota; kingdom Metazoa; phylum Chordata; class Actinopteri; order Cyprinodontiformes; family Aphaniidae; genus Apricaphanius; species Apricaphanius iberus. The sequence goes on from JAPXFQ010001855.1 coordinate 260,617, forward strand.
TAGTTTCTAGTTGTATCGAATGAAGCTGTCTGCTGAATCTTAATCGTTTCTCTTTAGGTCCAAAAATAATTACTTCAGTTTTGTTTCTATTCAGCTGGAGAAAGTTATGGGACATCCAGCTATTGATTTTCTCGATGCATTTATTTAGTGCCTGGATCGGTGTATAGTCACCTGGTGACATTGCAATGTGCAGCTGAGTATCATCTGCATAGTTATGGTAATTAGTCTTATTGGTCGTTTTAATCTGGGTTAGTGGAGCATGTAGATATTAAATAGGAGAGGCCCCAGGATGGAGCCTTGGGGAACCCCACATTTGATTTATGTTCATTTTGATAAAAAGTTTCCTACTGAAACAAAGAAATCTCTATTCTTCAGGTAATACTCAAACCAGCCAAGTCCTGTACTTGACTGAGTCTGACCCAGCTTTCAAGTCATTCCAGCAGTATTTTATGATCAGCAGTGTCGACAACTGCACGGAGGTCCAACAGAACTAGCACTGTAGTTCTACTACAGTCTGTATTAATGCGAAAGTCATTGAAAACCTTCACGAGGGCAGTCTCACTGCTGTGATGAGCACGGAGCCAGACTGATAAGTATCAAATCGGTTGGTCATTGTTAGGAAACTGTTAAGCTGTTGAACCACATCTTGTTCAACAATATTGCTGGGAGATTAGAGATTGGCCTATGGTTCTGCATTAGTTTGTTCTCCAGGTTGTTCTTCAGCAGTGTCTTTTTAAAGCCTGTGGGAAGACACCTGACAGTAGGAATGTGTTAACTTTATGAATCAGATCAGATTCAATGACAGGGAAGACTTTATTTTTATTTTTAGAAAAACTGTGGGTAAGTCGCCAAGGCAGCAAAAGGAGGAGCTTATTTGCTCGATGATTTCATCAAGATTTATTTGGTTGAACTCTTGGAATACAGACATTTTCTCTACGTTGGTGTTGATTAGGGATGACATTGGTAGTGACATTCTGTACTGAAGTATAGACTGAACGTCTGATTGTTAGAATCTTTTCAATAAAAAATCTGGCAAATTCATTGCAGGCCTTGGTGGAGTTTAGCTCAGGAGCCACTTTCATTTGTGGAATAGTTAAGTCTCTCAACTGTTGCAAAGAAAGTCTGCAAATTAATATTTTTGTTAATGCTTTCAGAAAATAACGATTCCCTTGCATATTTCAAAGTTAAATGGTATCTGTTCAGCCTGTTTTTGTATATCTCATAGTGAACCTGGAGTTTAGTTTTTCACAATTTTCTTTTGGCTCGTCAAAAAGCCCTTTTTTCACTATGTGCCAGTGGATCCCTAGTTCACGGAGATGGAGATTTCGAAGAAAACACAAAGATGGTCAGATAACCCAGTATCATCTACAGGGACGTTAGAGATATATACACCTTTGCTAATAATTAAGTCTATAGTATGTCCTCGGTTGTGTGTTGGTTGTTTAACATGCTGTGTCAGGCCGAAGTTATGAAGAGTGTCAAATATTTTTTGCTTGTCTATCTTGTTGGTTGTCAATATGGATATTGAAGTCACCCACAATGATTAGTTGTTCAGACTCTACATTACAGACAGAAGTTCATTAAAATCACTAAAGAAATTAGTTAGGTTTTGGTGGTTTATATAATTTTTGAAATACACCTTTGTTTGAATCTTCATGGCTAGATATTCAAAAGAGTAAAATTTGCATAGAGGCAATTTTCTAGGTTATCGAGTCATGAAAAATTGTTGCAATGCCACCACCGCTTCCGTGTTTCCTGATGTAGCTTAGCAAATTGTAATTGGGGGGTGTTATATCAGTAAAGATGTTTTAGTATTTACATTTAAAAATAGGACCTTTACATTATGTTCAGTAATCAAGTCATAGATTACAAGTGTCTTTCCTGATGACAACCTAATGTTTAATAGAGCTAGTTTATGTGTTTGATGATGGGTAACTGAGCTTTCTGACAGGGGATCAACTTGAGATTTTTTATATTACACAAATGTTTAAATTTCGCTTTTGTTTTCTGCTACTTATGAGCACAGGTATAGTACTATTTTGTTAAGGGGGATCGGGCATCTTCTGGGAGACAATAGGAGTAGAATTACTTTCTGGTTCCCTTAAATATCAAATGTCTGTTACTGCCAGTTAGGAGATGGGCAGGATATCAGTCCTAGGAAGTTGATTTAATCCAACTCTTCCCAGTCGTCAAGGCGGATCTGATCTGTGAAGGTTCACAATTAGTCAGACGACAAAGGTGGTTTGACTTGCAAGTTGTTTTTTAATATTTTCTTTTCTTTTGAGAAAAAAAGGGATAAAAAGTCCAACAAACATTGAAAAAGGAGTTGAGGGACAAAATAGTTTGGAATCAACTTAAAGTTAACTAAATAAAACACAGACAAAAGGAACTGACAGGCCTGACAAGGATTCTTCTCCCTAAATTACACACTCAGGGGAGGTTTTAAGCAGAAGGACCGAACTAAACTAGACACATTGGGGAGAAGAAATAAGCCAAAATTACAATTTATAAATCTAAGTTGAAACAAAGAAAACCATTAAACTAACAAATTAAACAAAAAATAATAATCTTATCAATAAAGAAATTAAATCATAATCTTTAAGGAAACAAAACCAAAGTCCATGTAAAGGTCTGGCTGCTCCTCCTGCAGTTGTCCCCTCCAGTGGAGCAGGCCAACCTTCAGTGATTGTGGGATTGAGGGCACCTGGGGTGAGACTCAAAGACAAACAAAGTAAATAAACTGTTTTTCACTTAAGACAAATCAAATGTGTGCACTACATTTAACCTGTATCAAGTAAACAAATGAAATGTTTTAATTTAAAGAAAAACTAAAGAAATTCTAACACCTATGTGGTTGGTGCTGGTCCATCCACCACATGATCCAAATAGTTAACTCATCCCTCCTTTCAGGTGTTTTGCCACAAGCTCTAAAAACAGCAGTTATCAAGCCAATACTAAAAAAGAAAAACCAAGACTGCATGTTAATGCAAAACTACAGACCGATTTCTAATCTCTGATTTATTCGAACAGTTATTTAAAAAACCTTGTTCCAACAGTTAAACAGCTTCCTAACAATGAACAGCCTCTTTGATATTTATCAGTCTGGTTTCTGTAGGCACCACAGCACCGAAACAGCCCTCCACAAAGCCTTCAATGACATCCGTACAAATACTGACTGTGGTAAAACCACAGTATTGGTACTATTAGACCTCAGTGCTGCGTTTGACGTTATTGATAATGATATATTACTGGAACGTCTAGAGAGCTGGGTCGGACTCTCTGGTACGGCACTTGACTCGTTCAAAACCTACCTCAAGAACAGAAACTTCTTTGTGTCAATTAGCCAATTCTAATCACAGAAATCACATGCAGGTTCCCCCAGGGCTCCATCCTAGACCCCCTCCTATTTAGCATTTATATGCTCCCATTAAGCCAGATTATAACAACAAATAATATCAATTACTGAAATGTTTGGATTCTTTACCACCGAATCATGTAAAGCACCTTGAATTGCTTTGTGTTAAAAGTGTGTTTTACGAATAAAATTGCCTTGCCTTGTTTGTAAAGATGATCTTTACTGAGGTTTGATTAATTCCAGGTGGGTTTTTGATATGTGTATGTAACCCATGTACAACAAAGGGCTACTAAACTAATTTACATAATATATACAGTTGTAATTCTAATCGGCCTCGGGGGGGTCATTCCTTTTTTGTTCCGTCAGTTGGGTCATATAGCACTTCCTGTTAAGACTACCGAGTGGTTTGAAAGAAAGAGGGAGCATAATTGTTCGACTTTGTGAGGACTAAAGACGGTTTCTGTCAAGTTTATGCTATCTGGAGCTCTGATTGCTTTTGGTAAAAAAAACGTCAGCTGTTCAACTCACTACTGCCCTCCTGTAGGTTATTTCAATTACTGCTCTTCGAACCTAGATAGATGTTAGCGTCTTCATTTATTCAACCTTGCTTAGGTAAACAGGCACTACATTTAGTTTATGTTAAATCATATTCCACTTTGTTTTAACAACTTTTCTTTTTCATCTCCTGCCTGTTCTAGGAAAGGAAGGCAACATTTTCTCAGAATTGTGTAAAATTATTAAAAAGCATTTGTGGGCAGGAGGCAATTACAAACAGGGGCATATGTGCAGTTTTTAAAAGCAGTTAAGTTTTGGTATTATGATTTCTATACACAGATATAGGTAAAATGCTAAATAAACACCTTTTAAACTGTAAAAAAAATCCTGATACTAATCACATGTGGCTCTCAATTTGGCCAGTCTAGTCCTAAGAGAAAGGGAAATGCTAAAATCTAGTGCTCACAAATAACTGTTAGTTCAATTCCCCCATGAGCAGTCCTCCCTGATTCTTTGAACTTAGACGTCATGAATTGGTGCTAATATACCACTAGACCAAGATCTGAAAAGAGAAAATCCATTAATAGTCTGTTTCCTGGTACTACATTTATACTCTTGACACTCACGCTCATAGTTTTTACAGCAAATACCATTTTACTGTCAGTGCTTGTGCTAAGTATGATATTAATCATCAATATTTCATGCTGCATATCTGGGTAGTTCCCCACATTTACAAAGACAGCTTTGCGTTTCCATGCATGAAACCAGCGCTCTGCTTGGGTTGTCACACCATTTGAATTTTACCCTGGCTTTCCGTGTCTCCACTGGAAATACACTCCATAGATTATCAAATTGGGTAAACCCCACTATGTATGGAATAAATCAGTTTTGTAGGCTGTCAAGTGATTAAAAAAAGATCATGTTCCATATAAAAACAGTCAGTGATACTTCTTATGTTGTAAACCTCCACAAAGACAAAACGTTAGTTGATTAGGTCAATTGATTTGATTATTCTATTTTTAAAGAAAGCCAATATCGTTTAAAAAAATATATTTTGTGTTAAAAAAATCTCTAATTGCCTAACTGTAGCAACATAGTTCAGTTATTAAAGGAGCAGGGGGCTGGATTTCTGAAAATAAATTATGTTTATGTTCAGTTTCGTAATTGTATTGGGTAATGAAGCGCTTTAAACCAAGTAAAATGAGCCCACCCATGTGTAATCCCATTATCTTGAACAGCCTATGCACTGCAAAATAGTCTGCAATTCGGTGACCGATATTCCCGCGCTTACACGCGGATGTAACGTCAATTTACAATTCTTGCGCGTTCTCGATTTAACAGGAAGAAGGAAGAGAAATAATCCGGACTTCAGAAGCGGTCGATTAAACACTATTACTTACTTTTTCGGTAGACATGTTGCTTGTTTTTGTACGGCTGGCGATGAGCGCAATGTGCGGTGGCCTGATAATACGCTGCATCACTGATTTATTTACTTTTTGTGCTCGCTCCCGCGCTGGCTGCAGTTACTCACAGCGCCAGCTTAATTTCTTCAATCCGGCCCCCTGCTCCTTTAAGCTTTTAGGCATATAGAAAGTTTCATTTTTAGAACTTACTTAAATTCCTCTGTTGATACAGACTCTGTTCTTTGTCTCCACCAATTCATGTGCTCCCCTGACATGGGGTTATAAAATGGGATCACAAGAACAATGCGAAATATTTTACTTTTTTATGAAACCCTAGAATTTGATATATTTTTTTACAAATAGGTTAAAATATTTCACACACTACATACTCTAAACAAATAATCTTTTGTAAGATTAGAACAATTCAGTCCAGGTTTGACTATAGATATTTCCTTTTTTTCTTTCAGCCATCTATCCATTATCTACAGTATGCCCCAACAACCCCAACCCTGTCTCCAGGAGGCACTGGGCAAGAAACAGGGTACACCCTGGGCAGGTTGTCAAAAAATAGACCTGCAGGACAGATAACCATGCACTAACACATTCACACCCAAGAGCACATTTAGAAAGACCAGCTAACATTAATAGTCATGTTTTACTGTGGGAAAAAACACAAAAAAAACCAACTGTTCAATAGCCAATAAGTTTAACACCAGCTGGATACGCTAAAATAGATCCTGAATTTGGGGCTTTTTGTCATACAGCATATAAACAATGAGGTATTCTCACTGTGCTTGCAGACTATTAATGCCTTTTTTAATGTGCCACTTTACTTTTATCACCCAGGCCTAATAAGAAGGTTAGAAAGGCTGGCGGAAGGAAGAAGCAGCTACCCTGGCTTTGCGTGATCAAAAAATGACAGATCTGAGAAATGATTTTGGCCAGATCAGGATTCATACACAGTCTTGAGAAGTCTGCAAAAGTATGGAACTTGCAACCCAGAGTTAAGACTAACCAAGTCACTGATTTATAACATTATAAAAGGATATTACTTTTTTGGACGAAGAGTTATTGACTTAAGCATACAAACTAGTTTTCTCCATTAGTTAGGTTCCCCTCTTGTCTGCCTTACATCACTTCTAGAGCATTTAGATAAGATATAAAGAGTATACTATGGGGCCAAATGATTGATACAACTAATTTGATTTCAAGCTCTTGAGCCACCCGTAGAGAAGTGTAGCCTCTCGCGTTGGGCTACATAGACCCTATAAAGAATATAGATGTCTAAATACAGGGTTTCATAACTTACATGATTATCTTCCAAACCATCCATCCATCCATCCATCTTCTGAACCACTTAGTCATCCAGGGGTCGCGGGGGGGCGGGTGCCTATCTCCAGCTGGCAACGGGCGAGCGGCGGGGTACACCGTGGACAGGTTGCCAGTGATCTTCCAATCTTCTTTCGTAAATATTCATACTTAAACTTTAACCCCAATATCTAAGCTTAACCCTGGCTAGAGTCAAGTTGTATGTATTGTGTTAGCATCTGAAATTCAAGTTTATCAAACAATAAATTGTAAAACCATGAGATTTATCACACAGCAAGAGCATTTTCTTATATATTAAACAGTTTATATTATCTAGAACTTAAAGATAAAAAAGAGTGAAAATAGGCTCATCAGCAGTCTGTTTTCTGGCACAGTTGTGGGTTTCCTTCTCTCCTCTTCCCCTGTCCTCCCATTTCCGATTCCTTCCATTTGATTGACCAAACCCTTTAATCACACAGCTATCTAGAGAATGACAATGGCTGAGGCTAGATTATTAGCTGCTAGATAATGGATGCCTTTTTTCTAAAACAGCAATCATCTCCTCCCTTGTTTACTGGTCGTTCCTGGAACAAGTTTACACCTAATTGACTATTCATCACCAGCCATCTGATGCTTGCCATGAGGTACTTCTGCCAAAGCGGCACGCTTTCACCTTCCCGAACACACATAGATGGACAAACAAAGACCACCTAAAGTTAGCCGGCTCAAAATAAATATTAATGCTCAAATACATGCTCATGCAAGAATGAAAACAGACTGATATTTATCAGAATACTGCAAATTAGCAGAACTTTCACAGTGAGGGTTGCCAGTGATTTAGTCAGTTTAGATCTTGATCAAGAGAAATTAGGTGAAAACAAGGAACGTACAATCGCCAAAAGTTATGGAAAATAGGAAAATACTCTGTGTTTTCTGCATTTCTTATTTTCTATAGATATTTCCCAGAGTTAACTTTTTACCATACATTGCCCTGATGTAAAGTCCATAATAACTCCTTCTTAACTTTTGCAATGCTCTTGCAAGTTGTAAATCAACTTCTTGACTAAATCATAACTGAACGTGACCAAATCTTGTCTTGATAGAAGTATAAATGAATGATTTGTTGACTTCTTTTCATCCAAATCCTTAAAAAAATGCTGAAATTCCTCACTGGTTGTAACTTATGGCAGAGACTATAGAGAGCAATGACCCCCACCCCACCACCACCACCACCCTGATGTTCAGTAACCTTTATTATTCTGATGAATTTTGTTTTGGCAACATTAGAAAACTGATAAGCAATTTGATTTTGAGATAATATAGTTGGCCCTTTGTAGTTATGAGTTGTAGGATTTTCTTATCATACAGTACAATTTGTAGAGGATTTTCTTTTCTGTATACTGTCGGAATATTGCTCTTATGAAACTTTTGACATGACTTAGAAATTCTGTTTTCAGTAGAAAGGGTTTCAGTGATTTTATTTTATGATTCTTAACGGTTAATGTAGTTTTTGGAGATCTTAGAGATAATTTTGTTTCTTGACTGTGAAATACTGAGATTCAGGGGCTTCCTACAGTACACAGTAAGACTGCTACTCGTGTCAGGATTGTAAATGGTCGTACAATTTCTAAATCTTGTGAGACCACACATGTGGCAACAACAAGTTATGAGTACAACAGTTTTGGTCGTACGGTGTGTGGTGTGCAGCCACATGACAATGACAAGATACCACACACGAATTGATTTTACACATAGACATTCTGAGCTAATACAGGAAATCTTGCAAAACCTCATGATATAAAACGTGACTTTGGAGTAAAAACCATTGCAGCCAAGGAGGCTTTTGCAATAATTTGTAAAAATGACACAAAAAGAAAAAGCATTAAATAAAAGAGTGGAGATTGTAGGTGCAGGGGCTTTTCTTGCTATACAAGGGTAAGGAAGTAATTATCTTATTTTTCACTCGGAAATGTCTTACACACTTTGCTCTGATTGATCTCTGTTTCTTTGTGCTTGTAGCCTGCAGGCAAGTGAGCCGACACTTGAAATACATGCTTCGAAGGTGTCTCACCAGTCACCTCACTTTATAAATGGCTACACCTCACATTCAAAAGGCTGCATGCCCCTTTGCTCCCCACAACACACACATGAATTTGGGCCAAGAGAATCCAACATCTTGAATATCCCTGATTGGTGATCGGAGAGGTCAAGATGTCATTCAAAGCAGACTAGAGCACTCTTAACACACATTACATGGCAGGAATATCTGTCAGAATTATCTTAAGAGACATCCCGATCACTGGGGCTTCTTTGCAATTGTCGAAAGCAGAGAATCTACGAAAAAGTGGCTTAAAAGTCCTGCTGTCTGAACCATCTTGAAAGGATAAATTCAATTTCAAAGTAGAAACACTGAGGAACCTACATTTTCCAAGATGCAACCCTGTTTTGTAAAAACTCAGCGGTAAATGACAAGTCGTCTAGCTGAACCTCTGATTTGAGTGTTTGTCAACAAACAATGTGGATTTCATTCTTATGAGAGTTTTTTGTAAGTAAATTTCTGATTTAGATAAAGTATGCAAATGTGGAAAGATTGGATATCCTACTCAGAGTGTTGGACCTAATATTAGATAAATTACATTGAGAACTATTGATGGTATCTATTTAAGATAATGAAAAAGTGCATTATCCGGGAATGATTTATCAACGGTTGTTAAAACCGTCGCAAACAGCACAGTGTCGCAAAAACACACCGTACCTGATTTACTTACATGAAGCAGAGAGCGTTGCGCCAGTCAAACCCGCACACAATCCATTTAGCGTGTTTCCCTAATCTGAATATGCAATATTGGCATTTCTGTAAAAAAGACGCAAAATACTGGGAGGAGAAAAAGTAAATAAGTAGGCAGTCTAGGCACAGTGTGATTTACTAAGCATAAAATTGTTTGCACCAGCTATTTTAGCGTCTATTTTTTAGCACTTCTGAATGGCATGTCTTAACTTTGCACCACCACATTCAGCATAAGCTTATTATTGACAAACGAAAAATGTTATCCACACACATTCTAACCTATTAGTAATTAGCACTCTAATGGCCTTAAATCTGACAGTAATGTAAATATTTACCCGTTTTCCCCTCAAAGACGCACTACAACTCACTTTGCGCTCAGTGTGTATCCACTTGCTTAAGACGGGCTGAGAGCACAGTGAGTTATGATCCATATGGATCCTCATTAGTTTCCCCCGTATTTGATAACCTCTATGGGTTCCAATCAAGGGGCAAACTCTGCTTAAAATATGTGAAGCCAACCCGGAAGTGACAAAAAATGCAGTTCAGCCCTCGTCCGCTGGGGGCTGGCTCCAAAAAGGAGCAAATTCCCATTGACTACGATGTTAAAAAGGCCAACTTTACAGCAAAAATAAACATGTTTACAGCCCGGTTAAAAAAAAACATTTTAGGTTAGACATTTCAGATTTACCATCATGACAACTCTGAGGGGGTGAATTTTTTTCTAACTTTTCCGTTTATTTGTAATTTAAAGGAGACATATCATGGAAAATCCACTTTTTTAGCCCTTAAATACCTGTAAATGTGTATTTTTGGTGTTTATGAGTGCAGACAACTTAAATTTATTATCTTCTGGTGCTGTGTTTATATCTTTACATTCTTTTTTGGTCATATTTTTCAGTCTGTTTAGTTTTCTCTATTCGCTATTATGTTTTCTTGTCTATTACGTTACAGCATTTGTTGTTGAACTGCCAAAGAAGGTAATGGACTTCCGGGTAACCAATTTCCTGAAGCCGCCATTTTTTCTCCCCCACAGCGATTTTGTAATCCAAGGTCAGTCATGTCGAAATTACAAGAAAGCAAGACAAAATGTTCAGTTATTGGGTGTATTAACCCACACAAATCCCTACATCGACCCCAAGCATCAGAGCCTCTGAGAAGTGCCTGGTTAAATTTTATTTTAGTGGAAATATAACGACATCCGTGGGGAAAGTTATCCTCGTTTGCGCGAAGCACTTCGAGGACGAGTGCTTCAGCAACCTCGGTCTGTATCAGGAGGGATTTGCCAAAAAGACTTCGTCTGATTGAGGGGTCAGTTCCTTCTCTCCATGGAAACGACGGACAAAGCAAAGCGGTAAGCTTTTCAAATAACACTAAAATGACAGTAAACTTTATTTTAGACATGATGTTGTGTGTTGATATGTCGTACGGGCGATTGTTTTTATAGTTGTAGCATTGTACATTCTGCTTCTGTTAGCGATGTGTGCTAGCTTTTAGCTGAGGATATAACTGTACTGCATGCTTTGAATAAAATGATGGGGCTTTTTTGCCGGTTTTTGTTGTGGGGTACACATGATGTACAGGAATTTAGCGACAAACCTTTGCAATAAAAAGTTTTTTCTGCCGGTAGTTATCGAATCGCTGCTATCAGACTACAAAAATGTCCGAACGGGGTGGAGCGGAACGCTCTGTAACCTGGAAGGGGCGGGGCATGAAATATTTCGCTTACATGTAAAGGGACCGCACAAAAATTAGTTGCTCTAAAGATGCTCCCCAGTTTTTATTTGCTTTTGGATGTAATCTGCAATTATTGGGCAAAGATGGCTTGCTGTGGTATTGACTACAGTAACAGACCGTGCAAGAAGTTTATGCTTTGGGGGGAGGCTTCATACTGGCTGATGCTTAACCAGCTTGGGGGGTCTCTGTCAGGTGGCCGAGAGGAATGCTGTTCTGGAGTGGCAAAGTCGGCAGGACCGGGACGCCGCGGCAGACCTGGTCAGAGCAAGACTCAAGAGCGGGAGACGGCTAGATCAGGCTGGAAGACTACAGAGTTGGACTCTAGACAGACTGGATGATAGCTGGTTAGATCAGTATTGGTGTGAGGAACACAGCTGGAGGCATGAATTATTGGATGTCTGAGAGATGTGAGGTGAGTCAAAAGCCTTTTATTTTTTTTAGAGGATCTGATTTTTCATGATGACTTTTTTGCTGGATGTGTTGTTAAGATGAGCCCGTCTATGTCCTCACCATCCACCGATGGTAATGGAAATAACACCATATTAAGCAGTATTGACCTGACCCATTTGGGTCTTATCATGTGGATACGTTTTCTCTTCTCGAGATGTTTCTGGGTCTAATGTGATCGTTGTTAAAAAACGGGGTAAACGTCTCTTAACCACAGTCTTCTGGCTGAAACCAGCTGCAGCCTACGTTAGCTTCAGTTAGCTCCCGACTAGCTTCTGACTAGCTTGTAGCTATGTCGGCTCGGAGCGTTAACCCTCCGCCCCCAGCCTCACAGCGCCACTCTCAGCTCCACCTCATTGCACATTTTTGGAGTTTCTGAGACTGACGAGGTGAGTGACGCGGACAAGATGGCGGCGGTGAGAGCCGCCCAGGTGGCTTCATTTTTGCTCTTCAGAAACCTATGGGTGACCTCAAGAAGGGTTTGTCTAATTAAATATAGTCTATGGTTCCAATTAATAAAATGTACTAATCATATACAATCATACACAATACAATGATAATTGGCATCATATATGACATTTTAAAAATCACCTATTTTCAAGATTACATTTTTGTCTACTGCAACTTGACATTTAATAGAGGCCATGATAAAGTGCGGTACATTTCAACAACATTAGTAAAATATGGACATTTTTGAGTGAACTTGCTCTGGAATTCATGCAGTTTAAATAAATCTGACTCTGCATTACGATGAAGCAGAGAGTAGCGCAATTAATAATAATAATGAATTTTATTTCTTAGGCGCCTTTCTGGACACTCAAGGTTGCCTTACATCAAAAAGTACAAGAACAACATCAAATAAATAAAAAATAATAATAATATAAAATAATAATAAAAAAAACAAACAAACAAACAAAAAAAACCAGTTAAAATACATGTTAAAACAGCATGAATAAAACAGGACAATGCATTTGTGGTCACAGTGAATAGGCTTGTTTAAACAGATGAGTTTTGAGGATGGATTTGAATTACACCGCATGCATAAAGTTTACTTGATTCACAATATTCTAATTTTTATTAACAGCCATAAAACTGTATACGTTGTAGTTTTTCCCCCTTTATTTTGCCAAAGACGCATCATGAATCCATGCACATATTCCTCATCTCTCTACCTGTTGTTCAGCGGAAAATGCTAATTTGAATACTGCTACTTGTGCCTGTTATGCAATCTTTGTAGTCCACCCGCAAATTAAGAACAACCCACTCACGCATATTTTTAGTGCTGCACGCAATTTTGCATTCATTATCAGGAATCTTGATAAATCAGGCCCCATACTGTATGTATTAAGGATGTGCACACCTAACCAAGGTTAGCTAATTTTTATTGTTCGTCTAATTTCCCTTGAACATATTTGCTTTTTTTCCACATTTATTCGATTTTTTTATATTTTAAATTATTTAGCAAGGTCTCTTTTTTCGCATCACAAAAATAGGTTTTAGCAGTTGTTGATGTACTTTGACGTGTGGTGTATTTTAAGATTCTAAACATAAATGTGCCACAAGAGAGAGGCTCAGTTACTTTAAGAGTACAGAAGTAAAACAGTATAATTTCCCTTCCTGCAGAGTTACCAACGATTTTTCATCAAGACCACCAGGTTTTTGCCATCAGGCGAAACAGAACAACACTCACATTTTGCCCCAATTAAAGTGTGTGACTCTGCGGAAAGCTACAGGATGAATTGCCTCCTAATCAGGCAGGTGTGCTGTGAGGACTCTGGGCGTCAGAACGTTTTAGATCATTCCATTTATTACCAAGTTGATTTAATCAGCACTGCCCGCTGATTTGATGAATTGCTCTAATAAGGAGCTTGGTGAATTGTTAATCTTTGGGCCAAGACACGGCATTCGAAAAGTCTTTTAATGCTGCCAACACAGATAAATAATTATGATCATTAAACGTGACGGTAACATATGGACATAGAAGGGGGAAAAAGAGAAAAAAAGGGGTAATCATTCACATGGGCTTGTATGAGCCTTTAAAGCATACGCACTATAATTAAGAGGCAAAAAATACACAAATAGATATATAAATTGAATACTGGTATCATTTAAAGTTCAGTGTTTTGTGTGGTCAAGAATGAAAAAGGACAGCATCTTGTTACTTTTACCTCATCGTCCAATTTATCACCAGAGCACACAGCAAAGGACAGCATTTCCGAGGTTTTATGCTCAAAATACTGTATTTTTATGCCTAATTTACACTTACAGCAGATTAATAAAACAGTTGTTCTATGAGCAACTGTCCGTGTATGTGTGTTTGTGTGTGTGTGTGGATGAGGGAGAGCGAGCCTTGCTTTAAATCAACTTATTGAATGTGCTGGGAGCTCATGCAGAGAGAAAATAGAGTGCTGTGGTGGAGGTTTGTCCCATGTGTCTCCCTGAAGAGCAAACAGTGACACACACTCACATGTGGGAAAACACATATTGTAATTTATTTTGTAAGAAGCTGCTTTGGTGGTAAGGTTTATATTTTCTGTTGAGCTGAAATGTGACAGATTTTTCTGTTTAAATTGTCTTTTAATAATTGCAATTACAATCTCAGGCTATTTATACCAGTTAATAATGCAGGAGTTCAGTTATCTTTTACACATTATTCTTTTCCTGTTTGTTTGTCTGTGTGATGCTTTGATTTATTTTTTAATTTGTTTTGCTGTATTAAATCATAAGGACAAAAATGTAATATTTTACTATAACTTCATACTGATATGTTCATACATTCAAAAGTCTGTTATAAATGTGTCAAAGATCAGGAATCACAGTTACTATTACATCAACAGCTACTACTACTACTAAATTAAACCCTTTGACACATCTGTTATATATATATTTTGAGATATGATAGTGCTCTCTCGAACATATAGATCAGAATAAATTAGACATTTCTTTTCACAAAAAATACAAATCTAGTGCCTGCCTCCAAACTGTATATGAGGTAGTTTCTGGCTAAAAGTTCTTTTGAGATATTTGTTTTCACAATTTTGGTGCAGGATTCATTCTCAAAAGAATGCTCTATAGTATTTGCATTGACCGCCACACCTATTTCCTTCTTTACAGCAAGGCTAAAACTGAGGATGAAGGCACAGAGAGCTCCTGGATTCAGAAATATACAGATGAAGTTGCCATTGCATCAACTTTATGAAATAATTCTGGTATTCACCAGCCGCTTCTAGAAAAGTTTACTGAAAAAGCCAGAAGAAAAAGTTTCCTGAAGAAAAATTATCTGTATTTGGTTGTCTGGGGCTGAATACCTTATAAATGAATTTGTGTTTCTAGACTGATGGATTGTAGTACCTTTGTGCTTTTAATCTTTTAACAATTCGTAATTGTTTATTGGAGCATATTTTGCTTTTTGAAATATTTATCTTAGTTTAGAATAGATTATAAGAAAGACTCTATTGAAGTAATTTCTCGATTCTGTTTGGCAGAAATGAAAACATTAGCCTCTCAAAACTGTTGTGCATATGATTTTTATTTGTAATATAATGGTATACATTATAACAATAAAAACAAGCAACATCAAAGACAGCTGCAAAAAAACATTTTTAAGAAGAAGGAAAAATATTTTGAACACCAGAGGAAAAGTGACAGTAAAATAAAAATCATAAAATTGAAAAAGTACATACTTTTAAATATTTGGATTCCACTATCCCTTTATTTCTTATTTTAATCGGCTGTATTTGACAACTGTTTCCATAAAATGCACAAACTAAAACACAGGGTCAAAGAGTGTTTCACAGCACAGTGCATGTATTGTTTCATTATTGTTACAGTGTTGGATTTATCTGCATCCTAACTAAATAAACAGATTAGTCAAAAATGTAGTTTTTTTAGCAGAACTTTGTTTAAACTGACATAAAAAAGTAACAAATTGAAAGAAAAGTTTAAAAAAATGATCAAAGGCAAATATCTGAGCAATTTTAATGAATGTAATGACTGTGATCATAAACCCTGTGGCTAATTTATAGATTAAATGTAGCTGATTTTGCTTTGTTCTTCCACAAATGGAACACAATTAAAAGAGAGAAATACATTAATTAACACCAAATAGTTTACAGTAATAGTAATAGATTACAGAGGAATGGAGTCTAAATAATATGTTTATTTTTTTTACCCCTTGGGTTATAAAACACTATCCAACAATTTAACAATAAATGATCTGCAAACTGAAAAATTATAGTGTAATTGCAAATCTGCCTAGACTTGGCACCTCCACCTAAACCAACATTATGGGGAAGGCCACATTAATCAGAGAATCTGCTGAGATCCATGGCTCTGGTGAGAAAATCTGTTGACTGAAAAACTATTAATCATGCTATCAAAAAATTACCCCAACAACAGTGAGAACAATAACTTAATGGGACTCTATTATGCTATTTTACAGCTTTCAACTTCTGGGATAGACATATATGCGAAAATGTTACCGTTGGTGTAAACAGTATTAATTTGTCCTAAAATTTGACTTGTATCCTGTAGTTAATGTTGGACCACGAAGTAAAATTGCTTGTTTCTCTATGATCCCGCCTCCTGCACCACCACCTCCGCTTCGCTCCTATGGGGAACCTAAGTCTCCTCCCCTTCCGGTCGGCCCACAGGTCCCCAAACCAAAAAAAATAATGAATGGAAGTCAATGGAGCGATAAAAGTTATTTTCTAGTCCGATTTGTCTTACGTTCTGTATCACACATATGTTGTACTTCGATTTAAATGATAATTAACGTTGTACGTTTCGACTGTGTTTGTCCAGTAATTTGGGATTTATTAGATTGTAAAAAGTAGCATTTGAAATGCCTGCATGTCAGAAATTAGACGTCGCATATATGACGTAATTTTGTTAACCGGAGTTAGCACTAGCTATAGCACGTAAAACACTCACCTAGAGCTTGTAGAGCTTCTTCTCCATGCTGGCTCTCACTCCACCGACTGCTTTAGCTTCTACTTTCCACATGTTCAGATTTATAGAGGTTTTCTCCGTGTTTAATACTACTTTCTTCGTCCTGGAGGCTACGGCCATCACTCTCCTTCTTCTTCTGTAGTTGTAGTCCGCTAAGCGTTTTCACACAAAACCTAAAATAACTTTTACCTCTGGTCAAAAATCAGCGTTTTTTCTGCATCAAAATTTGCTTTTAAAATTTACGGACATCATATGTTCGATCCACTGGATCAGAAAATAACTTTAATCGCTCCATTGACTCTCATTCATTTTTTTTTGCCATTTGAAGACCCATGGACCGGAAGTAGAAGGGCGTGACTCAGGCTCCCCCATCCATGCAGAGCCGCAGCAGCTCAGACTGAGAAAAACAGTGCTGAGCTTCATCTCAAACAATATTCTGACAGTGAATTTGAAAAGCACCAAATAAAAAAATTTAACTCTGTTATATTAAGGGCTCAGATGTTTGTTTTTTTACACAAACAAAATCTAATTTACCAGAGTCAGTAAAGCCTTTGTCAATTGCTAAATCTCCAGGCTTCAGTCAGAGCCGAAAACAACTAGCTGAGTCCATTAAGCAGAAATTTTCAGCCCAGTATATAAAAAAGCCGTGGGTGTTGTTTGCACCCTTTACTGAACATTCTGAGATGCCACTAAACAATTAATTAGCCACAAAAGACTGTTTTAAGATCACATAAGCAGCTTGATAAATGGCTAACACACATTAGCATTAGCATGTAGCTACTTATTTCTCTGTCCATCAGGCGTCTTTGTTCTTTGATCCAGCTGCTGTTCTTTAGGAATGTAGAATAAAATCCTCTAATCCATGCAGCCAAATGGGCGTTTTCAGAGAGAAAGTAAAAAATCCAACACAAAAAGTGTTTTAAGCTGCCAGAAACCAAAGCAGCCATGAGCTTTGAGAAGGAGGAGGGTGTGTTTGGAACTCTAGCAGAGGTAAGCCGCTCTGCCTGCAGGGGCGGAGCAGACACCTCTAGCCCTCAAATTTCAACCAGTGACGTCACTAGTTGAACACTCAGCCGTTGTCTAGGAGAGGAAGGCGCAGCCGCACAGAGATTAGAATTCAGGAGGATTACTCAGACATGCATGAATTAAGCCAAAAATCACTCTGATGGGGTTTGTTATTAGAAAATTGCACTACCGGATGGTTGAAAACTCCAAAAACTTGATTTTGTATGATATATGCCCTTTAAAAACTCTAAGGAAGTAAAATTTAACCAACGTTTGATGAGGACCCGAGATTATTTTCCCAATATGTTGGTAAAGGTAGAGTAAAACAAAAAGCCAAAGCTCTCTTTTAGAAAACTTCAGCAAAGACTTGCATGTTTTGGGTCACTAAGTCTCAATAACAACCATTGGACGCAATCTACATCTCAACCACTTGTATAAAGAAATTAGGAAAAAATGAAACCTTGTATGTCCTATTATCAGCATAAATGTGATAAGTTTGTTAAACTCTACGCAAACCTTAAGTAGAACAATGTGTGTTGGTTTGCATGTGAGAGTGATTACATTTTTTGCAACAAACAGTCCAAGTAGATAACGGTCAAGGACGAGGATGAGAATCAAATGTTAAATGTAGTGGGTGATTTGTGAAATCATTGTTCTGTCCCGCTAGAATTTTTTTTAAGTGACAGGCATTGTGATTTCTTTGAAATACCCTTGATTTTAATGAAAAAAATTGAGAACTGAAACCAGGCCTTTATGCAGGATTGCTGGCCAAAAATGTATTAACTCATAACTAAAATGTTTCTCTAGATTAAGAAAATTCAAGAAACCTCTGGGGTAAGTTACTTTTTTATGGCTTACATTCCAAAATGGCTACATCTTTAATAAGGGTGCCTCTAAGTGCTTCTTTTATATTTATTTTTTTGTATAGCTAACATCTAAGCTCCTACGTAGTCCACAGTCACAAGCTAACAGTCATCTTGCATGTAAACAAACTCCCTATACTTCAGAGTTACTTTCTCAGCTCACTAAAAGCATAAATGTACCATGATCTTCCCATGACCTCTGAGAGACACTCCGCTCAAACAGACATATACTCCCATGTAAGTGAGGACACCTTCAGTGGGAGGTGTCATGACTTACACAGTGAGGAGAGCTTCGACATAAGAGAGTTATGGCAGGTGCTCTTGTTTTCACATCTGCTTCTGTTTTGACCTCTCCCCATGCTCTGACCTTACAGCAGCTATGTGCTTCCATAGCCACACATATGTATTCACACGCTTACCTCGCAGAATTCTAGTAACATCGTCTCTTAGAAATCACTAAACACATCTTAACAAGTTGAGTCACAATCAAAGGGTAAAATGGTGCAACCTTCACACAGCCACACGTTTCGTACACTACCCTACACCAGCTCTCCTCAGTTTCAAGAGCAATTAGTCCGTCCGTGCCACCAAGGTTAGACAGCATATCTGATCAAGGCTCACATCCAGAGGAGAAACAGCGCCAGCTAATAATGTAAAGTTGGGGACGGGTCACCGGTGACTGTAGCGTATCCTCTTGTAGCTTGTTTTCTCTGTTCTTTTATTCAGATAGGAGCTGGAAGTTGATATTCAAGCCTAATTTACTAAACTCTTCCCACTGGCTGTGTTTTACCCTCTGTGATATTATGTGTATGGTACATGAACAAAAAATCAAACATTTCACCGATGGCCTACCACCAGCCTTTTCCCTATTAGGATGAAAGCAAGCACTTACAAAGCACATTCATTGAGCAACTAATGAGATATAAAGCTAATGCACTGAATTCAGCTTGTTATAAGCCCAAAGTTGAAAGAGTAAACATTTTAGTTCTTGAAAGTATATTTCATGATTTTAAATGGTTTGAACTGCCTTCCCATGTTTAGTTCAGAAGCTGGCAGTGACTTAATACAGAGTTTAATACAAAGGACATAGAAGAGATGCACAAAGCAATTGGCTGGAGACCAGAATGGGACAACTTTCAGGTTGATTGGCCCTGAGCATCACCCAATCAGTGATGTCACAATGCAGAAACAGTAACTTAGTAACAGTAACACTCTTCAGTTTGGATGGTCTTACTGAACCAAGACTCACTATTTTTTGTATCTGTGAAGTAACAAGAAAAAAAATATAGTTTTCTATCACCACATGTCTGTGGTTCATTCAAGCTGTGAGAGAATGAAAGAGGCTTACAGCAGATAACAAAAAGATCTAATGGTCATGCTAACCATGGTAATCAGAGCTCACATGACTGGTTCCTCTAGACTCGACTTTCATGTGGACTAAAGTAAAGTGTGCTCTGTTTTATACTTATTTCCCTTTCAAATGCTGACTGTTATTGTTAGGAGTCTGTTGCTGTGTGCTGGTTTTTGGTGGTATTTTGTTCTGCTCACCTCTCTTTCCAGGGTGTGATTGCTCTGTGCTGCAACAGGTGCTGCAAGATGCACTCGAAGAAATGCTTAAGGGAACACATTTTTCAAGCACAAACTTAGCTCAGTTTCAATATATCTGCTCTTACTTTACTGCATTTTTTGATATTTTGTATTTTGTAATCCAATGAGTTTCCTTCTATGATGTTTAAAGTAATGTGCAGAACAGGTTACTAAAACTGGAAGGTGGAAAAGCGATTTTAATCAACTAATTTGGTATGATGACAACATAAGCTGCGTTTCCATTACAAATATGCATAAAACTTTGTCGATATTGTCCAAGTGTCTAAAAAACACAATTTTGCAATTGCTGTGTTTCCATTCAACAACAAACTCAGTTTAAATCACAAATTTTCACGCGAGTAAGAAAAGTGGCGACAGATATGAACATTTACAGTAGATATATTCATATATTCATACAAATGCGAAAAAGGTGCTTCCATTGCTGTTTTTTGAAATATATAAATTTTGATACGCTCGAAAAACCATCTCATCCAAGCGCAAAAACGTTTTTATCGAAAAAGGCAAGTTTTTCGAAAGTGCCGTGTTTCCATTAGGCAAATTTATTTTCGCAGCTTCAATTTTGCACAATTTCATGCGTAATGGAAACGCAGCTATTGGCAGTCTGAAACCAGGTATGTACAGTGACATACTGAACAACCATCTATGAAGTGTAAATAGTGATATTTCAGGTTTACTTTTTAAAACGAATAGCTTTCTTTTCTGCTGGGGAAAAAACACCCCCTGAATTTTACCATGATCATACAATAATACAGTAATTTCTATTTCTGTACAATTTTTTCACTTGCACTATTTAATGGGAGCTTAAAGTAACAGTGTGTAGTTTTACCATTCATATCTGGAAATATCCATCGAAATATTATTGAAGATGAACATGACGCCGAATCATTGAAAAATACTGGCGGTTTCACAACATATAACGATAAGAAGCGGGTAGAAAAATACATGGGCGCAGGTCACAGTGTATAAGGGCGGACATATTGGACGCTGTGTTTCCTTTTACGTGGGCCTATGCGGAAAAAAACGCCTTTACGGATTTTTGAATATGCAGTTACTTCACTTAAAGCTAGTCCTCTATAGAAGTTTAAATTAAGAGCTCTATGAACAGACTTTTAAAAAAAAATACTTTCTCCAAACCGGACCGATCGACCAATCTGATCCAACATGCACCCAACCCTGGTCGCTTGGGCGTAACACCACACAGAGGTGAGCGATCAGCTGTTGTCTCTTTGTGCAACACGGACCAGCCCGTGGCTCTGAGTAAACATCGGTGTTGCATTCGCTTTATGGAAATGATTGAAGGACCAACAAAATATAAGGAAACACGCTGAGGTCGAATGCTTCCTGCTGGACAGGTAACATTTAAAGTAATGTCTTTTCAACAGTCACAGTGAAACTTCCTATTTTTTTCCATTGAGGTAATTCCGTCTAACATTAAAGTTGATCCATTATCCAAAAAATATATCTGAATGATATCTACATAATGGGTGAAAACTTTTCCCATTCACAAATGTGGTTGGTTCACACATGTACCTTTTCTCTCGCTGCCTGTGATGAAAGAGCCTGATGTGCTTGTCCTTCTGCTGAATATATGATTTTCTGAATTTTAGTAGTCGAAAATTTGCGCAACTGCGAGTTTTTGCCCTGTATGACCATCTGTTTGTAAAGTTGTCACTCGAACACAAAAATACTGCTTGATTGCAATCATTCAGGTATGTACTGCCCCCTATCGCCAGGCAACTACACAATGTCACTTTAAATAACATTACAACTTCAACTGTATCAGCTAATAAGCTCCTCGGCTCTTCCAGTCTGTTGTACAAATATGTAAACCTGTCTCAGTTTTTAGTGTGTGACCTAATAATTTGAAAGTAAAGTTACTGAAAGTGTTACATAATCGAATGCATGGACAGCGTGAAGAGAGGACGATAAGCGTTATGTGTTCGCTTTAAAAGTTAAAGTTCACAGACCAAGAGTAAAGTGACTCTTCAGGTAATCCTGTAATTTATCTGACTTGATCAAGTCTGGTTGGTCCACTAAACTGACTTCTGTGCAGAGAGAAGGTATAAGTTCAAATAGGCAAAGGTTTAAACAAGAGATAAGTAATGCAAATTAAAGAAAAGTCAGTGTAGTCTCTAGTATAGCTTTTTGTCTGCTTTGAAAAGAGAAGAAAGAAGGAAACAAAATATTTAAAGATAGTTTTCTTTATCCTGTTCTGGTCCAGTTGCTGGGTGAACATAAAAAAAATTATTTAAATCATTTCCACCCAACTGATTTGGGTCGATTTAGCAATAAAGAATTTTGTTGAGTCAACTAAATGTAAATATGTTGAATCAACTTAATACATTTGGGTCCCTATAAGGTTGAAACATAAAAAGCAAGGGATGGGACTTGAACTCAGAAAAGAGCCTCTGTTTTCTTAGCATCTGCACTAACCAGTTTTGTATATATAACAGATATGACTTCATTTCCATTGTTAACTAATATGATTATAATATTATAAAGACCTGCCAATTCCTTTTTTTCATGAAAAAAGTGATTGAATTGTATTACAATAAAACAGTATAATTATGTTTAGTTAACACTGGAAATTAAGTCATCTGTTATTATATACAAGTTTTCTGAGTTATTGTGTAGCAAAGTGGTTAGTGCAGGTACTCAGAAAACTGAGGTCCTTTTCTAAGTTTGAGTCCCATTTTCTGCTTTTTATTTTTGATCCTAATAGCATCCGAAATGTTTTAGGTTGAACCGCCATGTTTACATTTAGTTCACTCAACAAAATTCTTTATTGCTAAATCGACCCATACCAGTTGGGTGGGAATGATTTACATAATTTTACTATGTTCACCCAGCAAGTTTTTTTTTTTTTTGAGTGTGTCCCCCATTCTGGCACATTCTGAGAATGTATCAATTTAAATGGCAAATGCTCAATATTGATTAATTTTCTAGATTTTCTAGACTTTAGCGATATTTGCACCCCTCTCTCATTTTGTACTGTTTGACCCAAACTTGATCTAAACATATTTTTAATATGCAGACATGTAGCTTTGAAAACAATAGATTAACTTCGATGTTGGCCAACACATCACTACTGTGTATAAGTAATGCATCCAATAAACAGATTATTTGCTATAAAACCCCATTTGTTGCCTGTGTTGCAGATTTAAGGTAGAATACAGCTATTTGGCTATTAATGGTTAAGGGACTGCTTATGGCAGTTAATGAGATAAATAATTTATGAAAAATTATAAATATTCGGGGCACCACCTGTTTCCAATAACTATTTTTAATAGCCAAATATCTATATCAGTCTCATAATGTGATGAAGGGAATTCTTTACTGTCTATTGATCATTAAACCTTGACATATGTCTGCGTGTTTAATACGAGGGACAAGGCTAACTTCCCAAAATACAAAGTTTATTTAAAAAAGAAGAAAAAGAAACTTTTAATCACTCAAAACAAATAACCGACACACTACTAATCAAAATGGATTAATAACAAAAAAACAAACAAAAAATTGATAAAAAATGCAATAAGGATAGAAAACATGAATTCTGATTTCTGAGTGTTGGTAGCCAGGTCTCCTAGTAGCTAGGAGACAGGTTAATGTTAGTAGCTATGCTGCTTTAGGCTAGGCTGTTGGAGGACATTATTAGGGTCTGTTCCTACTTTCTCTCCTACTTCTCCCCAACTGCATGATGTGCTGTCAATTCAAGCACTAACCTGTTTTCTATTATAGTAGGTGCTCCGGATTAGCCCTGCTTGACGACCCTGACTAAGATGGCATTGCAGTGACGGAAAATTCTCCACGTCCTGCAACAAACTTCTGCATCAGTTCTATTGCTCTTTCTGTGTCTCTGTTATGTATTCTCCAAGCCACAGACGGTCGCGGCAGATAACCGCTTGTGCTGAGCCTGGTTCTGCCGGAGGTTTCTTCCTGTTAAAAGGGAGTTTTTCCTTCCCACTGTCGCTGCATGCTTGCTCAGTATGAGGGATTGCTGAGAATTCCACGACGCAATCTTCTGTGGTTCTGTAATTTCTACACTAAACATTGTATTGTAATAACTCTTTTTGTAAAGTGCCTTGAGATGACATCTGTTGTGAAATGGCGCTATATAAATAAACTGAATTGAATTGAATTGAAATTGAATTGATTTATGCTTAGCAGAATCTAGATCCTTTAAGAACCATTTGAGTGGTTCTAGATCCTTTAAGAACCATTTGAGTTACCACTTGATTTGCAGATGCTGGAATGAAAGCTAAAATAGTTTACCAATTGTAATTAGTTTGCACTAATTTAGCACCATTAATTTATGTGTAAACCAATAAAACAATGTAAGGAAAATTAAACATTTTCTTGGGTCAAGAAATGTTTGTTTAAATTTTATCTGGATCAGAAGTCATTGATCTTTGGAAAATTACTTCTATTCATGGATTGGTCACAGAAGTAAACAATCTAATTCAAGTATTTTGATTTTAAGAAAGGGATCTCAACACTGTCCACCTGTATTCCTACCATGGATACCTTGGCCACAGTATGAGAAGGACTTACACAGGACAACTCCCTCCAAAACAGAACAAAACTCAAACCAGAACACATTTGCCAACTTCTTGAATTGTGCCTGAACACCACATATTTCCAGTTCAATGGCCAGTTTTATAGACAGAAACACGCCTGTGCCATGGGCTCACCAGTTTCTCCAATTGTGGCAAAGTTATACATGGAGGAGGTAGAGTGCAGGGCTTTGAACTCCTTTGAAGGAATAACACCTAGCCACTGGTTCAGATACGTAGATGACACAAGGGTTAAAATCAAAACCAAAGAGGTGCAAGCTTTTACTGAACACATAAACTCAGTGGACATAAACATCAAATTCACCAGAGAAGATATCAAGGACAATAGTTTGCCCTTTTTAGATTATGTCGTCCAGAGGAGAAAGGACAGAAGGCTCCACATTGGGGTATACAGAAAACCCACACATAGTGTGGGTTTTCTGTATACCCCAATGTGGATGTACAGAAAGTGGGTGACCTACTTTTTGACTCACACCACCCACTGGAACACACGCTTAGTGTTATCAGGACCCTGCAACACAGAGCTGATAACATACCCACCAGCTCACAGGCCCAAGGGGAAGAACGCAAGCACGTGAGAGATACCCTCACAACTTGTGGTTACCCCAGCTGGACTTTTGTGAAAACTGCAGCTAGTACCAGAAGAAAAGCGAACAAAGTGGTTGAAAAAGAAAAAGAAAACAAACGAAACAATGTAGTCATTCCATATGTGTCTGGGATTTCTGAAAAACTCAGGAGGATTTTTAACAACCACAGCCAGCATCCCTGTGTATTTCAAACCCAGCAGCACACTCAGACAGAGACTAGTACATCCCAAGGACAGAACACCACACACACACAAAAGCAACCTGGTGTATGCAACCCAATGCAATGAAGAATGCAAGGACCTCTACATTGGTGAAACCAAACAACCACTGTACAAATGCATGGCCCAACACAGGAGAGCTAACTCCACAGGCATTGACTCTGCTGTTCATTTACATCTCAAGGAAAAAGCCCACTCCTTTGAGGACAGCAATGTCCAGATATTGGACAGAGAGGACAGATGGTTTGAAAGAGGAGTAAAAGAAGCCATCTATTTAAAAGTAGAGAAACCATTGCTTAACAGAGGAGGAGGCTTGAGACATCACCTGTCTCCAACTTACAATGCTACCCTTTCATCCCTACCCAGGAGACGCAACAATTTAACCTCTAATAAGAAAAACAACTGTGACTCCAACGACTGTCGTTATAACACAATAGGGCACTAATGAAGCTGAAACCTAACCTCCACCAATAGGAGACACGCCAACGACCATTGTTAAGACGTGGAGCATCAAGGGTTCCAATTATATAATCAGTCTTGTTAAAGCCCTCCAAGAGGTTAAATAGCTGAGTCTCCACACCAGTTAGTTGGACCAGTCCCAGCCTGGTCAGCGGCAAGCATGAACTGATGAAGCCTCTTGGATAAGAGGTGAAACGTCTTCCAAGACAAATGACCAAGTCCAGTTGCGTTCGATTGAAATTTCCTTGAGATAACCATGACCTGGAAGAATGAGAATATTCACATGCTTTTCTCAAACACAGGTAGTAAGAGTGATTTCTGTTCTTAATCTTCTCTGAACCAATCTTTATTTGAACACCTCTGATTGTCTATTCATTGAATACCGGCCTGGGCCAACACATGGTCTAATCTTAGCTTAGCTCCCTGAAACACACGTCGGCGTTTAGAGCTGCTCAAATACATTTATTAAACATTTAACAAAAAGCGGAAAACTCTTGTCTGATTGAGTAGCTCAAATTACAGGATTTAAAACAACTCTTTAACCGAACAAGTCCTTTAAAAACATTTATTAAAGTTTTAGGCCAAGGGGCCTGTATTACTCAAACAGCAGATGAAAACTTATACAAGTTAACAACAGTAAGTCACACCTTTAAAATTAGTAATCCTATACTAATTTGCCACTGCCTAAACAGACCTAATGAACGGTTAAAGTTCTCCAAGTTGTGTCCGTGTCGATGATGAAGGGGATCTCCAAAGGGCGTTAGCCAGCAGGCTAACAAAGAATCACTAATCTGGCTAGCAGCGCTGGGAAGCTCCTAGCGCCCACTTCCTCCAGGCTGGCTGCGTAGTGATAGGCCCCCAGCATCCACCTCTTAACAGTACCTTTCTGGAGCTCTCCAGTTTGGCATTCGACTCTTATCAGCTCGGTGGCTGCGACTAAATGCAGATTCTGGCTGGTTCAGATGGTTGGTGATTTTCTTCTGCTCCCTGCCCAGCCATGGCAGCATGCAGAAGAGAGGGTCTTCCCTGTGTCAACCCCAACCGTGAGGCTGTGTGGTGAAAAAAAAGAGCAGCAGCTCGCTGGGTGGTATATATAGATTCTGCCCCCCCCCTTACTGTGGAGCTAGAGTGCAGATTAGTGTCGATGGCTGTGTGTGTGAGTCCCAACACCTGTGTTTCTCTTCAAAGTTAAAAAAGGGACTAAGACCTAGTTTATACTTCTGTATTGTTGGAGTTACAAAGACATGCAGCACCTTTATCCGCTGATGCAATGGAGAGCACACATCTGTGATTAATCAGCCCAACATCGGCCCAAGATCGTTTCACAAGAACGGTGCTCCGTATTCAATGTAATTATTAGTCAGGATAGCTTTTGGACCATATATGCTTCATAATGGAAGGCCAGTTTAGCAATTTTGAAGGCCAGGTTTAGAGCAAAAAAATAGACTGCTGTTTTTGTTTACATGCGTTTTTAGACTATTCAATGAGCTGGACTTCCACTAAAAGCTCTTCAGCTCAATCTAAACTTGCTCTCTGCACATCCACTCAAACAGTTGATTCATTTACAAGCTAAAGTAAATAAACTGTCAATGACCAGAGATATCATTGCAATGGTAGGCAGACCCACCAGAAAACCTCTGCAACCTTTGCTGTCCTGGTGGGGAATTGCTTTGCAATGCTGACACACCAACAAAGAAATATAAAAGGAACAAGTCTCAGTCAATATGTGTTTGGATGCAAACTTTCTGAGGGAGAAGTAAAAACTAGCATTTATCCCAAAAATGCAATCCACAGCAGATGTGTGGATAATCCTTAAAAAAGCAGCAAATGTGACTGCTGTTTTGAAGAAGCTAATATGTATGAGTACACACCAGCATTATCTTCTATGACATAAGTGTTTTTTTGTACAAAAGATTACATTTTCACAAAAACTTTTGGATTTTGACAAATATAAATTATCGAATGAAACATACAGACTGTCATACAAGTGAATCTACCAAAAAAAAATGCAGGATAACATGTACCTTCTACTTTTCATGATATTATTACTGCATTCAATAACATAAATGTGTAGGATACAATGTCGATGGAGAAGATAAGTCTTAAAATAATAATAAATAATAATCCTAGGAATAATAAAATTAACATTCTGAAGTGAGTTCAGTTTTTTTAAGCAAACTTTAAAATTTTATTTTTGGCTTTTTCCTTTTAATTTTAATCAGTCACATAGATTAAATTTTAAACTAAGTCACCTTAATTAAATCTTTCATTGTTTAAAAATGTGTTTGAACAAGGCTAATGTGGGAAAGAAGACATTCCTAATATGTAATGTATTACTTTATTATATTCACTGTAACAAAATTTTCGGTATCATTGCTCGTTGCATATTTTTGCTGAAAACAAAGAGTGTTCACGTGGTAATGTGTATATATCACAACTTCTATCAAAACGGCAGTTTTAGGTTTTGGATCTGTACATGCCTTGGTTATGATTTTGCCAGCTACAGTTGAACTCTATCAATGGCTTAGCCCATCTGACATCAGATGTGGATGACAAAGCTTTATAGCTATGGATAAAGCTTCATGTAAAAAGCCGCTTTAAAATGATTTGTCATATGGTTTTGTTTCCCATTGTCATTTTCTTGACGAACCTTTGAAATTTAAAGTAGAACTGACATGAAATTCCCCGCAATGTTGGGGCCTGGTTTAGCCACACTCTAAGTACCTTAATACTATATCAAAGGATGGTTTGCCGTAATTCAGCCTTGTAGAATTGCAGGTGTGACAAAGTGGCCCTTCTGTGAGCATTAGCACATAACAAACGGGTTTCAGAGGGCGGGGCCTTGGCTATGCGCTTCTGTGGTCAATGAGTCCCTAACGATATTTCGAATGTTCAACTATAATATATAACCTTTCTTCCCCTCAAATAAAAGCATACTGGCACCAATGCTACATAAAGAAACTGGGGAATTCTGAATTCTGAATGTTAGTTATGAAGCTAATTGAAAAGCAAACATCTCAAACAATGCCACTATGTGTACTAACAGCTGAAGGACATTAATGAGGAAATAGGCTTACTTGTACAGGGATATTTGCTGCTACACGGAAAGTTGGTATTAATCCTGGTAGAAGTTTAAGACGATCTGCGAATCCACAGCTGGTTTGATTTAATTGAGGTGGCTTAGGCTACGTCCACACTAAGCCGATAAGGTTATACGGGGAGTTAGACGACTAATGTTATCCACTCAACACGAGCATTTACGCCCCGTTTCAGGTCCGTTTAAGGTCCCATGATTGCGCAATCCCATACCGACCTGTGCAATACTGGGCATACGAGAAAAGACGCAACAAACACGCGTATAATTTACGTGACGCCAGCGCCTACATAATATACAAGAAGCTCTACAGCACAGTACATATCTGCTTGTCCTGTTAACCGAAGAGAACAATAGCTGGTCAGAAGAATAGAGAGTTTTTGGTGTGGACAGACGACGAAATCGATTTATTACTCTTCGCTGTTGTCTTTGTCTGTAGTGTCGTATTGTTAATGACGCAGCATTCATTGACGCAACTTCCTTTCATTATCCGGGGAAGCTGTCCACACTAGCTCGTTTAGCCGTTGAATTAAGATTTACACGGCTCTCTTACCCGGCTAATAGTTATCAGGCCACAGACCTTAAACTACGCCGGGTTAGTGTGGACGATAGGGGGTTGTGGACTAAATAATTATACGTTTAAGGCATTATCCGGCTAAGTGTGGACATGGCCTTAGTTTAAAAGACTAATCAGTAATTTTAACCCCTTAGGATAGGCAGGCTGGGGGAACTAAAAGATTTGATCAAAAACCTCAAACAATGCAAATTTCATGCCAGGTCCACTTTAATTTTAACATTCTGCCACTGTTTTGAAATCACGTCAGTTAAGAAATTTCTAAGAAGTTAATCACCAAAATACCAGTGAAAGTCATCAAAAAAACTAATCAGCAGTTATAAGTTTGGTTTCATGGTAGTGATATCATTGATTACGGAGAAGGGTATTAATACTTTTAATTGGCCTTTATTAAAACAGCAGGTTGTTTTTTTTCAGAATTGATACTTATTTCACCTTGATTTATTTTTTCAGAAAATAGTATCCCCTTTTATATCAGAAAAAAACGTTTTGGTATTCCTTCCATTGCGTAGGGACATGAATGACTTTAAATGCGAATTGCAACTATAATTGCAAAATAATAATAATGACTCTAAAGTGATCCCAAAGAGTAGTTGTTATGGGAAAATTTATATTAAGAAATTTCTATTAAAAATGACCTGTTCTGTGTATTCTTACATACTGAGAGAACTGTGTGCTATTTCTTCGTGATATAGTGATAGTTTGATTGTGTGAAACTGTATAATATTAGGCTAGGTCAAATGAACTGGTTTTAGGAGTCCTAACCCTGTATTTCCATGGAAACAAACTTCGGAGCATTGAACATCCTGACGTGTCCTAAGATTGGGCCTATCCAATCGGACGAAGATGCCAGAGAGTCTACCAACTTCACTGAGAAGAAATGTTTACTGATATGGTGTAGACAATAGCAAGGTTGTCTGAATGTATAAAGTCAGTTGTTGGGAAGAAGGTCCACTGTTACACGGATCCCGGCAATACTGTGAGATGCTGTTCCTTCTTTTTATACAAACAAGTTTGAATTAAACCTCCAAAAAAATGAAGGAATCTCACTCATCTGTTTTTAAACATTTTTCTGATGACAGTAGTGATATCTTTTTGTGTTTTCTTTTAGCAGACAACGAAGCCTGCTAATTCTTTTTAAAATGGCAGATAGGCCATAAGAAGGCAGTGCTTAACAATAATTCAGATGAATAAGCAGCAGGGTTGTCCACACCAGGAAGAAACTGGCTGAAACTGTGTCCAAGACCATCTGTTGCAACCCAAGGGACACACCACTGACAGTAGCTGTGAACAACTGAGTGGAGATCCTGGGGGACTTCAAGTCCCAGACAGACAAGCTGCCGCTGCTGGTCAGGCAACCGGTCAATGTGAATGACAAGCAGCAAAAGAGAAAAGTTGTACGAGATGAGGCAATCCCACCTGACACTTACCCCAGTAGAGAACAAGGGGAATAAAAATAATTTTAGGTGAATTCCAAAAAAAGATGGCACACAGGTAAAATGTTCAAATTAAAATCTATGGTTAATCATCAAAGATCTGACACACAAAAGAGTAGAGTTGTACGTTAGCAGCAGAAGAAACATCAAAGATTTATACTTTTACAGATGTCTGTTTCTGGCTCTTCAGTATCAATAGCAAGATCTATTTCAAGATAGTTGAACACTGACAAAATGTGTAGCTTTGTCTGTTACTGTACACAAAACTTTATTGGAGATTTTGATTTATTTGTTAATATGACATTAAATTTGCCAACATATCATGTGAATGTGCCCCTTTAATATGCTGCCATGCCAGTACTGCAAACTGTTTCTTAGAAACATCAGTTTTAATTCGCCATAGGATAGTGATGCCAATAAAAGCTTTGTTCACAGCGGACAAGCGGTCTGCAATTGTGCACACAGCACTGACCTCAGAGAGTTAAGTATTAAGTTCATATATGTTTTCTTATATTTCTTATTTAGCAGAGTTTGTATTGTTTTTTTCTTGATGGCAACTTTGTGGAGAGTTGCAATTCCTTAATTAAGTTTATGAAAGCTGGGGTTTCCAAATTTCTTAAAGGCTTTTGTCTGGAAGGTTCTATGTAAATCTGCCACTCTCTTGAACAAAAGTGAACACCACGAGAGTGAAATTTACAAACGGCAGAATGAGCACTTTAACACCATGCCATTGAGTCTGAATAAACTGCAGAGCTGCAGTAGATCCAGCAGGGTGGCCTATAGTGGGAATTACCATGTGCCCTTTCATAAAATGTATTTTGCTCATTCTACATAGGTGAGAGAGGTACAGAACTTCGAATACACTGCTGATTAACTTAAAAGCTGTCACTGGCTTTGGTGCTTTAAAAAAAAAAAAACTAAATCATTGCTATGCTAACAGCAGCATTGCACACATGTCTAAACGATTATATTATATTATTCTGTTACTGTCGGTTTTCATTGTGTACATGTACATGTATGTTTTAAGCTTCTGAAAAAAATTATATAATTTTAAAATTTAACTAATTGTACTAGTGTTCTTTTATGTACTAAAAGCCCATCTAGGGACAAATGCTGCAAATTAGCTATTGGTAACAGCATTATGATGGAAGCATGGGACTACTGTCGTACAGTTTGTCCATGTTTTATTTGTCCCGATCAAATTAATAAACTCAACAAACTTGTTCAGGCACAGCACTGCTTAAACTATCAGGTTGTAACTGTGGCATGAACTGTGATGTGTGTTAGGTTTTGTGTTTTTCTCATTCTTAAAACCAAGATTTTAATCCTATTATAATCCTTAGGGATGAAACAATACCACTTTTTTCAAACTGATACTTGGATCTGAGTACTTGTTGATACCAGATACCAATGCTGATACTTCTACCACACAAACAAAGGCAACATATTGGAACACATGTTTTGTTTTCTACGCT
Organism: Apricaphanius iberus; assembly: GCA_028564705.1. NCBI lineage: Eukaryota > Metazoa > Chordata > Actinopteri > Cyprinodontiformes > Aphaniidae > Apricaphanius > Apricaphanius iberus. The sequence goes on from JAPXFQ010001855.1 coordinate 292,990, forward strand.
GCTTATTACAACAAATGATGGTGAAATTAGATTTAAAGAAATTTAAATATTCATAAAAATGACAACAAAACTAAAAATTCAAGCAAAAAATAAACAATTTCTGTGAAATTATTGCAGGGTTTTTTTCTCTCCATTTTATGTATTAGTTCATGGTATTGGTTAAATAACTGATATTGATATGAGTACATTAAAACGGTATTGGCCCCAGCATCCGTATTGGTATCGGTGTGTCTCCAATAACCCTGAAATTAAAGTTTGGCTGTTTTTTCTTAAACAAAGAATCAAAATTATTGAAGTTTGAGAAGTTTGCCATTGTTACGTGTTTACTTTCCTGAAGATTACATGTTTCAAGCATAGAGAATTCTAAAGGAAAATATGAGCAAACATTTTGTTTTGTTGTGTGTCCGGTCACACATCCATTTGATCTTTTGCCATTAGAAATACCCTTTCTCTACAGGAAAACCATCCGTTTATGTTTATTACAATAGGCAGCTTCAATCTACTGTTAGATAAGCTACCTTGTCATCAATATATGGGCAAGATAATTCAATTTTGAAGACTCGTGGCTCCATAGTTTTTGGGGGTGTTGTGGCTCTTTTTACTATGAGAGAATGTGCTGGTACATCTGGAACCGCTACCCTTCTGCTAAAAAAGTTTAAAATATTAATGATGTTTTTTATTAAATGCATAACAATCATCTAAAACCCAATTGGGCAAAGCTAAGTTAATAAAAGTAATTAGCTTTTAATGGTTCTGTTTCTCCACTAGAGACCAGGCATGACAAAATTTACACAAGGGACCTGAGGCTCCTTCCCCAAATATTCATTTTACACACGGTCTCTGAGCAGCCCTCCACTTATTTTGTAGTCTGTCAAAAGCAACTGCTTCTTATTTTGCACCACCTGAGAAATCCCGCTAAGTTCAGAAGAAAACACACTAAAATTTACATACTAATTGAAGCAGCATGACAAGGTTGACAGACACCCCAGCCTCTAATAGGAAGGTGAAGATTAGGTTCACAGGAAGAAGAAATGGAAAAAGTCTTCCGTTTCTCTTTTCACGTGCAAACAACGTAGCAGAATGCAAACAGCGAGAACCGTTTCCACTAGTTGTGTCACATTGCTCACCTGCTGGCTAATACTTGAGAAGAATTTCTCTTCGTGCAGAGCAATCTTTGTGATGGATGCCAAGGATTATAAGCTTGCAGAAGAAAATAAAAAGGGTGTGTGGGCAAACAAACGAATGGTAAGCTGGAAAAAGAAAAAAGAAGCGTAAGTCAAAGCAGCACGGACCCAGGGGAACCAATAGGACTGGCACGTGGATCAGTGGCTCCCCCCCTCTCCCGGGGCAGATTACACAGACTTCACACAATGAGAGACAGGAATATGGCAGCGGCTCACTTTTTCTAGCCTAATTATCAGACGCCATATTGGCTCTCTTCGGGAGGAGAGGAGGTAATTTTGTTTCTGAGTCCTTTTGGGAAATTAATTCATTTTACCAAAGTGACTTGGTAATTACAGTGACATCAAGGTTAATTGCCAAATCTGTATTGCTTTGGCGCCTTCAACGTCAAAGAAATCTGTTCTCTAAACACTCACCAGCAGACAACAGGCCACACAGGAGCACCCACACATGCCCTGGCTGTGCTGGGTGTCCTGTCTGTGTTGAAAAAACATTTTGACAAATATGGAAAGAGCATGAAAACGATGGTGTAATGTGAAAGTTTTCACCCCAAACTTTCGTCTTATATTTCATTCTCAATCAGATCGTAATTCATCTGTGAGTATCGCTTTTCTTATCCATCCATCAGTATAAAGTATGGCAGCATCCCTTCTGTCAGTCTATATATATATATATATATATATATATATATGTGTGTGTGTGTGTGTGTGTGTGTGTGTGTACATATCAGACAGGATGGTAATGGTGAAACAACCACATTGTGGTGGCTGATAAAGAGCGGAGAAAAACAGGACAGACAGACAGGAACATCAAGAAGAGGGAACATGAGAGACTTGAGAAATAGCAAGGGCTCACAGAGGAGCTAGAGAAGGCTTGGAAGGTGAAGATGACAGTAGTACCCTTGGTAATCGGGGCACTCGGGGCAGTGACCACCTAGCTGGAGGAATGGCTCCAACAGATCCTTGGCAGAACCTCAGAAATCTTAGTCCAGAAAAGTGCCGTACTTTGAACAGCAAAGATACTGGTGGCCCCAAATTCTTACATAAAAAGTTTATTAAGTAAAGACGACAAAGTTACTAGGGTGAAACCTTAGCAATTATCGCCATCGAGCTGAAAACATTTATTCTCCGAAGCGCAAATCAACAATAGTCATGTAAGGAGCCAGAATGATGTGCTGACAATAGTTGTTATGAAACTTGTTATTTTAAAGGTTTTGTATAGCATTGGTCCACAAATATAACTGCTGATTCTTTTGCTTTTATCCCTGGGTAATTATAAAATAATACATTTTTGCATAATCGTTGTGCCCCTGCTTTCCTACTCTCCAAACACTTTGATGTCTTCTTTAATGTTTGAGACCTTCTTTGGTTTGTTTCTAATTTTTGTTTCTTCAACTCCCTTTAGACAATACATCTTTTTTCATAAATTAGTGAATAAAGCAGGGATGGAACAATAACCAAAAATAAACTATGACTTCTTCTGCTCAAGTCCAGATGCTCTATTTTCATAAATCAGCCACACTGACTGCAGCAGAGTTATTTTTGCTTTCAATGCTTGAAAAAGCAGTTGGTTTATATGAAATGTCAGTCAGTACTGATTAACAACCCTACGTCAATACATGTGTGAAGAATATTTGAAAAAAATCCTCCTTTATCAAAGAACAAAAATGACTTGATCGTTACTGGAGCCAGTATATCCGTCTTTTTACTTCTCTTTAATTAGATGCTAATATATGCAAACATTCTGTGATATTTTATTAGCCACTTCTACATATGCCTTTATTTTGCTTTATAGTGTTTTTGTAGTGCTTCTTAATAACGTCTGCCTAAGTTGTTCATGATGAAAAATTGCAGATTATGAAACCCTTACAGTCTGCATGTGAGAAAAACTTGAAATTTATGTTGATGTTGTTTATTGGATTACAAACTTCTTTAAGGCAGTTAAATATTGACATCTTCATTCGTGATAATAGGATTAGTCACTAATATGAATACAGTTGGAACAAAATGTTTAAATACTTGGTAAAAGGAAGAGGGAATATATATATATATATATATATATATATATATATATATATATATATATATATATATAAAAACTATTTATGATGTTTTTTGTGTATCAGTTAAAAGGTCCAAAATTGTTATTTTTCTGTATTTGTTTTATGTACTTTTAATCTGGAACAAACCTCCAGGTGTTTAAATCAGATTAGAGCTGCCTTTGATTTAAAAACTGGAACATCATTAGATTTAGTCAAGTTTTCATTATTTTTCTTTATTTGGCCGCTGCAATACAATGCTGTTGTTTTTTTGTTGTTGTTTTATCTTGTTATTTATTTGTTTAAATAAACTCAATGATGATGTTTTTTCAAATTCCAAGACATTTATTAGCATTTTGTAAACCTGCCTTTTGAATTGTATGGCTGAGGTAAAACCTTTTAGGTTTTCTTCTACAAGTTTCTCCCTGTGGTTTGCCTGAATTATGCCCAATTCCTGACAGACGTTGTAAGGTTTGTAGACTACCTGGTGCCTTCACGCTGTTCAATTTCACCCAAAAAAATCTCTACAGGTTAGAAATTAGAACTTTACAATGGCCATTTCAAAACACCCTCTTTGTTGTCCTTAACCCCACAATAATAAATCCCATAAAGAGGCAAATAAACAGCGAAAATAAACCCCTGAAAAAGTTCTAACAATTGTAGTCTCCAACCTTCTGCTTCCACTCGCATCCTTAAAAAGAGGTCACATGCGCTCATTTACTAATAAAAGCCAACAAATTTTACAGCACATGCCTTGAAGAATTAGCTTTTGAATTGAACCTATTTTGATCTGGTTTAACCCTATCTTGTGACCCATCCACGGCCAATAGCTAATGGATGGATAATCATGTTCGTATATGTTTCTCAGTTTCACTCGAACAAGTTACTGTGCAGAATTCAGATTATTGTTGCATCGAATAGCCAATGGAATGCTTTAAACGCACATGACTCATATGCCGGGTTGGCTTCATCTCTGTCATGCTTACTGGTAAGCATAAGATCCAAAAAGAGACGTATCCAAAAAGAGACGTTAGATAATTACGCAGCAGTAACATTCCCTTTCAGAAATGTGTCCTAATACTCTTTGTCAAAATAAAACCCAGACCTAACCAAGAAGCTTATCATGTGAAGAGAAAATAATAATTCTGATGTTTTTTTCATTAATCATTGAAGGAGATGGTGTGTAAGGCACTCTTTTGTGCACTTTTGACTTGATATTTGAAAAATATGTGCAGAATATTCATTTTCTCTTTTTACTGCTGTCAAATTCGGTGTGGTTTTTAGCTCAAAACCTAATTATAAAGCCAAGTTTAGAGATTGTATCCGTAGCAAATAAATAGGCAGACATAACATTTGATCTTTTTCAGTGTATTAAAATCCATATTGCTTGGTAAGAATAGCACTCAGATTTATAATCTCAGTTCTGGGAGAAATTTTTGAATGTTTGACTTGCAAAGACAACTCAACCATGGCAACTCAAAATTGTTTAAAAATAGCATTAATTTTAATTTTGGACATGCTTTTTTTTTTATTTAGCGTGGAAATGGCAGGAACTTTAAAATAAATTTGGTGGTATTCTCTCAGGGTCATTGACCATTTAGCAGACCCATTTTGTCCAAGTTTAAACTTCCTGGCTGATTTCTTCAAATGTTGCCTAAAAATTTCCACATAGTATTCGGTTTTCATGATAGTCTAGTTTCTGAAGTGCACCAGCAGTCTCTCCTGTGGAAAATGCCCACCCAACATGAAGCTGCCACCTTGTACTTCACAGTTTGAGAAGCAGATGGGCTTGCAAGCTCCCACCTGGGTCCTCATTATGGGTAAATCAGATGTTGTGTCTAATTTAATATCAGGTAGTGAGAAAAAATGGTTTTGTGTCTTTTTAAATAGTAACTGGAGATGTCTGGTTTTGAGCACTTAGTAAGCTCTGGATTTTGAACCCTTATAATTTATAAAAGTAACTCACAACAGCGCTCTGGAGCCTCACATTACCTCAACGTCTAGCTTGTAAAATATCTGCAGTATGTGTTTGTGCATATGCCTTTTAGATCCTAACAACAGGTGCTGCATCGAGCCATTCAGGATGTTCTTAGACATTGTGGGAATCCCTTAGGCCTCAGTCTCCCGCTGCCTGGTGCAGCTGCCAACAAGCTGACTTACAGAAAAGTACATTGAACTAACAATCACTCAGTAGATTTCCACTGAGGGAAAAAGGCAATAGTGCCAAGAAATACAACAGCAGGTACTGTAAATAACAGGTAGCCAAGACTATGCTTGAAAATTAGCCTCTAGTGACTGCATGTAAAGGTACCTATTAATGTGCATTTTACCATTCAGTGAAATAAAATACGTTTCATTCATTTTTCTTTTAACAATGCCCCCCACTCTTTTTGAAAGTCCGGGGGGCTCATTAATTATCACTTTACGTAGCATCCTCACTACTTAAGTTCAGCAAAGATATAACAAATAAATTACTCATGCCTAGTAGGTTTGCAAACTTGGAGAACGTACAGCTGCACGCAATTTCCACTTTATATGTCCCACTCTTCCTAGAAATCTGCTCAGGTGTTTTTGGATCACGTCCCGCCTCCTACAAACCCACTTTATGCAATAAAACGTCAATGCAAAGAACCTAATAGACTTAAGCTGCAGATATAGGGCGGCTCAAAGGTAATCATGGAAACCAAGAGGCAGAAAAAACACAATGTGTAGGCATTGTTTTATTTAATTAAATGAATAGATCAACGTTTATCCATATTCAATTCAATTCACTTTTATTTATATGGCGCCAATTCACAACAAATGTCAGCTCAAGGCACTTTACAACAAAAGTCATTTCAATACAATTGTACAAACTATATATACTAATATAGAGAGCTTTATTAGTTAAAAGTTGACCAAAGTGTTTCAAATTAAAAGACAAAAATATAGTTAGCAATAAGAAAATGCGTAACAAAATAAAAATTGAAGCTGCTGCACAAGCAATAAAAAATAAGAACATTAGATGGGGTCATTGTTGTAGCCATAGCTGCCCTGGGTCACAATGACAGAGGCCCTCTGACCACCACCAGTAAGTGAAGGTAGTGGGTGAAGTGTCTTGCACAGGGATGCAAAATCCGAGACAGTTGGAGCTGGGGCTTGAGCCAGCAACCCTCCGATTACAAGATGATCTCTTCACTCCTGTGCCACAGTTGCCCCATATAAGTAATAAGATTGGAATAAGAGCAACATAGAACTGAATAATGTATTTTAAGTCTACTTTTATAAAGTATCATTCGTGCAAAATATGAATTGACATAACGAATGTGGAGGCAAGTAGAGGTATGCCACAGGCATAGTGTGTTGTGAATAAAAGACGGGGGGGTTGCACGGTCAGTATCTCTAATACCGGGCCCAATTCAGCAGTTAGACTTAATAGGAAGAAATTAAGGGAATATACATCGGCTCCCCCAATCCATATCCTGCCAGTGGCAAGATCTTCAATGAGCGCCTTGCACAGACATTGTGCTGGAGAGTCACTCCAGTGTTTATACAGTATTTTTTACTTCACACAAAAAATGCAAAAATAAGTTCTATTGCTATGTAATTTGAAGACACACATATGAACATTCATGAATGCCACATATTTTCATTCAGATTCTCATTTCATTTCTCAGTTCAGAGGGGGACTGGTTATGCATGTGTGAACAAAGCTCTACAGGTTTCTGCCAGTGCATGCATTTTTCATTTCCTGTTTATTTTCTAGAAATCCCAAACTTGGGTAGAAAGTGGCTTATGTAGTTTTCAGACCCCATTTTGTGTGTAAGCAAGCTATATAAACGAGACCCCTGGTTTGTGGACAGGATGTTGTTCTTGTGTCAGTAATGCCCCTTTTCCACTAGGGTCTGCTTGGCTAGGGCCGTATCAGGTCAGCCCAGGCCGGGATAGTCTGGTTGTGTTTTGGTTGACATCTCTGGAACCCAGCAGTGGGCGAGGACATAGATGGGCTCAGTTTCGCAAAGCTCCAGTACTCAGTTCTCAGTTGTTCTCAGAGTATCATCAAGTATTAAAAAACACAGACACAGCTTTAGAGAATGGAAATGCAGCCTTGGGCCAGGTTTTAATCAAATGTCACAAAATTATGACAAAAGATCATACCTTAATACAGCATGAAACAATCGTACCAGAGACTCTCTCTAAAATGGGGTGTACAGATTCTTAAATATCTCTCTGCGCACAGGGAAGCGTGTGCGTCTTGCATACACACAAGTGCGGTGCCTAAATGATGGATTCCAGCTGTGCTTTCCAGGATGGAGACAGGTCATGTCGACCCTATCATATTTAGACAAATGTTTCTTGGAAACCCTCAGTAAGTCAATGTTCGGCCAAGTTCTTTTGTACAAAGAATCTTTTGGCTGTATCAAAGATTCCTTGCTAATGGGGGAGTCTTGCAATGGGAAAACTAGTTATAAACATTCATCCTAACAGTACGATATAATTAGAATCTGACTTCTACAAAAATAGTAACAGTTTTCTGACGTTACAGATGCTAGTATCTAGCCCACCCTCTCTCTCTCCCACTTTCTCGACAGCCTTTCACCATAAATGCCTTCCATTCCTGAAAAGAACCTACAGTGAGGCCATTGTCGTCTTTCATGGCCCAATATTTGCACTTTCATTTAATTTTGTTTTCCCCAGAAATGTTTTGAAGTTGCTGGAAGCCATGCTTCGCCATTCTGTGACATCACTTCACAGTCACAACACCATACAAATCAGTTGGAAGGAATTAAAATGAAATCACCTCACCGGACTAATCAGTATATACGTTTGTGTTGGGTTGGCTTAGCCCAGACAAAGGCTGACCATTCGGGCCGGGCCGACTGTAGTTGAAAAAGGGATTAGATTCTACAACCTGAGCTGTGGATTTCTGCAGATCCTTCAACGTAGCTCTGATTACTATTAAGATGACTGCTGAAATCCTGTGAATCTGGGGGATTTTTAGTTTGAAGAATCAGGCTAAAGGATCATGAAAACAAATACATGCCACACTTTTTAGAATGTTGTGTGTGAAATGTTTTCACACACAAAATGTTTTACTTCACAGTTAAATGTCTCTTTGTGTTGGTTAAGTATATTAAAGTTTTTCTTGTAGGAATACACTGTAACTGTGTGGAGCAGGAATAATTTTAATAATTTTATTACTCTTGGTTTTGAGTTTCAACACAGTTTGTTTAGAACCCTGCAAGGAAACATGGTTTCAAAACAATTTATATGATGTGCCGGGCTTTTCGCGTCACTATCAGGGGAATATATATGTATTTTTTTCCCCCACTTCCCTAATTTACATCTCACGACTTTACTGAGGATAAATATTTTGTGGTTGGTTGGGAACACAGAACAGAGAAACAGATGTCCATTTAAATGTCATGTTTGTCGCCGAGGCTGCGCTGACATTTCAGTCCCATACTTTCACCTCTCAGATTTCCGCGCAGTGACTCATTACCAGAATCGGGTCGAGTCAGAGCAGTTGTTGTGAATAAACAGGATTTAATTGATAGCTGACCTCTCACATCAGTGAGCAAATGGGACCAAAACCAAGTGCACGCCAGGAAGACTTAACTATTCTTGTGTATCCGAGCATCCACATTTGATGATTTTTCTCCCTCCATGAGCAGAGGATGCTTGATTACTGCTGCATATGCAGTTAGGGAAGCTAGTGGCCACCAATATTGATAACGGCACCGTGGACACTGCTTCTTGTCCTATTAATCACACCAGCCCGAGCGGTGACCTTTCTCCAGGCCTGCTGCTTTGGGCTGAGCCTGATCCCCTGCCTCCTCTGCACCCCCAGGGGAGCAGGAGGCTAACATCACTCACCCCGTGTCCGCTAATGTCAGCCCTGTGCCGGGCTGCAGCAGCTCCCCGGCCCTGCCCTGGGCCCTGGACACAGTATCGTGATGACAGAGACATTGATCACTCAGGAGGATCAGGCTGTCTGAGCTGTGGTAGGACTTGGTCTGCCTGTGTGTATGCGTGTGTGTGTCTGTGTGTTTTGATATAACACCAATTGAGACTGGTAAGCCTAATTAGGCTTCACATCTGGGCCTAATGAGCAAATCAAAACCCATCATTGATCAAGAATCAACTGGCCCTGAGCTGTTCTGTGACTGGTTTAGGCTGTGAATCACTGTGTTACATATGGCAGATAAAATAAAACATTTATTGAGAGATTCTGAATAAATATGCATAGTAACATACCACTGTTTACGAGAAAAATACTTATTTTACCTTTTGTCACATCACAGCCACACATTTCAAAGCATTTTATTGGGATTTTATGTAACCAACAAAATCACTGCAAAATTATGGGGAAAAAAATCTGCAAATTGTATTGCATTTGTATCCACTGCCTCTCTAATCTGATACCGCAAAATAAAATTCTGTGTAACCAAAAACCTTAAGAAGTTGCCTACCAAATATTTAGAGACCCACCTACCAAACTTATCAATATATGGCCATCAGAAAAGACAGGCCCAATGTGGAGAGTAGGGATGGGTATCGTTAAGGATTTATCGATATTACTACTCTTAACGGTACTCCTTATCGATCCTGTACTTTATCTGTATCCTTATCCGTACTATTTTTTTGAAAGACTAAAACAAAAGGGGAAAATAACAAATAATGAACTACAATTATTTTATTTTTAAGAACTGGAACAGCAAAGCACAGAAAATACTTAAAAAATAAAAAGTACAAAATTAATAACTAAATAAAAACACTATATTAGCCAGTGCTTCTCAATTATTTTCTGCCATGACCCCTAGGGAACAGAAATGTTTTTTTGTTTTGTTTTTTAATCCTTCCCAGACCCCAGTGAAATAAATGCATGACATGTCAGTGTTTTATGTTTAGCAATGTTCCAGCAGCATTCTGTTTGCGTTTTTTTTGCCTGACAGAGCTTGTTTCTTCTCCTTGTTTCTAATGGGTCCATTTACTATCACTGGTCATCACTCTTTCTAGAGGGATTGTTCTCCCGATTCATAAACATCTCTGATCCTCATGCTAAGCATAATGGTTGTTTTTGTTTTTTTTCATGGGTAGGGTGCGTCTGTGTTTTAATTTTCTCGCTGTGGCTGGCAGGGTGTAATTCTGCCTACATACAGTGTAGTACTGAAAGCCCTCCTTACAGGAGCGGTAGCCCCCAGATCACTACAGGAACAGCGTTTAATTGTGTTGTCGATTTTTGTTGTTAAATTCCGCGATTCCATCTCTCTTTCCTACAATTTTGGAACCTTTTCGTTCACTCTACCACCGTAACTGGTGAGCAGAGCTTCTTGTGAGAGCACGAGGCGAAAAACGTAAGAGAGCAGCAGTCTCTCCTCTCACCTTCAGTCCCCGCGGCGTGTGTGCTTGTTAAAGAGGAGCCAATACAGTGTTTGGCTTTGTTTTTATCTCCCGTACAAGATGAATACGACCTTCATTTTACCGGGTTTCGGTACCCATGCCTAGTGAAGAGCATTAAGCGTTGAATCTACAAAGAAAAAAGCCATGATAACTCTGGAGGAGTTCCACAGCTCGTGTGGAAGAATCAGTTGTTAGAACTAGTATTTGTTTTGCACTCTTTAAAGTCACTTACATTTGCAGTTTTCTAACAGCCATGTAGGGAGTATAGCAAACATGTAGTTATCTGGTCAAGCCAAAACTGAACCTTTTGGCATACGCAAACATTAAAATTTGTTACAAAAACCTAACGCTCCTCATCACTCTGAGCTTCCATCCCCAGAGGTATGGTGGTGAGAGCATCATACTCTATTTTTAGCAGGGACAGAAAAACTGGTCAAAGTTGATGAAAAGCTAAATATAGGATAAAGCTGGAAGAAGGCATGGCAGATGCAGCAAGAGTTGGATTCATGTAGAATTATTTAGAATGACCTAGTCAATGTCCGGGCCATTATTTAACTTACAAATGCATGGCACAGTTTTGTTTTTAGTTTTTATACATTTTTCAATTCAATTCACTTTTGTTTGTATAGGAACAATTCACAACAAATGTAATCTCAGGGCACTTTGCAACAAAAGTCATTTCAATACAATTGTACAAACATTTCAATCAGTTAAAAGTTTTCTATGTAAGGAGTCCCAGCAGATTGCATGAAGTCATTATTTGTGGAAGAAATTATAGTCAATCTTTCTTCCAGTTTACAATTATGAAATACTTTGTCTCGTTCAAGCATGTACATTCCTAATAAGATATGTTGACATATATTGTGAATGTATTGATAGGGTTAAGAAATTTGAATGCTCTTGCAAAGCAGTGCATTTCTCTGATATCCATCCTCCTCTAGTTTCTGTTTTCTTGTACTAGCATTTAAACCCATCAGCACCAACAAGCAAATCCTGCTTCCTTAAATCAATTAGTCTCTGCATGTTGAGTGTAACTAATAGCCTTGCTGAATCCTAGATTAAATATGCCAGATACAAGCCAAGTATGAAGCAGGATAGTTAGGATAATTAAGAGTGATAAATCCTTTAGCGGGAAAGCAGAAAAAAGAGGGTGTGTGTGTGTGGAGGGATCTAAAACGCTAAATTTGGGTAGGATCATAGCCTGAGAGAAATGGGGAAGGTTAAGATGGGATCGTTGAGAGGGTTAAAAGGCCAAGAAAGAACAAAATACAAAAAAAGCATTTTAGGATAAGAGTCCAAGAGCTAGTAAGTTGTTTTCTGCATTGCCTCAAGCTCTCCAGATGGCAAGGGCTCGTCTTTAATTCGCCCACAGAGTATTTGGCAGCAGCCACTATTCACTGTTACCCACTGTCTTCTTGTTCTTGTTGAGAAGCTGCCTGAACCCAATGGAGACTCCACTCTTAGTTCAATGTTTTAGCACTTTGATCTCTCCCTCACATTTCTTTTTTCATCCAGATTTACAATTTGGTGCAGGGCATTGATTTCTTTATAAGCCACTAATTTCCACATCTACTCAACACAAGGGTGAGAGATAAAGCTGAATCCATGTGCCACATGTTCAATATCCCAGTGCTTTTAAAATATATATATATATATATATATATATATAATATCCTCACTGAGTCAAATGTTAAGCTGTGTCTTATGTCAGGTTGTTTAAAGAAATTCATGGTATGTCATGCATGTATACATAGTGCAAAACAGTGCAGTCACTGCATCCTAATCAAATTTCAGTCCTGACATTAATTCGGTGAAAATCTAGGCAAGGGAAGGAATTTTATTTGTATAGACCACTTCCAACACAAGGTAAATAAAGGTGCTTTACATGATTCAGTGGTAAATAAACCAAATATATGATAATATCATAAAAAGGAAAAAGAGCAAAAACATATGATAAAAGTATAGAAAGTTAAAAAAGCAATTAGGAATAAAACCAAACAACTGTGTAAAAGTATGATAAAGAAAAACAGCAATTAAGCATAAAACATGAGAATCAATTAAAGAAAACATTATAGAACAATTATAATTCAGTATTTATTATAGTTTACTCAAAGGCAACTTCAGAAAGATAAATTTTAACTTTTGCTTTAAAGCAGCCAAGTGTTTAAGTAGCTTTACATTCATCAGGAATTTTGTTCAAGATAAGGGGACCATAGAAAATGAAACCCGCTTCTCTGTTTCTGAATCTAGGAATGATTAATAAATTATAGTTGGAGGACCTGAATGGTCTGGGGGGGTTGGTATGAAGACAGAAGGTCTACAACATATATTGCCACTAAACCATTCAGATTTATGAACTAGTAGGAGTATTTGGAAATCTATTCTCTGAGCTACAGGGATCCAGTGTAACAATTTTTGAACTGGGGTGATGTGCTCTACTACTTTTCTAGGTTTAGCGAGCAAGAAAGCAGTAGCTTTTTGGATCAGCTGCAGCTATCTAACGGACTTTTTAGGTAGACCTGTGAGGATGCTGTTGCAGTAATCAATTTGACTAAAGATAAATGCATGGATGAGTTTTTCAAGGTCCTGTTGCGACATTAGTCCTTTAATCCTAGAGATGTGTCTTTAATTGATAGAAGGCTGACCTTGTTAATGCCTTTATGTGAACCTGGAGGTTTAGGTTACTTCAGTTTTGTTTCTGTTAAGTTGAGAAAGTTATGGGACATGCAGCTATTGATTTGTTCAATGCATTCATTTAGGGTCTGGATGGGATCAAAGTCACCTGGACACATTGTAATGTACAGATGAGTGTAATCTGCATAGTTATGGTAACTAATTGGCTGTTATAATTTGGGTTTGCAGGTAGATATAGAACAGAAGGGGTCCCAGGATAGAGCCATGGGGAACCACATGTAAATTTGGTTTGTTATGATGAGAAGTTGCCTATTGACACAAAGAATTTCCTGTTTTTGAGGTAAGACCCAAACCAGCTAAGTACTGTACCAGAGAGTCAAACTCAACTCTTCAGTTGTTCCAGTGGTATTTTGTGGTCAACAGTGTCAAACACCACACTAAGGTCGAACAGAACCAGCACTGTGGTGCTACTGGTTTATGCAGATCTCATTGAAAACTTTGAAGAAGGCACTCTCAGTGCTGTGGTGAGCATGGAAATCAGCCTGAAAAAAAGCAGTTGTTAATTCTCAGGAATTTATTTAATTGCTGAAAAACTGCTTTTTGAATAATCTTGCTGATTAATGGGAGGTTAGAGATTGACCTGTGGTTCTGCATTAATGTTTTGTCAACATTGTTCTCTTTTGTAGTGGTTTGATAACTGAAGGCCTGTGGGGAAAACACCTGACATGAGGGATTTGTTAGCTAATTGAATGAGAGCATACTCAATAACAAGAAAAACCTTCTTTAGAAAAGCTGTGGGTAGGATATTGAGGCTGCAAGAGGAGGAGCTTAGTTGTTTATTGACTTCTTTAAGGTGTGATTGGTTTAGTTTTTTTTTAATTCAGACATTTTCTTTATTTTCAAAAACATATCAATTGTTTTTACATGGGGTAACACTGGTGGTGGGTTTGTTACTGCTGTACAAATTGACCTTATAATTTTCAGGATCTTTTCAGTAAAAAAGTTGGCAAATTCATTGCAGGCCCCGGTGGAGTGTAGTTCAGGAGCTGCTGTCGCTGGAAGATTAGTCAGTCTTTCAACTGTTGCGAATAGCCCACACATTATTAATGTTTCTGTTAATGATTTCAGAAAATAAGGATTCCCTTGCATCTTTCAAAGTTAAATTATATTTGTTCAGCCTGTGACTGTAGATCTCTTAGTGAACCTGGAGTTGAGTATTCCTTGCAATTTTTTCTCAACTCGGTGACACTCCCTTTTTTCACTACGAACCATTGGATCCCTATTCCATTGAGGATTCTTTCTACCAAAGCCTACTTTGATTTTGCTGGAGCAACAGTGCCAATGATGTCTGAAACATTAGAGAGAAAGTTATCTCCTAGACGGTTTACTGATTTTGTGATGGAGATGAAGGGGATGGGGGTGAGTCAGAGCGGTAAATAAGATTTCAGCTGAACTGTCCCTGAGGAAACACTTTTTTACAATAGTCTCACTTTGATTAGATAGTTCAGCTGGAATTGTGCTTTCAACAAAAATGCAAAAATGGTCAGATAACGCAATATCAACTACAGAGATTTTGGAGAGTTTTAAAGCTTTACTAATTATTAAGTCTAAAGTGTGTTGGTTGTTTGTCAGGTTGGATTAGACCAACATTGTGGAAGGTATCACTTAATGTTTTAGCTTGTCTGTGTGGGGGTTGTCAGTATAAATGTTGAAGTCCCACAATAATTAGTTGGTCATATTCAATACATATTGTATTAGACAGAAGGTCACTGAAATTTTAAGAATTTTGAGTTATGCTTTGGAGGTTTATACACATTTATGAAAATATTTTATTTAGCTCTCTAATCTATGTAGCTAGGTATTCAAAAGAGTCAAATATGCCCAGAAAAACCTTTTTAAAAATCAGTGGGTTATGAAAGTTTGTGCCTAACCCACCCACTCGGCTCTGCTTCCTGATTAGGAAAGACTTTCCTGACAAAGATATTTAATGAGTCAGTTTGTGTTGTTTTTTAAAAAAACAGCACTTTATTTACATGACAAAAGATATTTGCAGCCATCAATCTAATGCCAGCTCTTTTGAGATTGCAGTTACTTTTTTCAAAGAGATGGGTTGCAGAGCCAAATATTTTGAAGTTATTAATATAGGTGAACAAATTTTCCAAGCATTTTGTTTTCACCCATTTATGGAGCTGACAAAGGCAGGTAAATCTCTAATTTCCTCTCACTGGAACTGGGCCACGGATGTGAATGTTTGTGTTATTAAGTATATTAACAACCTGAAGCACTTGGGAGACATCAGCCTTGAGAACTTCGCTCTGCTTAGAGTTGATGTCATGATCCTGTGTGGATACTTTTTTTAAAATTCTGGATGAAGACCAATGCTAAAAGGGATCTTCTCCGTTATTTGTCTGATAGTGTTCTCTGGCCAGATGTGGACAGTGTTTCTGCTTAAAAAGTTTTTGATCCCGTTTACTGATCCAATGTGAATTATCAGAAACTTTTGGAGGTTGTTACTGTATTATGTGTCACACTCCTGGGCCCTCATTTATCAATCGTACTTGTGCACAGATCTGTACGAGTTCCGTGCGTAGGAATCATTCTTCGCATTGTGTGGTATTTCTCAATTTGTACTTGTCTGTAGAAATGTTCATGTTCTGATCGCTCGTATGCACAGCATCTACTGTTAGACCGGAGGAACTGCAACACTGAAACAGTTTGACTCCGACAGAATGTTTCTCTCAGCAGTTTATCGCCTCCACCAAGCCGCTTATGTTGGCATCTGTTTGTCTTTAAGTAAAAATAACTCAAAAAGTTTTTAGCAATACACTTTCAGGAAATATTTAAAAATTTACAGAGAAATTAATAATTTAATGTTTGGGGTGATCATGCGTGGAGATTCTGTCAATCGCAATCTGCGCCCTGTATTTGTTAAATTTTGTTGAGCTTCAGATTAATGGGATACTGTTACATCTTTGATTAGACGGTTTGCAGACTGAACTGTGACAACTAAATGGTCCCGCTTACCAGTGAAGCAGATTGTCCTTTCTTCCTTGCGTACTAATGGCAGTACAGGCGATGTCTCCAACTATGCATTGCCACACAAGTGTCAAATATGATGATCGGAGCACCCTTTTGTATTAGATCTGGTCCAGCTGTGTGCTGAGAGTCATTTTATCGTATTTAGTTTGATATCAAAAACCATTTTTTCCTTTATTTCCGACAGGAAAATCTCCACTGTCCCAACTGCATTTACTGCCTCTGTCACCTTCTCCCAGGTGGAGTTATTTATTTTATTCATTGTTGAAATTAATTTGTATAGAATTAAATTTTTTAAAGTCTGTTCATCATTAATACTTTTGTAATTGCCCCACCTATGTTTCACCTCAATCTCTGTGTCACGGAAATTCCTTTTTTCACTCTCTTGGCCATTATTTTAAGGAAGAACGCAAGGACTTAATGCATGTGACAGATGATGTCGTGTTACCAAATATGGTTAATTGAGGGTGTTTCTGTATGCTAATGACTGTGAACGGGCACAAGGACCTGGGTACGCACAAGTGGGACTTATCAACACATGATTGCGTACATACAAGTGGCCACTGCACATTTGATAAATCAGACTTTTGAAACATGCTAAATTTCATGCGTAGGATAGAAAATATGACAGTTTCTACGAACGTTTAATAAATGAGGGCCCTGGATTTTTCTTTTGGCTGTTTCTGAGTGTTGCCTCGTCATTCATTGGATTTTTACTCTCCTTTGTGTGTTGCAAAACTTTTCCTGCCGGCCTTGACCAGTTCCGGGCGGTGAGTCTTCTTTCAGAGAATTGAGGTCGATAAATATCTTTTTGAGAGATTCGAGGGGGAGAGACGTCACTTGCTTTGAGTTGGAGCCTCTTTTCTTTGGAGCAGGTTTGGATGTATTTCCAGAGCTTCATTTCAGAGCTTGCCAGTTTTTATCATAGTTTAATTAGGTGTCATCCCCGTTCCGTGCCTCAGTGATGGAATAGCGTTGTTCTGTGGCTTATAAGTGAGACTGGACCGAGTGAATACGGGGCTGCCAGGTTTTTGTTCCTTCCATGTCATCGCTAGCGTCTCATTTTTATATCCAGCATTAATCTTTCGATTAATCTCCAGAGGGCGTAATTTTGCCTCCATTACGAGTGTGCAAAGCAGCCTGTACTTACAACTGTATTTGTATTTATTCAGGGGGTAAAAGTACTTGCATTTGCATTTGTATTCAAGTAAAATTCAAAATAGGCATGCAAAAATGCATTACACTTCTAATTAACATTCTTATCCATTTTAATAATTATGGATATGCAATATTGGTCGATCTTTTTCATAAATCCAGTAATGAGCATGTAAGAGGAACATCATTGAAAAGAGACCAAAACGAAGGCCACTGTGGCCACAAAACCATTTTTTTTATGAGCATATAACAGGAACTTCATTGAAAAGAGACCAAAATAAAGGCCACTGTGGCCACAAAACCTTTTTTTTGTGAACATATAACAGGAACTTCATTGAAAAGAGACCAAAATAAAAGCAACTGTGGCCACAAAACCTTTTAAGACACACTCCATAACTTTGCAGATATTTGCCCTCTGTCGCCCTCTCATGACTTGCAGCGTAAACTCACGAACAGCTTGTCAGTTGATAAACCATCAATCAATTTTCTCAGCACTGCATCACCTAATGGTGCATATTTTGCACGCACCATGTTAGAGACAGCAGTAAAAGGGATTGACATTCATGATCGTCCGGTGCAAGAACGGTAGAAGTTCAGCCGAATTTCTCTCTCCGATTACTCATTCCATGGATTGCAGCTGTCTAGAAATCATATTTGTTTCTGAATACAAATATCTCCTGAAGTATTTCTTGGAAGTAAATATTTGTAAAAAATATGTTATTTGAGTCTTTCTAGATACTGTAATCGGGTTCAGCTCCACCCCTAGCCTCCACACTCAGGAGCTGTTTTTCCAAGGCATCCTGTCTTTAGAGCAGCTTATCAAAGTTCTCGGCCGAGCAAAACCCCATATCGTTAATCCACAGTCCTTTAAAAGTTTTCCAGAACAAAAAGTGATCCGGTCTAACGAGTAACTCTAGAAATTGAGTAAGTAGGGTTAGAGATCAGGAGCCACAGATGTAAATGTTTGTGTTCATCCAGTTTAAAAAAACTCATCCATGCAGGGTAATAAGACCTAAGCTCTAAGAAGAGCATTTTTTTAAAGCAAGGATGTTCCTGTTCTCAAATGTTGTTAGTGGTTCGATATCACTTTGTTTTTCTATCTCCTCCCGAATTCCCTTACAGCGGGCATGATGTCTTCCTTTTTAGATATTACTACTCCATGTCATCAAACATGTTTTCTTTAATGGATTTCTTCCTTCTACAGGTCAACCACATGGGCCCATGTTTGTGTTGATAGCTTTTATCCCTTAGTGAATAAAATCAGCACCGGAAAGCTGCTTTTTGTGTTTTACTCAGCTTATAATGAATTGACATTAAAATCTCTTTTCTGATCTGAAACACTGAAGTTTGAGAGAGAGAAAAAGTAAAACCCAAAGAAATCTGTAACAGGGGAAATACTTTTCTCATTGCAGAGGTGACACAGAGACCATTCCCTGAAGCAATTTATGTACTTTTTTGACATCAGCTCTCACAATTGAGCATACAGTACGTATACGTTTTCTACATCTCTTCACCAGATAAAACATTTTTTTCCTAAAATGCATTCAAAAAGTGGAAATGAGTTTAATATAAGTTCCACTTTATGTTGATAATATATTGTTAAATTCTGAAAATTTGCCAGACACTGCTATAAGGTTAGGGTATTTGGCATGACAAGTGTAGCCTTTCTGCATGAATAACATTCTTCTTCAATTCTTTCACCAATTTAATTCACTCTCTGCTCTCATGCAAAAAGGATTCATCTAAATATGTAATTAACTAAATATCTAATTCTCCCTTTATGCTATTAATTTATATTATAGGGCTCCAAAATGTCATTTCTTTTATTTTTACTACATCATTTATTTAATGTCCTCTGCACGACAAATAAAACCATTGAGTAACTGTTTAATACACAGGCGGACATTTCTTTGGCAGCACTGGTGGGTCTACATCCTCTGAAACTCCTTTTATCCTCTGGTGTCTCACAGCGTTCCTTTCTAGGGTCAGTTTTATTGTCTCATTTCATAATATAATCTTGAGCTGATTCTGGAAAAAAGAAAACATGTTACATATGATTATTTTACATTCATTTTTCCAATAAGTAAAAAAGCAGTTTACAAGTTTAACCTATTTAATAAAATTAAAGCTTAAATGGTCTAAAACACATTTTGTATTTGGACCAAATATCATTTGTATCACTTCTGATATTAAATGTGGAACTTTTAGATCTTTATGTAAGCGGACCGAAAATGTAAGGACAAGATGTGATGGAAAAGATTTAAATTTTATCTAAATAAAAAATCTGATGCATACTTATTTTTTTTATTTTTTATTAACTGTCTCAAGGAGGGCGATGCACTGCCCATCATGGACCAGCCACCCCTGTTATACAGTAGTAATTTATCCAAAGATTGTACTTAAAGGAGACATATCATGGAAAATCCAGTTTTTAGCCCTTAAATGCATGTAAATGTGTATTTTGGGTGTTTAGGAGTGCAGACAACTTACATTTATTCTCTTCTGGTGCTGTGTTTATATCTTTACATTCTTTTTTGGTCATATTTTTCAGTCTGTTTAGTTTTCTCTATTCGCAATTACGTTTTCTTGTCTATTACGTCACAGCATTTGTTGTTGAACTGCCAAGTAAAGTAATGGACTTCCGGGTAACCAATTTCATGAAGCCGCCATTTTATCTCCCCCACAGCGATTTGGTAGTCCAAGGTCATTCATGTCGAAATTACAAGAAAGCAAGTCAAAATGTTCAGTTATTGGGTGTATTAACCCACACAAATCCCTACATCGACCCCCAGCATCAGAGCCTCTGAGAAGTGCCTGGTTAAATTTTATTTTTAGTCGAAATATACCGACATCCGTGGGGAAAGTTCTCCTCGTTGGCGCGAAGCACTTCGAGGACGAGTGCTTGAGCAACCTTGGTCTGTATCAGGAGGAATTTGCCAAAAAGACTTCGTCTGATTGAGGGGTCAGTTCCTTCTCTCCACGGAAACGACGGACAAAGCGAAGCGGTAAGCTTCAAATAACACTAAAATGACAGTAAACTTTATTTTAGACTTGAATGTTGTGTGTTGATATGTCGTACGGGCGATTGTTTTGATAGTTGTAGCATTGTACATTCTGCTTCTGTTAGCGATGTGTGCTAGCTTTTAGCTGAGGCTATAACTGTACTGCATGCTTTGAATAAAATGATTGGGCTTTTTTTGCTGGTTTTTGTCCTGGGGTACACATGATGAACAGGAATTTAGCGACGATCGCTTCACAATAAAAAGTTTATCTGCCGGTAGTAATCGAATCACTTCTATCAGACTACAAAAATGTCCGAACGGGGTGGAGCGGAACGCTCTGTAACCTGGAGGGGGCGGGACATGAAATGTTTCGCTTACATTTAAAGGGACTGCACGAAAATGAGTTGCTTTAAAGATGCTCCTCAGAACGGTATAAGGAGGGTCTCTGGGGCTACAATAACATGGAATTCAGACCAAACCATTTTGGTTCAACTTTACATAGACCACAAGTGAATGATTTACATGTGAAAAGGAAGGAAATGGAAGGATGATTTCAAAGCATGATATATCTCCTTTAATGTTGGACCATGAAGTATGAAGCCTAGCCATTTAGCTAAGCCGTTAGCGAAGGCCTAATTAGCCGAGACTGAAGTCAGTTGTTGTTTTCTGTGGACCAATTTTACTTATTAAAGTTGTTAAACTGAATCAAATCTCCCTGCTTCTTTTTATTGAGTGAATTTAATTAATCACCAAGAGTTCACCCTTTTAGACAAGTCATCTGTTATCTATAACCCTTTGTTGATAAGTTGACTTTGGTTAATTCCAGTTGCCCCTTTTATCTAATTTAAAGGAATAATGAATCATGAATTATTAATTTAATATTCCCTACATAACCAGATAGACAATAATCTTATTTAATTCTCCAACAAAAAGAATATGAGAAAATTGTCAGATAAAATAAATATTTTCTATTAGTTTCCAATGATAACGTACAATGCACTTTGACTTCACAGCTCAGAGACAGAAATGTCGGCATTTGTGATGAATCATAACTTTTCTGAATATTTATTTAGGCAAAGTAGAAAGTGCATTAAAAAAGTTAAAAATTATAGCTTTGTGTTCAGCTAGATGTAGATACCCGTCTGTGAGGAGGTGTCTGTTTTTCAGAGCTTATAAAAGTCACTGGAGCTATCCATCTTTGTGAGAGATGCAGTTTTTTTTCTTCCATCATCCATGACAAAAGCAAGCCTCTAATTTACACAAAGCCACACAACAATGACTTTTATGCGACAGGTAAATATAAATGTTGGTGGAAGCTGAAAAAAAAGCTGCGACTGATACACTAAAACTGAACGAGCACCCAAGTGTTATTGATTTTGAGTCTTAAATCAATTCCAAGCGTTCAATCAATGCTTCTCACCAATGGCTTGGTACCATTGTACTGCCTCAACATTCAATTGAGATAATAGGAAATATAGACAGTGCCAGTCACTACAACTTTATGAAACTCTTAAAAAAACACCCATTCAGGTCCTCTGAGATTAATCTGCAAAATGTTAACCTATGCATATCATTAATGTGCATAGAGGGATGCACTGATGTACTTAATACTCATTATTTGCTCCACTGCATTAAAACAAAGTAGCTTCATTAGTGTGCCTTGAAAAGTGTTTTTGTTAGACTTACATAATATGAGATTAGGGTTACCTTAGTAATAACAAAAAAGTATTATTTGAATGATTATTTCATTTATTGAGAATTCAACAGTACAGTGACAGAGAGATTTGTTTTCCGAAAGGGTACATAAAACTGACGTCCAGAAGACATGAGCGAAAACTCAGAGGATAGAGCATGGAGAGGCTGACTCAAGATACATTTAGCCTTCTTTAGCGCCTGCTCCTCCCATAGAGACTGTAGGTATCTTTGTTCAACTACAATAATTTTAGAGAAAATTTTGACAATATTTTGCAGTTTGTTTTTATCTTTCACAGACAAACCCTTGAAACAGTACACAGATGAAAAAGTTAATAGGCTCTCAATGAAACAACAGTAAAAGTTGCAGAGAATCCTTTTATTTACATTAAGAGTTCAACTTCCTTAAAAGATAGATTCTCTGCTGACCACGTTTAAAAACGGAGTCTGTATAAACTTGTTATCCATCCAAGAACCAAGATATTTGTACTTCTCCACCACTTCACCATGAATGACACTGCTGCCCAGAGAGGGTGCTGTGGAGCGCCTAAAGTCAATAACAATGTCCTTGGTTTTTGAGACGTTTAGATCCAAGTAATTGCTGTCACACCATAGGACAAACTATGTCAATGCAGGGCCGTGGTTCATTTCAGATCCTGAAAGTAAGGACATTAAGACTGTGTCTTCTGAAAACTTAACCAAGGATCTGTTCTTCTGAGAGACCCGGCAACTGTCCGTGTACAGAATGAACAGCAGAGGGGACAGAACATACCCCTGAGGGGATCCCGTGTTAGAGATGGACACTGGGGACATCTGACCATTCACAAACACTCGCTGGATCCTATCCGTGAGAAAATCTAAAATCAATAAAAGAAGCTGGTCAGGCAAATTAAAAACAGTGGCAAGTCTTTCGATCAGGATATGGGGCTGCATCTTATTAAATGCAGAAGAAAAGTCAGCGAACAAAAGTCTTACATGGGCCCCAGTTTTGTCAAGCTGCTTGTACACTGTGTTCAGTAAGAAGAGTGTAGCGTCCTCCACACCCTTATTTTGCTGGTAGGCAAATTGAAGTGGGTCGAGTTTTCCCTCAGTTAAACACAAAATCTCAGACTTTAAACTTTAAACGCTGCCCATTCTCCCACACACTGTTATTTTTTTCAGTTTTCCCCCCCAAAAAATTTATATTTGTTTTCTGCTGATATAACCTGTACACAAATTGCATTATTTTAGTTAATCTACGCCTACACTTGTAAAATTCTGATCTATCTTTACCTGTGTCATCTTCCCTACTGCTGGCTTCTAGTCCTAGGTCTCCTCCCTGGTGCTGATGTTTCTATTGTCACAATAGAATGAGGAAAGACAAAATCTTGAAATAGATTTAAGATGAATAGCAGTGAAATTACTGTGATGTTTAGCCTCAAGTCCCTTTTGCACGGGACTGCCTTTCTCCTTCTACAACATTTATATTCTCCTTTCAATTATGCAAACACTCCCTGACTCTGCCTACTGCTGTCTTATTTTTGATAAATATTTCTTGCAAATATGTGGACAGCAATTGTGAGCACAAGTTCTGCACATGAATGAAAGAGCGTTGGGTTTATTCCCAGCATTGACTAGTAAGGGATGTAAATCAGTCAACATTAGTATTGTTAACTAGCTTAGCATTATATATTGACATGTATTAACTAGTCATCATTTAGCTAACATTATGTGCATGCAACAACATGACTCAATTTACAGCTTGTGTGGGGATAACTGTCAAAGTTTTTTTGGCTTTTGCTGAAACTGTCTCGGTTGTTGCTGCTCTGCTGATAGGCAGCACTGTCTGTGATTAACTGCTTTCCACTAGCTTGTGTACGCTTGAGGTGCGTTTAAAAACGGGTACGGAAAATACTTAAAATACTTAATTCTATTCTTGTCCCCTGGATGATCGGGATCGAATCCCGTCGGTTCTCTTTGATTTATGTTTTGTTTTAATTTTTCCTTTTACTTATTTTTGTATGCGTGTTAACAAAGAAAAACAGTTTATACGGTGAAAGCTTATATCAGATAAATAGCTTTATTTTATTATTCCCTCCTTGGGCTGCCACCTTACCGCGGTGGAGGGGTTTGAGTGTCCCAATAATCCTAGGAGCTATGTTGTCTGGGGCTTTATGCCCCTGATAGGGTCACCCATGGAAAACTGGTCCTAGGTGAGGGATCAGACAAAGTGCAGCCCAAAAACCCCTATGATGAATGACAGCGTTGGACCAAGTGTTCCCTCGCCCGGACGCGGGTCACCAGGGCCCCACTCTGGAGCCAGGCCTGGAGGTGGGGCACGTTGGCGAGCGCCTGGTGGCCGGGCCTTTACCAATGGGGCCCGGCCGGGCTTGGCCCGAAGAGGGAACATGGGCCCCCCTTCCCATGAGCTCACCACCTGTGGGAGGGAACATAGGGGTCGGGTGCAATGCAAGATGGGCGGTGGCCGAAGGCGGGGACCTTGGTGGTCCGATCCTCGGCTGCAGAAGCTGGCTCTTGGGACGTGGAACGTCACCTCTCTGGTGGGGACGGAGCCGGAGCTGGTGTGCGAGGTTGAAAGGTTCCGAATGGCCATCGTCGGCCTTGCCTCGACGCATGGCTCTGGCTCTGGAACCCGTCTCCTCGAGAGGGGTTGGACTCTCTTCCACTCTGGTGTTGCCCCCGGTGAGAGGCACGGAGCTGGGGTGGGCATACTTGTTGCCCCCCATCTCGGCTCCTATATGTTGGGGTTTACCCCGGTGAATGAGAGGGTAGCCTCCCTCCGCCTGCGGGTGGGGGGACGGGTTCTGACTATTGTTTGTGCTTATGCACCAAACGGTAGTTCAGATTACCCACCCTTCTTGGAGTCCTTGGAGGGGGTGCTGGAGAGTGCTCCTTCTGGGGACTCCCTCATTCTGCTGGGGGATTTCAACGATCACGTGGGCAGTGACAGTGAGACCTGGAGAGGCGTGGTTGGGCGGTATGGCCCCCCCGATCTGAACCCGAGCTGTGTTTTGTTGTTGGACTTCTGTGCTCGTCATGGATTGTCCATAACAAACACCATGTTCAAGCATAAGGGTGTTCATGTGTGCACTTGGCACCAGGACACCCTAGGCCGCAGCTCGATGATCGGCCTGGTTGTCGTTTCATCGGACCTGCGGCCGCATGTTTTGGACACTCGGGTGAAGAGAGGGGCGGAGCTATCCACCGACCACTACCTGGTGGTGAGTCGGCTCCGGTGGTGGGGGAGGACGCCGGACAGACCTGGCAGGCCCAAACGTGTTGTGAGGGTCTGCTGGGAACGTCTGGCGGAGTCTCCTGTCAGAAGGGGTTTCAACTCTCACCTCCGGCAGAACTTCAAACACGTCCCGGGGGAGGCGGGGGACATTGAGTCTGAATGGGCCATGTTCCGTGCCTCCATTGTCGAAGCGGCTGACCGTAGTTGTGGCCGTAAGGTAGTCGGTGCCTGTCGCGGCGGCAACCCTCGAACCCGATGGTGGACACCAGCGGTGAGGGATGCTGTCAAGCTGAAGAAGGAGTCCTATCGGGCCTTTTTGGCCTGTGGGACTCCGGAAGCAGCTGATAGGTACCGGCAGGCCAAGCGGAGTGCGGCTCGGATGGTCGCTGAGGCAAAAACTCGGGC
Source organism: Apricaphanius iberus (assembly GCA_028564705.1). Lineage (NCBI taxonomy): Eukaryota > Metazoa > Chordata > Actinopteri > Cyprinodontiformes > Aphaniidae > Apricaphanius > Apricaphanius iberus. The sequence continues at coordinate 318,752 of JAPXFQ010001855.1, forward strand.
GTGGGAGGAGTTTGGAGAGACCATGGAGAACGACTTCCGTATGGCTTCGAAGCGATTCTGGTCCACCATCCGGCATCTCAGGGGGGGGAAGCGGTCTGCCACCAACACTGTTTACAGTGGGGACGGGGCTGTGATACGCGGGACGTTTTGGGTCGGTGGATGGAATACTTCGAAGACCTCCTCAATCCCATCACAGCCTTCCTGTTTGGAAGCAGATTCTGAGGACTCTGGTACGGGCTCTCCAATCTCTGGTGCTGACGTCACTGAGGTTGTTAAAAGCTCCTTGGTGGCAAGGCACCGGAGGTGGATGAGATTCGGCCGGAGTTCTAAGGCTCTGGATGTTGTAGGGTGTGTTGGTTGACGGGGCTCTGCAATATTGCGTGGACATCGGGGGCAGTTTTCGTCCTGGCCGTGGAACACTGGACCAGCTCTACACCCTCGGCAGGGTCCTGGAGGGTGCGTGGGAGTTCGCCCAACCGGTCTACATGTGCTTTGTGGACTTGGAGAAGGCGTTCGACCGTGTCCCTCGGGGTGTCCTGTGGGGGGTACTCCGGGAGTATGGGGTACCAGGCCCTTTGATACGGGCTGTTAGGTCCCTATATGAACGGTGTCAGAGTCTGGTTCGCATTGCCGGCAGTAAGTCGGACTCATTTCCGGTGAGAGCTGGACTCCGCCAAGGTTGCCCTTTGTCACCGGTCCTGTTCATAATGTTTATGGACAGGATTTCTAGGCGCAGCCAAGGTGTTGAGGCGATCCGTTTTGGTGACCTCAGGATCGGGTCTCTGCTTTTCGCAGATGATGTGGTCTTGTTGGCTTCATCTGAACGTGATCTACAGCTCTCGTTAGAGCGGTTCGCAGCCGAGTGTGAAGCGGCTGGGATGAGGATCAGCACCTCCGAATCAGAGACCATGGTCTTGAGCCGGAATAGGGTAGAGTGCCTTCTCCGGGTCAGGGATGAGGTCCTTCCTCAAGTGGAGGAGTTTAGGTATCTGGGGGTCTTGTTCACGAATGAGGGAAAAATGGAGCGGGAGATCGATGGACGGATTGGTAAGGCGTCTGCAGTTATGCGGGCGCTGTACCGGTCAGTCGTGGTTAAGAGAGAGCTGAGCCGAAAGGCAACGCTCTCAATTTACCGGTCGATCTACGTTCCTACCCTCATCTATGGTCACGAATGCTGGGTGGTGACCGAAAGAACGAGATCGCGGATACAGGCGGCTGAAATGAGTTTCCTCCGTAGGGTGGCTGGGCTCTCCCTTAGAGATAGGGTGAGAAGCTCGGTCATCCGGAGGGGGCTCAGAGTAGAGCCGCTGCTCCTCCACATCGAGAGGAGCCAGTTGAGGTGGCTCGGGCATCTGGTCAGGATGCCTCCTGTACGCCTCCCTGGTGAGGTGTTCTGGGCACGTCCCACCGGGAGGAGACCCAGGGGAAGACCCAGGACCCCCTGGAGGGATTATGTCTCCCAGCTGGCCTGGGAACGCCTCGGGATTCCTCCCGAGGAGCTCGCCCAAGTAGCCGGGGAGAGGGAAGTCTGGGCCTCTCTGCTTAGGCTACTGCCCCCGCGACCCGACCCCGGATAAGCGGAAGATGATGGATTTATTATTCATGTCAGACGCTGTAGTGGGCGGTGCTCCTTCGTTCCTCTTGCTCCTGCTCTGCAGCTTGTCTTTGATGTCATTCAGAGATCCAGTGTTACACCAGCTTTTGCGCTGCTGCACCCCCTGGTGGATAGATTGACGGTTGTACAAATATAATAAATGCCTGTAAGAGGGGCGTTTCCACTCGTCAGATTTGGACTACGTGGGTGATGAAGTATTCGCAGGCGGAGTCTTTCAGCTGGTAATAGTGCAAACATTCGACAGTCTTGCTGCACTGTGTGACCACACTTTGGGCAGAAAAAGGGCGAAGGTTTTCATGACTTTATCTGTAGCTTACCACATATTAATGGGTTATACTCCTAAAAAAATAAAAGGGACAGAGGACAGATATGTCCCACAAGTACTCTGCTTCTGTTACGCGAATGTCCAGTATGGCAGATGCCGTAATTAGCCACAGGATGGATTGTTTATTTAAAAATCAAGCACAACCCAAAATGACCATGTGCAATCATGGAGCAGGGCAGTTCAGTGGCTGGGACACTGGGAAATGTCACGCCTTTCACAAAGCTCAGTCTATATCTGCATTAAGCAATATATGACAGTAAGTGTTTCAGATCACCATGGGGAAATGTTGTCCCACACTTCAGCTATGTTGGACATTGTTTGGAAAAACTTTGACCAGGTCATTCCAAAGTCTTCATTTAATGTGGTTCCATCAATAGGTGCAATTACACCATCAGAACTTCATAGTAATATGACCGGAACTTTTGGATGTCCGCACGCTAGGGGTGGACGGTTTGGCAAAATTTTCATTTCATGGTATTTTTAAAAACATAACGGTATTACGGTCTTGCCATACAAGACCGTTGATATCCACATTGTTGGATAGAAAATAGTGGTTGACCTAGAAAGAATCACACACAGAGGTCGGAGAGAAATTGCAATCAATTAAGCTCTGCAGAGGGAGATAGAAGTAAGTTTTTAGCAGAGGGAGACCAGGAGGAAAACTGTAAGGAAAGAGCCGACCGTGTCTCTCTGCTCTTCTTCTCGTCTCAGCTTCTCAGCTAGTCTCACAGCTCCTAGCCTCACAGCTCACAGTCTCCCCTAGTCTCCTGGTCACCTGGTCTCGAAAGCCCATCCCTCTGCAGTCTCTCTTTATTTAGTGGTACTTCATTAGCATCTTAAAAGAACAGGGTTCATACAAAGGAACATATGTCTGAAACCAACTGACATTTAAAAAGTACTTTTAAACTATGTGATAAAGAACACCCTAAATAATAAATAATAATAATAATAATAAAACATTATAATTTTTTTTAGCATTTCCCCAACACACATTATCTTATAAGAATGAAGAACATAAAAATGTTCTTTAAATAGCCCATTTCACTGCTATATGGACTACATCATACTGTTTTTTTCCAGACACAGGTGAATGATATTAAAATAATTAAAATGATGTTGATTCTAGTAGACATTCTTGATGTTCTGAGGCTGAATGTATATATATTTTTAATACCTTACATTGGCGCAAGCAACAAATTGCATCTTCTAATTGCTTTGCATGTAGTACTGAATAATCCCGCTAGGGGGCAGAGTATAGACTCAGACCGGATTTTGCCAAATAAGAAGTAAAATAAAAATGGCAACCATAGGTGATTATTAGCCGTTTAATATTCAGATAACAACAGAAAAAAAGACGGCAGAAGTATCGTAAATGGTATGTAAAACGTATTTACCGCTATTTTTGATTTCTTTCCTACTGGTTTTGCCGCCGTTGACCGCGTTTACCTACAGATGGCCAAATAGCGCTCAACACTTCCCCCTACTGGTTACTCTCAATAACGTCTGTGAAAGGTATGCCGTTTGATTCTCGTCTGACATTTTAAAGCCGATAAATGTTTTAAACTATAGACAAGGCTCCTCTTTTTGGGAACTATTTCATCAGAATTGTGTGGTTTGCTCCTGCCAGCAGCTGCACTTAGTTAAAAACGTTATTTTCTACACTGTGTTGAAGAGCGCGTAGCAGTAAAATCGGTCCTGGCTGAAACACTTCCCCTCATTAAATGTTCCGGAAGTTGTCCGAGAGATTCACCGGTATAGGGGTATATTAAAAATTCATATCATAACGAAAATAAACACTGGTTTTCAGTATGAACCGGTATACCGCCCGGGCCTAGCGCACGCCTCTACTTCATCAGGTTGGGCTGACAAGGCGATCTTTGGGGTAAATTAAGGAACCAACAGACTACCTCCATGGGTGTATGTACTCAGAATGGCCCAATCGAGTTGCTCAGTGGGAGCTGTGGTTAAATTTTGCTGATTGGTTGTAATTCGGACGGAAATTAGCAGACTTCCCTAAACAATTGGCTTTGTAAAAATAAGAACAGTTGCTGGCTAGCAGTTTTTAACAAAAGTAAACAAAAAAGCACCAGCAAGCCCTGCTTCTTCCATGTTGATTTTCCTATTTCTGTTCTCTGGATTGCTTTTTGTGCTGAACAGTAACTCTACTCACAGGTGAAACATTCATGTTGTGTACATGTCTTTGGCTGATTCCCTATATGGCCAATTGTGTATGGAGACACTACGGCTAAGAGGATAGGGCCAACAGATAAAGATCAGGTTAAATTACCCTGAAGTTCCAACAGTGGAAAAAACCCTAACTAAAGCAGCTCATCCAGGTCCTGAAGCAGTAAAGCAGCCCTCAGACTATCACACTGCCACCATCATGTTTCACCTTCATGTTTCACACTTATGTTGTGAAATGCTTTATTTGATTCATGCCAGGTGTAATCTTATGCAAACCTTATAAAAATGTTCACATTCTTTTGTCTAGTTTGCATAGTATTTCATATCTTGGAAATGGTCAAAATGTTTTTGGGGGAAATGTAATCCTGGTCTTTGTGTTCTTTGAAGTAAGCAGTTGTTTTTTTTAAATTGGCTCCCTTTCGCAGATGCAGTTCTTCTAGATTGGTTTCCAGGTTTTTGTGATCTCCTGGATGAGTCATCAGTTTGCGATGAGTCAACAGCCACCTAAAGGATCACTACCATTCCATGTTTCCTCCAATTTGATTGTGGTTCTAGCTGTGGTTCTGTCTAGTCCTAAAGTATTAGAGATTACTTCTTTTCCCTTCTCCTTTGGCATTAATGTCAATCAAATTAATCTACATTTATTTAGTTAGGTACGTAATGTCTTGCTGTTGGAGATCTTTTAGCCTATTTCATGTTGTTCGTCAAGATCCATTTAAGTGATCCCTTATTTCATACAGTAATCAGTTGGTGTGGTTAGCTTTCTTCAATTAACATAGGAAATCCTCATTTGAACACAGTTGTGTTTAACACTGATCTTTTTTCTTTTTTTTCATATGAAGGTTGGCCAATATTCAGGATTCATTTCTAGTGGCTCAGTGGGGCGTCAGAAAAAGTGCTGCAGGATGTGAGAGGAACACTGTTGCTAACTGGTGCATCATATTTTATGAGATGTCTGTTCTGCTCCCATGGGTTTCCCTGATTCTTACTGTAGATATCAGCTGTCAAACGGAAAGCCTGACAAACAGTCCACAGCCACACATGTAGAGCCTGGGAGTGCAACAGTAAGCTCTGAGTGATTTGAATGGCTCCAGGCATTTTCAGGGGCAATCTGACAGGACAAGTAAGCAATCTCTTTACATCTTCACAAAAACTAAAGGGCAGTAACAGATTAACCTCAATATCTGGTACCTAAACCCTTATTTATCAAGTCTCGTCAATGGCAACCGCCCACAGTGTATGCTTCAGCTGCAAAGGTGAGGGGTTCTCCAAATGACATCGTAAGGTCTGCCCTCCCACTCGTTCTTCATTGCCTCCTCCACAGTCTCACCAGAAAAAGCATCACTTCCCTTTATATTGCCCACCTTGACGGCTTTGAGATTAGCTTCAATAAATATGAAGACTGGCAGTTTTACTGCATGGCTCATTGGCATGGTGGATGATAGATATTACATGCCATGGGTTAAGGGAAGAAAGTCGTTGAATGGACAAGGAGAAATGACAAAGTCAATTGATGATAATGAAAGAGCATAGGCTTTTTTTTTACAACGATAGATAATCAACAGTTGTGAGTCGAAAAAAGCCCAACAACCCTCAAAGTAAACTATAATTCAAGAAGGTAAACAAATCCCATATTAGTTCTCTGCCTGTCAGTGATTCTGAACATTTCTCAAATACAATAAAAAAGGTTTGGCCAAGGTTCTACCTTCGGCTAAAAACAAACAATGATTTGCTGTTATAATTTTTGCTGCTGCATTGGGGAGTTACTGTTTGCAAGATGAGGTGATTATGCATTCAGTAGAGAGAAACAGGGTGAATATGTTTCAGTTAAACGAGCACTCAGTGAGGCTGTATGGCCCAAGACTGGCTTCAGGAGTAACTCATTTGCACCAGAGCTGCCTAGGTTTCTCTCTTGACCCATTCAGAAGTTCCCCTAAAGGGGAAAAGTGTGACAGTGTGTCTCTTTTTCTATCTGCTGAATAAAGGAATGCCCCTTGGAGGACAATGGCTTTGCAACTATATTTTCAAAAATCTCAGAGTCAGAACTGTTCCATTTGTATAGTCTTGAGTTCAGTATTTTAACACTGGAAGTATCCTAGACGGCAAGGCCACTTCACCTGGCTGCTCTTGGTGTGGAGGAGTAGCAGCTCAGTCTACTCCGAACCCTTTCCAGATGACCAATCTTCTCACCCTATCTCTAACACCCTGCAGAGGAAACTCATTTCAGCCTCTTGTATCTGTGATCTTGGTCATTCAACAATTCCAGCTTAAATGGTTCCTAAAATGTATTAGTTACTGTTTCTATCATTTGACAGGCTTTAAGTCAATCAATCTATCAATCAATAAAACTTCAAATGACTTTTCATACAAAAAAGAAATGTAGTTCAAAGTAATTTAGAACCCCCCCCCCCATCCCACACACACACATACACACACCAAAACCATACACACACACACACACACACACACAAGTTTAAACATGTTCACATTTATACCCCTCTCCAACCAATACTATCCCCATCTGAGGACACACTCAGGAGCAACATTAAAATAGACAATAAAATGGACACAGGGCTGAATACAGATGAGCCAGGTTAGATAAGAAAATGCCATCAAGGGAGCCATCTGCCCTAGCAGCAGCAGATCGACAGCAGCAGCCGAGGCACCGACCCAGGGCGCCCAGAGTATGTGAGGCCAGGACCTCCATCTCCACCCAAGCACTACCTGGAAAGCAGAAGGCTCCCTCAGAGGATCCACTGGAACGATTCAATCTATTTGTTTGCATAAAATAACAGGAAAACGTTTTAATATACATAAGTAAATAAATAGATATATAAATTAATATGAAAATAAATAAATAAAAAAAAATTAAATTCAAGGGATAAGTACAAGACCAAGTAGTGAAGCACTGATCAATAAAAGCAATTAAAACATTAGAGGCAAATAAAAAGGCAATAAATAATAATCAGTTAATAGCTAGGCTAAAAAAGTGAGTCTTGAGCCTGCTTTTAAAAACATGAACAATCTCTGTGGCCCTGAGGTCCTCTGGCAGCCTGTTCCAGAGGTCAGGGCAATAATACTGGAAGGATGCCTCACCGTGGGTGTGCGTCCTGACTTTAAGGATGATGAGTAGACAGTTTTAGAGGAGACTGCGGAGGTTCATATGATAAAAGCATGTCAGAAAGATAAGAAGGCCCAAGACTTTTAAGATAATTTAAAACCATTATAAGAACCTTAAAATGGATTCTAAAACTTATGGGGAGACAATGCAGTGATTTTTAGACTGCTCTAATGTTTTCCCACCTCCTGGTGTTCATGGGGAGACGTGCTGCTGAATTTTGTAGAAGCTGTAAACCTGAGATACTCTTTGTGGGAAGACCAGAAAGCAGGGCACTACATGAATCGATTCTACTAGTAATAAAGGCATGCATCAGTGTCTCTGTATTGGCCGGAGAGAGAATGGGGTGGACTCTGGCGATGTTCTTTAGATGATAAAAAACTATTTTTTTTAATGTTTTTAATGTGTGGGAAAAAGGTCAGCTCAGAGTCAAAAATCACGCCCACGTTCACTTGTAAAGATGGATTAAAAGACAGTAATTGTAGTTTTGTTAAAAGTTTCTCTCTCTGAGCCTCAGGACCGATGACTAAAACTTCAATTTTGTCCTGGTTGAGCTGGAGAAAGTTTTTTGGCATCCAGGATTTGATGTCTAAAATGCAGTTAAAGGGGGGTATTATGCAAATTGTTTTTGTGTGTTTGTGTTTTGTTTTTTTTTGTTGGTGTTGTTTGTGTTTTTGTTTGTTTTTTGGTTGTGTGTTTTGGGGTGTGGGTGTTTTGTTTGTTTTTTTTTTTGTGTTTGGGTGTGGTTTTGTTGGTGGGTGTGTGTTGTTTTGGTTTGTGGTGGTTTGGTTTTTTTGTTGGGGTTGTTTTTTGTGGTTTGGGTTTTTTGTTTTTGTTGTGGTTTGTGGTGGGGTTGTGGTGTGTGGTTGTTGGTTTTGTTGGTTTGTTGTTGTTTTGTTTGTGTGTGTTTTTTTTTTTGTGTTTTTTTGGTGGGTTTTTGTTTTTTTTGTTTTTTTTGGTTTTTTTTTTGGTGTTTTGTTTTGTGGGTTTGGTTTTGTTTTTTGTGTGGTGGTGTTTTTTTTTTTTTTTTAATAAACGTTTTTAATATTATTAAATAATCTCTTTAATAAAAATATTGGCTGACCAGGCTTAGGACCAGTCCCAGCCTGGTCAGCGGCGAACATTAACTGATGAAGCCTCTTGGATAAGAGGTGAAACGTCTTCCAAGACAAATTACCAAGTCCAGTTGCATTTGATTGAAATTTTATTTGAGATAAGCCGTTCTAATTGTTCTTGCATCCACCCAAACATATTGTTAATATTCCCTGCAACTCTCTGCGCATTCAGCATACATGCGTGCAATGGTGGTGTTTTGGGGAAATGGGCAGCTGGACAACAGCACAGATAGTTTGCCGTCTGTGTCGTAGGGGGTAAGTTTTATGATTATTTTTTTCTAGCGGTTGCTGAACTAAGAAGAAGCAGCGCTAGCCACTGCTGCTCCAGTCGGCTTTATACCTTTAGCTGCCAGACGGCTCATTGTATTGTTTGGGATACCTTCTCTTCAGTGATTAAACAAGTTTAAGGTGTTGCAATCACTTGCCTTGATGCTCTCCTTGCAAACTTTGAAAATGATGTTTGTTTGCTCTTTGTTGTCTGGTAAAAAAACCAAACCAGTTAAATTCAATGGATGAGGAATTTGACTTCGGAACCAAAACTTAATTTACACTCTCAGTCGTGGCAACGCCATACTTGTTTACAGGGTGCGCCCATGCAAAGGGGGAGGGGGGAGAGGGGCAGAAGGTAATTCGCTTAGAGCAGGGAGAGAGAGGAGCATTTTCATCGCTCACAGAGGCAGAAATACAGCATCAAAACCGTGAATCGGGATAAAACAATCTCCCAAAAATGATAGATCGTCACACGTGCAGATCGCTTCACGGTCTTAAATCGTCAAATCACACACCCCTACTTTTAAGGCACAGGCGAATATCAAGACGTCAAATATGAAAGTGATGAGAAGGTACATTTCTTTAAGTTGGATTTTGATATATACTGGATTTTAAGAATGATTAGGGGTAAACTTTCATTTGAGTCTGCTATAGAAGGGTACTGTTTGCCTGGAAGAAGCATAATATCCCCCTTTAAAAAGTACATCCATTGGCCAAGTGTCATCAGGAGACATGGAGATGTACAACTGTGTATCATCAGCATAACTGTGAAAGTTCACTCCATGTCTTTTGATTTCACCGCCAAGAGGGAGCATATACAGGTTAAAAAGAACTGGGCCTAAAATTAAACCCTGGGGCACACCAAATGTGATCTTGTGGACCTTAGACGCTGAGGTATCTAAACTTACCATAAAAGTCCTGTCTGTGAGATAGGATGTGAACCATTTGTGAACAGCACCCACGAAGCACATCTGTTTTAAACAGGTTAAAAGAAAAGCGTGGTCTACTGTATCAAAGGCAGTGCTTAGATCTAGTAGAACCAACACTGTCACCTTATAAGCATGCTAGTTTAATTTAAAGTAATTTAAAATATTTAGAAAGGCCGACTTGGTTTTGTGTATCACCATGAAACCAGACTGAAATTTCTCTAGGACATTATGAGTGTTAATAAAATCAGAAAGTTGGGTTAAATCAGGCTTTTCTAAAACTTCACTTAAAAATGGTAAGTTATCTGTTGAAAAGTGCTTTAATCATTAAGATCTAAATTGCTCTTCGTCAGAAGGGGCCTCGCCATTGCCCCTTAAAAGGTGCCAGGAAAAAGCCCCATCTGAAGGGAGCAATTCATCATGGCTAAATCTCTTCTCTAAAAGATCCAAAAAATGAGGGTGTCTGAGAAAGGGAGGGCATCTCTTTGACCATGCCCTAGACCATGCCCTAGGCAATGGAGAAAATGTACCGCTCTCAGCCAATCACAAAATTCATATGCAGTAGCCCCACATTGACCATAAGCAGCAGCACTAAGATATTTTCAGACCAAAAAAATTGGAATTTCACAAGTTTACACAAGAATGTCCAAACTCATAAGTATATATTTAAAAATTAAAGTTGAAATGTAATTATTTCAGAAATTCGGTCCACTAAGTGAAAGGTGTAGATATTGGTATAGATTAAATACACACAAAACCAATATTTTCAAGCCTTTATTTCTATTAATCATGATTCTCTGCTTATTGCCAATGAAAATACAACATTTAAGATTTGAACGCTACATCAGACCAGTAAAAAATTATTTTAAAACAAAAATGAGGGCTTAATAAATATTAACAAATGTTGGCGGTAAATGTTAATGTTTTATAGATGCAAGCAAGCTTCACTGGAGCACATTTATTCAATATAAGGACAAACGTAAAACTCTAAGATAATATTGATCTTTCCATAGTGATGCTATACTGTATAAAAAATAAAATCTGTGGAATCTTGTCCTGTAATGCATGGTCACACTAGTCTCTGTAAGTGGTTATATTGCTTTTAAAAATGGGCTAAAATTAGTTCCGTTAAACACGTAAATTATATAAAGGCGAAACTGTTTGAAAGTTTGAAAAGACTGGAAAATAAATCAGATTATTTTTAATTAACCCTAATTAATTATCCTGTTTACTTTGAGCCAAGTGCAAGTATGTTAATTAAAAAATAATTAATTCTAACTGGGGCAGATTGCTTAACAAACAAAATCCAAAAATAAAGCAAAAAAGTATCAACAACTTGTAGACGATCAGTTTTTAAAGCCAATTTGTTTTTAACAGGAAAATAGCAGTTCTCACGTTCAATGCAGAGTGTTAAAAGATTTTCAGATAGCACAGAGGAGATGGATATGGCAGAATATTACACCAGTCGCAGGACTTTATTTAAGACCAGGCCTGATGTGATTTTCATGGTCAGTGCTCCATTTGTCTAAATGTTCTATAAAAAAGAACATTTCCTGTGACAACATATGTACGTAGGTCTGGAAAAAGTAAAGCCTTCAAAGCCTGTATTAGCTTCTGAGTTTTAAAGCCAGTCTTATAAAGATTGACAGTCAATAAAATACAAGGCAATGTTCATTGTGCAGATTGCTTTTTGTGCCTAAATAAGGCACAAAAAGTTTTAGACATCCATCTGTCCAACAATTAGTCCATTCTTTTCTGTTTTTTAGATCAAACCTACCTCATTTGTATCAAACTCAAGCTATACAATTGCAATAAAGTCAAATTTTGGATTGCAGGCATATACAGCCCAAAGAGCAATTTAGAAATGAATAAACTAACTAGCGATAGTTTTGACTTCCTTTTTAGTTATTGCAGATTCTAATCCATCTTTAACAATCAGTTAGTGTGTGTGGTGTTGCTTTTCCAGAGACAAAAAAGGAACCTTGATATCCTTTCTGAGCAATAATTTGACGTATACCTTTGAGCAAGGTGTGCAAAACACAATGTTTAATTTTCATTCTGTTTTCTGATTTATTTTAGCATAATGAGTCACGATCCATTTAATTCCTGAGCACAATGGTAACTTAACTAAATGCAATACCACTTAAGGTGTCACCAAAAATTATTCACATCTCACATTCATCTACATTTTGCTACGATACAGATTTATTTTAAAACTAATTTAACCATATTTTTATCCAAAAAAAAATATATGTTATATTCATATAATCAAATAAAGTATAAAACATGACAAAAAAACTAGCGTTTGTTTTTTAACAGCTTTTGTTGAGGTCATTAAGACAGAGGTTCAGTGTTTCCCTAGTGGGAATAGAAATGAAAATACTAAGGGCCTGAATTATCAAGATTCCTGATAATGACCGCAAAATTGTGTGCGGCGCAAAAAATTAGCGTGAGTGGGTTGTCCTTAATTTGCGGGCGATCTACTAAGATTGCATGAGCAATTAATAGCAGCTGCAAGTAGCAGTATTTACATGAGCAGTTTTTGGTCATTAATTTTGAGCTGCACCACATGTAAGGAGATGAGGAATATGCGTATGGATTCATGTTGAGTTTGTAGCAAAAAAGGGGGAAAAATACATACGTAGCACTTATATTACTGTTACAGAGTTAATTAATATTACAATATTGTGAATTAAGTTTCTCGTTTGTAAGTGTAATGGATTTTCTTAAACAAAGGATGAGAGAGATTCCATCAGTAGTTTTGGGAGGTTTAATTACAGACTTGTTTGATCAAACAAGGAGGAACAGTAAGAAATATGCATACTGACCTGACATCCTATATAGATTCAGTAATGCTGACAACTATCAATATCATATCAGAAACATTTCATCAAAATGAGAACATTAGACTTGCAGGCATCATTGCTGGATAGAGAAAGCATCATTTCTGTTATGTCAGAACACATATCAGACGGTTACTATGCCATCCCAGGATGTAGTAGCTTAAATCAGTACAATTTGACCTGACCTAGAATCATACTGTGTCATATAATCAAGTTGGTTACCATTTCATTAAGAAAAAGCACACAGTATCGGTATTGAAAAATTCACAAAGAACAGATTCATCTTAATATGAAATTGTCCCATAAAATCAGTAATCAACTTAACGCGTGCGTTGTACACACGCTCCTCTCTGCCTTATCGTAATCCAGAGTCAGCTGCAGTATGTGCAGAAAAAGGTCGCTAAGATGTCCATATTCTACTAATCCTGTTGAAATGCACCCCCCTTTATCATGGCCTCAATTAAATGATGAAGTAGAAAAAATTTTAATCTTGAAAATATGTAATCTGAAATGTCTGAATTTTGTTTCTAAAATGTCATTTATAATGCCAATTATCTTTATGCTATTGTATATGATCTGTACATTTTATCAATTGGACTCCAGGATGGTTAACAACTATAGGGGAAACTAATGAGGATCTGTGAGGATCATAACTCACTGCGTGCTCATCACATCTCCACCTGGTGAAGACGTGATGAGCGCACAGTGAGTTATGATGTGTCTTTGGGGGAAAAACGGGTAAATATTTAAATAACTGTCAGATTCATGGCCATATTGGGTGTGAATGACATTTGTCGTTTTGTCAATAATAAATTTATATTGAATGTGGTAGTGCAAAATTAAGACATGCTTTTCAGAAGTTTTAAAAATAGAGGCTAAAATAGCCGCCGCAAACATTTTTATTCTTAGTAAATCACACTGCGCCTTGAACTCCTACTTATTTCCTATTTTTCTCCCAATATTTTGCATCTTCTTACAGAAATGCCTATATTTCATATTCAGATTAGGGAAATGCACTAAATGGATTGTGTGCTTTTTGCTCCGGGTTTAACAGGCGTAATGCTCTCTGCGTCATGTTCCTCACTAAAACATACCTTAAATTTTTGTCAGAGATGGAAGAAAAAATTGTCTATTCTCATGAAACCAAAAGATTCTGTTTGGGCCTGAACTCCAAATATCAACATCTGAAGAAAACCAGTCATAGGTCATCATGACTAGCATAATCCCCGCTGTGTAGCAGTGGCAGCATGAATCTTTTGAGATATATGTTTCTGCAGCAGGAACTGCGTGAGATGACAGTAGTCAGGTATTGATGAATTCTTCAAAAACATTTTTTTTTGAAAGATCTGTCATTATGATTTGTTTAAGAGCACAGCGATCCTAGGTCATAGTCAACAAAATTGTGACTCAGGGGCAGTCTGTTTTGATGTCAAGTCACATTCCAGACTAAAATCCAGCAGAAGAGCTCTGAAAATACCTAAAAATGCTTCTATGCCATCCATCCTGACTGAGCTTGAGATTATCTAAAGAGAAAGATGGAAACAAATAAAACACAAAAACAGATGTGCCAAGATTGTACAGATGCAGTCAAGACTATTGTATCAGGAATGCTCTCAAAGCTGCTTTAATGGGTGTAAATTCTTATTAAAAAAATAAACAACTCAGCTCAACTCGGCTCCCTTTTTAGAATATAAAAGAATGTAGAAAGAGTGAAGATTAAGAATACCTTCTGCTGGTACTGTGCTTTGTCCTTTGACAAATATTATATAGGATTCAGCTATTTGTTGCTATACCAACAAGATTTTTAAACAGACTGTAGTGAATCCTAGCTAAAACACATGTCCCATGTGCAACAACTGAAACTAGGCCAATACAAACGAGTACTTTCTCTTGTCAGCACTCCCAATTGGATATCAACCATACTGTACATGAATGGCTTGCACTGCAATTTGCACCGCACCGCTCCTGCTTTGAAGTGTTGCAAATTCTTTTCACTCAATGCAACAATCCGAAATGACCTTAATGTTGACAACAAGGACGCAAGCGATGGATTACTTGTCAATTTGACTGCATAACCGAATCGTGGCGTTGGAAGATGAATTACCCTGCAAACCAGGCAGGACAAGTTGGCGTGTGTGTTCATTTAAACCCGATTTATGTATTTAACAGCTTACGACGGGGCATGCGTGACAGAGTGCGGCTGGTTGCCTAATTCAGATGTATTACAGCCAACGGCGAGCACCTCTGACTGACAGGCAAAACATAACGCTTGGAAACAATTATTCAAACGCAGGACTCTGGATTAGATGACCGCTCATCTTAATGACAAATGTTTTGTTTCTGAGCTCAAATTAATTCCCCCCATCAGCATCTGTGAGTGTCTACTTGCAGGAACAGTAAGCAACACTGGTCTTTCTTTCCTTTGAGAAGTGCCCTCTGTCTTATCATTGTCATGAGCAATGCTGCCACCTTTGCTGATTTAATCACAGACTGTCAATGTGTCCGCGCTGCTCAAAGCTTTGTGTTCATCTTCAACTGCTGCAGAGCGTCCCCACAATAGGAAGGCTACTCTTGATCAATACATCAACAGTGATGACAGGCTTGTTAGTGAAAAACGTCCCGCAGTGTTTGGCTTACAGATTTGCAGTGCCTTGCAAAATAATTTGTCAAGTTTTTCCCCAAGTTTCTGTGTATTTTGTAGAACCTAAGCTCTAGAGCAATACAGAGTGGTGCATAGTTTTTACAGTGGAAGTAAAAAGATGTATAGTTTTTAAAGTTTCTTCAAACTAACCTCTAAAATTACTCTTTTACGCTATAAGTGGCTATATATAAACATTTCACATCACCATGAACACAACATCCCCAATGTGAAACAAAGTGATGGCAACATTATGATGTGGGCGCGCTTTGCTTCAGCAATTAGAGTGAAGCTGTTTTGAGTTGATTGGATGAATAATTTGAAGAAATAGAGCAGCTGCCAGCTTACCAACACTTGGGTGTTCACCTAATTTGACAGACCAAATACAGAAAAAAAATATAATACAAATTACCAAAAAAAATAGCTCAGAGGTTCATGGTATCTCTGGAGATACGGATGCACCGATACTGGTATCGGCCCCATCTAATGTTCATGTATCGGTATCGCTTAAACTTAACAAATACAATGAACCGATACTCAAAATGTGGAAAATCTTTAATAAATCCACAAAAAAAGATTGATTGTGATTTTTTGTGGTAATTTTATATTTTACATCTTTTTTGTTTTAGTTATCTTCAGTTAGTAAACTCTGTTTTCTTTAGTCTCTTCAAGAAAGGTATAAAGCTTGGTTTATGCTTGATGCATCCGCATGGTCCGCTTGGCTCCACACGGCCAAATTCCGTAATTTCAGCAACCACGCCTCTCCACGCGGCACCGTGTCTTTTTTCCTAAGTAAACAGCATAAAAGTTCTGCTTTGTTTCAGCTCACGGGTGTCGCCATCTTGTAAACAACAGTGATTACTACTTATACTATGGTGTAGTGTCGTATGCATGCTGTAGAGCCCTACGCCGCCCCCTACAGTCTTCAAGAATATTGGCTCTCAGAAGGGACAAGCCACAAAAAGTATAAACGCTGCTAGAAGGTGTCTCGGCCGGTTCCGCACGTCTCGAGTCATACCAGACTCCTTCAAAAAGTAGTCTTTATCTCTTAGATAAAAAGAGAATAAAAAAAGAACGAAAAAAGCTTTCTCTAGATCAGAAAAGGTAGAAAAATACTTTAAAAGGCTTGAAAATATGATTTATGTTTCCCTGTTATAGTTTTATAACATTTACTTAAAAGACACCAATCAAAAATTCTTGTGATTATTAGTTTTTTTTTTATTCATTTCCAACACATTTTCTCACCATCAATTAAAGAAAATTGATTATTTCCTCTTTTGTATTAATAAGATAGTTTTATTTATTTAAAAAAAACAACTAAAAAAGCCATGAAAATATGATCCTTTAAAAATTTGAATAAATGTTAGGTATTTTCCCAAAATCTTTTTTTTTTCTTCAAATTATCACATAGTTTTCTGTTTAGATGGACAACAGGACAAAGACGCTTCTTTCAAATGCAAAGTTCCCTGACTTATGGTCAGTGAAATAATATAACAATAAAATACATCAAAGTTTGTGGTTGTAACTTGTCAAAAGATCAAAATCAATATTTAAGCCAGGACTTGCATGGAGAATTGCATGGAGGTAACTGGATGTTGTGATATTTGTCCGCCTTGATTTTCAGATATTTATGTTGTTCGATTATTCTTCCTAAAACTATCATTTCAAAAATACGGAGAAAATGGTCAGACATATAAACAACATCATTAAACTCTTTTTTTTTATTCGTTCAAGCATTCAAACCCAGCATATCATATCTATTTAGAGGAACCAAATTGATTCAATTTGCTATGTTTGAATCACGCCTCAATTCAGCAGCCTCTCTGAGCTGTAACACATGCGTAGTCAGGGAGATAGTTTTAGCTGGGTTTTTCTTTTGTACTTTAACTGAAGATGCGTCGTCTTCTAAAATCTCATTTATTAATATAACAGCAGATGAAATGGCAGGGCAGGGGTGGGGATGCAATGAGGTTGGGAGAAAAAAGCTTCATGATGAAAAGCTCTAGATTAGGTTGTCAAATAGCTGCAGAGCTTATTTAACTGATGTAATGATTGTTCAAGCAAAACAGTAGTTCTGTCCCAGGGATTCCAATCCTTATCATACTTAAGGACTGTCTGTTACTCAGTGTGATATGAATATGGTGTTTAATAATCTTTAGCTGTTTAAACAAACCCAGATTAGCAATTGAAAGCTAATTAGGCAACGGCAATGCAGCTAAATTAGTTATACCTTTTTAGGTGCTTTTTTGTGTGTAATTGTTTTGCAAAGAAATTAACAAAGAGCTAAATTAATTGTCCACAACTGATGACAGAAAAAGCATTTATTTATGGTAAAAAACAAAACAAAAAAGGGAAATAGAAGAGTTATAGACCCACAGCATCACAGATCTTCCACCATACTTAATGGTGGGCAGGAGGTGCTTTTCTCCATGATTATCTTTGCGGTTTGGGCAGAGCTGCCTGAAGTGTGTCATGATGAAAAAATTAACAATTCTCAACAAGTCTCATAATTTTGTCAAATGCTATAATAATTAGGAGATTTTATTAAAAAGTAATTATTCTTAAGTTTATTTAAAATATCCACTCGTACTGGGACTCCGATGCGACCTCCAAGGAAGGTTTCTCGGACCATATCCTGGCACGGTCCAGATTGTGCTCACATGGTATGAAAAAAGTGGATTTTGAGCAAATACAGTATCCGAATAGGGACTCGAGTCCCATGTAAAAAACACCTTAAATCCTCTTGAAGCACCACTGTCGGCCCCTTAACGTCTGTTTAAATGATAAGGATCTGAAATTAGTGAGTGTGCATGCCCAATGCACACTCAGTGGAAAGCAGTGGTGGGGTACAAATATTCTGGCCCCAAACTGAGATCCTGCTACCTTCCTCTATTGAGAAAGGCAGCAATGCACCATCTGGCATGCAGTCTGCAGTAAAGTTGTTAGAAGTTGAAGAGATCCTGCTTTCAACAGAAAGTGATGCTCCCTGTTTTAGAATGACCTGCATTCTGCAGCCGGGTCTACTTGCCCAGTTTTGCCAAATGCTAAAGATGATTGTGCAGCATAACTGCTTTTAAACTATCAGAATAGCAACCAACATGTTTACCTTCTTTTGGATAGATTTGTACAGCCATCTAAAATGCTTGCTTGTTACCAAGACACTCATAAAAAAGAAGAAGATTGTTTGATGAAGTCTAAATTTAGCATGTTGCCTCTTGAAAGAAAATTAGAGATGAAAAATGTGGGATTCAACCAGCCAGTGGATTTTTACATTGTTCAAGGACTTAAAGATTATTACAAACAAGATTTTTTGAAAAACTGAACAGTTATTGAAAAGTTTGCCAAGATGAAAGATCTGCATTTTGTCTTGGGGTTTTTCAAGAAGACCAACACTGGTGAGTGACCTTTCTTTGCAATTATATGTAGGCTAAAAAAAAAGGTTTAATTCCTCAATTCTATTGGCTCAAAATGGCGTTTATGTGGAAGTGCAAGCAATTGTATGTGCTTCATTTAATATAGAATCCATATTAAATGAATCTAATTAAAATGGCAATCAGTGTTTATTATCAAAGTCATATTGTATGTATCACAGATGAATTTGTTGCCGCATTTAGGTATTGAGTTGCTTGCCCCACCTAACTTATCATGCCAGAGGCGCCACTGATGCAGGGTTCTTTAATGAACTGGGCAGCACTGTTTGCGGGGTGCAAACCAGTCAAGGCTGCACAAAAGGTTTCAAATCTTACTCTGATCCTAATAAAGCTGGAAAAAAAATAACAAAGTAGCTTGATGTCAACAAAGTCAATTTGTTAGGGGGGGGGGGCACCATCTTAAAGCTCTGATCTCAACCAAACTGAAAATTTGTGTGCAGAGTTAAAAAAAGTGTCTGTCCAGAAATTTGATCAGTCATTTGGTTTATTGGAAGTCTACCAATAAAAAAAAAAGAAAGAAAGACAGACAGACAGAACGAAATCTCTCATTATTCTGCTAAAGCAAATATAAATAATTTAGGTAATACGAAGTTACCTCACGATTTGCACAGCTTAACATCAGAAAATAGCATGGCAAAAAATGTGATGTCTTTTCATATAGAGGATGGATATATCCTAACTAAATCATATATATATATATATATACAGTATAAATATATATATATATATAATCATAGCATGATGCTGCTACTCAAGCTGAAGTTTTCTTACAGGAACCTATGTCTATGTCTCTATGGGGCATCAACTGGGATAAAGATGACATCTGTTGTGAATCGGCACTATATAAATAAACTGAATTGTAAATCAGATTTTTATCTCAAGGAATCAGGAGTTGAACAACACTGATCATCTTTTTCACCTTGGGATTGTGCTTCTGCAGTATATGTGACTTCATTTTAAGGCTTTTAACATATCCTAAACTAATTATACGTGCATTTAGACTTTTGTTATTTTACTAGAGAATTAATATGAACAGAGGGATATTGTGAAATCACAGTGACGTGCTCTAATAAGAATAGAAAATAAGCACCAATTCTCCTAAATTACTTTCCTTAGCTATGCTCCAAGTCTCCTCTAAAGCCATTGTGGATGTTTGTAAAGATTTTATGGTTTCACCTTTGTGGAATATTAGATCTTGTGTCTGGCCCACAAGAGTCCACTTCAACACCTAAAGCAAGGCTAAATCAATAGCACACGCAGGTTAATAGCAGTTGTGTTTTTGGGAAGCTGACACATCAACTATTAATTAGCTGGTGATTAGAGTCAGCTGGAAAGAATGAGTCACAGCCCGAGGAGGCTATTGTCCTTGTGCCCGGGAAGGATAAATCCTTTGTTAAAGAGGGAGCTGGAGGTTCTGGGTCAAAATGTGCATCCTTTGTTAAAGTATAGTTAACAACTGCAGGACAAGAGCAATTTGAAAAGATTTTATATTGTCCAAACTAGATTTGGGGTTAAATGAAAGGTATTTTATGTCAGCTCAAAACAACATTCTTATTTTTTAATGTATCAATGTGATTAAAGCAAATGTTTTTCAAATGCAGATCTAAAATATTGAATGTGCTACTCTAATACCATTTAAAAAGCTAAAAAGACCTTCAAAAGGCAAAGTGTTAAATGCTTACCTGTATGTTTTTTGTGCTGCTTTAACAAAAGACCAAGCCCTAACCCACCAAACATTGGTCGACTAGATATTATGGTCCCCTGTTAACTCTGAATTTAAGCAGGGTTTGGTTCCCAAATAGTGTATAACCAAACCAAAAGGATGAATTTATGTCTCCTATATGTATGATTTAAGGACATATGCCATGTCTGACCTGAAAATCCTGGGTCAGCATCTGTCTAACTACATGGCAAAATATTTATTAAACATTGATAAATAAATGATGCCTTGTAAAAATCCATATCGCACCCTCCTACATTCTTCTTACAAAGATAAACGACACATTTTCCATATATGTATTATGTATGCACCTCGCCAATAAAATCCACTTAAGATGTAGAGTGTACATTGATAGCTGAAACAGAATTGCAAGACTCTTCAAATGGAACTAGAGATAGGGGATTTTTTTAAAATGTTAAAACAACTGGTAGCATTTGTTTGTGGCTTTCCTCTGAACTTTCTTGTGATTGCTCCCTAAATGAGGAGCTGTTGTAATTGCATGACATGACAACCAAATGCAGCCATGCAATTTCCAATTCAACTGATGCTGCTGGACCACCCGTTAATATCAGCTAAATTACAGCTGTTTACGAAGGCGTTATAGAACTTTAGCGGAAAAAACAACAACTTATGAAGACCAAAGAACACAATAGATAGGTCCAGGGTGAAGTTGCAAGGACTTTTCAATCAAGGTTAAAGGGTAAAACTTGTTGATAACTCATGGAGCAAGTGTTAAGGCAAAAATCTGAAAATGTTCAGACCGCACAAGGGGAAATGGATTGATGGTGGCATCATACTGTGGGACATAACAAAATCATTGACATTAAACTGGTTACACTGAGTTCTATTTAGAAGTATCAGAGAAAGGAGGCTGAATGCAAATGCACAACACTCTTGTAATTTGAGTATTTAAAAATATTGAAATATTGTTTCATTTTTCATCCCTTTCAGAATTATGGGCTACTTTGTGTTGAACTATCACATTAAATCCTAATCACACACACTAAAATATGTACCTGCAAGATGACAAAATATGAAAAAGTATAAAAAGAACTAATAAGATATTAGAGCTCACATGCCCAAACATGAGATAGTGATTGTTTTACAGTGACCAGTTTATGTACGACTGGAAAAACTTGCTTACTGATTCTCATACCTCAAGACAGAAAGGTTTTTAAACTGAATCTCCTGAAGCAAATCTCATTTTATCCGTTTCACATTTTCCTATTGAGAGTGTCTTTTCTAACTTTTTAGTAATAGTGAATATTAAATTGGACTCCATGTGTGTATAGTGTATGAGGGCCAGCCAAAAGTCTTATCGGGCCTTAGGCAGATTTTGACTCAGGGGGGGCCACCCCTTTCTGTTAAGACCATTACCCACAATTACAGCGTTTCAATCAAGATTTAGTCTAATCTGGGAAAGGAGGCAGAATTTATTTAGCTGATCCTAAAATCAGAAGTAATTGTTAATATTAGCTCAGACAATCTGAAGCTAAAAAATAGAATGGTTAAACTAAAGCATGAGATTGTAACAATGGTAACAGAACAATCAAACAATGAATATTTAAAAGTAATATTAAATGTTGTATTCATTAAATTCAAATTTAAATATACTTAAAAAAATTCTAAATTAAATACAGTATATTTATTATTATTATTATTTTAAATGTATTTCATTTAAATAATTTTACAATTCTTTTTTTTACATTTTTAATTTTTAAAAATATTAATTAAATAATTCAAAAGTAATAGCTCTTAAAACTAACAATAATTTTTGGTTGTTTAGTAGTGGAACAAAACTAAATCAAATGGAGTAATATTCACATTTTCGTAAATATATCATCTGTAGTCTCTGTTCAGTTTCAACTTTTGTGTGGGGCCCCAGATGGATTTGGGGGGCCCCTAAGCAACCGCTTAGTTTACTTTTGTCTTGGGCCAACTCTGAGTATCTGTGTGCCTCTCAAATAAGGTTACAAACAAAATTTAGCAATGGGAGAAAACAAAAATGTATCTTTAAAGCTTTATTTTACTAACTTATCAAAGTAAAACATGTATAACATTGAATTGGCTGACACGTGTAGATGAAGCATGGAAACCTTAAGAAGAAAAATCAGTCACCTTTCCCTGAGGGTTCAAGCTGAAAAGCAAAATCTCCCCCAAATACACAACATACACAAACATCACAAATGCTGCTCCGACATAAAAGAAGGTAAAAGGAGGACTTGTGTCAAATACATATCATGTTTCTGGCTTTGGGAAGCGCTGCGTGGTGTTAATGGATCAGGAACCCTCTCGAAAGCAATTACCTCCATGAGTCCCAGAGTGAAAAGCAGGTGTCAAAGGATCCAAACCTTAGAGGTCAGGTTTGATATTCAGTTTGTTGTTGATGCCACTGCAAACCAAGTTTGAAAAGGAGAAGTGGTTATCGGTGGGAGAGATGTTTCTCATTTGGTTTATTGGGAACACATAACACTCTTTTGTTTTACAGTGGCCCGATTTTACTGAAGTTATTCCATTTTGGGGTTTGTCTTTTCAAGTAGTCCATACAATAAATGAACTGTTGCTGAAACTATCTCTTTCTTTGACATTTTTGCCCTAACTGACAAGCATATAATGCTCAACAAACTGCTTAAATAAAATGTACAGTGAAAGAATGACCTAAATTCATCTGTGGAATATTTTGTTTTCTGAACAGAACACGGCATTTTGCAAGTGCATCTCAATAAATTAACATATGATTAAAAAGTTGTTCATTGATGTACATTCTCATTCATATAAAACATGATAATCTTGAGTCTTTCAATTAACTGAAGAGCTCTCTTGGATAAGAGAGGAAACAATTTCAAGACAAAAAAAAACTTCCAGTTTCCCTAATTTAAACTCTCAAGATTATAATGTCTTGGATGACTGAGAATCTACATCAACAACTCGCTTTGCACATTGCGAAGAAGACCCTCGGAATGGTGTGGGAGTACAAGAAGATAAATCTGATACACCCAATCCAGGTTTTGAGAACTGAAGAAGCCTCTTGAATTTGAGATTAAATGATTTCAAGACAGCAAGAAAAGTTCGGTTCACTTCACTTAATCTCTCAAGATTAAAAAGTTGTTCTATTTTAGTATTTCAATATCGGTTCATTACACAAATAGTAATATATTTACAAGACTGTTGGTTTTATATTAATATAACCAATGAAATCAGACAAAATTAATTTTCCTAGTAAATAAGAATACTACAAAAAAACATTTAAAAATAATTTTTAATAAGGCAATCTTTTAGCCAGTTTGTGGCTAAAACAACCACGGGGAATACTGCGCCTTTGTAAATATGGATGGATTAAGACTCTATAATTAACAATAAAGGGAGTCTACATGACTAAATTTATGTGTTTATTCAGTGAGAAAGGCTTCCCAATTGGGATAGTAAAATAAATACAGAATAAAGTAAAAATGACTTTTAATGTCCTTCAGAACGAAAATTTAGGCATTGTGTATTGTGCTCTATACTGAAGTTGTTCTTGGTTTCCAAAGAGATGTCAATTTAGGATGCACCAAACAATTGGCCAAAGACTGGAATTGACTTTTTTTTTACTTTGATTGGCTTGAATCCAAACCTTTTTTAGTGTCAAACTACCAAATAATTTGAAGTGCTGTTACAAGTTAACTGGAAATCACAAAATTATCGGAGACAAACTTGGATGCATCAACGGGAATAAACCTAGGATGTCTTCCTTTACTGGTGAATTCAGAATCACTGCAGAATTTTTTTAAACTATCATTAGAAATGATTTACAAAAATATTTTCAGCATAACTTTTTTTGTCTCTAGACTGAAGAAACTTGACACATGTTCCTTATTGTGAACTAAGAACCTGAGGTTTCTCTGTTTTTTAATCACGTCTTATTCTTTATAGAGTGGGGTAATTCCAGCTGGAATATTCAGATTCAGATAATCTGCTGCCTCACCAGATATGAATCATGATGCATTATACTGTAGGAATAGACCCCTGCTGAAGAGATTACATGTCAGCTATTCCATTTTTCTTTCTATCAAAGTCTGATTGAATGCAATCTCCCAGCATAGTGGTATAGTTGAATGATAATTGGTGTCAAGGCCAAAGCCAAAAAGCAAAAAGAGAAAGTTTCACTTTGACCAAGCTTGAAAAAAAAAATAAAAATGTGCCGATACTCATTTTCAAAATTGCTGGGAGTTTATTCCGGCTGGTTTTTTTAAGAGCTCTTCTTCCTGCAACCGTTGAGGCTTTGTCACAGATGATCTCCCCTTACTTCTCAAATGAAAAATGATGAGAGCTTTGCACTACCTAAAAAAAAATCCATTTGCTTTGCATTTTGTATAGCAGCTACACAACTACAGATCGAATGTACAATCTGACATTTTTATGTATGGCTGACACTGCTGATGGATGACAGATCTGTGGCTTTGTCATCAGGCATTTGTAACAACCACCAGCTTTCATTTTTTTTGAGAACCCAATAAGATCCCTCGAAGACACTGCATTATACCCATCCAAGGTCGTTCCAAATCATCCTCCATCCTGGCAAATTAAAACCTGAATTCACTCCCGCTCCAGAGGAGACAGCCTAAATAAGCTTGGTTGATGAGTGAATATAAAGTCTGGAGAACAGAGGGGAAGCATCATTATCATGGCAAACGTTAGTGCAAACGATGGCTACAGAGGCTATCAGAAATGATCAGTCAATAAATTCTAAGTACTCTGTAATCGGTCTGCCTCCTTTGAAGGGTAAACACATTATACTGTTTTCAGTCGAATACTAAAGTTGCCAGTTTAAAGACATTTTGTAGTTTTACCTTAGATTAAAAGTTAAGAGGCAGTCCTTTAGTTTCCACAAGGACCTTCCATGTTTCTTTGCAAGCAAAAATATTTCAAAACAACCTAGGGAAGGGTATAAGGGAAATTATCTCTGGGTTCTACCAACAATTTGCATGCCCTTACCTTTTCCCAATGATTTTTTTTTTTTAATTTGCAGTTTCACATTTCTAGCTTTTTCTTTGTTAATTTTCTTGTAAAGACCTTGGTATCACTGTTATGGGAAATGTTTGCAAATAGAAAACTAGGTGTTTCCCTCTCCCTAGGTTTAATGTTAAGTTTGTTTTAGACACAAGATAAGGACACAAACCCATTAAAGGTCTAACAGATTTTATTGACAGTAGTTAGAATGTACAAGCAGGAACAAAATGCGTTTTGGGGGTCGCTTTCAGATCGAAAATAGACAGGATAGTAAATGATTGGTCACAAAACCAATGGGGAATGTTCAACGAGGAAAATATAATCACCTTCCAGTCTCACCTTGTGAGACTGGAAGCCTCGGCGTTTTACAGTAAAATAGAAGAATTTATTGTTTACTGGGAATGTTTCACCCACAGGACTGTATAGAGAAGGGCTTTCTATATGCAGGAAACCGAGAGTGGTGGTCATAGAGAGTTGGAAATTCCAATAGGAAGGTAAGCAGATTCACACTTAAAGCAACAATAAGCAGGTTTCATAATAGCAAAAGGGAAGGTTTCTTTGTCTGTGAACAGGGATCAAAGTCACAAATAGAAAAAAAACTCAAACTAGTCAAGAACCAAGCAAAAGCAATGGTCAGAAGACCATAAACAGACATCTTCTTTTAATCACTTTAATTAGTATAACCAGATGTTTTGTAGTTTCTGTTTTTTTCTAGCATTCCCACAGAATTTTTCTGCCACCAAACCCCCAAGGCCTTTGCAGAGCCATCTTTTCATCAGTATGTTTTTTATTTGTTTAAGTGTGTGGCTTAAACTGATAAAAAAGCAAAAAAGGAGGAAAAACTAGAATCATTTAGATTAAATGCCCAGCCCTCTTGACAGATATTTTATTACATTTTGGAACCTCAAAAATAACCTGAAAAACTGATTGATTAATGATTGTAGTTGAATGGATAAAACCGCACTGTGGTGGGGCAGCATTTGATGGCCACAATCTGAATTCATATGTCCATAGCAATTTCCCCATGTCTCGTCATTTAGCCAATAATTTGATGAGCAATTAAAATGAGGCTGTTGTAAACAGCTTCTCATCTGGCTTGATGTGTGGCACGTCAGCGCGGGAGGGGCCGCAACCTCCAAAAGCTCCTTAAATGCCAGCAGCAGGTAATCAGACAGCAGAAGAGAGTGAGAAGGGACAAATGTGACAGTGAATAAAATCTAAATACATATCCCAACAGACAATACTGAGGTCTACACCTCCACAGATCTACACATGGCCACAGCAAGCGAAACCTGTTACGTACAAGGGCCGAATACCAACAAATGCATTAATTCAGACAGACACACATTTAAATGAAAGGCTAATGCCCAAGATAGCAAACCCTCTCCTTTTCTTAAAGGTCATAAAAATGTCTTCGTCTGTTAAAACACGAAGTCTAGACAATGTTTTTCAGAATGATGTTTCAAGCAGCATGGTGTTGTTAGCTGTTTTTTTTTTTTCCATCATGGTTAATTATATGATTAAACGCTGAGGTTAAAGACCTGTTCAAAGCTCTGCATAGCTAATTAGGGCCCAAATGATAGGTGTCCGGATCTCATCCCTGCTTTATTTTCCACTCACGCGTGTGAGCGTGCGAACCAGCAAATTTAATTGGTTGCATCATGTGAAGCCATTTTACATTTCAAATTTGTGAGCCAAGAAATACCCTGTCGTGGCACCGCATTTAACACAAATAAGCATTTAGCTAATGCCTTCACACCGCAATGACTGAGCCAGTAGAGCCACTCGTAAAGTTATTCAGCTTTGAGCTACTGATTTAACGCATCTGTGTGAATTGCGATTCAGTTTTAGACAAACTGAGGAATAAAAAGCATAAAAATATGCAGTTTTTCATGCTTATTCATTTTGAGGCAATGATAACAACACAGTGGTGAATCTGGTATAGCTGTGAAAACCCCAGGTGAAAAAAAAGCCCTAAAAAGCTCTTACTCACATTCTGCCTCTCATTAACAGGAACATTTTGACATTTGGGGAGAGATGTTTACCAGTTGCTGGTAACGTCCCTTAGTGTGGTTGCCAAGCAACTGTTCCAAACCTAGAGATATTCTAGAAAGAGTCTTGGACCACCAGGAAGCAACATAAAGCAAACGTTCACCAGGTTAATAATTAAGACTTAGAAGTACAGGAAAAAAATACTAATTAGAACAACTGCAGTTTCATTATACTTTTCTTGCACACATGAGCATGTCAGACTGAGTCTTAATATTGTGAAGTGTACAGACAGTATTTTGTAAAATTATGTCTATACCCCTTGAAAATGATATATGGTTTTGAACATTTTTTAGATGACAAATAGAACCTGAACCATGTGGTTTCCATTAGTATTCAGTACCCCAAGTAAAAACGTTGATACCTTCCTTCAACTACAACTTCTAGTTTCTTGAATACAAGCTTTCCACATCTAGTGGGTAAAATTCGTAAATTTTTTAGAAAATGATCAAGCTCAGCCAGATTGGATGACATTCATTTTTTTAACATAATATTTAATCGTTTGCACAGATTTTTAATTGGATTGAGATCTGGACTTTAACAGGGTCATTTAAACACACAAATGTGGTTTGATCTATCAGTGAAGACAAATTTGTGGAGTGCACGACTTATACTTATTCTGAGATAATCCAACCTGAGCTGTAGATCTATGCAGCTCTTCCAGAGTTCCAATAGTACTACTAGTGGCTTCTCTGATCAGTGCTTTTCATGCCCATGTCTTTCTATTATTAGATGAGGGATTAATTGGTGGATTAGATTTTTTTAAATTAATGTCAAAGAAAAGGAGACTGATTCCAAATGCACACCTAAACTTTTTGACTGTTGCTTTCCTGTTTGTTTTGTAAAATTATACAGTAATTTTGCGCTATTGAGCGTACCTTAAGAAAATTAATTTCGTCCATATATGCGCCACACCTAAATATACGCTGCACGTGACACAGAAGTTTTGTTTTGCTTTAATTTAAGAGGTGCTTTGTTTTTTCCAAGCTCTGCCAGAAATGCTCAGTACGGCATCAACACAACATGACAGTACCATGACTGGTTAGAATATTAAACCTAGCAACGCCTGAAAGAAAAGCCATTGGTGGCCATCTTCATCTTCATATTGCACACTAAAGCCACCTAGGTCATCTTCATTTTTTAATGTCAAGATTATGTGTAGAAAATCTATTTTCGTCTTTGATGGCCACCTCGTTTTGCCTTTAACTTAAACGATTCACGTTTCTTCTAGTGTTTTCCATGAAAACACAAGAATGCATGAAAGCGTATGCATCAGAACTACTGGTATTGTCTTCCTCAGTGCACAATCTTCCCCACATGTCTGTCTCACTTTTGCGCTTCCTGCTAAAGTGCCTCCTGGAGTCAGTAAAAAATAAAAATAAATAAATAACTGAGCCACATAGTTGTAGAGGCCACACAGTCCAAAGGCTATGAAAAAAGGAGCGGCTTCATGTCCGAAAATTACGGTAATATGTTATCAGGTAGCGGTATTTTAACATTTGAGTGAATGGCCTTCAAGTGCTGGTGAAGAACTGGAAGCTTGTGGGATATACAATTTCTACCAGGATTTAAGCTGTAAGTAGAACAACTGTGCTGCAGTGCAGCAACATCTATTTGCTATATCTAAATACAATCGGAGAATGAAAACAAAACTTCTCGAAATTTATTACTAGAAAACGTAGACTAAAAGCATCGTCCCATTTCTGCATTTACTCCTAGAAATTCCTTCTGTAAATGGAGCAGAAAGCACTGTACAAAGAGCAGGAGGGTGGCAGAATACCGAGCACAATTACCACAGTTTGGGATTCCACTTTTATCCCTTGCTGAAATAGACTTTTCCCTGCTTTGCTTCTTGCTTTGGTCTTCTCAGGCAAACTGAGAGATGGTAATCTTTTCAAAGGTCATTTTAACTGTGTTTTATCCCTGAGTTTCTTTGCTGAGATGATAGAGCACAACAGAGACATTGCCTCAGGGTTTGGTGTTTGTGTTATTACATAACCCGACTCAAAAGAGCTCAGTCTCTATTAGGAAAAAATCTTATCCTCTGGTCTGAAATTATGATGTACAAAATATGCCACCATTGATTTTTGTCCTCATTCATGTAACCAGCAAAAAGAGAGCTGTAAACACTACTATGGAAGTCTTTTATTTATTCTTATTTTATTTCCAGAGAATTTTTATATATATGAACCCAAGCAGGCTGCTCAAAACCGACAGCAAAAAAAAAAGTGTAGATAGTTTTCTGCCGTCCTACTAAGAGGAGTAGTGCATAAAAGCACAAGCATTTACCTGCTATTATGACAAACGAGAGATAATTATTACCCAGAGTGCACTGGGGACTGCAATCATTACTGCGACTTCCTGCACATACGGCGGTTAGCTTGTCGTCCACCGTATTGTTCATATAACACCTGCGCCGGACGCCTCAGGCTTTGGCAAAGGAAGACAAGGCAAATAAATATTTATAAAGAGGAACAGCTTTAAAAAAAAAAAAAAAAAAAAAAAAAAAGGAGGAACAGCTTTAGACTAATCTCCAGAACACAATGAGAGGCATAAAAAAAACAATACAGCATGCATAAAACCTTAACATGTCTAATGATGATACAAAGTACAGACCTCTACATGCTTTGTAAGTGGGATAGTTTCAAAAATCAGCAGTTTATCAAATACTTGTTCCCCCCACTGTATGTCTAGGATTTCCAGAGGCCTTCTTAAAATTGTAGAGCTCGGAAAAAATATGTTTTAATCACAGAAAGCTGAAAAATAAAAGCATTATGAAATGTGGTTGCCATATGATTCCTCTTAATACTTACTGATTTTATACATTTCTGCTACGAGGTAATAAATAAATACATACTGAATGCTTAGGCAGTGATCCTTCAAAAATTTGAAATTCTGATTTTCTTTTGTTTTAAATGAAATTATGGTAGAACTCTTGCACTACCTCGCATTACCATCACTTGAATTTCCTTTTGCAAAGAGAAAGTATGTCAACGGAATAAAAATTTTGCGGATAGATATTAAAATCCTAGCAATAACTGTAATGGTGCGTTCAGACTGCAGGCTTTGTCAGCGTCGAGCAACGCTCACAAAGCGATTAGTTCCACGCATATACACAAAATATACAGTTTTAAGCTGAAGCTTGCAAAGCTCGTAGGCGGGCCTTTCTCTGCTGTATGTTTTAAACACTAGCAGATCGTGGTTGGCTAGGCAGCGTCGACATCCGGGAACATCAATACAGTGAGATGCTCTGATTGGTTGCCGTGCTGCGTCAAGAGCTTTAAGACCGTCAAAAGTTCAACTAGCCGAACTCCTGCATTGCTAGTGTTATGAGCTTTGAAGCTTGAAATGCAGGAAAAGCTTGAAAAGTTGATGGAAATGGCATCAAATTCTCAAGAGACTTCACTATGCATGTGCCTGAAAGTAACTGTTTCATAATCTTCGATTGCAATTATGTTACTTATCACTGTTATGGGGAAAAAATATTTCTTTAAACAAGGATAAGACTGAAGTCCTGTTTTATTTTATTTTTTTACGAAGTAAATTCTTGTACAGGGAGCCAGAGCCAGCTTCTGCAGCCAAGGATCGGACCGCCAAGGTCCCCACCTTCGGCCACCGCCCATCTTGCACTGCACCCGACCCCTATGGCCCCTCCCACAGGTGGTGAGCTCATGGGAAGGGGGGCCCATGTCGCCTCTTCGGGCTAAGCCCGGCCGGGCCCCATAGGTAAAGGGCCGGCCACCAGGCGCTCGCCAACGTGCCCCACCTCCAGGCCTGGCTCCAGAGTGGGGCCCCGGTGACCCGCGTCCGGGCGCTGCTCCTCCACATCGAGAGGAGCCAGTTGAGGTGGCTTGGGCATCTGGTAAGGATGCCTCCTGGACGCCTCCGTGGTGAGGTGTTCTGGGAACGTCCCACCGGGAGGAGACCCAGGGGAAGACCCAGGACTCACTGGAGGGATTATGTCTCCCAGCTGGCCTGGGAACGCCTCGGGATTCCTCCCGAGGAGCTGGCCCAAGTAGCCGGAGAGAGGGAAGTCTGGGTCTCTTTGCTTAGGCTACTTCCCCCGCGACCCGACCCCGGATAAGCGGAAGATGATGGATGGAAGGATGGATGGATGGAGCGAGCCAGAGCTGGGCAAAAACTGGAACTCTTCTGCACTCTATCATGCAGGAGCAGATGTTGGATTTAAAAAGATCAGGGGCCAAGCCCAGATAATTGATGTGCAAAAAAAGTAACTTTAAATTAGGGCTCTCAAATGATTAAACATTTTAATCTAATTAAACACAGGATATCTGTGCATGAATAAATATTAATCATGATTAATTAACATTCCTGAACATGACTGAAAAACTAAAATTTTCAGTGTAAATGAGGACAAAACTTGTTGCCATTGCTCTTATTTAAAGGAAATAAAGAGAGAGTCATGGAACCTTAATTCTGAACTCGCCAATCACATTTACACGTGGTCCTTTTTGCCTGTTCATATTTTAGGCAGTTGCTAAGGCAAACTAACTGCCTAACATTTTGTGAATGTAAAGCTAACCATTACTTATTGACATTGGAGAACCCTCTTCATAGGATCATCCTACAACAACAGAGGGTTTTATACAATGTTGGGAAAGTTCAATTTTTACATTCTAATATGAACTAATTCAGTTCATATGAATACACATTTTTTAAACTAAGTTCATAATACTAAAAATGATTTTTTTTGGTATTGATTTATTTTTATTTATCAATTTATTGATTTTTATTATTATTATTATTATTATTATTATTAGTAGTAGTAGTATTAGTATTAGTATTATTAGTATTATTATTATTGAGGAATTATTAAACAATCTGAGGTAGGAACAATAGTGATGTTAGAAACTAATGCTCACATCATGGTGCAATATTCAAAAACATTTAAACATTAGTTAACTTTCGATCAAGTCAATTTTCAATTTCTGTAAATGCATTTTGCTGAAATGTTTTACCAAAGAAAAGTCATAAAAATTAGCCCAAATGAATAAGTAAGTCGCTGCTGGTCTACAACAACATACTGCAATGTCAGGCTGTCCAGCTGCGGCTGGGAGATGTAGGCAACACAGTTGCTGCTACCGTATGCAGTAACTTGTTTTTGGGTGGTACAGGATCTGTTGGGGTTTGCCGCTGAAATCTTTTTTCTCTTTTTTGGACTTGCATATATACCTTGAGAAGGCTAGCCAGGTGCTTTATTCCAATATTCAAGGTTGCTTTTTTTTATGATATTCGGATTAACTTCTGTAGTTTACACAAATATGAAAAAATTTTCCCATCTGGATCATCACTAAGCTTTTAAAAAAATATATATATTATTTATATATATTTTATTTGCCTGCATACTTCACAATTTGACGCTGACGCTTATGCGGTGCGACTAAATGACTAGTATTGCTAGATTTCTATTTCCTCCATTTTATCAACCTGGGCTTTTGTCAGGAAGGCCCAATGGAAATCTGGCTTAGAAAAATTTAACTGCGAGAGAGCAGCGTTCACAAAAACCAGAATGAGACCGTTCACTATAATGAGCATCAGACCAAAATACAGTGAGTTCAGTTCAAGTTCACAAAAAATAAGAAAAAGTTCATGAACTATCGTTCTACTTAAATACAGAGTAAATGATAATAAACATTCAAGTTCAAGGGACTCAATGGAAGCAAAACTCAAATTTTATAATGATCTTTTTGTAACATACACTGCCTCCTGTAATCCCAAAAGAGGCATTTCAGAATATCATCGATCATGTGAATACTCCTACTGTTCAAGAGGGATAACGCCTAATAAAAGTAATGGGGTGAGAGCTTCAGGATTTTGCAAGGCCCTGTGAACTTAATGAAAATTGTACATATTTTCTTAACTGAAAAGAATTGAGTGTTTTAAAAACTCTGCTTCTTCTATTGTGTATTGCACCTTGCTAAATTATTGAAATCGCTTCAAAATTAAAGATACTTATTAAAAATTCCATGTGTGTATCTGCATTGAACACATTTGTGAATCACATTTTGCTGCAATTACAGCTGCATTTCTTTTGGGGTAGGTTCCTAAAGGGTTTGGTCTTAACAAGATTTTTGCCATTCCTCTGCAAAAAGCTACTCCCTAACTCAGTCAGCATTGAGTAAAAGAGATTAATTTAGATAAAGTCCATTAATTTATGTTCATTTTCTTTAGAACACTTTTGATTTAAAAACAAAGAGGAGGGGCAAAAATACATGATGTGCTAAATGTACTGGATATGATGTGTGCACCACTGAGCAATACAACAAATCCATGCTATCATCTGAAATCTAAACACGGATGAATCCATGAGCAGATACTGCAGAAATGAAGTTAAATTTCTGGAATACAAAAAATGTATATAGCCTGAAAAATCTTTCAGTATCTCCCCTACTTTATATATATATGTAAAATTATTGTTGTATTATATTTTAGGTATTTTATATATAAGAATTTTCACTGAAGAAATACTTCAGTTATTTTAAGGTAAGTATCCACATTAAAACTTTAAAGAAAAAAATGTATATATATACAAAAACATGAACGATCTTCAAAATTTGACTAATATTTTATCTGTGTTTGCGTTTTTATAAAAGGGTTACTGTCTACTGTATCTTTCATAGCCCTAATAGGCTAATTACAGTTTCTTGAATTGGAATTTATTTATTTTTTTAGGTATAATAAAAACATAAATACAAAACCATATTAAATATCCATGATTCAATTGGTGAACAATCTAGCTTAGTAGCCCTACAAGGGATAATGTTTACAACCTAAGTCTTGTTTAAATTACTCCACATCTTTCTCCCTGACCTGCTGTGCTCCTTAGTCTGCATTATGCTGTTTGTTCACTAATGTCTAACGCTGTCTAAAACAATTCTGTTCTAGTCAGTGTTGGTCTACCGCATAAAATCCTACTAAAATGCATTAAAGGTTGCAGTTGCAACATATAATATGTGAAATTATAAATAGTGATATAAATACAAATCTAAGCCCAACAGGGAAGGATGCAAGCGTGCATAATTTAAGCCGGGAGAGTGAGAGGAGCACTGGACTTACTTCTAGCCACGGAGTCTTCCTGCTCAGTGAATCAGTTCACAAGGAGAAGATGTCTTCAATTAACCTGCTGCTCTCTGGCCGCTGACATTTAGGCACAAACGTGACCTGAATCAAACACTAGCTTGTTCTTCAGTTTTCAGAAGTGTTTAGCTCTAATCAACAGCTCAGCAGTAAATAAAGTCTCCAAACAGAAAAGAGGCATTTTTTACACTGTTTATGTGTATTCTTTTTAAAAGAATCAACTTAATCTTACATGACGTTAATGTTTTTGTGGATGGTACCATGCTGCAGAATTTTCATGCAGCTCTTGCCTCTCCTTGTCTCACTGGTTTTGGCTGCTAGTGCCACCAAGTGGTCACACTGTCAAGATTAAAGACGGAAACTACACAGCAGTTTTCCTGTCGACCCATTCAGCTTTGTCCTCGTGCCGTTTACCACAAAAGAGAGTCCATATGTCCTTTTTTTATGTTCAGGGCAGCTCAGCGCCTGTCATCAACAATTCATCTATATTGCAGGCCCAAGATGCAAGCACATGTGTGTCAGTTGGTTCAAAATTACTTTCAGACCGGGTGATAGATGCCTCGTTGATTGTTGAGTAGCTGCTAGATTGAGGAGTTCACCCACACCACCTGCACTCTTTCTTCATGCTCCCTCCGCCGTCTCGTGGGACGAAGAGGTGGGCAGGAGCCGTAAGTGATATACGAGGCAGCTTGAGAGAGATGAGAAGGACCTGCCATTCGCTGTCAAGAGGAGGACATTGCGAGGCGAGAGGTTACACACATTGAAATGCCATTTCCTGCGGTTCACCACTTCACTTTCACACCCACCTCAGAGACCAGGCTGAGAAATGCACTTTTATGAAAAATGATTCCCATTACAGATTTGACCCTCCGCCGATCTTTAATACTGACCCCTTACATTTTATAAAATTGACCCCCTTGCTGCGTCTCAACCTTTTGACCTTTAACCATCCACTCATGTCTTCTCCCATGTGAGCTTTAAGATTTAGTAATGACCATTCACCAAGCGTCCTCAATGGTAGCCACTTTCTTTAAATCTGTTTTAATCGTTCTGCCTCCAACCAAAGGACAAGAAATTAATTTGGCACTGTATGTTGCCGAGTACTTCTTGCCAGGTACAGAACATCTGCTGAACCCTGAACTGATTGTATATTATTACTGGAACTGCTGGTTTACCATTGCAGGAGATTGTTGCCGTGAAAAGTAATTAGTGACAGTAATTTAGATTCCCTCACTGCTGTAATTAATGGTGTTTCATGAGATGGTGCAAGGATGAGGATTTGTCTGGACATCAGCTGTTTAAAAATCTAAATCAAAATTGTATACTCATCCACATTTAACTGTGCTTGTGTTTGATATCGAGAATTTTATATACAGTAATCTGAACATTTTCAATCGATTCAGAGAAAATGTTCACATATCAACAGAGTGATTTAACTGCTCTTAGTCAATAGAAACGAACACTTTAATCATTAAGCAAAATATGTACACAAATATTTGTATTCAAACACTGGAGTTAGGACACATTTTGATAGCAAATGTTGGGCCCTTTGGCTAACCAGCCTTTGGCATTGCTATGAGGAAGGTACATCAGATTCCTAACTTTCAGCTGCGAGATATTCGGGGGTTTTACTGTTATGTTTTGGGTCTTAGTCATTTAGCATATTTTCTTGCTTTGCATGTTTAACATTTTTTAAGCCTCAGATATTTTAGTTAGGTTTGCTACTGACTGACTGAGGTATTCAGAAGAAAGATTATAGCAATTTATTAGTCGTGTAAGAGATTACGTCTGGATAGAATTTGAAATCGCTCGTTCCATTGTAAGGAAATTGTTTAAATGTGG
The DNA here is from genome assembly GCA_028564705.1 of Apricaphanius iberus. NCBI lineage: Eukaryota > Metazoa > Chordata > Actinopteri > Cyprinodontiformes > Aphaniidae > Apricaphanius > Apricaphanius iberus. The sequence goes on from JAPXFQ010001855.1 coordinate 354,915, forward strand.
AGGACATTTAAAGCAATAGCAAGTATGCGTAGGGATATCATTCAAGCAAATTCCCCCTTTAAAGCAAACCCTGAGATGCTAATAGAACCCCTCAAAGCCCTAAAAGTGCAATCAGACGACCTACAGCAGACATACTGTTGTTGTGAAAGTGCATACCATTTATTAATAAAACACAAGTTCAACTTTGATGTGAGATTTGCAAGGAGAAAGCCTTTGCTTTATAAAAAAAAACGTTAAAGGACCAAAGTCTAGTTTACCAAAAGGGACACCAAAGGGTCTGATTGATCAAAATTGCAAATAAAGAGCAAAGAAATTGCACTTGACTGTTACGGCTACCTGTTTTTACATGGGCCTTCTTGTGTCTTATTTACTGTTTGTGTTTACTTTCAATTTGCATGTTAAACTCTGCTGCAGACTGCTCTTCCTCCCTCCCTCCCTGATCAGGACTAGGTGTGGCTCATCAGGAAGGCTGGAGCTACTGATTGGTCTCCTGTCTTTTTAAAAGACCATTAGCCTCAGTTGCAGTGATAGAAGCAGCTTGACAGTGCTGGGTTCCCCCAGAGCCTGCAACCATTTTGGTGTGTGTTTTGGTTTTTGTGCTTAGGTTTTGTTAGAACTTTGGTTTAGTGCTGTTCTTTGTTTTTTGCATTATTTTTAGACAGTTTTAGATAATAAAGTGGGGCAAAAAAGTATTTAGTCAGCCACCGATTGTGCAAGTTCTCTCACTTAAAATGATGACAGAGGTCAGTAATTTTCATCATAGGTACACTTCAACTGTGAGAGACAGAATGTAGAAAATAAAATCCAGGAATTCATATTGTAGGATTTTTAAAGAATTTATTTGTAAATTATGGTGGAAAATAAGTATTTGGTCTATAACAAAAGTTCAACTCAATACTTTGTAATATAACCTTTGTTGGCAATAACAGAGGTTATATTACAGGTAACGATTACTATAGGTCTTTACCAAGTTTGCACACACAGTAGCTGGTATTTTGGCCCATTCCTCCATGCAGATCTTCTCGAGAGCAGTGATGTTTTGGGGCTGTCGCCGAGCAATACGGACTTTCAACTCCCTCCACAGATTTTCTATGGGGTTGAGGTCTGGAGACTGGCTAGGCCACTCCAGGACTTTCAAATGCTTCTTACGGAGCCACTCCTTCGTTTCCCGGGCAGTGTGTTTGGGATCATTGTCATGTTGGAAGACCCAGCCACGTTTCATCTTCAAAGCTCTCACTGATGGAAGGAGGTTTTGGCTCAAAATCTCACGATACATGGCCCCATTCATTCTTTCCTTAACATGGATCAGTCGTCCTGTCCCCTTAGCAGAAAAACAGCTCCAAAGCATGATGTTTCCACCCCCATGCTTCACAGTAGGTATAGTGTTCTTGGGATGCAACTCAGTATTCTTCTTCCTCCAAACACGACGAGTTGAGTTTATACCAAAAAGTTCTACTTTGGTTTCATCTGACCACATGACATTCTCCCAATCCTCTGCTGTATCATCCATGTGCTCTCTGGCAAACTTCAGACGGGCCTGGACATGCACTGGCTTAAGCAGGAGGACACGTCTGGCACTGCAGGATTTGATTCCCTGTCGTTGTAGTGTGTTACTGATGGTAACCTTTGTTACTTTGGTCCCAGCTCTCTGCAGGTCATTCACCAGGTCCCCCTGTGTGGTTCTGGGATTTTTGCTCACCATTCTCATGATCATTTTGAGCCCACGGGATGAGATCTTGCGTGGAGCCCCAAATCGAGGGAGATTATCAGTGGTCTTGTATGTCTTCCATTTTCTGAGAATTGCTCCCACAGTTGATTTTTTCACACCAAGCTGCTTGCCTATTGTAGATTCACTCTTCCCAGTCAGGTGCAGGTCTACAATTCTTTTCCTGGTGTCCTTCGAAAGCTCTTTGGTCTTGGCCATAGTGGAGTTCGGAGTCTGACTGTTTGAGGCTGTGAACAGGTGTCTTTTATACAGATAACGAGTTCAAACAGGTGCCATTAATACAGGTAACGAGTGGAGGACAGAAGAGCTTCTTAAAGAAGAAGTTACAGGTCTGTGAGAGCCAGAGATCTTCCTTGTTTGAAGTGACCAAATACTTATTTTCCACCATAATTTACAAATAAATTATTTAAAAATCCTACAGTGTAAATTCCTGGATTTTTTTTTTCAAATTCTGTCTCTCACAGTTGAAGTGTACCTATGATGAAAATTACTGACCGCTATCATTATTTTAAGTGGGAGAACTTGCACAATCGGTGGCTGACGAAATACTTTTTTGCCGCTCTGTTAATTTTGTAATTTAGTTAAAAAGACAGCACTTTAAGTTATTTATTTTGTGCCCCATTTTATTTAAGGCTTCCCTTAGCCTGTGTTTTGGGGCACTTTTGTTTTGTTGAAACCTTAAGCACTTGAGTTGTCAGTTTGTTTATGACACTTTTTTGTTACTGTATATTTATTTTGCTCCTGTTCTGATTAAACTCTTTTGTTCCTCAATTTTAACAACTGTCTATAGGGACATTTTTGTTACACCCCCTGACCACTAGCCAGGTGGCATGTAACAGTGACACAAACAAAATTGCCACAGTGTGATGTTTTTAATTTGCTGGTGATCTACTAAGATTGTGTGTGCAATTCATAACAGGTGCAACGAGTAGCTCACTCTCTACCAGAGTCTAACTTATTTTGTAACTTATTTGAATCTAACCACATTTCCTGTTTGAAAAATGCCTCAAAATGAGACATTGCCTGGGGAAGGGCTGGGCATGATCTGCACTGTGATTGACATGTTGACAACAGTGCTGCTACAGCTGCACACAGAGATCAATAGTGAGCTCTATTGCTACAGAGGGGTGGCCATTTTGAGGTTGAAGATTTCTCTCCACCTCCTTGACCCGAGGAAAGGGAGGGAAGATCTAAGGAGCGGCCCTGAAGTGTTTCGAGCCGACGACTTGTGAGTTACCAATTCTAACTCACTACAGAGGTGGGGCTGAGACTGATCTTATTTTACACTCTACAGCAGCAGGATGGCTGATGTGAAAAATACAGGTTGAGCTAAGCAGATACCAATGCCCAATTCAAGTGCAGTCTAAAGTTTAACCTGAAGAGGGCACTCCACTTTTGGTACAAAATTCATATTTTTACCAAAATGTACTAAAAGAGCAAAAATAAGGACCAGACATGTAGACAGCACTATTGAACACTCATTTATACAGTTAATATGAAAAAAAAATTGATTCGAAGGTGAGTTGCACTTTAAACAAGAACTTTGCGTGTTCTGTTGTGTGTGCCAGCCTGACTGCCCCATGTACTGTGCCACAGGAAGGGCAAAGAGGAATAGGTGCAGTGGATTCATAATGGGAAAAAAATGGAAAAAGAAAAAAATGACATACTACATGTAAAGTCTGTGGAAGTCAGAGAGTTAATTACTACTAGGTTAGTGTCGGTGAGTGATATTTTTCATTTGTCATTAATAATGTGTGCAGTGTACATGCATGGCCATCTGCTACATGCGGGTACCAGTTAGACTTAATAAAGCTGCAGCTTGTCCAGAATTAGGCTTCTTACTTGGTCCTAAATTGTCCATATTCTAATGTTGCAGCAATGCAAATGTCAAGTTATAGTAGAATCTAATCATATTTATTTTAAAAAATATTCTAACAGGTTAACCAGAGTATTTTTATAAATAGTTGGTTTATTCTGATCAGATACATGCCCATTGTACTATACTTGTTATACTGAATTAATCGTAAAATGTACTAATACAAACTTCCTGCAAAATCTGTTTTATACAGAGCATTGCAGTAATGAAATCAATTATTTAAAAATATTAGGGTACTCTTTAAAAAAAAGTATTACAATCTAATTTTACCTTTGGATCAACTTGAATGTTTTAGGTATTTTTTAAAGGTTTGAAATCTACTAACATCTGGCTTTTGAATGTAATCTGAAAAATATGAATGTTTGTAAAATGTCATACTTTTAATTGTCATTGTGGTGTTGTACATGTTTATTATTTTCTTAATTGGACCCAAGGAAGATTAGTAACCACTCTAGTAACAAAATTAATAGTTTTACAATAAATGAACAAATTAACAGCAGGTGAACATGCAGTGAGGTATGATACATCTTTAGAAAAAATGTGGATAAAAGTCGACATAACTATCAGGTTTATAGTCATAAGAGTGTTAATTACAAGCATGTTAGAATGTGAGTAAATATTTTTCATTTGTCATTAATTAACTTATGTTTCTCATCTCACTGAATGCTTCATTCATCTTTCTATGTAGCAGAGGAAAATGTGAGAACATCTGTAAATATAATGGCCCAAGGGTCTTTACAATCTCCTAGGTTGAATGGGACACAGCATCCCATCGGTGGGGCTGTTGGGTGGATCAGGCTGAAGAAGACAAGACTAATATGTGTTGCTTACATGCAATTAAATCACTTGCTTTTCCAGAGAAAAAAATCATATGATTATACATCAATATGATAACATTTCTTTCAATTCAATTCAGTTTATTTACAGTATATAGCGCCATTTCACAACAAATGTCATCTCAAGGTACTTTACAAGAAAAGTTATTACAATACAATGTTTAATCTAGGAATTAGAGAATCACAGAAGATTGTTGTCTGCTTCACGAACCAACCCTGGGAGCTGGTTCCATAGGAGGGGAGCCTGATAACTGAAAGATCTGCCACCCATTCTACTTTTAGAAATCCTAGGAACTACCAGTAAACCTGCAGTCTGAGAGTGAAGTGCTCTGTGAAGAACATATGGAATAATCAGGTCTCTTATGTATGATGGAGCTTGATTATTAAGAGCTTTATATGTGAGAAGGAGGATCTTGAATTCTATTCTAGATTTTACTGGGAGCCAGTGAAGAGAAGCTAAAACAAGGGAAATATGATTTATTCTTCTTTTATTCATTAGAACCCTTGCAGCAGCCTTTTGGACTAACTGAAGACTTTTAATTGTATTCTGTGGACTACCTGATAATAAAGAGTTACAGTAATCTAGCCTTGAAGTAACAAAGGCATGGATTAGTTTTTCAGCATCACTCCTGGACAGGATGGTTCTAATTTTTGCAATATTCCTAAGGTGAAAAAAGGAAATCCTAGAGACTTCTTTAATGTGATATCTAAATGACATATCTTGGTCAAAAATACACAGAGGTTCTTTGCTTTATTACTGGAGGCTAATTCAATGCCGTCCAGTTGAAGGGGCTGACTAAGTAGTTTCTTTTCCAGAGCTTCTGGTCCAAAGACGACAACTTCTGTTTTATCAGAATTCAGAAGCAAGAAGTTTAGAGTCATCCAAGTTTTTATATCTTCCAGACATGCCTGTAGTCTACCTAACTGATTGGATTCATCAGGATTTATGGATAGATATAGCTGTGTATCATCTGCGTAACTATGGAAATTTATCCCATGCTGCCTAATGATTTTACCAATAGGAAACATATATATATATATAGTAAAAAGGATCGGCCCAAGCACCGAACCCTGTGTTACTCTGCAAGTAACCATTGAGAGTGAGGAAGATCTATTGTTTACCTGAACAAACTGAAATCTGTTGGACAAATAAGATTTAAACCAGCCTAGTGCTGTTCCTATTATACCGAAACTTTGAAGCCTTTCTATGAGATTAATTGTGATCAACAGTGGCAACTGTATTAAAAAGAAACCTAGCATTGTTTTTATTCTCCTCGATTAAATATGAAAAATATGCTGTTTTGGCTGTTCGAAGGCTCTTTTTATATAGCAATAGACTATTTTTCCACACTAAATAAGAATCCTGTAAAAGCGTGGGGCTCCATTTTCACTCTAGTTTTCGAACATTCTGCTTCAGGGTACGTAGCTCTAAATTAAACCAGGGAGCTAATCTTCTATGGCTAGCCACCTTCCTTTTTAAGAGGGCAACTTTGTCTGTTGCCAGACGCAGGGAGGAATTAACGCTATGAACTAAAATGTCAAGTTTTGAGGGGTCAGGAGTTAAATCACTATTTTATGCTGTATTTTTATATACTGAGGAAATTAAAGTTGGAAGAGCTTCTTTAAAACTTCCTACAGCATTGTCTGATAACGTTCTAGTATAATGAAGTTTTCTTTCAGTTTTGAAATGGTCAGTTAGAGTGAATTTAAAAGTGATCAGAAAATGATCAGAGAGGATAGGGTTATGTGGAAAGACTGTTATTTATTCACAGTCAATGGCATGAGTCAGCACAAGATCTAAAGTGTGGTAACAAGAATGGGTTGGTCCCTGCACATTTTGAGTAAAGCCTATTGGGTCTAAGATTATGTTAAAAGCTGTATTTAGACTATCAATTTCACTATCAACATGAATATTGAAGTCTCCAACTATAATAACTTTATCAGTGTTTGAAACTAAGTCAGATAGAAAATCTGATATCTGATCTAAAAATTGAGAATATGGACCTGGTGGACGATACAAGACCACGAACAAAAGTGGCTTTACTGCTATGTTACAGTATGCGTATGAGGAAGGCTAAAGATTAAATACTCAAACTGTAAATATGATTTTTTTTGGGGGGGATTAATTAGTACATCTGAAAAAAAAGATGGTGGCTACTCCACCTCCTTGACCAGTACTTTGAGGGACACTAAAGTTTAAGTAGGTGAAACGACAGCATACGGCTGTACATGTCATCGCTAGTACGATCAGGCAGGGGACTAGAAAAAAGTCAAATGGCCGTCATTTGACTGTGGTCTTTCGTGCCTCTGGAGCCACGTTCCATACTATAGAGCTGCCAATTACAAGAATCGGCCTCTCCTGCTCCGCGGGTGCGTCGCTGAGTGGGGCAAACCTATTGTTCACAGAAAGGGGCTGGAGGTTGGCTGCGTGCTGGGGCCTGGTGCTAAGCTTCCTACGAACAGTCACCCAGTTCGCCTGAGGTTCCAGCTGCACGGGAGCTGTTGGAGGACGGCTAAGGAGTCCTGTCCTAACTGGCTCCGCACTAGCTAATGCTGGGCCTGGCTGTTCTACAGCGTGGAGCCGGGCCTCTAGCTCAGAAACCCTTACCTCCAAGGCTACAACAATGCTGCACTTATTACACCTACCATCTTCGCTAAAGGAGGCAGAGGAGTAACTAAACATCTGACACAGAGAGCAGGAGAGAGGAGGAGATTCATAGAGAGACGGAGGAACAGGAGACAAAGCGGTAGCCATGCTAGCAGTGAAGCTAAGCTAACCTAGTGATATCTTACCTAGCCCAGAAAACAAGTGTAACATTTAACGAGTTCCCAAAACGTAAAGAACACCAACAAAAAAGAAGTGTTTTAACATGTCTGTGTGTTAGAATAACTCAGAAAAGCTTCTGGACAGAGAAAATTAGATAAATTCAAGAGGGCAAGAACACCGAGATGCTTTAGCAAAGTGAGTCACCAAACAGGAAATGACGCGATACGCAGTGTCCGTCATCCCTTTTCAAGTGTTTAATATCGAAAAAAAATTTTGTCAATAAAAAAGTACACATTTTTAACATAGGCTTGGTTAAAGAGTAACTAAACACCATGAAAAGCATGATCCCGGTCCCAGGGAACATTTGACAAATTCTACTAAAGAGGGCAGGGCCAGGAGGCACGGAGTGGAATGGCCAAGTGTGGAGGATGCGTGGAGGAGGGGACACGGGGGTGTGGTCTGGAAGACAGTCATGACTGAACCAACTGAAACTAATATGGCATGGGGCTACCAAGCTTCATAAAGCCTCTCTTTACATCTGGTAAAGGGGGAAATCATGAGGTCTCTTCTCTGCCACCAAACGCCATAACAGTTCAAGCCATTGGGTCAGGGCACTAATTCAGCGGTGCCTGAAGCCGGCAGCATGTATAGTAGCAAGAAAGCACAGACAGCCTAGCACTAGCATCAATGCTAATTAGCTTAGTAGGAAATCAGATTTTGTTTCCTCACTCAAAGTGTGTTTAAAAAACATAGGTTATAGCTTATGGCTTTAAACAACTTTGACCTTGTGGTCCTCCAAAGTGCAATGTAAGGATTTCAGCTTCCAATGTTTCTCTTAGCGTTGCTTCTGTGTGTGCCATGGTGTGCACGTAGCACACAAGATAAACCATTTCAACTCATCACAGGGCAGGGCAAGTGTGCCTGAGAAAGGGCGGGCGTCTCTGTGAGACCATGCCTGTGATGTGGACAATGGAAAAAATATACCGCACTCAGCCAATCACAAAATTAAAATGCAGTAGCCTCACATTGACCATGAGTGGCAGCATTTAGACGTTTTTAGACCAAAAAACTTGGAATTTAAAACGTTTACATGAAAATGTCAAAAAATGCCTGCAAACTGAAAGGTTGCATTGGTAAAGACCCATGTATACAGTTTATAAGAAGAAAAAAAGTTGCTTTGGGGTTTAGTCACTCTTTAATCAGATCCTAATCAGACTTAGACTTACAAATTGTGTGGTGATAAAAATGACTCTAAAAAACTTTTAATCAATCCCATTAGCACATTATAATCACACATAATGTGGGATGAAGACAGACTCTGGAGACATAAAAGAAGGGCAATTGTTTTACATATTGAACACAATTCTGCCTTATAAGAAACACGTGATTATTAGTGAGCATGGAAGCAGGCGCTTGTTTCAAGAAATCACGGCTGCAGGCTCGCTGTTGTCACACATTTATGCATAACAAATATGATCAGAAGTTTCCTTCAGGCACTGACACAAAGGCAAATCTGTAGCAGGAGGAAAGCAAGCAAATATTTGATCGAAGTTTGCAAAGACGTCTTTGCGTTGAAGCTTTTCAACCTCTTCCAATTTAGCAGCCTGGCAACAACATCCACTAATTCAATTATGTTCTAATCTTAAAGTAGATTGTATTCTCGCGTCTGACAGATCATATCATCAGTGAAGGAAGGTGCCACAATGAAGAAAATAATCTTAATGTATAATGATACTGGTTGGACACTGCAATCAAATGAGTAGGCAGAAGCTACGTATCTTTAATTTGAATGACAATTTGGTGTAACAAATCTTAGACAATGAGGTACACCCCACACTGCATCTTGGCTACATAATAAAGCTCAGTTTGAATTATGAGATGTTACAATGAAACAGTTATTAGAATAATCCAAATTTGAATTTGTAATTTAAATTAACATCCTAGAACCTTTTGTTGGGATTAATTATCTTTATATCATGTATTTCAGGACAAACCTTGTTCTCCAATCTGGACTGCTGACTGCTAATCTTTAAAGGACCCCAACTGTCCTCAGCGAGATCTTTGAAGAGCCTTTACCCAGAACAGAGAGAAGAAAAAACACACACAACAAAACAGAATTCTGTTTGAATGAAACCCACCTGATCAGGAGCAGAGCTGTTGTTGCACAAACGCAAACAGACAACTAACTTCCTTTCCAGTGAACACCAGTTTTATTTCAGTACATCAAAAAAAAAAACATCATGTGATGAACACTCAGTGCTTTTCCACAGTTTTTACACTCATTGACCTGTCTCTCCACATACACATGAATGGTCAGCAGAAGAATTATAGTTTTCCCATACCTTTTTGCTTCCCGGAGACCTTGAACAGTTCATCTTCCTCATTATCCCAGCACAACGTTCGTAACTCTCTTACACTCCCTGTTCCTGCTTCCCAAACTAAGTTTAATAGACTCAGCTTTGTTCTCCCAGATAACCACCTGCCAGGCCAACTTACAGACACTGAGTTTCCCCAAGATCACAGATTCACAAAATTCTAATTAAGTATATGGCCCTTACATATGTATATGTTCTTACTACTTCACTACACACAAACATTTTTCCCAAATATACATAGAGCAGGATATACAAAAATGCATATAAAAGTATGAAACTACATTTAAAAATATCTACCCAAATATGTGTAAAGCATATAAATGTATTAATATTCTTCAAACCCCAGAGAGACAGTTTCATCTTTTGCATATTCATTCATGTGAGTGTCAACAACATCATTGTCCCCCATGAATGTCATTAATGGGAACCCAAAGACTTGTGCTGCGGCATCACCCTTACAACACAAAGAGTAAGGTTCAGCAAGTGTTATATATGTGTCATTTGTGTTGAGGTGGATGGTAAAGTTGTTTTTTTTTTCAAAAACATAAACAGCCTAGACCAGTGAGAGTGATGCAGTAAGAGAACATTTTATAGAAACTGTTGAAAAAATCCTCAAATGGAAGTGATTTACCTTATGAGCATCTTTTGAAAATGTTGCTTGAACATACACATTTATGAATATTCTTTAATAACATTAGCCTGTTAGTACCTTAACTTAGCACTCATTTTTACTTTTAATCATGTCAATAGATTAATTTTGTAACACGCTATGATACAATTTATGCAAAAATAAAGCTGCTATTTTTTGAAAGCTAGAAAAGGTAAAAGCTGAAACCTTTTGAGAAAATTAAAGTACAAGTTACTCAAAGCACAAAAATTATGATGAAGCAAATTCTATTTCATTAACATCATCATTTAACTTTAAATCTGTGTGGATTTTATCAAGTGATTGTGATTCTTCCTTATATAAATAAGTCAATCGCTACCCATGTGGGGTTTGTAGTCTCTTCAGGAAACCACGGGAATTTCCAGATTCCCACCAGGACACTATCCAGATAATTAATAAAAGGCCTGGAGTGTTGTTTGATTCAAGCAGGACCCTCCCAATAACTTATCAATGAGAAATCCAACACAAAGGTGCTCAGCCTCGAGAAGTATCTATTCACCAACACTTCTATCCCTATGAGATTCCTGAGAAGGACAAGGTCCAACTAATCTCAAGGAGCTGGGGTTCCAGAGCCAAAAAACTTGTCCACCAGGATCTAACTAATGAGGTCCTTTTGTAGGTTTGATACTAGGAGGGTGCCTTCAGACTACCTAATATGGACAAGGTTCACAGTTTTTGTGAACTTAAATCACTCAGTTTCTCTTAGGACTGTACTTGGTATCAGAACATCTTGGGATATTTCACTATCATTGATGATTTATTCATACCAATGGATGTCTGGTGTTATCTCTTGACATTCACCCAAATGAGTGGGGGTGGTGTATTGGAAACATCTAGTAGAGGACCCTTTTTAGGGAATCCTGAGTTCACACAGCTGAAGAAGTTTGTCTCATGCACTGAGGGAGGTAGATGATGAGTAGACTGTGTTCAGGGGCTCCACCCCAGCTAAGGCTTTCAGGAATGGCCAGAAGCTCATTGGTGCCTGTTGTAGTGGCAAGTGGAAGAAGTGTTGGTGTAGACTGAAGCTATTCACTGAAGCTGTCAAGATAAAAAAGAAATTTACTTTAATACTTGATTGGCTCTGAGGCCTCCTGAATCATTATGCTGCATTCAGACCGCAGGCTTTATCAGCGTCAGGCAAAGCTCACAAAGCATCTAGTTTGAAGCTTCTATGTTGAAGCTTGCAAAGTGTGCAACGTCTGCCACTTCTGAGCAAAAAACATTGCGTAGGCGGGGCTTCTTCTGTTGCTATACGGTCTGAACTATGGCAGATAGTATTGAGAGAGTGCCTTGGCTTTATTTGCTAAATAAAGCTAGACAGCGTTTACTTCTGCAACATCAGCGCCGTTTGTGGATACACTCTATTCTACGGATGCGTTCTGAGTTTGGGGAGTTTAACCATTTGCTCCAGGAGCTACGTATGGATGATGTTCGCTTTCAGCGGTACTTAAGTCTGTCCCGCGCCCAATTTTACGACCTCCTGGGCCGCAGCCCAGGAGCTCAAATCTCCTACCAGGACACCAACTAAAGGCACTCTATTCCTCTCGAAGAGCGCCTGTCCATCTGTCTTCGGTAAGTGTTATTTATGATTTTTTTAAATCTGCGTTTCCTAGACTTAAAATTTAGGTTTTTCCTGCTCCCGCTACATTCAAAATACATGTAGTGACATCGCTACAATTATAAGCTCTGATTGGTTAACGCACTGCTTCAGGGCCGTCAGCACCGTCAAAAGTTCAACTAGCTCAACTTCTGTGCTGCTGGCTTTATGAGCTTTGAAGCATGAAAAGCAGGAAAAGCTTGAAAAGTTGACGGAGCCAAAGCTCACATAGTACCGCAGAGACCGTGACGCTCCTCCAACGGCCTCCGCCATAGACTTAACATGTAATCATGACGTTGCTGACGCTGACAAAGTCCTTGGTCTGAATGCAGCATAAGAATGGTATAAGATATGGGAAGGCAAGTTCTTCACAGTCACAGAAGTTATTAAAGAGCTTGCACCATGGCAGGGTACCAGAATTGAGGACATTGGTGGGCGCACATGGTGGTTAACAAGTTGATTCAATGCCACATGAAGGCCAAAGACAATACTGGTGGAGCGGGCAACTAAGGTTGGTGGTCCTAATGCTTTAAGAGTAAGTCATCTCCTACCAAAGTCTAATTTTGCCCATATTTTCTTTTTGAAAAATGATTAGAAATGAGGCGTTTACCCTACGGACCAGCGAGGGCATTGGGCTGGGTATGGTCTATGCTCCGATTGACAATGACTGTGTGCAGCGCTTCTGCAGCAGGACACACAAAAAAACAGAAAGATGTGGAGTAATAGCGCCACAAGTTGCATAGGACTCAAAAAACCGCTTAGATGACCCTTTGTTTTATAAACCTTGGATTGGAGGAACAATGTGTCTACTATTCTGGCTGTGGAATAGTGGACCAAATCTTTACCCTCACATAGTTATGTGTTGTTGTAGTGTTCATGGACAGAATTCAAAGGTATTCTCATGGAGAGTAGGAGAGGAGGGTATCTAATTCATTAATATCAGGGCCCCATATCTTATGTTCCCGATAATTCGACTTTGTTAACATTTACAAGCCAAAATTATCAGTACATACTGTAACACTAAGTGTGTATTCTGATTGTGAAGTGACAAGGATGAGTGTTGAATGGACTGCTCCTTCCAGGTGGTCAGTATCTACCTCAGTTAGAGGAACTCAAGTGTGTTAATGCCTGGTTAACAAATTATGGTACAATTAATCAAAAGATTTATAGACAGATCGGCTCCTCTTTCTCTGTAATGTGGGTGACCCCGAATTCACACCAAAGTGTCATGCGAGCATAATGTGAGCGTAACTGAATACGTCCGTAACGCGCGCCATAACCGCTTTCACTTTTATCAATGGTACAAGCCACACCGGCCGCGCTATCCGCACGTATAACGAGCATCACCTCACGAAGCAACGCTCGTTCTATTTTTGAAGCATATTCATGACAATCTTCCAAGCTATGGATGTGCCAACACAGCAAACAGCCACTATTTAGCAGAATCAAAATTACGCTAGACCTTCAAAACAAAAGTCCAGAAGCCATGGTCTCCTTCTTCCTCTGTTTTCATCACTCACCACCTCGTCAACAAGGAGAAGAAAGGCCAGCCTTGGTCTTCTACTTGCCACTGTATGTAAAAATATTGATGATAAAAAAATGTCCTAACAACACAACTGTGATGCAGTGTGTTGAAAAGAAATAGTTGTAGAGCTGAGTATGATCCCAACGCAAACTAGCAAGTGCAACAAACCGTAGTAGGCTATTTCCTACACATATATACATTTTATTTCAGCAAATAAATACATTGTGTTATTTTATTAATGAGAACTTACCCACTTTATAACCAAAGAGGTGCAGCAGTAGAGAATTCTGCAGCTCTGCACCCTCACACACGACGATTGCTTAACATTTTGGGGTAAAGCTACCAGTCTGGATCCAGCAAGTAAAGGGTTTAGCTGTGTGGCAATTATGAAGTTATCAATTCAGCTGTAAAAAAAAAAAACTTTTGCAATATTTTCTTTATTGCTAATAACAAACAGATACTTTGGAATCATCTTCAGCACTACCTGATTTGCAGAAAAACACTCAACACATAAGTTGAATATGTATCCTGTCAAAGCTGATGCTCTTATCCTTTACTCTCTGCTTGATTAAAATGCCCTCTTTAATCTTCAGCCTCCAGGCAGCTCGACCTGCCACTAACACCCCTCTTGTCTCTTGCTGTTCCCTCCTTATCACAACCAGCTTGCCTGTTCCTAATGCCCTTCGTCCATATGTGTATGTGTGTGTGTGTCTTTAATACACCACCTGCTTTTAAATACACTCCTTGTATGTCACCAAAACTTTTGCAACAGCTCTTAACCTTTAGCCGAGCAGCTAAAAAGCTAGTTTGTTCATGATGATCTAAAAAAATACAGGTGTCAAACTAAAGTCTGTGTCCTGCATTTTTTAGATACATTGTCATGTTAAATTTAATATTTTTGAAAAATTGAGTTCAGCCTATTTGTGCTATAGACTATCACTCAACCTAGACATAATTCTCCATATTGCTTTTGGTGCTAAGTTTTGAACATCTAAACTGGACTGTACCCCTTAGGTGAATGGAAATCTGTTCTCACTGAACACAGTTTTACATTGCAAATGGATGTAAACAACCAAGAAAGAAGCACCTGCACCAAATTCAAACTCTGAGGCTGACTGAAAATTATAGCAAGAGAAACTTCTGGATAAAGGTTTCATGGTCAGACGAATAGAGCTTTGGAGGAGTCAAGGCAGAGCTAGCTTCCTGCTTATGGTCCCCAAACATTCAGAGAGCTCCAATGAATGCCTGAACTTTAATAAAGATAATTGATCAAACATTTTAACTTGTGTTTATTGAGAAAAACCACTATTCATTTAACTTCACAGATTCAGTATATAAATATTAAGATATCCTGAATTGTTTAAAAGTTAATATTTGAAGGAATTTGTGAATGCACTTATTAAAAGTGCAAGGGATAATCTTCTATATGTAATTGTTATACTAACATACTTACAAACTGATGTTAGCAATATAATCTGTTTTGTTTGTTTGTTTTAAGTTTTTTCACAAATTTCATAAAATAAAATAAAACTATTATAAGGGTTTGCTTTTAGGCCTGCAGTGGATTTTGAGGAATTATTAATAATTATTAATAATTATTATTGTTGTCTGGTTAATAATAATTTAAAAGCAATTACACCAGTAATCTAATACTACAATGGAGCACCAGCTTCTTAATCTATATAAGAAACAATATTAATTATTAAACCAAATTACCAGTCTGTCTGTAAAATAAATCTTTACCAATGTATTAAACCACAGACACGAAAAGAAGCACAGAGATTTATCTCGTTTAAAGAATTTATACACCAAATTCTCACACAATCATAAAGTAAAAAGTGTAAAAGCTAACTATGGTACTCTATGCTAAATGATGGCTCTATGCTACCTGAAGAAGACAGATGAATGGCGGAAGGCGGGAATCAAAACAAAGCAACCTTGCCGGAAAATCCCCCTCACGTGCTTACGGAGTTGGCGTGCATTGAATGGGGGGAAGAGGGCGACAAGCAGTCCGTTATCGACCAGGTGTCAATCAAAGCATGCAGTCAGCCAGAAAAGACAAAACAAGCCGCGTGGTCTTAACTAGTTAGCCTTTGGCTAATGAGTTGGCCACCAGATAATGGCGGTGGCTTCTTTGTCTGTTAGCGCGACTGAGTATCCCAGTTTATGACTCAGTCACGAACAAAACACAAACAATACAGTGCTTTTGCTTACAAATTAAGGAAAACAGAGTGACTTTAACACAAATAGCCAGCTCCGACAGAAAACACACACACCTTATAATCTAAATAAAAGAAACTGTGCTCCACCCAGAATAAAAACAAATCAAACAAAATTCCCTACTGTGCCACGTCTTCAGTCCATGATCGGATGCTAAAGCATTGAAAGGAAAGTTGTCCTGGAAATGTTTGATCTGTCTACCTTAGTTTGAGCATAGAGGGATATAAAACTTGGCACTCCTGGGCCGCTTGTAATGCACCAGTGAATTCTGGTTTAGGCCCCATATAACCTTTGGCAAGCCTTGAGTTCAAGTGTTTTTGAGAACTAAACTTAAATCCCAAAATCATGTCAGTAATCCAATCAGTTTCAATAAAATATGACCTCTACCAATTTTAAGAAGAAGAGTCCAAAAAATACCAATCCAGAATTACACCAGATCTTTGAGATTATGTTCATAATTTTGAAGAAAATATAGTGTTGAAGAAAATGTTGGCATTAAATTATAGATTTCCATTCTGGATGAGCTATTCAAATGCAGTTAAAAGTGAAAAATAAGTTGAGTTTGATGTATATCCCAATAAAAAATTCTAAATAGTACAAGATGAGTGTACATCATCCTTCAATATAATGCAGAACCATCTTAAAATATTTAGAAGCTTAAAAATGCATTTTTCTCAACAACAAAAATAACACTTTATTATGAAGCTCAAACATTAGGTAATACAGTTACAGAGAAATAAAGTAACTGCTCATCTGCTGGCTGATATAATTACATCTTTTTGAAAATATTTTCTGCGATCTGCTCTAGAAAGATTTTTAGGACACAGTGAAAAAAGCCCTTTCTGAAGGTGGATGTAAACTTTATTTTAAGATTTATTTCCCCCTTTACTAGGTCAATCTTAAAAGGTGGTCAAGAGAGAAACAAAATCCCTCCCCTCTTATATCATTCAGCTCCTCCCTGAGACACATCATGTAGTTCATCTTCCTCTGCTAACTCACATTTTTCATCATTCAAGTTAGAGATGTCTGCCGTCCACAGAGGAGCGGTGTACGGTGACGTACCTAATAATGTTCCTATATTTAATACTGATTAAGCAATGAAATTCCATACTGTACTAAATCTATTTTCAAAAGCTTTCAGAGCTTTGCACCCCAAAAACTGTGTGCGATAGAATTTATTTTTATAAATGGCAATGATATTTCCACTGCAGGCAGGCTTAAAAACACAGACAGATGGACGGATTGATAGATGGACTGGCGAACGCATATTCACAGTTTAACTTTTTTTTTGTGCAACCTGAATTTAAAGGAAAACAAACTTTAAATTTTCATTTTCTAATAATCATTAAAATTGATAAAAACCTGCTTGAAAAAGTTCTTCTTTTTTTTAAAGAAAAATTATATTTCTCTGACTGAGACTAAACAGAGAGCCAAAACCACCATGACAAAATCCAGTGTGTGGGAGAAGGAAAATTTTCAGTCTAAATTTAGAAATTTCTGCTTCTGTTTGTCTACATACTCTATTTTAAGGTGGAACAACTATTTCTCACTGTTTCCTGCGTTCATTAATGGGTAAAAAAAAGGCTCCTCTATATGGCAGATTTGTGACTCTAAACTAGGGGTGTAACCTCTGAGTCGCTATGTTCCGGAAAAACAGAGAGGCTAAGAAAAAAAAGGAAGTCAAAATAGAGATGAACGTTGGAGAGGACTGATAGAACTGCAAATGAAAAGCAGGAGAACAGGAGACGAGTGTGGTGGAGCGGCATGGAGAGGAGGGAATCAGTCAGTCATTTTTACGGAGGGGAAAAGAGGGATGAATATTCCAATTTTACCCTGCTCATTAGAGACGACTTCCTCTTCCTTTGGGGGGCAAAGCACCGCTTGTGTTTGTTTCCAGCCTGATTATTTGCATGATGTATTCCACAGCTTTATATTCAGTGATGGGAGAAAGATGACATTCTGGCAGGCTGACAATGAGGCCTGAGGGGTACTGAGACAGGCACAGTCAGCTTTATTCAGCGCAAAGATCAAAGGACGTGTTTCTTTACCCCAAATTAGTCACCATTACACAATGACAAGAGCTCATGTCAGACAGCTCCAGTTATATGCACAGCTCCTAAACAGGATGGCTGTTGTTTATTGTTTGTTTTTTTCTGAAATGTAAGCACACAGAAGAGAAATCTCTAACCAAGAATGAACAGGCAGGAGACAGGGGAGCTTGCAAAAGTCATTCTGGATTACTGAACAAAGTTACATCATTGCTTGATCTTTGAGACCTACCGAAGCAGTGGCAGTTGGTAGAAAAGATAAATCTGAATTTTTACAACTTTTACATTCAATTACTTGAATTTGCTTAACATCTGAAATCAAAAAAAATATCAGGAGACCAATGTATGTTCCCTGACAAAATGTTGGGATTTTTGGAGATTTGTAGCATCTTGTAGTCAACTTTATGGAGGAATTTGCTGCGACAGCCAGCCTGGACATGTTGGCAGTTCAAATGTCTTCTCTTTATCGATTATTTTCTGTTCAGTGGAATGACTGATTACAAATTCTGTTGAGACCTCTTGACTGGCATGCTACAGGCTTCTTTTATAAGGATTCAGGCAAGTCTTTGGAGCTCAGCATGGTGTT
This sequence comes from Apricaphanius iberus, assembly GCA_028564705.1. Taxonomy (NCBI): domain Eukaryota; kingdom Metazoa; phylum Chordata; class Actinopteri; order Cyprinodontiformes; family Aphaniidae; genus Apricaphanius; species Apricaphanius iberus. Next base: position 373,138 of record JAPXFQ010001855.1, read on the forward strand.
CACTTCCACTTCAACAATTTGGAGCACACCAAACCAAAACCGACGTGACACCGCTGTGTGTGATTTTAGTCATTAATATCAGAATAGATGTAGGGGTTTCCTAATTTTTTCCTGACTAGAAAATGCATTTAAAAATAAATTACATTTATTTTGTTTAATATTGACGTGATGGCATTTTGTAGTTCCTTCAAGTTTGCTGGCTTTACATCCATGATGCAAATCTCTCATCCTATTAACATCCAAATGATAATGTGTTGGACTGAGATCTTGTCATTGTGGAAGAGAGAGATATGGTCATCCCGAACCAGTTTGGGATGATTTAAACTAGAAATAGTCATCAGAAGTTGGGGGCACTGTGGTCATGAAAGTATGAACATGTTCAGAAACTAAACTTCGGTTGGTGCTCAATAGGTGTAGAGGGGGCAGAACGTGTGTCAAGATAAGCAACTCTTGCACAATTATTCCACCACAACGAGCCTGAACTACTGATACAAGGCAGGATGGATTCATGCTTTCATGTTAGCTACAAGAAGTTCTGACACTACCATTTGAATTTTGCAGTTGAAATGGAGACTCATCATATCAAGCAATGTTTTGCCAAACTGCTTGAAAAAATAAAAATAAAAAATAAAAAATGTCCATATAAGCATATAGGGATGCTGTTCTTTTGGTGTAAATTTTTCATCATACCATCCCTTAACTATTAACACACTTGCTTATGTTTAGAAACTGTGTTGACCTTTAAAAATGATTTAATTATTATTAAAAATATTAATGATTATGAACATATTTAGATGACTAAAACTCCCCAAAGTTCCACAATTCAATTATTTAATAAATAAATAGAAATCTTACTAAAGTTTTTCATTAATTAAAATTCTGAAACAAATTTATAAAAAAATAATCTATACATTGAAATATTTAGTTTTGAATTCATATTTTAATATTTGTTAATATCATAGTTAGGTGGTGTAGAATTTAATTTTATCAAAAAATAATTCAGTGCATGTTCAAAACAGAGACAAGGAACCAATTTCCAGTTCTTAGTTTTATTTTTAAACAGATTAACAAATTGCAGCTTACAGAGAAACATCCCCATTTTTCTCTGGGCCAGACAAAGAGATCTGACAACGAATGGTTTTCATGTCATAACTTTTATAAACGTCCAAAACCTCTCAGGATTAATCTGCTCCAATCAGAACGTTTTTCAAAAGTATCTTGACAATGACTGGTCCGTCCAGAATTATGCAGTCATAAAAGGGACGTGTCCTTCTCCTGGATCCAAGTCAAAAGTTCATTCTGAGTTTTATGGATTTATGGTCTTATGGTCTTATGGTCCCGGTTCCTCCCAAGCAAACTCCTAGCTTTATGGCCTCCATCCTTATCTATAAACATCCTGGTTTTATGGCCTTGGTTCCCACTCTACAGACATCCTGTTTTTACAGCCTGCAATAAAACTCTTTGTCTCAGAGGTCCTCAAAGGTCACACATACTCCCCATTATCCAAGGCCCAATTAAAATACTGATAAACAGTGTGTCTTTTACCTCTGAATGTTATAAAACAGAAATATTTTAAAACATATGTAGCCCCAAAAAAGTGAAGTACAACAGTGGTTATCAGCATGTATTTATTATTTAATACTTGATGAAGGCAGTTCAAATTATTTTCCTATTGCATATTTATGCTCTTGCAAAAGTTATATAGTTCAATAAATACAGAACAATGTTTTTTTGGGGAAAAACATGATTTATTACATGAGAAATCAAATTTACATCCACTAGCTATCTATTAGGATCTTACCCACTTCTTTTGTTTAAGCAAAAATAACTGGGTTTTCATCAGATATCAATAGTTGCTGACTTCAGTGCAAAGTTTACATGATAAGTATGAAAAATTATTTTCTTTCATTGTTTCAGTTTTTATGATGTTTTGAGCTTCTCTGCTGCCACTTTTAAAGAAAAACCTATTCATAAGCCTCCAGGATCAATTCTCCTAAAATCTCATCAGCTCCACTGGATTCTTTATTGCAACGCATAATGAAACTGCAGCAACCAGGAGGGAGCAGCCTTAATTTGGGATAAATACTGCAGTTAGATTGTCTTTTGCATCACAGAAAAGCAAACCGAGCCTGCCGTCTCCTTCTCAGCCGTCCCTCGGTTGGTTCTCCACTTTCTCTTTTTCGGTTTCTGTGCTTCCCTTGCTTTGCAGGAACACAAAACAACAACATGACGCCCTCCTGGCGTACATCAGCTATCTATAGAGTGTAACAGTTAGAGGAAGTAGTTTTGGTTCGCTTGAGGGAGTTTTACGCTTCCAATCTGTTGGTGTCACTTTAGCAAATACAGTTTTAACCGGCGTGGAAAAACAACACTAGGGTAGAGAAAGGGACTGAGAGACAAACAGAGCTTAGAAGAAGCAGTGTAGACCATAAGAAGCTCTGGAAGTAAGGAGGCATGGAGTATTGATAAGAAAAAAGTGAAACACTGAGAAAATGATTGGGACACATGGTTCCTGTCAACACATTTTAACTTACAATGCACAAAAACATCATGGTTAAATGCAATAAACATTGATTAACCCATGCACAGTGGAGGAAATAAAGTTCAATGTGAAAACGTGATCGTTTTTTAATCATGATTTACTACAGAGCCTTCGTGAGTTAAGGATACAGTTGCTGCACAAGCCTCATCTGCATTTAACCTTGAGGATGCCTGCATTCATGGGCTTGAAAAATAAAATAAAACTCACTCAAAAATAATGAGGATATACAAATGGTAACCTGATCACGTCGTGTCAGGTGATTCATTGGTAATATGCTTGGGCAACATTTCACAGCTAATTAGTGTAACTCGAAACTTCTCTGTGAAATATTTGGGTTAAAAGAGTCAAACACTCTGGAAATACTATAAAAATAGTGAAGACATTTTGGTGAAACAGTTTTCATATTTCATTCCACGTATTCTTTAAACTTTTCCACATTTTATGAAATTACAACCCTAAAAGTCAAAGTATTTTATTGGGATTTTAGGCATTTTTTTTAGTTTACCATGATTTAGAAGTTAAAATCTGAAAAGTATGGTGAGGACATGTGTATTTACCCCCTTTGCACTGAAGCCCCGTGATCAAATCTGGCCCACCCTTTAAAAGTCACCTAAATGATAAAAGGGTCCATCAGTATGTAATTCAATCTCAGATTAAATCCAAAATATGTTTTAATGCTTCAAATGTCTTTAGAGAGCATCAGTGCCCAAACAGCAGGAATACAGCAGACAGGTCAGAGAGAAAGTCCCTTTATTGAAAAGGGTCCAGTTAAAACTGAAACCAGATGAGCAAAGCTGGTAGAAACACATGATTCTTCCAAGTAATGAGTCAAACGTTGGAATATAAATGTGCACCACACTTTTCACACACTTCCAACACTGAATCGTCTGACAGTTTTCCGAAACTGATGATAGAGAGGCAGAAACTTTGGATGTTTATATAGACAGTCCACAAAATTTTGAGAAAACATTCAAGGATCTCTCACAAGATAAAAAAGTAATAATTCAGCATCCTCTTCATGATACTAACTTAGAAGAACAGAGTGTCTTTAGTCTGAGGCTTCTTCTATTTCACTGCAAAACAGACTGCTACAGGAAATCCGTCCTTCCCACATCAATAATGATCACATCTTAAAGAGTTAAATATTTTGAGCTGCAACAAAATCCCTTTGGGATCAATAAAGTTTTTTATAGAATAGAATAGAATAGAATAGAATAGAATAGAATAGAGATGTGATACCTGGGCTGTATCATTGTAACCAAGTAACCAGGGCTTCAGAAAGGAATAAGCTGTTATTCACAGAGTGGGCAGATTCAATAAAGACAGAAAACTCCTTTCATTTCAGCTCAGTGTTTAGTTCTTGTCCACAATTGGCAATAGGGACTCTCCATTCCACTCTCAGCACCAACATTTTACTGTACAGGTGCAATGCCTGGGGCTCTCCATCATGCACAGTTGTATATTGCAAGCCTCAAATTCAGCTGCCTGACCCTCGCTTTGGCCTCTTTTTTTTTCTTTATTATTTAGCTTTCTTCTGAAATCTCTTTTGGTTTGAAATCATTTCTTGGCCATTTCTTTCTTGTTTAGTCTGCACCATCTGAATACCTTCAACCCAGCAACCACTGAAGACTCACTTTCAATCTCCAAATCTCCTATAAATCCATAATAAAGGTACATTTTGAATTGCAGCATATGCTCATGTTAATAAGTGATGTGCTTGCACATGCAATATGTATATGTTTGTTCTTGTAAGTGAATTAAAGTCATCAATATCTGACACCATCACACAAAGCTTCCCTCTGAGATAACCTTGCACATTCTCATGTCAATACTATAGACTCCACCAGCAGCTAAATAGCATATTGTCAGGATTTGTCAGATTCATGTTTTAACAATCGATTTATGCAGGCCCCTAGATAACAGGGTATCTAATGCTGCTCTACTACTTGCATTAACTGTAGTTATGCCAGCTGATGAATCACACAGCATACAGGGAATTACAGCAGAGTGAATAGGGAAGAAGAAAATTAGGCAGTGTTGATGCAATGCAACAATGTTTACAAGTTTTGTGAGTAAGATATTCAGATTTCTAGTGAGTCTATGAGGTTTCAAGAGATTTGAAAAGATTTTGAAAGATTCTGGTATCTTAAAAAAAATCTATAAGTTAAATAAATAGGTGCCATGTCTGACCATCCAAGTGTGTTCACCTGAAAGCAGGCTGCAAGATTCTAAGAGAATCTTCGAAGACAGTCATCACACATTTTGTGCTACTCTTGATATGTGATGCGTGCTCGTACATTTGGAAAGAGACCTCATCATTATTGGGACCCCGCTTCCCACCAATCCAGGAAGTTGCACACAGGCGCTGCTTAGCCAGAGCTCACCAGATCCTCGGTGACTTCACTCAACCACAACATGGGCTGTTCTCCCTGCTGGCATCAGGCCGAAGGATCTACAGCACAACCAGATTTAAGAAAAGCTACTTTCCTCTGGCTGTCCGATCACTGAATGCCAAATGACTCTCCCCATCCATATGCTAAACTTTTTTTACACTACCGTATTTTATTTATATATTTTATAGCTATAGTTTATAATCTTTTTGTAACAAATAGGTATGACTATTTTTAATGTTACCTTTTTAATGGTAGCCAAGCATTTCGTTGCTAATGATTAAAGGGTGTGTTTTTTCTTGTGCAACGACAATAAAGGAAGTCTATGTCTAAGTCTCAGCAGTTCTATTTTCATGGGAGGGTGATGATTATTGGTTCTTTGGGTTTCTTTTGTGTTTGTACTCTTGTTTCCTTGTTTACTTTGTGTCCAGCCTAAATCTTGCTTCATTTGTTATTTCTTTGTATTCAGCATTCTTGCTCTTCCTTTGATCAGTGTTTTGCCTTGGTTATTGTTCATTTCCTCCTCAGCTCCTTTTGTTCGTTAGTCTCCTTCCCTTAGCCTGCCTGCCTGCCAGGTCTCCTCTCAACTTGTTTAATTTACATCATGGTTCCCAGTCTGTCCCATTCCTACCATTTGCATTCTGATCCTGTATGAAGTCTGTAAGTTCATTGTTATTGCATTCTCTTAACGTTATCTCCACCTCCAACTCTGGTTGCAACTTGAGTCCATCTTTATGAAGAAACTGTTAAAGAAACTCTAGAAAAAAAACATAAAGGCCAGACTGACCTTCCAAAGAGACTGTAGACAAATACCAGGACTGTGTTATTCAAACAGAATGTAGGAGTTGTTAAGCATAAACCAAATACAGAAGTGGTGTCTAACGTTAGGCCTCTAGGGCTGTTATCAAGAATGTTTTAAGTCTTTGCCTGGTTGAACACACGTGAATCAAATGATGTTCCAGCTCCGCCTCATAGAATCTACAATGAATGAATTTTACTGTGTACAGACGGTGCTTGAGCAAGATGTAAATAATTTGTAAATGAATCAATAAAAATAATTGCTGATACAAAACCAAACCCATGAAAATAACCCCAAACATACCAGTAAACCCACAAGCATTGAGTGAGAGTTAAAAGCTTGAATGACCGAGAATGCAACCAAAGCCCTAAGCTTGCTCATGCACAAAGCAGGTTCTGAACAGTGCTTGAGCAAATTTATACACCAAGTTTGGGATATATATAAAAAAACAAAGATTTTGAACAAGGACACTGACAGAACAGTCGGTAAAATGGTAAAAATGTCGCTGAAATTATACATTTCAGCTTCATTTTCCGACCTGTACAGCTTTGCGATTGTACAACTAACACACACATTCTTTCAGGCTTATATCCAGGAGTTATGAAACGTATTAAGTTTTTCTATAATTTTGTTTTATCCAATTAGCTTTTATTCCAACCTTTTTGTTGTTACAAGTATTAAAGGGGCTGTGTCATGCTATTTTACAGATTTCAACTTCTGGGATAGACATATATATGATAAAATATTACCACTGGTGTTATACAGTATTCATTTAGAATAGAATAGAATACAATAGAATAGAATAGAATAGAATAATCCTTTATTTGTCCCACCAGGGGAAATTCGGTTGTAAACAGCAGCCAAAGAAACAACAAATATACAACATATGTAACAGAAGAGAAAAATATATACAAAAAACAGAATATGTACATCAACACAGAATATGTACATCAGGGGGAAATAATGTGCATATTACAGCGGTTTGGTTGTTTAGTGCAAAATGTAAGATCCAGTGCAGGTGTAAAATATTCATATTTGTTGGGAGCAGTTTTGGTTGTACAGTCTGATTTGTACTTAAATGTAACTTGTATCAAGTAGTAGTAGTTTAAAAAGCCGTGGGTGTTGTTTGCAACCGTTTACTGAACATTCTGAGATGCTACAAAACAATTCATTAACAACATAATCACATAAGCAGCTTGATAAATGGCTAACCCAGATTAGCATGTAGCCACTTACTTCTCTGTCCATCAGGCATCTTTGTTCTTTGATCCAGCTGCTGTTCTTTAGGAATGTAGAATAAAAACCTGTAATCCATGCAGCCAAAAGGTTGTATTTCACAGAGAAAATCTACGCCGCTCTGTTGCAGAGGCGGTGCAGACACCTCTAACACTCAACTTTCAACCTGTGATGTCACTAGGTGAAAACTCAGTAGACTTCTAGGGGAGGGAGGGGCAGCTGATCAGAGGGCAGAATGCAGGAGGATTACTCAGACATGCCAAAAACAACTCTGGTGGTGTTTTTTTATGAGAATATTGCATTACCAGATTGTTGAAAACTCCCAAAACTAGATTTTGCATGATATAGCCACTTTAATGTAATTCAAACTATAGATTTATTGTTCTTATGTGTGTGATCGCTTGTGCTGCTTCTACAGAAGCTTTTGGGTATGAAATGTAACTAGTGCTTTTTCAATTTCTGCTATTGTGCACAGGATAAAATCACTAAATATAAAAAAACATCAAATATATAATTTCGTCTCCAAAAGTAGATGATGGAAATACTGTAAAATGAGAAGTGTTTTGGGTCTTTTCACTCTAGACACACCTTTTCTTATTGCTTACAATACTCTTGGTATTTTAATGTGAAGCACTTTGGTTGTCATTTTGCTTAAATAAAGCTTTTATATAGATAGACATTGACTGATTGATTGATTGAAATAAAACAGTTTTCCATGTGCTCACGTTGTGCTCTCTTCGACACTCGGTTGCCATGGTTAACCATGAAATGCCCCATATCAGCTGACTTAAGTTGATGCAGAATATTAACTAGGCCCTTTGCATGAACTATTTATGAAATAAATTGGGTATAGGACGCAGGATATGATCCATAAAACCTTAGGGTTTTTTCCAAGTCGAAATTGCTAATGTCAAAGTGGGAAACATCTCCAAAGGTGGTGGAGAATGATAGAGAAAATATCCTTTGGGACTTCCAGATCCAGAAAGACAAGATGGTAATAGCGAACCAACCGGACATTGTGGTGGTTGATAAAGAGCAGAGGACAGCCGTTGTGGTGGATGTGTCAAGGGATGGTAACATCAGGAAGAAAGAATATGAGAAGTTTGAGAAATACAAGGGCTCAGAGAGAAGCTAGAGAAGGCTTGGAAGGTGAAGGTGACAGTAGTACCCGTGGTAATTGGAGCACTTGGGGAATGGGAACTGGAGGAATGGCTCCAGCAGATCCCTGGAAGAACCTCAGACATCTCAGTCCAGAAAAGTGCCGTACTTGGAACAGCAAAGATATTGCGCCAGACCCTCAAGCTCCCAGGCCTTTGGTAGAGGACCCAACCTTGGAATGGATGGGGGACCGCCCATGAGAGGGGAATTCATATTCATATATATATATATATATATTATGGTAGAGGCACCCTGCAATATAGCACACCCACAAAGCTTTACACTGTATTACAAGCAACCCACTATTTGATAAAGCCTTGTCACTTCTATAGAGTTTCAAAAGTTTTATCGGTTGCTGTGAAAGCAATGGCCTCCAAAACTTGCAGGTAGGCTAAAGCTACTGCTGACAATGATGCACATTAGCTCCATCTGGCATGAAACTGTCAGGCAGACTTCTTGAATAACCCACTCTGAATACGAACACTAATACACACAGAGAGAGACACACACACCCTGATTAGCTCACCTGATCAAAGGGACTCATTCATCTCTCTCCCTCATACTCTCTGTCATTTACACTCTTGGGAATCCAAAAGGGACATACACCTGCAGCTAAAGAGCGATCCACTAAACGGGCTATTAGGATGCATCAGGGGATGACAGTGTCAACTTGTCATGCCTCATTGATGGGTTTGGGCAACTACTTTTGCATTGCATTCAAATTTAACAATACAGCAACAAAAAGTTCAGTTGTTTTTTTTAACACAAGTATTTTATATCATTACATCTAATGTTAGGCTGTCTTAGAATTGCTTACTGCTGTCTCCATGAGTTTTCTTCACCTAAACTGGGAAACCTAGAGATGAATTCATCTCACAGGGAACGAAAGACAGCAACATCTCGATCTGAGAAACTTCTGCATAGTTTAACCGAGCAAAGCAGACGACATGCTTAACAACTCAACAGAGCTGCACCCATGAAAAGTGCGTAACCCTCTCCGTATCAAATCCAAAATTGAATTTTCTGCTTCATCGCATGTTTCTCGCTGCAATGGATACGGGGTGAGCACGGAGAGAGGGTGGGGGTGTTCTTTGAATCTTTTAACCTTTACGGCTTGTTGCAGTATCAAGCCCTGCGGACAAGATCGGATGCTGACACGTTTGTCAAGGGATGACAAATTAGCTGTCCTTCCAGATGCCTGATTGCTTGACCTTTATTCACTAAGTGGTGGCGGTGGTGAAGGGGCTTGACAGCCTTAAATGGTGCCTGTGTCAATGAGGGCCTGCATAGGAAATGCACATTTTACCTCATTAGCCTTTACAGTGATGGAAATACAATCACCACTGCAGTGAGTTCAGCAGTTTTTTATTTATTTTATCACATGTTGGATAATATCTGAAACTATAATTGTTAGAATAACTGTTATAATATCCAGATCTGTAAAGCATTTGATATTTATTATTCATTGTTTTTAGAGCACTAAAGGCAGAAAAAAAGAAAAACAGTTTCTCCACCAACAGCTTCCTTTCAGCTTATAAAATACTGCCTATAATAATTCAGAAGAACAATTTATGTTTGTCATTTTGATTGCTTGAATTGAGATGGTATTATCCTTGAAAACATATCTAAGACATGTCACCTTTTCCAGAAATATATTTTGTCATGGTAATCAGCACTTTCTGATTACAGTTCTTATAGTAAATGTACAACTAAAAGTACATTTTGATATTTTTCATGTCAGAGAAGTTGCCATGGGGATCAAAGTCAAACTTCTTAAATGGATTACTCTGCTTGTACAAGGCAATTTTATTTGTTTAGCACACTTTCAACACAGGGTAATTCAAGGTGTTTTACATGATTAAGACTGGTTCACAGCATAAATTTTACAAGGTGCAAACAAACATTAAATGAAATGAGAAACTCTAAATAGGCAATCATATTTTGAATAAAGGTAATTCTTTGGTTTACTTAAATTCAAACTATATTCCTTGCAACAGAAACTATGTTCATGTTGCAGCAACTGACAGATTTTCTAAAAGTAACAAGTTGATCATAGTCACCTACAGTTAATTAATTGACTACTTATAATAAGGCATAGGCAAGTGTGAGATTCTTGAGGTGGGGTAACATTACGTAAAATCACAATAATGTTTTAAAGATATATAGAAACATTTTTAAACTATTAAATTTAAATCTCACAACCGAATAACTGACAGTACTTTTTCTTATACATCGATCTGATTCTGATGCTCAACAGTTTTCTCTCATTCTAGATCTACCCATTTAGTTATCCTACCAATGACAATTACTAATATAAAGATATTAAAAATATGAACTGGGATTTTGTAATCAGTAAAGCAACATTATCATTTTGCTTTAGAAGATGGTTGTCTATAATATATGATCCTATGTCACAGATTTGATGTAAAATGTGTTTCCGCTAAAATCAGAATTGGCAATGTCAAACTTTTATAAAACGTTTAACTGGCATCATTTGTATCTCTGTTCTCTGTTGATTTTTCAGTGTTGCAAGGCAATAACCAGGACAGCAAGGATTGCTAACTTTTCGTGGCGGATTTGCAAATTCATTTCAGATTAATTCGAGTTTTCTTCTTCAGTTTGTGAATGCATTCTCCCCCTCAAGGAGCAACTGATGACAGAAAGTACATTTTGATTAAGCTTTAAAGATTTTTACTAGAAGTGCAGCTCAAAGAATACTCTAAGAATACACGTGAACAAAAAAAAGGAGCCCTTGCGTTGACGGATAATTGTGCTGTGTCAATCCATCCAATCAACACGGAGAGGTACTGTATACACATGGCTTTAGGCTCTCAATGCAATTCACACCGATTGCAAACTTTTCTTAGCCTATAGGGGTTTGACTATCCACATTGTCAGCTGTCATTCAATGTGCATGTGCATCTCTCATATTTGTGAAGATAGGGCTGCTCCATGTTTTTATTCTTACAGTTGCCCTAAATGGCAAAGAGTGGTCATGGAGAAGTTGCAGCAAACTTTTGCTAAAAGGTTAGCAATTGCCCAGCTACCGAGGGCTACATCAACTTCGGAAAGAAAAACAAAGAAAAGTACGGCGACAAAACTTGCTGAAAACTGCCTTAGAGAGAGTAGGATTTACATCAGAGATGCATTTCAACAAAGATACCTTTAAATCTAAAAATGCTTCATAACCTTTGCAGCTTTGGTGACATTTCAGTTGAACAGGTAAGATAGTGTTATATTCAATAAAGCAAATTAATACAAAGTTTTATTAATAAAGTAAACAAGACATGCTGTAAAAAATAAATAAATATATACATATATATATATCGTGCTATAAAAAAATGTCTCACCTGTAACCAAAAAGTATATATTTGTATTACTTAACAAATATTTTCATTCAAATTTATCAGTTTTTCATAAATTCATAAATAAATGTTTGTCCTTTTCCACAAAAGAACCGAATCATAGGTCAAAATCACAACTGAATTTAAGTTGTGTTTTCTGCAAAGCACTTTGTAACTTATTTTTTGACTGGTGCGCCCAAGCAATGCAAGAGCAAAAATCAAAGAAAGACTTTGAGCAAATGAAGACAGACTGCATCTATACTAACAGAACAAAAAAGAGGTGCTTCTTAGCGAAAGGTCAGCCCAACTGTCAAATGCAATGTGTATAACTAAATGTAGTTACCAAGGGGAACAAAATAAAAACCAACATATACTTCGGAGTACAAAGAACAACATGACAGACATTCAATAAAAGCAAAATCCTAACTCAAATACACCCAAATCTACCAACCAAGAGATATAGATAAACAGGTTTTGACTATCCACTAACCCTGACTTTCTTTAATATTTCTCCCAAAGTCCAGCAGCTGTACAGTATGTTAAATATCTTTAGCTACAGTCAACTTAACCAAAGTGCATCTTCTTCAGCCTAATTGAGTTAGAGGATGCCATCTCCTCTGAGAACAAGACATTAAGCTTCCCTTTCAAGGCACAGTGAGGAAAGTAAATCACTTTTAATTAGAATAAACGTACAGATTAGATCTGGCCTTTCGCTTAAAGACATTTGCATAGCTCCTCTAAATACAATCCAGGCGCTATTGGCTGATAAATGGGATTAAGCAATGAGCAAGGAATTGAGGTGCTCATGTTTAAAACCAGTGTTCAAGTTATGTCATTATGAGAAAACTCTATTTATGACTGATTTATTTTTTTACTTGTATGATAAAAGCAAAATAAACAGATTAATAAAATCTTTGTCAAACTCTGGATTTCCATATCAATTTTTATTTGTTATTTACTTTGTTGTGATAACAGAACCTCAAAGAAAGATTCAAATTATATTAAAAAACACTCTGAATGTAGACTTGGAAAGTTTACATTTTAGATAGGGGTATAATGAAATTCTCACTTGAAGGAAAATATTTTCTAAAGAGACATTTATACATTGGGTGCATTTCCTGTGAAAAATGTTAATAGGTAACAGGTTCTGATAAGTGGATCACTTATCCTCTCTTCAGTAGACATATTTTTAACACATTTATCTTTAAAGAAAAAAAGGTTAATTTTAGAGATAATTATTTGTCAAAATGGGGCATTCTGTGATGGTAACTTTAATGCTCAAACTTTCCAAACAATAGTAAAGCTCTCAATTTACCGGTGTAGCTACGTCCTGACCCTCATGTCTTTTAATGAGATTTGGATCATCACCAAAATAAGAGGATCATGGCTGCAATGAGCTTTTGCTGTTGGGTGGCCAAATTCCTTGCGTATTTTTTTCATAAACTTTTTGATAGAAAATATTCTTTTACCAGGATTTTGTTGATCATTGGTTATCAGGATTTGATTTGATGTTTTTCTCTAATTTTTGGAGCTGGTTGATCCAGCTGGCATTGATGCACAGTAAAATTACTCATGCGTTGCAAGAACTCTCTTCACTTTTCAGTTAATGTACTGTTCACATAAAGTTGCTTAATAATGTTGTGCTAGGAAGGCATCAGGCGTTTTATTGTGGTATTGTTTTATGGGTTTTAATCTCTGTCTGCTGCTTCTTCTTAACTTCCAAAACTTCCACATTAGGCTATTTTAATTCAGGTTATCCTTTCTTACTGGATCTGTTAATGCACACAATCGGACTTAAAACAAATTGAAGCATAAATAACCAAAAAAAAAGCAAAATACGATTAATTTGAACTATATTCATGTCTAAATATTATACATTTCAAGTGGTTTTCTTGTGATGTTGTAAAATCTCAGCAGACCTAATGAATTATCATTTGTCAGTGCAATCTCTGACTTCACTACATGTTTATTTGCATGCGGAACAGACAGCTAAAAGATTCAGTCTCTCAGGACGGATTTTTATGCACTGTTAATTGACGGTATTAAGGCTGGTGGGCTTACAATTGGATCATCCAGGATACATGTGAATACCATATAAAGCCACTGCTGATCGTCCCTAAAAGGAGTCAGTTAATGTAGTTCAGTCATTGGATCAGGATGTCTCCAGGGCACCTCCCACTGGCCATTTTTCATGTACTTACAAGTGAAAAGAGAGCACAGGGCAGAACTAGAACTTGCTGCAGAGGGTGTATATATCGCTTCTAAGTTTGGGAACAGCTGGAGATTCTTCAAAATGATCTGGGGAGATTCTCACCTTTCAAACCTGAGGCCCAGTGATGGACATTTTTTAGGGGATGAATGGAAGGATGTTATATTTTTTTCTACTTTATGCTTTCATTCTAAACATCTTCATTCTGAGCTATATCAACCTTTATGTATATTAATTATTCGTGAGATTAATTCAGCCATTTAGAGTTAAACGTATGCATTATTGTTAACTTTATTTGCTGTTAAAATAAATTATAGGCTTATGAGTTTGTTGTCCAGCTCAGTCCAGTCCATTTTTTTATAAATCACTGACAAAAACAACAAAGTTTTTTTTGTGACCAAAGTGCTTTACATCAAAAAGATATAAAAATACAATATGAAAAAATACAATACTATGGCACAGAAACACAATGCTTGCAGTAAAAATCAACCTTTCAAACTAGTTAAATGCTACCGGGTGCAGGTGTGTCTTATGGCGACATTTAATTACAATAAGTGAATCAGCTACTCATTCTATTGTCTATTACAAATAACAGAAAAGGCTCTGTCTCCTCTAAGTCTGTGTTTGGTCTTAGGAACCAAGCAAACCACAATCAGCTGACCAATGAGATCGCAATTGACGAGATGCTGAGATATAAACTGCAACCCATTTGTTGTCAAGTCTTTGCATTATAAAGAAGAAAGGAGGGATTGGGTACAATCAGTGCTGGGATACAAAAGTAGATAGAACCAGAATACAAAGCAACATGAACACATTGAAACACAAGTGTGGCGAATAGGCGTCGCTAAGAGACGTAAAGAGAGTGGTCCCAATCTCCTCTTGTTCAGAGGTGACAGTCCATCTGTCACCAGTGTAGAAGTCCGCAAGGGGATCAATGTCTGCTGAGGTGGCCAAAACAGAAGCTATCTGCATCCCCATTAGTATTCCTTCATGGTGGGGCCCGACACCGTGCGATGCATCGGCCTCCGAACGCAAGCGCCAGCGCAGGTGCCATGTCGATAGATTGATAAGACAAGCGAGACATGGCCCTGGAGAGCTCATGCCTGGACAAGTGATTTAACCTGCTTGGCGATAAACTTTGCAGATCTCACATAAGCAGACAGACCAGCACTGGCACACACATAACCCAAGCAACCACTCACGCACACACACACTCACATACACACACACAAAAACTCACAGCAACACGCGTATGCTCACAGACTGTGAGCAGATATGGACGTCTTACAAGGATGAATGGGCAGCCCGCGAAGGACGGCAGGACAGCATAATAAAAGCAAGACGAGGCATTAATCCTCCTTGTGGGGATCGCTGATGTCTGCAGCATTATGGCAGACCGAGAACATTTTTCACATCTACAGTGTGTGTGCATGTGTGTGTGTTTGAGGGGGACTCAAATTAGAGAGCCCCCAAGTAAGTGTAACGGTAAATCACCATCTGCCTGGTACGTTATGTCATCATTATTATACAGTTGCTCTAAGGTGGTGGGTGTATAGCTGAGAGCATGTGTATGACATGCTATCACAGTGCTCACTATGTCCAGTCTACATCAGGTAATGGCAAATGGAACCAATTTGAAATTGATAATACACTATATGTCCCGAAATATTATACTTTAAGGCATATGCTACTGGTAAACATTGATAAAATTATAATTTCCAGCCAGGAACTAGAATAGAAACTCAGAATCTAAAGCAATAAAGAGTCCATAAATCTACAGAGAAGATGGAACTAAGACAACTTGAGAGGCTTAAAAATTTAGTAAAATATTGTACTGCAAACCTGTCTCACTTAACTATATTGTAGTATTACCCATGTTCTCATTCAGTTTACATGCGAATCTAAATAAAATTTTGCCAATAATTAGACTATTATTTAGCTTAACCAAAAAGGGAGTATATATCCCGGTTTACATGAGAAAATATAATTATTGAATGAGGTGCTGGGTGGAGTCCAGCGGCCTTTCGCGCAGGCTTTCTTCCAGTTGGACTTAAGACTCACACAGATAGTAAACAAGAGAAACAACAGAGTAAAAACAGAATATGCACAATGAGCGAAGAAATGGACTGAGGCAGGGCAGGAGTTACACGCAGAGAAATTCGATTTTCAGAAGTCACCTTTTTTTAAAGAACCCCCCACTTGATACTTGGTAGAAAACTATCTTCTTTTTTTTCTTCTTAAATAAATAAAACCTATCATACAATTCATTATATATTAGATATTAATATTGGAAAGGTCTTTTGGTTGCTGAATAAACATAAGAGCAAAAATCTGTCTGATTCCAGTATTTCACCCATTATCTCCCACAATTTATTTCTGCTTATGCCCATGGAAGAACATCTAAGATAGAGACAATTAAAAGTACAGAATGGATCTTCTTATGTGAGTAGCTCTAATTCTAGATCGCTGGTTAAAATATGATTTCTAGATAAACTCTAACGTCCTGAGTAACTTGAAAAAATAGCAGTTAAAACTAAGCCTCAGAATGATAGTGGCTAGTCCAGTTTATTTGATCAGGTGTAACAAGACTACAGGAAGGCTAATGTCATCCCATTTTATAGTACAAAGAATACAACCATTACATGTCTGGTAGCAGTGTTTTCCTCAGATATCAGGTCATCAGCACTCTGAGTTAAGATGAAAATCCCGACTGGGATGAGCTAATCTACAATAGGCAATCAACTTGGTGAGAGGAGATCAACTGCTGGAGCAGCATTTATTAGAAAATGAAACAAATAGGTAGCACTCTCGACCTGGGGCTCCTTGCAAGATCACATCTTATGGGGTAGACACAATCTTGAGAAAGGTGAGGAAACAGTTCAGAACTGATCAATGCCTTGAAGAGAGCTAGGACTACACTAAAGAAGATTACTAATGGTAGCACACTATGTCACTCTGTCAAAGAGTAAAATCCTGCACTCCCCATGGTTAAACCTGCACAAATCCAAACCAGTCCAAAGTTTGACAGAGACCTTCTGGACGATCCAGAGGATGTTTGAGAAAATGTCATGTGGTTAGATGAGACCAAAATATAACTGTCTGGTATAAGCGTCATCCCAAGAACAACATACCTACAGTGAAGCGTGCGGGTGGAAAAATTATGCTTTGGTGCTTTTTTTCTCCATGGGGGACAGAACAACTTATGCACATTAAGGAAAAGATGAATGGGGCTGTCTATAGTGAGATTTTGAGCAAAAAAACCCTTCCATCAGTGAGAGCCATAAAGATAAAACATGGCTTGATCTTCCACCACGGCATGATCTCACACACACTGCCCTGGCAATGAAGGAGTGGTTCAAATGTAAAAAGCATTTCAAGGTTCTGTAGCGGCCTAGCTAGTCTCCAGAACCTCGATCCAATAGAGAATCTATGGAGTAAGTTGAAATTCTATGTTACCCAGTTACAGCCCCAAAACATCACAGCTCTAGAGATCTGTATGGAGGATTGGGTCAAATACCAGCTACAGTGTGTGCAAATCTGGTGCAGACCTACAGGAAACATTTGCCCTCTAGCATCCAAGGTTATGATACACAGTACTGAGATGAACTTTTGTCATTAATAAAATACTAATTTTCTGCATCATTATAAATGGTAAATGGACTGAACGTAGCACTTTTCTAGTCATACTGACTAGTCAAAGCACTTAACAATGAAGCCACATTCACCCATTCACACACCAATAGCCAACATGGTTCGGTAGGACGATGTAGAATATGTGGGGTTAAGTGCCTTGCCCAGGGGAATATCGACATGTGACTGAAGGAAGCTGGAATCAAACCTACGACCCTCTGAATGCAAGCCAACTACTCTAACACTGAGCAACAGTCGCCCCAATACATACAAAAATAAACAAAAATTATTATTAAAAATCATGCAATATGATGTCCTGGATTTTGTTTTTCTTTTTTTACATTCAGTCTCTCACATTTAAAGTCTGTCTATGTTAAAAGTTACTGACCTCTCTCAACTTTTTTAAGTAGGAAAGCTTGCACAATAAATGACAGCCAAATACTTTATTTTCCCTATGTATGTTTATAGATTCAAATTCAAAGCTGAGTAGGCACTTGAACCTTGTGCTCAGCAATTGGACAAACATTTTTTTCTGTTAGTCTGCAGAGTTATTCATACTATAACATACCCCTAACCAACTCCACAAGCTCTATTTCATAGAGTAGATGTGGTTGACAAGGAAGTATCTATGAGCCCCTGCTCAGCATTTAGGTATGGTTCATAATTAGCGGCAACTCTCAAGTGTGAGGTTTACCTGTTATTAGACAAAGTAAATAAAGTTAACTGGGCTCCTTCTTTGTCCAGGAGGGTGGCAACTGACAAGTATAACTCTAATATTCCCACTTGCTCCCCACAACTGCTGTACATGTTTGCATTAAAATTCAAGAATAAATACAAAGGGATGTGTTTGGGAGTCATTAATTTAGCCCCATTTATTCAAAATAAGAAAAGTTAACAGAAGTGGTTTGTGCAATTTGATTGAGTGCAATTGTGATTTTTACTACAATTAGGTGCATACTTATATATTTCTGCATTCTCCTCTCACTGTTTCAGCTAAACTTGTTCATATGTTGAAAATCCATTAAACAACAGACACAGAGTAATAGTAACAGAGATGATAATGGCACGTTTTGATAGATTTTTGGATGATGCAATATTACTTACCTACTCAATAATATTATTGACAGCTCTCTGACAGACACACTTATCAAATATTGCTCTATAAAACGGTTGTTCATTCTCTTTGGTACGTTCTCATTTTCATTTTGCAATGCCTTACATTGTTTGTGGCCCTTAAATATGGAAATGCGCTCGTCGGTTGTGGAAAATGAACAACAGTTTGAAAGTTGTGCTCCTAGTATCCAGCTGGCCAAACAGGCCAAGGAAAATTTAGCAAGATGCTGAAGTTTTGGCTTCCATGTAGTACGATGATAGATGAAATGTATCTGTATATCTGTATGTATAAGTTTTTATCTTATAGCAAGAGTCTACCTAAATGATCACCTTAATCGGGATGAAAACGTCACTGTAGTCAGTAATTATAACATCAAGACACAAAGACAGGCAAAAAAGTAACCTTTGCGTCCTAAAAATAGCCAACTGACAGCAATATCTCTTCACAGCTTTTATTCTTGATTTTATGGGTCAAGTCTGTCAACCTACTAAAATAAATAATTAAATAAAGAAAACACATAATTGAGCACTCTATTTTATGAGTGGAGATGACCTTTACAGAGCTCACACTGTACTGAGGGGATATCAGGCCACCAATTAGCAGTGTTGTTTCTGCTCCAGCGCAATCTCAGGTCTCAGAGAGAGACACGCATGTCATCAATGCCATCAGTAAATTCAGGACGGAGACAAAAACTTGGCAAGCAATACATCAATGCAAAACAGTTTTTCAGGGGTTGAAATAACAAACATGTAAGAATGACTTGTCTGTAACAGCCTCATTGGTACCCTTTGAATAACTATAACAATATTGCAATTTTGTATTGCTATGTTAAAAGTCCTAACCCTTTGGTGTTATGGAACAAATTCAGGTCCCTATTTACAATAAGGTAACGAGAAAATACGCAAATTCAATTAAACTAAATTTTGCTTATTTATATAGCATGAATTCAGAAAAGATGTCATCTCAAGACACTTTATGAGAAAAATGATTTGATTACAATTGTACAAAAATTTTAATCAGTTAAAAAAAATATTATGTTTAAGGAATCATGGCTTTTAAAGTAATATTAGCTAATGGGACATATTTTCAAGGCCAGGCAAGGGGACTTTATTTCTTTAGCACACTTTCAGCAACAGGGCAATTGTTGCTGAAATCTCTTTGAATGGGCTATTAGGTTTCTGTATGACTGGTGTCCGAGCTCGGTTCACATTGCCAGCAGTAAGTCTGCAGTCAGCATGTGCTGGAGCAGTTTGCAGCCGAATGTGACGCGGCAGGATAAGAATCAGCACCTCCAAATCTGAGACCATAGTCTTGAGCTGGAAAAGGGTAGAGTGCCTCTTCTGGGTCATGGACAAGATCCTACCCAAAGGGGAGGAGTTCAAGTATCTGGCGTCAGGAAAAAATAAAATTGACGTGGAAAGTTAACTGAGCTCAGCATAGCCACTGCAGCAGGTGTTAATGAGCTGATTTTTTCGTCAACGCTGGACCGCACATGTACGGCTCCTGGTGTGAATGAGGCATTAGTCCTTTATTCCTAGAAATGTTCTTCAGATGAACAAAATTATTAAAGTTTTTATTGTTCATATAAGGTTTATATTCTTTGCATAAATGATGACCCATATTCATAAAACCTTCAAAACAATCAGAGTTGCTCTACATATCCTTTTAATATCTGAAATAATGCAATTTTCTTTTTAATTGGCAGTTATATACCAGTAATAATGACATAAGAAAGGACTAAAGTGGTATTACAAGTCTATTTTTGAAAAAAGTCACCAACACATTCAATTTAAGGATTATGCCCCAGTAAGCACACTAACACAGCGGTCAAGGGCAGGCATAATAATGAATTGATTGTCCTCACAGACTGTCATAATGAATGTAAATTGGGCTAGAGAGTGTGCTTTTAACAATCGATATGAGTATGAACTGCTGCCACTGTTCAATTGATTGATTATATCCATTTTTATGTAGACATACTGTATTGCAAGATTCAGTCCTGCGGCATTGCAAACAGACCAAGCATCAAAGTAAAACGTTTTACAGAAAACTGTTTCAGAAACAGGCAGAAATTAAAAAACAGTGAGAAAAAAATTCAAAAATTAATTTCCAAAGAGTTGTCAATATTCCTGAAGTGTGGCACATGCAGTGCCCGACTATGGCGCTGCATTAAGCTTTCATGAAAGTGAAAGTTAATTAGATATGATGACTGAACTCCCGGGATCGTAATTAGCTGAACTGCGTGACTGCTCTCCTGTAATTAAATGTCATTTTCCCTCAGTTCACTGAGCATGAAAAAAAGAGGAAGAGGAGGAGAAAGGAGGCAAATAAGTAGAAGAGGAAGAGAAGGAGGCTGCTCCAGAAAAATGTCAGTTAGAACTAATTCACCTGTGCTCTGTGGCCTGATCCTGGACATTTCTGGAACATGAGCGAGTCAGGATGACAAAAAGTGGTACTAAACTGGTCGGCAGTTGTTGGTATTAAACTAATAAATGTGAATGACCATACATGTGTGCACTTGGAGCTCTCACACTAGTTTTTCACCTTGCTCTGATGGTTGTGCTGTGTTTTGGGGGGCTGTGTAACGTAAACACTCAAGGTTAGGGTGGGAAAGTGAAGGACGAGAAAGGGTCGTATCTGCAGGTGAGAATGAAATGTCAGATTGCAGCACGTGTCACGTGTGGATAACCCCAAGATTAGAAAAGACAACTAGAAGGAAGCAGGCGATCCAACTGAGTGCACGGCAGGCCTGTTGTCATGTGTTAGCTGAGTGGCGTCCAACCCGCAGGTAGAACGTACTGGCTGACAACAGAGGACACTCGTTAAAGGACAATCACAATAACTGCGTGTCCAC
The DNA here is from genome assembly GCA_028564705.1 of Apricaphanius iberus. NCBI lineage: Eukaryota > Metazoa > Chordata > Actinopteri > Cyprinodontiformes > Aphaniidae > Apricaphanius > Apricaphanius iberus. The sequence continues at coordinate 394,414 of JAPXFQ010001855.1, forward strand.
AACTTAAACTTGGGATCTTTCACAGTTGTTTCGCCAAGCATACAAAATCTTTCACATTAAATGTCAATGTTGTTTAGGATTTTAACATTAAATGATGAAAGAAAACTGCTTCTGTATTTTTTTTAGTATATTAAAGGTAACTTGAAGTGTTGTTTGACCTTAATGTCATGTCTTTTTTGCCAGCTGACTCTAATACATGGCTACCTTGATTCATGTAAAAGATGTGAGTTTAGAACCTCTGTTCTATGTTTGTAAAGTTCTTCCTGTTCTTACTGAATAAGGGAAAATGATAAGATAATAAAAAGTGTTGTGACTTAGTGACAAGGAGTCTTTCATGCATTATCGAAGAATTTGGGAATTTCTTTGCAGAACTGCCAGAATGGAATGGCATGCTTACGGTCATGTTGAACAGCAAGTATTCCAGGTCCTTGAGCAGCAAAACTACCCTAAACCATCACTTTTCCACAATTCCATTTCAACGTGGGTATGATTTGTTTTATAATTTGTTTTATTTTTTGTTGTGTTCTTTTTTTGTTGGGGAGATTCTTAATCTTCTTCTACTTTTGCTTTATCAGTTTAAAGATTATTTTCTTAAGTTTTTAGAAAAATGTGAGTCAGGTCTTTGTTTTCCTATTGTTTAGTAGTACATCAACCTTGGAACTTACCCATGGTGGTATTTTTCCCCATTGAAACCGTTCCCCGGTTAATTGATTTCATTGACTTTGTTTAAATCTATTTTAGAGTTTCTTAGGACTGGGACATAATCAGTAGATTTCAGGTTCAGTTTGCATTCTTTCTTAATTCCAAACCTTAAGCAGTAATCAGACCCGGCTAGTGAACCAAAAAGAATTGAGCTTGTAAAAGTTAATTCTGAGAAAAAGGCTAATTTTCTTTACACAAATGGAGACTTTGGTTTAGATAGCTGTATCCTTTGAATAAAAGGATAATTTTTGTATTTGCTTTAAGTAAAATTTGCCTGCTCTTGACACGTTTTCATTAAAAAAAATTAAACACTGAAATGTGGTAAAAACCAAACAAAAATAAATATATATTTTTTACAAGATAAGTTTGAAGACACTGTGATGGACTGGCGACCTGTCCAGGGTGTACCCCGCCTCTCGCCCGTTGTAAGCTGGAGATAGGCACCAGCCCCCCCGCAACCCCTGGAGGACTGAGCAGTTCAGAAAATGGATGGATAGATGGAAGTTTGAAGACATTTACCTTCCCTCTGGGGTAAATTAATTATATTGAACTGAATTAAAATACATTTTACAGCACCATTTCATGGGACTTTTTTGCACTTTAAGTTTTTTCTGAAATATAATATTTTTACCTGAGCCACAGCACCAATAATATGGCACTCTTAAACGAAATTATATGAAGAAAGAAGACATTTGTATTGTAAAATAATTGTAACTGGAATCTTGCTATTATGGCAGCCAGTACATCTACATTTAAAATCTTCAACTTTCTCCACTTTCTATAATGTTAAAATTCTCAATTTATCAGATTTCACAAGGATGGTCAACCTATCAAAGGAATATACTATGAGTTTTATGGACTGATGTTCCCAATATTAGATTTCATCTTTTGAAAGGGGTGAAGATTAAAGAGCATTGCAAGAAGAAATCCTTGCATTTGTCAGATCAATGATCAGTAGGAATAAACAGGCACTATTAGTACCACTAATTTGTCCTTCTTTAAATTAATTGAATTTATATAAAAATCTCATCAAATCCATCAAGCTTTAGTGAAAGTATTTTAACTTGATGAGATCACCAAGAGTATTAGCAGTCATGTGTGCAGAGCATCTCAGGTCTTAATGAGCTCATTCAAATCTTCATAATAAATACTTTGCATTATCTTGTCTTTATGGGCATATTTTCAGATTTTTTTTTAGGTGCATTGATGGCATTTTCTAGCATAACCATCGCTGGATGTATCTGAGAATTTATTTAATAAAAAAAAATGGATGAACACATGGGCGGCAGTTCTCATTCTCAGAAACACCCACAGGCTACGTTCTCTATAATAATCACTCATTTTACTGTCTTCATATAGGCCGCTCTCTGTGATGATCTCATTGATGCTGGTAGAGCAGTGTGAGCAGGGAACCTAATTACCTTAGCCTGATGGACAGAAAATGATCACCGTGAACTTGATAAGGCTCTAACGCGTTTGCCAGGGAAAACGACCCAGGGCTCCCCGTCGTTTTTCAGATTAGAAAAACAACAGGTTGAAAACCCACCTGTGTCTTCATCTCAGACCTTAATGTACAGTCACTGTGGTTCCCGTCCCTGCTCTGCTGCAAAATGTAAAATGATTGTCAGAGAGCTGGGTTCATGTCAAAGACTCCCCAAGTTGTTTGTTTTCTCATTGACAAATGTCTGACCCCTTGGATAACTTTTGCAGCCCTACTGAAAGGAAGGATATGTACACAAATCAATAAAATCTAATAATCTTCTAAAAAGATAACAGAAGTGTCAATATATTCAGACTTACTCTAAGATGGCCTGTTGGTTGTTTTGCTAACCTTTGATAAGGTGCAAATAAAATGTGAAAAGAGGCATATATTTTTAATTCAGCCCTGCTGAATCAATACTTTGTAGAGCCACCTTTACTGCAGGTATACATGCAGGTCTTAGAATAAGATTTTCGGCTTAAAATGTCTGTAGATTGAAATTTTCACCCTTCTTTTTCTTTTAAAGCAAGAGCTCAGGCTGTTTTTGTCTGTGTCCATTGTAAAAATGACCCATATAGCAGGCCCGTACAGGTCCATTAATAGCCCCCCTTTAGTTGTAAGTCGACAATGGTCCGATTCGGTTAGGGCAGAGCTACAGGTGTAGCACAATAGAGTCCTTTAATTGGGGGATGGAAAAACATCATTGCTAGCTAAGAGATAAACTTCTATAGTGCTTTTTTGGACCCTCAAAGACACTTTTTTAAATTCCATTATTCATTCACTATCACATTCGCACGCTGATGGAAGCAAGTTGTAGCCACAGTTGCCCTTGGGCAGAATGACAGAAGCATGGCTGCCGTATTGTGTCATTGGCCCCTCTGGCCAACACCAGTAGGTGAAGTGTCTTGCCCAAGGACACAACCACTAAGACAGTTGCTCGAACCGGCAACCCTCTGGTTATAAAGCGAACTCTGAACCCCTGAGCTACAGTCACCACTGACAAACACAAGGGGTCTCATTTATAAAATTGGTCTACGCACAAAACGGGTTCTGAAAACTACGTGAGCAGCTTTCTATGCTTTGGGATTTATAGAAATCAAAACGGAAAATTGTGTGTAACTTTAAGAACACTAAGGATCTTGCTTACACACTTTTTGGACACAAGGGACACTGACAGCACAGCAGGAGAGATTCCAAAATTGTGAATTAAAGCCACATTTTCACACCCAACCAACACCCCTCCTTCTGTATGTGAACTGAGAATAAAAATTAGAATCGAATAAAAATATGTTGCATTTAAGAATTATCTTCATATATATTTCTTCAGATTATATAGTAATTGCAAGTATTGGTGCATGTGTGTAGTACAAATATGCCGCAGAGTTCCTCTAGTAGTCGTTAGCTGTAAAAATCAATAAATAAAAGCCGCAAATTCAAAGAATTTGAAAAAGTAGTGGCTTATAGTCCGGAACGTACAGCATACTCAGGTGTAATTTAGCTTTATTTGTTTTATTTTGATTTTATTTCTGTCTTATTGTCACTACAAGAAGTAATCATAAAACTGAAACTATATTATAATTTTTTTATTTGTTTTATCTCTTGTGCTGCTACTTTTACTTTTTATTTTTCTATTTTACTCTTGTCTTGTTACACATTTTCTTTTTGCAAAACTATTTTTGTCTTTTTATGAGAAGAAGTTTGGTTGCCTTTGGCTGAGTAATGCTGAATTCAGACCAAGGACTTTGTCAGCGTCAGCAACATCAACATTACATGTTAAGTCGATGGCGGAGGCCGTTGGAGGAGCGTCACGGTCTCTGCGGTGCTTTGTGAGCTTTGGCTCCGTCAACCTTTTAAGCTTTTCCTGCTTTTCAAGCTTCAAAGCTCATAAAGCCAGCAACGCAGAAGTTCAGGGAGTTGAACTTTTGACGGTGCTGACGGCCCTGAAGTGGCGCGTTAACCAATTAGAGATTATAATTGCAGTGAAGTCACTACACGTATTTTGAATGTAGCAGGAGCAGGAAAAACCTACATTTTAAGTCTAGATAATGTAGATTTAAAAAATCATAAATAGCACTTACCGTAGACAGATGGATAGGCGCTCTTTGGGAGGAATAGAGCGCCTGTAGTTGGTGTCCTGGTAGGCGATTCGAGCTCCGATACAGCCCTGGAGGTCGTCAAACTGGGCGCGGGAAAGACTGAAGTGCCGCTGAAAGCGAACTTCATCCATATGTAGCTCCTGGAGCAAATGGTTAAACTCCCCAAACTCAGAACGCATCCGTAGAATAGGGTGTATCCACAAACGGCGCTGATGTTGCCGAAGTCGATGTTGTCTAGCTTAATTAACAAATAAAGCCAAGCCACACTCTCGATACTATCCGCCATAGAAGTGGCAGGCTTTGCAAATCAAGCTTCAACATAGAAGCGTCAAACTAGATGCTTTGTGAGGTTTGCCTGAAGCTGACAAGTTCTTGTTCTGAATGCACCATAAAGCGCTGTAGATAAAAATTAGTTAATTCTCCGCCTGCCGGTTGTCATGGTTACCCGTGAAACACCCCCTTTTTGGCTGCCTTAAATCATGCAGATTCTTCACTAGACACAGTCATATTAATAAAGTTGAGATTGCATGCAGCTTTATAAATCTAAAGTTACAGGTACCGGCAGAAACTGCCTTTTCAGTTGTATTGTGACATTTATTTATTCTTTCAGACAAATATGAGCTGTAATTTCCAGAACAAAAAAACAAATCAACAGCGGCTCCTTGGCATATTTAGGCAGTTTCCAGAAAAATGTAACAGAACAGTATATGTGTATATATGAAAAACACTGTATTAAAAATGTGTTTATTAAATACCTATTTCTGAAAACTAATGTATAAATATACAGTAGCTTTCATGCATTAAACAGATTATTAAACAGTATCTTTCAGAAATATATATGTAACAAACCAGAATTTTGATGTCACTTGGATGTCCTGTGTGTGTTAGTGAGACGCATGCACTTGTCTCTTACTGATGAGTTTCTGTAACCCGGGTTAAATCCTGGCAACAGCTGTTATGATACCTCTCTCCAGTTGACGTCTGTTTCCCTGTTTGGTCTTTATGTGTGTTAGAGCAGATTAATTTTGAGCCTATTAGAGTGTGGCATAAGGTGTCTTCATTACTGAAAATGTTCACAATATTCTAATTTTCTGAGATACCAAATTTGTGATTTTCATTTATCGTCAGTTATAATCATAAAGATGAAAAGAATTTAAAAAATATATATCAGTCTGTGTTTTATGAACTAATCTATCATACAAGTTTTACTTTATGTAATTACTTGAATAAATCATATTTTTCATGGTATTCTAATTCTATGACTTGTGCAATGAATTACACTTGTGAAAGAGAAAAAGGTCATGTTACCTTCTGTAGTTTAGGTATTTAAAGGTCTCGATCAAATCTGAGTAAAATAATCTATTTCTAAAAAATTAAGAGGATCTTTTTAAAAAAATATATTTATTTTATTATCAAGGAACACTTGCAGTGCCACCACGGACCACTAGGGAATCGTGGACCCCCGGTTGAGAAACACTGATCTATTCTAAGCAGCAGGGATTCTTAGGGACTGGTACCTATCTTTAGCAATTATCATCGGCGAGAGGTGGAGTACACCCTGGATACATGGCCAGTAGGTTCGTTGTTGTAATGTATTAAATTCCATAAGATCTTCCATGACTCATTCAAATCCAATACAATGTATGGACTACTTTGCTAAACAGAAGGCATCTTCACATTTGCTATGTATTACTTCAAGACCCAAGACATGAATTGATGTATTTAATTCAGATTTTGACTGCACATGCATTTTCAGCTAACACTGTGAAAATGCTTAAAGGTGAAGAGAATAAACTGTGAAGAAGCCACAGAAAATGTATGACATTTTTCAACGCAAGTGTAGAATGTTACTTTTTCTTGCATTATTTGGTTTTAAGCGTAGAAGAGGACTGCTTTGAACTGCTGGTGCACATTGAAGGGAGGCAAATCTTTTCCATGGCAACTGTGTGGAAACCTGCTGAAGCTGTTGTAAGCATGAACAGGATATACGTAAGCATGAACAGGATATACGTAACTGTGACAAGACATTAAATGCTGCAGTTACTAAAATTGCGACTTAAACCAGTAACCATGGCTGTTTAGATGTGAAGGAGGTCTGACAAAGTGAAGATTAAAGGTGTCAGACCTGAATGACATTTAGTGAACTTTCTTTGGATTATTATTTTAGGGAAGCTGCTTTACGGGCACTTTAATGGATGCTTTTATGGATGCTTCAGTGATTTTATGACTGTTGCAGTCCATGCAATATAAAGACATTAAACCTCCTTAAAGAACCCTTAACTTTGCTTTCACTCTCTGGAATATGAAGCAGTTTCGTAATCCATTGCCTTGTCTACAAGCACCAGGATTTTTTAGGAAAAGCTTGGTATAGCAATTTTAAAAAAATCTACATGATTCAACCTTTCCGTTTTGCAGCACCTTTTTAACATAATTTGCCCTATAGCTGTATTGTAACTTTACATCCTGCCTAACTATTTGGCTGTCAGAAAGTACAGAAGGAATCTACAGCTAATTCCACCTGAGTCTTTAATTACCTCATTAATTTAGACTCGCAAAGGAGGTTAAAATCTCTCTGTGATCCCCAGGCTCCGTACATGAACATTAGTCACTGAATAGAAGGCCATAACCTCCTTCACCCTTTTTTGAGACCTTTAAGCCCTTAACAAGATTTAATTCTAATACAAGAATTTATCATTAAAACTCTTGCCACAGCTTTTGGTACCCAGTTGAATTGTTGATTGACTCAAAGGAAAACTAACTTTTCCTTTGTAATTGGCTGCACTTGAAGGAGGGCTAAAGAAGCATTTGACTTTATGTGGTATTACGAGAGGACTTTGAGGGGTAGAAAGAAAATAAAGGTGTCAACCTTTAAAATGGCATTGGTCTCTAAGTAAACTATGACACAGTGTATGCCTCTAGTTAAGCTATTTCTGTAAAGAAACATGCAATTGGTTTAAACTTATTGAAATTTATTTTTATTTAAAGGTTTCGTGGCCTTAGTGGCCTTTATTGAAAGGGGGCTAGCGCAGAAAGGGAGAGAGAAAGGTCACTGAGAATGGGACTCAAACTCACGACGACCACGTTGATGGCTTGAGCCGTACATAGGATTCCTGCACTAAACACTCTCCCACACAACGCCCCTAAACTTATTCCCATTTCATTACTAAAATAAACAAATTCAGATATTCAGGGAGGCAAAACAGTATTTCCCTACCACTACACAACCCCTGAAACCTGGTTTACCTGGAGTTTGCTTCTTTCTTTAAACTACATTTTCTATTATTTAAAGGTGCTATATCATGCAAAATCAAGTTTTTGGAGAGGTGTCTGCCCTGCCCCTGTAGGCAGAGCGGCTTACCCCTGGTAGATTTTCAAACACACCCTCCTATTTCTCACAGTTCATGGCTACTTGGGTTTTTGGCAGCTTAAAATCATTTTTTTGTTGGATTTTTTACTTTCTCTGTGAAAATAGCATAATACAGCCTATTTAAGATCATTGCATGCATTTTTGTCCAACATTCATTAATTGCATTGAAAGGAGAGTTCCAATGCCAAACTGACAGCAGACCAAAAGTAAGCCCAAAAAACTACATCTTAAGAAAAAAGAACAAAAAAAAATCTTGATGATTCCCCAAGACGTTTTGCGGAGAAAAGTCTGTTCTGATGAGACAGAGGTGGAATATGTAAGGGATAATGCCCGACTAGGTGTACATTATCGGAAAATAATGGACGACGCGGAGGCGTGAACCTTGCTTGCTTCCGCGAAGTCCATTATTTTCTGATAATGTACACCTCAAAGGGCATTATCCCGCTTATACCATGGTTACTTACGAAACAAGGACATACTTAATCAATTAATAATACTTTCATGTATTCTAGAGTTAAAATCGCAAGGTTTTTTATATAAGTCGAGCACACTATTTAATATCTCCCGTATACAGGTGACCCCAGCGATTTATCAGTGATGGGAAGTGAGATGATGGCTTTACCTTACGTTACGTGATACTAAATATCATTTCAGAAGGCGAGTACACTACTTACTGCTTGTGTGTGTCCAGAGGATGATGAAAAAAACGTTGAGACTCCGTTGCCATTTGAGCCAGCGCAGTAATTTAGAATTGTCATCAGGCAATTTGACGGGACGCCTTTCCTAGGTGTACATTATCACTTTTTAATGTACACCCTCCAGCTAATCAGAATCGAGTATTCACCCCAACCATGGTACTACTACAAAGCTAATACACCATTTACGTAAAAAACTGTTATACAATAAAAAATGGTGAGGGTCGTGTAATGGTCTGGTTTGTACCAAAAAAATCTTAAAGGAGCATATCAGCTCATCGGTTTGTGACCTAAAACAAAAGTGCTGTTTTTGGATTGGCCAACCCAAAGTGGAGATAAAAAAAGCAAAAGCAAAAGCAGTGTTAAAAGGCCACCTGTCGTCCCTTCTTTGTGACAGTATCAGCTGAGGATTTTTCATAGTTTTTCTCATCTGCATTGGTTGGTCACCTAAAGACAGGTGTTAGAAAGAGCACAAAAATTTAGAGGGTTCTTAAGATCATATCAAGATAGATGACTGATAGAAGGAGTGCTGAGACGGGAGTTGTGGGGGTCAGCCTTTATGCAAAGCAAAAGCAAAGGGGTCAGTGCACATCCTGCCTTTACCAAAGAGGAAAACTAGAAAGTAAGCAAAGCAGTTGGAATAGACACCCATGAAGTGATAGGAGGGAGAGCGATTGATGGATGATTAATGAACAGTTCTTTTTTTACCTGAACTCAAGAGCCTGCACTACTGCAACCAAACAGAAAATGATGCAGAAGATGATGGAAGAGAGAAAAGCAATCAGTTCACAAAACTGTTCAGAGGTAGAAAAAAAAAGATGAGCAGAATGGCTAACAATACTGCTGATTGAAGGAACAAAAGAGAGTTGTTGAACATAGTTTACCAGAAAAATGTCTAATATTCTTGATTTTCTTTTAGAAAAGTGCTCAGCATATTTTTTTTCAAGCAGTCTAAACCTCCGAATGTGTGAGAGTGTGCAGCATAAAATCCTATGGCTTTCCTGGAGTCTCTTCCCAGTTGGACAACCATGTAAACCTCCAGAGGAAGGTGCCTTGAACTAAGGCACCTCAGCTGACTTTTTTTTATTATACCGAAGCACTGGATGATGGAACTATTCTCATTAACTCAGAGTATCCATCAACTATGAGGAGGAAGCCCATTTCAGCTGCTTGTAAGAGGGATATCATTCTTAGTCATAATCATTTCTCATGACCATAGGTGAGGGTCAGAATTTAGATGGACAGCTCTGATTTTTGGCTTTGCTCTTTTCTTACTGCAACACACTTTTGCTTCAGATGAGGCCCCAATTTCTCTGTCCATTTTTAGCCAACCTTCTTTCCTGAAGAAGTAACTAAGTATTGTCGGTAACATAAGATATGATTTTATAAATTGACAGTTCTGAATCAGTTAATCAGCATAAATTGAACGCTAATCTATCATTCCAAACTGAGGAAAACCAGTCTGCCTCTTGATATAAGAAAGCACTTTTCATGAACTTCTCGGTTTCTCACAAAGTAGATGATTTTATAAACTTATTCCCAATCACATTATCAGGGTAGCTTAGTCGGGCTTCTTAAACACCAGTTCTGTGCAACTTAAGGTGTAAATATGCATTTCAAAAGTCGGATTTCAGTTGGACTAAGGTTATACCTTCTCTTGCTGCATCTAAACACAATGACTGACGTATCTGCATTTGACTGCAAAACCTTGGATTACCAGGTTCTTTGCCCTCGAAATAAGCTCAAATCATCAGCCATCCAACGTTGCACTTGTAAATCAGTGTGAGGTATAGGTGTTGATTCGATGTCTATGATTTTCAGAGCTTTGGTGTTGTCTGTCCAATGCTCTTCTTGACTTTTTCCTTACAATTATTTCGTTTTGCAAACCTGTGCCATGTTGTCGTTAGAGAAACAGTACTTTTTTCCTGGATATCTATTAAATCCATATTTATTTTGTGTTTTTGTAATTATAGCGTACTTTAATATATACCAATTAACATGCAGTAACTTTTTTGCCTTTTCTTAATCATTGTAAAGTCTCCTTGTCCATCTTTTTACAGGCATAATAATGGAAACCTAAGCTGCTATATTGCTTGTGGAGAGACAAACGTTTTGTTTAGCAACCTTCCTGAATAGACTTTTTCACCCTTTTTTGTAAATGGGCTTTTAACAAATGTAATATTAAACTCATTAATTGAAGAGCTTTGGTTTGAGCTCTTGAGTTTGTGTGGGTTTCTGAAGGTAATGATGTAAGCTCTAAAAAATAGAAGTAAACTATAATTCTTTACTCCATTACCAATATAAATGTAACACTCGAATTGCTTTAGTCAATCATTTACCTAATATACCAGCTTTATATTTGGGTGTTTCTTAATATCATTTGTATGCACTCACAGTGCATTTCTGGTCAAGCTTTCTTGTTAGGTTTTTTATTTTTTGTTATTTTTAAGCTGTTGCTGCATGTTGACATTCATTTATATAACAGTACAACTGGTTAAGTACATTTTTAGTACAATGAAATTTAGGACAATTGAAATTATATGTAGTGATGTATCTTAAATGCATTGGGATGTTGCAAAATGTGCTAGTTTTGTTTGAATAAACTAACATAGTTTTGTTCTGACGTTACTTACTAACTTTTCTTTTTATTTCTACACATAAGAATTGTCTGATAATCCTGAGATTACCATTTTGGTGCTTGATACACAGTCTATGGTTGTTCCCAAGCAGTTGAATAGATACTAGCTCAATTTACCAGAAATAAGACTCAACAAATTACCACTTCAAGCATTAAGCACGCTGAAGTGAGTGAACGTATTGAATAGCTTGGGGGTAGCTGAAAGTTATCATAGCAGTAAATTCATAGCAGCAGCCCCTATATCAGCCACATACATTGTGTCTCGTTCTTGCATTGGAATCTTTCGACAAACATCAAAACATCTAAGTCAGCCTGGTTTAGCTGGAGATTACCTTGAACAATGCTGGAGCATTATTTATTCAAAAGAGCATGTGTTTATTTTTGATTAAAATCCAAACCCAAGCCATGCTATAGTGAGACAGGGCCACTAATGTTAATGTCAATTTATCTGCATTCAATATGGGTCATATTTTTAAATTGGACAATATGGATTTTATGGATTCTCTTAAAAGAATTTGCCCAGTTATAATCTGATCTGATTTCTACAAAGATCTTGTATGCATTGCTAAAGAGCCAAATGGACTGGAAATAACAAAACGTGTTTCCTATAGCCTAATATAATATGCGCTCCTCATAAGAGCCATGAGCACATCATTACCTAAAACTTTTTTGCTAATTTGACAATAACCTGTACAAACTTGACCATAAATCATTGTTTAGGGATACACCTAGAGGCAACAGGAAATGTAATAAATAGAGAAAGATGATGAAAAATATAAAAACTTTTCTTATACCAACTTTGCTAAACTGGGCCAGAACTAACGACAAGCAATAAATCACAGCAGTTTCCAACAAATAACTTAATAACAGTCAAAGGTATGGACTGAAAGGAGAGATGAAGTTCTGTGTGTCCTTGTAATACCTATGGGTTCCCCTCCCATCCTTTAAAAAGCACTGAATAAACTAAACTGGCAGCTTACAGGTCCATTAAATCAACTGTGATTGTGGCAGAGAGAGAAAACGGGAGCAGTATTACATTTATGTGTTATTGGTCAAATATTGCTGGCCTGTGAAGGAACGAGGTTATATCCAGACCGGGGCTGGGCAAATGGAGAAAGAGAGCAAAAAGGAGGAGGAGGTGGAGCGGCTTGCATGTGTCAGAGCTATGTCCTTTCTGATAACTGAGTTTTCACTTGGCTTCGACCCCCTCCTTGCTGTAATAGGAGCTGACACCTATTTGTGACATATGACTGTATCTCTGATTGCCTGGGGCCTGATAGCATTCTGATGCCCCAGCTCAGCTCATGATGGAGGGATAGTGAGACTGAGCAATGGAAAAATGGAGGAGTTTATGGCTGTAATGCGCCCGTCAGGGTGATACTATATCTTTGGGAGATATGGAGGCTGCACGTCTGCTGGGGGGAGCTCAGGTAGTTCATGTGTTACTTAGTTGTAGAAATGATGGAAGACGTGTGGGTAAAAATGGATGATGGCAAAGTCACCAAGTACCTCAAGTTATCTCTTCACCTCCATAACTAATTGCTGGATGCTAGAATTGGCCTTCGTGGCAAAGCAGGCCAGACATAATACTGCTGTATCACTATACTAAATGCAATGCCATGTGACAAAAAAACTTAAACCTATTGAGACCAACATAACCGGCTTTTTAAAGGACCAGAATACTTGGCAAGAGCATCTTTAACTTCAATTGCTGCAAAATACGTCTCCACTAAAATATATAAATTAGATTAGCTTTAGGATGTCTGAAGGAAAATCTAGAATCTTCCATCCAAGACAGAGGACATATATCCAAAGAATAAAAAAGAACAAAGATCCTGTCATACTCTCAGCCTTTCAGATATTCCTTAAAATGTTTGTCCTAAATGTTTCAACAACAAAAAAAAAAATATCGAGTGTAGAGATGTAGCTGGGGTGTCTTTGGAAATAAAAAAACTCTGTAGTTTCCCCCAAAACTTCGAGAGTCTGTCTAAATGCTTTTGAATTATGATTTTGAAAACAGTGGAAAATGTTAAATTTTATGTTTGCCTATTTATTTTCTAAAAATAAATGCTCTAATTAGGGTTTTAGAATGAAGTGGTGAACTCAAACACAGAATGCATTCTGGTTCCCCACAGCTGCATAATCTCCAGGGTGAATGCTTAACCCATCACTGTACCTCTCTGATTAAAAAACGATGTAAGAATCATTGCGGTCTCTTCTCAAACAATGCTCCATGGCTTCCTGTATGTTGTATTTGGTGTGTTTACAATGGTGCCAAAATTATCTCTGACTGATGCAAAATAATATACAATCTGTGTAAGTTATGCTCGCTAGTCCTTCTATACAGCCAACACTGTAAAAAACATAACTAAAATATAAGTAAAAACTAAGAAATGGCTAGTCTATGATTATTTAACAGAAAAAAGTTAATTATTGCTATACATATAGTGATTATTATTATTACTCTAATAACCTTTTGAGTTATATTGCTAACTAACAAAATGAAAAAACAAACACTGGGAAAAAAACAACCTCCTTGGCTGCAGTAGTAAGATTTTTCTTTACATATAAAATGTGTCCCTCTGTCTCTGAAAAGCAAAAAAGCTTTCATAGGTGTCCTCATTTTTTAGATGACTGACACACAGGCAATTCCTGTCAGCAAAGTTCCATAAACTTTATTTTCCTTCACTGATGCAATCAGGAAAAAAAAGACAACTCAGAAGAGAATTTTTCTATTGTTAGAACAACCATTTTTTAAAGGCCCTTTAAAAGGCCTAACTAGCTCAAACAGTGAATCATTGCATGTCGCAACAAATTGAGGCATCTACTTTTGATTTTCTTTTTGAAGACTAATTAGTTCAATTACATTTCTATCATGCTTCACTGAGTGCTCCAGAACACCCTGTATCTGGTTTCTAGTCAAAAAAGCTGATATCCTAAAAAGAAAACAACATCATTTAAACCTTTTGAATTAAACTTTCTGTTTACTTGCAGGTTTGAAGTTAATATACACCGTTCACAGAGCAGAGGAGAGGTGTAACAGTCCTTTCACAGATCAATGGCTTCTCCTCAGGAGAGGCTCTGGCATGATAAAACACTTCTCACTCTGTATGCTTACTGAGTCGAGACTCCATCTAATGTGTCTGGCTAAGGTCATCAGGGTCAGATAAAAAAAAAACAAGTGCTGCTCATCAATACTTTCAAGGGTACCGATATTCATAAATGCAGAGGTTAAGATTAATATGAGCACACAGGGTAAATTTATTTCATTTAAAATTTTGAAGATGGATGATTTCAGCACAGTGCCCTCCACATTTGTTGCCATGCCTGGTAAAGATGTTTAAGGAGTCTTTAAAAAGGGGCCTTGGAAAAGGTGGAGACGTACCGCGTTGGTAAGACGTATCGCGTCATTTCCTGTTTTGTGACTAACTCGTTTGTAGCAAGTCGGTGTTTCTCTCTCTCTTGAACTGATCTAACTTTCTCTGTCAATAAGTTTTTTCTGAGTTGCTTTAACACACAAACACATTAAAACGTTAATTTTCTTCACGGTTTAGGACTCTTTAAGCGTTTTACTGGGTTAATTACTTTGTTCTTAGGTAAGGTAAGGTACCGCTTGGTTAGCTTAGCTTCACGGCTAGCATGGCTTCGGCAGCTTTCTCTCTTGTCCCTCCATCTCTCTCTACACCTCCTCCTCTTTCCTGCTCTCTCTGTCAGATGTTTAGTTACTCCTCCGCCTCATTTAGTGAAGTTGGTAGGTGTAATAAGTGCAGCATTTTTGTAGCTTTGGAGGCGAGGGTTTCTGAGCTAGAGGCCCGGCTCCGCGCTGTAGAACAGCCAGGCCCAGCAGTAGCTAGCGCGGAGTCAACTAGGACAGGACCTAGCCGTCCTTCAACAGCTCCCGTGCAGCCGGGACCTCAGGCGAGCTGGGTGACTGTTCGTAGGAAGACTAGCGCCAGACCCCAGTCCGCGGCCAACCTCCAGCCCCTTTCTCTGAACAATAGGTTCGCCCCGCTCAGCGACGCACCCGCCGAGCAGGAGAGGCCGATTCTTGTAATTGGCAGCTCCATAGTTAGGAATGTGGCTCCAGAGACACGAAAGACCACCGTCAAATGCCTTCCAGGGGCCAGGGCTGCGGACATTAGGTCCCATCTGAAGCTTTTGGCCAAGGACAAACGGCGGTATAGCAGGATCGTTATCCATGCTGGTGGCAACGACACCCGGCGACGGCAGTCGGAGGTCACTAAAATTAGCGTAGCTTCGGTGTGTAGGGCTGCCAAAAAGATGTCTGACTCTGTAATTTTTTCTGGTCCCCTGCCTGATCGTACTAGCGATGACATGTACAGCCGTATGCTTTCGTTCCACCTTTGGTTGTCAAGGTGGTGTCCAGAAAACGATGTGGGCTACATTGATAACTGGGGGGCCTTCTGGGGAAAACCTGGACTGTTACGTAGAGACGGCATCCATCCCACCGAGGACGGAGCTTCGCTTCTTTCCAGGAACATTGATAGGGTTATCTCTAGTTCCCCAAAGCCGTGACAACCCAGAGTCCAGCTCAGGGAACCAGAGTCGAGCTCAGGGAAACCAGAGTCCAGATCAGGGAACCCAGAGTCCAGGTCAAGGAACAGGGACTGCCACCCACCCACTACCCTATAGAGATAGTTTCCCGTCCACTACCCAAAACTAATGAATTAAAAGTTAATGCTACTAGAGCAAAGTATAAAAATCTCATAAAGATAAATAAAACTCGGACTGAACATAAAAACAAATCAATTAAATGTGGTTTACTAAACATAAGATCTCTCCCCTCAAAAACACTCTTAGTAAATGACTTAATTTGTGAAAATAATATTGATTTGTTTTGTCTTGCAGAGACATGGTTGCAGGAAGAGGACCATGTCACAATAAATGAGTCAACTCCCCCTAGCTACTTAAACTTTAGTGTCCCTCGAAGTACTGGTCGAGGAGGTGGAGTAGCAACTATCTTTCATTCCGATTTACTAATTAATCTCCAAAAAAATAATAGTTACAGTTCCTTTGAGCATCTAGTTTTTAGCTTTCCTCATACACATAACAAAGCAGTAAAGCCACTTTTGTTTGTGGTCTTATATCGTCCACCAGGACCTTATTCTCAATTTTTAGATCAGATTTCAGATTTTCTATCTGACTTAGTTTTAAACACTGATAAAGTCATTATAGTCGGAGACTTCAATATTCATGTTGATAATGAAAGTGATAGTCTAAATACAGCTTTTAAGACTATCCTAGACTCAATAGGCTTTACTCAAAATGTGCAGGGACCAACACATTCTTGTCACCACACTTTAGATCTTGTGCTGTCTTATGGCATTGACTGTGAAGAAATAACAGTCTTTCCACATAACCCTATCCTGTCTGATCATTTCCTTATCACTTTTAAACTTACTCTAATGGATCATATCAAACCTGAAAGAAAACTTCATTATACCAGAACGTTATCAGACAACGCTGTAGCAAATTTTAAAGAAGCTCTTCCAACTTTAATTTCCTCAGTTTATAAATGCAGAACAGAAAACAGTGATTTAACTCGTGACCCCTCACAACTTGACATTTTAGTTCATAGCGTTAATTCCTCCCTGCGTCGGGCAATAGACAAAGTTGCCCCCTTGAAAAGGAAGGTGGCTAGCCATAGAAGATTAACTCCCTGGTTTAATTTAGAGCTACGTACCCTAAAGCAGAATGTTAGAAAACTAGAGAGAAAATGGCGCTCCACGCATTTACATGATTCCTTTTTAATATGGAAAAATAGTTTATTGCTATATAAAAAGAGCCTTCACACAGCTAGAACAGCATATTATTCATCTTTAATCGAGGAGAATAAAAATAATCCTAGGTTTCTTTTTAATACAGTTGCCAAACTCACACAGGATCATAGCTCTATCGAGCCAACCATTCCCCAAGCTCTAAGCAGTGACGACTTCATGCAATTCTTTATAAATAAAATAGACTCCATAAAGAATAAGATAATTGGGAACCTTCCCAATATGCTTGCTTCCTCCTTAGTTAATGAGGCAGCCTCAAAAATGGTGGAACCTAATATATGCTTAAACTGCTTTAATGCAGCCGAACTTTGTGATGTACTAAAATTATTAGCTTCATCTAAACCTTCAACTTGCGTTTTAGACCCAATCCCAACTAAACTCTTAAAAGAAGTTTTCCCTCTGATCGCTGCTCCAATTTTAAATATAATGAATCTATCCTTAGTCAATGGATATGTACCACAGGAGTTTAAGATTGCTGTAATTAAACCTCTACTTAAGAAACCCTCTCTTGATCAAAACGACTTAATTAACTATAGACCGATATCTAATCTTCCCTTCTTATCTAAAATTCTTGAGAAAATAGTTGCACACCAGATATGTGAGCATTTAAACAATAATGAGCTGTTTGAGAAGTTTCAGTCAGGCTTTAGAGCTCATCACAGCACTGAAACAGCTCTGGTGAAGGTTACTAATGATATTCTCATAGCCTCAGACAATGGACTGGTGACCATTCTGGTCCTGTTAGATCTCAGTGCTGCCTTTGACACTGTTGATCACAATATTCTCATAGAAAGGCTTCAAAGTGTCGGTATAATAGGAACAGCACTAGGTTGGTTTAAATCTTATTTGTCTAACAGATTTCAGTTTGTTCAGGTAAACAATAGATCTTCCTCAACCTCAATAGTTACTTGCGGAGTACCACAGGGTTCAGTGCTTGGGCCGATTCTCTTTACTATATATATGCTTCCTATTGGTAAAATAATTAGGCAGCATGGGATAAAATTCCATAGTTACGCAGATGATACACAGCTATATCTATCCATAAATCCTGATGAATCCAATCAGTTAGGTAGACTACAGGCATGTCTGGAAGACATAAACACTTGGATGACTCTAAACTTCTTGCTTCTGAATTCTGATAAAACAGAAGTTGTCTTCTTTGGACCAGAAGCTGTGAAAAAGAAACTACTTAGTCAACGCCTTCACCTGGACGGCATTAAATTAGCCTCCAGTAATAAAGCAAAAAACCTCGGTGTCATTTTTGACCAAGATATGTCATTTAGAACTCACATTAAAGAAGTCTGTAGGATTTCCTTTTTTCACCTTAGGAATATTGCAAAAATTAGAACCATCCTGTCCAGGAATGATGCTGAAAAAATAGTCCATGCCTTTGTTACTTCAAGGCTGGATTACTGTAACTGTCTATTATCAGGTAGTCCACAGAATACAATTAAAAGTCTTCAGTTAGTTCAAAATGCTGCTGCTAGGATTCTGATGAATATTAAAAGAAGAGATCACATTTCCCCTGTTTTAGCTTCTCTTCACTGGCTCCCAGTAAAATCTAGAATAGAATTCAAGATCCTCCTTCTGACATATAAAGCCCTTAATAATCTAGCTCCATCATACATAAGAGACCTGATTGTTCCATATGTTCCTAACAGAGACCTTCGCTCTCAGACTGCAGGTTTACTGGTAGTTCCTAGGATTTCTAAAAGTAGAATGGGTGGCAGATCTTTCAGCTATCAGGCTCCCCTCCTATGGAACCGGCTCCCAGGGTTGGTTCGTGAAGCAGACAATTTGTCTATCTTTAAAACTAGGCTAAAAACTTTCCTCTTTGACAAAGCTTACAGTTAGAGATATGTTTATAGGTAGTTAGAGTCAGGTCAGACAGGTAGATAGGAAGAGACAGGTTAATGTTAGTAGTCAGGCAGAGTGTCAAAAGTTAGGAAGAGATAGGAAGAGGTAGAGTAGCTAGGTAGAGATAGATTAATGTAAGCCAGGTAAAGATCCGGAGCCGGTCGCGGCTTACCGCCGCGGAAGAAATGCGCCCCACAGGGGCCAGCCAGCGCCGGAGAGAGGTCCCTCAAGGGGATCCTCCCGCACAGTGCGGCCGCCCATTACCTGCCGGGTTGAATCCCCCGGGCAGACTGTGCGGACCCCACCCGTTTATCTCTTAAACGTTTCTCGCCCTCTTCAACTCTGTCCTCTCAGTTCTGTCTATTTTTCCTTAAGATAGTTGTCGACTATCGGTCTCGTGCCGGTATTTAGCCTTAGATGGAGTTTACCACCCACTTTGGGCTGCATTCTCAAACAACCCGACTCCGAGAAGACCCCGGCATGACGGGGGCCGTTACCGGCCCTACACCGTCCACGGGTCAGGAGGACTCAGACAGAGTGTTGGTAGCCAGGTCTCCTAGTAGCTAGGAGACAGGTTAATGTTAGTAGCTATGCTGCTTTAGGCTAGGCTGTTGGAGGACATTATTAGGGTCTGTTCCTACTTTCTCTCCTACTTCTCCCCAACTGCATGATGTGCTGTCAATTCAAGCACTAACCTGTTTTCTATTATAGTAGGTGCTCCGGATTAGCCCTGCTTGACGACCCTGACTAAGATGGCATTGCAGTGACGGAAAATTCTCCACGTCCTGCAACAAACTTCTGCATCAGTTCTATTGCTCTTTCTGTGTCTCTGTTATGTATTCTCCAAGCCACAGACGGTCGCGGCAGATAACCGCTTGTGCTGAGCCTGGTTCTGCCGGAGGTTTCTTCCTGTTAAAAGGGAGTTTTTCCTTCCCACTGTCGCTGCATGCTTGCTCAGTATGAGGGATTGCTGAGAATTCCACGACGCAATCTTCTGTGGTTCTGTAATTTCTACACTAAACATTGTATTGTAATAACTCTTTTTGTAAAGTGCCTTGAGATGACATCTGTTGTGAAATGGCGCTATATAAATAAACTGAATTGAATTGAAATTGAAATGTATGGATTTAGTTGTAAAATCCAACCTTTTAGTTACGGAATATTTATCAACTTAGGAAAAATCATGGTCTTACTAAATAATTGGTCCCACATTTATCAGCATCTCAAACATTTTTATGAAATACATTGAACTGAAACACATTTTGTTATTTTCAGTTTATCAAAAATATTTAGGAAGGCCGAGATACATTCACCATCCAATAAAAAAACAAAACATTCTAGCACAACTTCAAACCTACCAAGACATGGCCATCCAACTAAACTGACAAAACAGGCAAGGAGGGTATTTTTCAGAAATATAACTGTACGGCCAGCATGCCTATGCAGGCATGCTGTTTCTTTTTCCATTACAAAATAAAATAAAATTAGACATTTACATAAAAAAAGGCATTGTTTTCGTGCTTGTCAAGTTATACATTATTGAAAACTTCAAGGAGCATTCAAAAACCAAAAAACTGACAAGCAAACCAAAATGAGAATATGCATGACTGTCCAACATGGTCTGCATTGTGTTCTTGCTGAAAAACATCATTCTTGAAAAGGACAGATTCCCCATTAAGAGCCTGATTTATCAAGATTCCTGCAAAACTGCGTGCTGTGCTAAACATTTGTGCCTGTGGGTTGTACTTCATTTGCAGGCGATCTAGTAAGGCTGCGTGAGCAATTCATAACAGGCGCAAGGAGCAGTATTCAAATGAAGAGTTTGCGGCTGCTAATGTGAGATACATCACGACTAGAGAGAGGGGGAATATGCACATGGAATCATGATGCTTCTTTGGCAGAAGACCAGTTGATTACTGTTATATGGAGGACTATGGGGGTCATTGGAAAAGCAATACAGCATTTTGACGATAACTGCTTAATTGTGAATTAAAAATATAGATTGCTTAATATAATTTCAAATTCAACAATTAATCCATACAAAAAAAAGACAAATTTGAAAAACATTTTGTAATTACACATTTTAAATTTTAATACTAAAGAGGAATTGCAAATTGTATTTATTATTTGATTATTAAATACTGTGATTTGAAAATGTTTTTCAAATCCTATTTCAAAATGGAGAATTAAATAACACAATTAATAAACGACATTGTAAATATCTTTCCTTTTCATACATTTAAAAAAGTTATTCTCTTTTCTAAATCCGTTTTCTCTTTCCAGTTCTCATTCTCAAATCCTTTTTGCAATCCCATTTCCTAAATGGTTTACCCTCTCCTTTTAGCATTTGTGTGTCCCTCCTGGTCCCTACACTGCAATTTGAAAATGTATTTTTAAATCCGATTTCAAAATGGAGAATTAAATAACATAATTAATAAATGAGATTGTAAATATCTTTCCTTTTCATACATTTAAAAAACGTATTCCCTTTTCTATATCAGTTTTCTCTTTCCATCTCTCATTTTCAAATCCTTTTTGCAATCGCATTTCCTAAATGGTTTACCCTCCCCTTTTAGCATTCGTGTGACCCTCCTGGTCCCAGACAACACTGAAAACCAAGTTCAACCAATCACAGCTGCTCCTCGAATGTAACCAGCTCTCTCATTGGTTAGACAGCCACATTTGAGTGGAGCTTGCCGAGCTGTGGGTCACACTATCATTTGAGCATAGAAAGTGGTTTTATTGGAACTAATAGGTGGTTGTTAACATATTTTGCTTTTATACTGACAAAAGAAATAATCTCATCAATACTGACTCTGCTTGAGACACTAATTCACTTTTAAAAATGGTTAGAATTATCAGCACAAGTTTCCAACGTTTATAAAGCCTTTGATTAGTTCACTTCAATTTTATTAGTGTAGTGCTGAATCAGGTAGCATTGCAGGGCACTTTTCATAGCAGGTCTACACCATTCATGTTGTTGGTACTAATTTATAATACTAACTCTGCCCACTCTGGAGTTATGAGCTCATTTTGCTTCATGCTGGATTTTCCTTCTAACTCTTAGGAGCTATGAGACTAACAAAGCTTTCCTGTTATGTGGCGTCGCGTCATATTATTATTAAACCGACATGTTATGTCAGCTGCCACAACATCACAGCGTGGACTTGATAAATTACTCATTTTAGTACTCATTTTTTCCACAAGAGCAAAAATGGTATAGGGTTCTGTGATTTCCTCTGTGTAATGGCAGTCCTCTCTGCGTCACCCTATCAATTTCACATTTCAAACACCGCTGACTGATTACTCTAACATGTAACTTCAAGAAATGACAAGCCATTTTGGTAAAAACTCCATATACTTAAGTCCATTGTTTTCTATGCCAAATATTATGTATGTAACTCATTTTTGCCAAGTTGCAAATTTGGCACACTAGGACAACTCTTCATTCCAAAGACCCACCGACCCTTGCGGAATCAAATATCAGACAGGCCCACCGGAAATGTGCCAGTGCTCCCAAGTAGCTTCTCTGGGCCTGGTTGTCAGTAATAAACGTATGTTGAATGTGGTTTCAAAAATTAAGAGAGCTAAAAACAATAGCTAGCGGAAACATTCTGATGTTTAGTAAATCACACTGCGCCTGGAATGCGTATGCGTATCTGACGGAAATCCTCATATTGCATATTCTGAATTGGGAAAAGAGCTAAATGGATTGTGTGCGTCTTGCCCTGGGTTTAACAGGCGCAATGCCTCTGCGTCATGTAAGTAAATCATCTTAAGTTGGACAAACCGTTGATAATTCAGGTCCTATATTTTCTGGGAATGCACTTTTTTCAGTATATTGTGTTTTGCCTCTTCGTTTTTTACCAGTTCTAATATTAGCAATAATAAATCTACTACATTGTGTCCTCGTTACCATTCTGCTTGATCGAAAGCTCCAAGGGATGGAGGTGATCTCTTCTTCAGCCAAACTTGGCAGGCTTGTTTGTCATCCAAAAACTGGAAAATATAAAATGTAAAAAAATGGAAATGAATGTAAATGGAAAAGTAAAGAATATGATAGCTCGTCAGTCACTTTGCCTTAATAAGCTTTGAACAGAAAATCATGTTGGTTCGCTGCAAGCTCTTTATTTAAAAAATGCTTAAAATCTTAAAATCTACACTTGCATTTGTGACAGCAAAATGACAGCTCTCAGCTAATGGGTGTCCATCTTCAAATACAGTATATAAGTAATCGATGAGTTCCAGCATGCATTTAAAAAAAGGCTAAGGTAAAAAGCTTCACAAAACTGGCACTTTTTTATACAGTTGTCACTTCACAGACTAAAATATAATATTTAAACCAAGGGGATTCTATTTTTTTTAGCTGAAGTTGGGGTTTAATTGCTGCTTTGACTGGCAGCTAGCTGTACCTTGATGCAAACAAAACCACAATGGTTTTCGTTTGGAAAAAAACCACTTGAGTCCATCCTCAGTTTCTGTCAGTGGCAAGTTAATAAGCGTTTTCACGGTTAATCGTACATGGGTTGAAAATTTCCATCGTTCTGATCAAGATTCATCAAAAGCTTTTCAATTAGGAGACAGCTTCGTTGACAACCAGAGAGCTTTTGCCATCTAATGAGGTATCTCACATGATTGCCCCGCTGGTAAATTATTCAGCTGAAAATCCAAATGGGGCATCGATGGGAAGATGGACACAGAAAGGGGGAAAAAAATGAAAATGAAAGAATTGCCCTGTAGATCACAGCGAATGTTCACCTAATCAGATTTATGATTTATCCCATTTAAATTCAGTGGACTTTCTCAAACGCTGAGAGATGGTGGGTGGGGAAAGCGCGACTGAGAGAAAGACGAAGGTGCAATTTATAATCTAAAGAAGACAGACACCAAGTGTGGGTGACCTCCATTTGAATGAATAAAGATTGGCTCTTTTAATGTCCCCACTATTGAGGACTTTCTAATGAGCATAAATTATTAACAGTTAGACTCTCAAATGCAAAATCTCAAGTCGTCTTTGCTTGATCACTTATTATAAAAGAGGATTTCAGAGTAATAGTTGTACAGAGGCAAACCTATCACACCATTTTCTTATCATCGTTATATTTAACCACTTATCATTTTATGATAGTTTTAAAATGTAATGGAGGATAAACATAACAAATCCATTTTAATAGAATTCACTGTTTTATTCATTTGAAAAAAAAAAAACATATAAGCATCTAGTTTGCATACAACTGGGTGTGAGTGCACTCACATAACAATAAACTATAACTCTGCACTTCTGTACATACTCACTGTAAAATAACCCCGGCTTGGTGTATATATTATCCTTTATTATTTACGATCTGATATTTATTTGTATTTTTACTTATTTTTGTTCATATTTTTCTTTTTTTTTCTTTTTTTTATTTTTTATTTCACTTATTCAAGTTCTGTACTGGAGGAAAAAGTTTGCCGGAGTCAAATTCCTTGTATGTGACATACTTGGCCAATAAACTGATTCTGATTCTGATTCTGATTCTTCTGATTCTGAAGTGTTTGTGTATGTAAATATAAGTTTTTCAAAAAAACTGAGTCATGTTATTTAAATAATTATATTAAAATTTAAACATGTAAAGTCAAAGTTGTCACTTCATATTCAAATAGATGCTTAAAAAGCTATTTTTGTTTTAATTTTCCAGATAAAAATGTTGGAACTTCCTATCTTCATTTGGCTTCATAGGAAGGCTCATGAACGAGGGTACTACGGTACAAAGTTTATGCCACAGCTACAACAGACATCGAGCAGAGTAAACAGTCAGACGACTGAAGTTAATCAACGGCAAGAATTTCGCAAGGTGACAAAATACATTGTTTCACTTTGTCTTCTGTCTGGATACTGACTTTTATTTATTTATTTTTATTAGACAGAGGTGAGGCTGCACGGTGGCGCAGTGGTTAGCGCTGTTGCCTTGCAGCAAGAAGGTCGTGGGTTCGTATCCCGGTCCAGGGTCTTTCTGCATGGAGTTTGCATGTTCCCGTGCATGCGTGGGTTCTCTCCGGGTACTCCGGCTTCCACCCACAGTCCAAAAACATGCATGATAGGTGAATTGATCATTCTAAATTGTCCGTAGGAATGAATGTGAGTGTGAATGGTTGTCTGTCTCTCTGTGTTGGCCCTGCAACAGACTGGCGTCCTGTTCAGGGTGTACCCTGCCTAACGCCTGATAATTGCTGGGATAGGCTCCAGCTGCCCCGTGACCCTGAATTGGATAAGCGGTTAAGAAGATGGATGGATGGATGGATGGATAGACAGAGGTGTACAAAGCTTGATAGAATTTGGAATATGATGAAGGTATGCTTGCAGCCCTTTTGAGAAATAGAAAATAAACTAGATCATTGAGGACACAATTTTAAGAGTATTGTTTCACTATTAAGAGAGGAAAACTCCCACTAAGCAATGATTTTGGGATGTTGCTTACACCCGTGTTGTATGTAGCTGACACATTTTGAATTTGTATTCCAATGTCATTGTGCCGTCATCCCAAAAATGTGCAAGTAAAAGCCTATGTGGAGATGAACATTACAGATTGTAGTTAACTTTAGCATGGCAGTCTTGCCACTTTATTAAACACAGGTGTTGAAATGCTTCTCATCAAAAATAGTGAATCAGCCAATCACGTGGGAGCAACCAAGCAGATTTCGGTATTTGGATGTCATGAAGGTGACTTGCTAAAGTTCAAAACAAGGAGTGGGGAGAAAGAAGATGTAAGTGACTACATGACCTGGTTTTTGGTCCCCACTTCATATTGTCGAGTTCTAATTAAGTATTTTTAAATAATTTATGATGTCATTCATAAAAATGTTTCTTTTCCCGGTTACTCCAGATATATTTTTCCAATATTTACATGTATCTGATGTTCTGAAAAGCTTAAAAATGGAAAAAAGAAAATGCAGAAGAAATCTATAACTGCACTGTAGTAAGTGTGTAATCTCCTGCATGTTTTCTAAATAGACTGATTCAATGAGACAAATTGAGACAAATACAATTCAATTCAGTTTATTTATATAGCGCCAATTCACAATAGATGTCATCTCAAGGCACTTTACAAGAAAGGTTATTTCAATACAATTATACAAACATTCCAATCAGTTAAAAGTTTTCTATGTAAGGAATCCCAGCAGATTCCTTTGAGTCGTTGACATGAGGTTGTGCCCAAAACATGCAGACTCAGCAATTCCTCAGTAATCCGTAATACTGAGCTAGCATATAGCAGCAGAGGAGATGAAAATCGTCCCTTTAACAGGAGGAAACCTCCGGCAGAACCTGGCTCAGTACAAGCGGTCATCAGCGCCGACCGTCTGGGGGATTGAGAAGACAGAGAAGAGACACCAAAAGAACAGATGAAAAGTATTTTATATATTAAAGAAAGTAAAAAGTTGACAGCAGGAGATGGAGGATGCCCCGTCACTGGGAACATCACCCAAACCGATGCTCCCCATCCAGCAGGATACCAGACTAATGGAGCTTCTATGGAGAGAAATACACTGAGAGAAAACAAGGTTAACAATCGCGATAACAGCAGAAAAAATACATCAGATGAGAAGTAGAAGAGGAAAGAAAAAGAGTGAAGAGAAGTGGTCAGTCTGTCCTCCAACAGTCTAAGCCTATAGCAGGATAACTACAAAGATAACTCAGGATAACCTAAACCATTCTAACTAAGCTTTAAAAAGGAAGGTTTTAAGCCTAGTCTTAAAAATCATCTGCCTCATGGACTTAAACTGGGAGCTGGTTCCACAGGAGAGGAATTCGGTAAGTAAAAGATCTGGCTCCCGATATACTTTTAGAAATCCTAGTATCTACCAGTAAAACTGCAGTCTAAAAGCGAAATGCTCTGTCAGGAACATATGGAAGGATCAGGAAGCCAGTGGAGAGAAGCAAAAACAGGAAAAATATGACATATCTTTTTAGTATTCATCAAAACTCTTGCAGCATTTTGCATCAACTGAAAGTTTTTTATTGCATTTTGTGGACTTCTTAATAATAAGGAATTACAGTAGTCTAGCTTTGAAGTAACAATTGCTTGGACTCGTCTCTCAGCATCACTCCTGGACAGGATGTTTCTAAGTTTAGCAATATTCCGATGGAGAAAGAAATCTTTAAAACCTGTTTAATATGGGAGTTAAATGTACAAGTACACTATGAAAAACAGCACCTATTGCAATACACCATTCATAGTGTTCATTTCTATTATAAAATTAAATCTAGGCATAGTATTATGTAATATTACAGTATTATGCTAAAATATTTCTCCTTTGCACAGATCAGCAGCTAGACCAGCGGCCATCATCTTAACAAGTTTTACAGCTTTAAAACAAAGACAGGAGAGATCACAGGACAAGTATGAAACACAGCATATCTTCACAGTCACACTTCTGTACACAGCAGATATGTTTTCCCTGTTCTAAATTGAATTAGCGAGACGATCCCCTGCCAAGTGTGGAAAGTGAAGCTGGCGTGTGGAAAACATTCCACACTAAGTGGAATCTTCTAGGCGACACGAATCCTGCTGAGAGCCGTAGCTGCTTTTATTACCGGCCACAGTGCCAGGATGACAAGTCCTAACACGGACTCAGATTCACACGCAGGTAAACACACAATGCACAGGGACACATGTGGCGTACACACAAACTGAAAACAAAGCACAGGAGCTAGAACTGTCTGCAAGCATATAAATGCTCAACCCAAGGAAACTTGATGTGAAAAGTACATAAATACATGAGGCACTGCTGGTCTCCTTCACAATGAAGAGGGTGTGAAATGAGTCCAGGGCACATTGCGCTGTGGGGAAGCTTTTAACACATGCCTGGATACTGATGAGCAGTCAAAGCCCTTTTCTGTGATCTGGCCAACTCAGCTCAGGAGGACTTTCAGTCATTTCTTACTCCAAGGTGAGGCTCCCTTACGCTGTGGTGGTTCCAAACTTAACAAAAAGATAAACCATTAGAGGCAAATCTCATGTTTTAAGATAACCCCCCTTTTTATTTATGAAAATCATAAATAAATCACAACCTTCCAAAAGCAGATATGGTAATCAAGTGTTATTTACAGCTTTTCCATCTATCCATTGGGGGCTGGTCCCTATCTCCAGCTGTCAACGAGCAAGAGGCAGGGTACACCCTGGACAGGTCGCCAGTCCATCACACTATTTACAGTTTTTTTTTTCTCTAAAACAAATATTTCAAATATAGATATTGATCTAGCGTTTGTAATAGAAAACATATTAGTGTCTTGACAAAAGAATGAGTGAGCTCATATTTTTCCTCAAAGATCCACTTCTCACTGTTAAAAACACTTTTGGTCCAAGGATTATATTTATTTTAAAATCAGATTGAATGGGTGGAGCCACCAGAGGCTGAGTGGAGAGGACAGAAGATAATTCATACCCCGCTTGCATTGTTTTACCCATTGGAACCAGATGCAGTAGCGCCTTACATGTTTTCATTCTCTCAGCTATAAGAGCGACAGATTAGAAATCAGTCCTTTGACATCCTTGTCAACCTCTTCATGTGTACAATTTGCTTCAAGTGATATCTTAAGGCCAAAAAACATGTTGTTGCAAAAAAATATACCACAACGCAGGTAAACCATCTTGAGTAAACGTGGAGTGATTATGTGTAGAAAAGTGGGACTTTCAGCTGCTTCCATTCACCTCCTCACTGATTTTTTATTTTATTTGAATGTCTCTGGAGACATATTTGTAAGATTTCTTAAAACAACAATTTCAAGTTTTTAAGTAGTTTCTTATTTGGATTTTTGTCTGGATTTTTGCATTAATCTAAACCAGGGTTTCTTAATCCTGTTCCTTAGGGCCCACTGTCTTGCTTGTTTTAGGTTTTTCCCTTCTACCACACACCTGACCTGAATAACAGGGTTATTAACAAGCTTCAGCAGCACTTGATGGCATGCAAGAGCTCATGCTATCATTTGGATCAGGTGTGGTGGAGCAGAGATAGAGGTAAAATATGACGGACAGTGGGCCCCGAGGAACAGGGTTAGGAAACACCGATCTAAACCATTGTAGCACTGAGTGTATGTTCACGGTAAACCCTTATCACAATCGTAGTTTTTCAATCATTGCCCTATATTTAGTTCCTTCCATTTTACTCAACTCTGATTGGATGTGCTGTCTTTCCTGAATAAAAGCATCCCCTCAGCGTGATGCTGCCACCATCATGTTTTATACTTCAGGGATAAGCTGCTCTACAACAATTAGCACTTTGCTTGTAGTCTAAAAAGTGCAATATTTGGTCTCATCTTTTTTGTGAGGTTGTTTTTTTTTCACGTTTTTGCATTTTTTTAGCACAAAATGATTATGTTATGTCATTCAAACACATAAAAAATATCATATTGGGGCAAAAAAGTGTATGCATTCATACGCAACCATTACAAAAACGTGTTTCAATAAAAATGTACTTAGAATTTTCTGCTTTTATAATTACTTTCTTAATTTACAAAGTGGAATATACTGTCAGATTGATGCTTTAATTTAACCATCACTCAGAGAGTAAAGGTTACCATTATCATCTTTGTAATAAATATTTAACCCCATAGACATGATCAGTGATGTCCACATATTCATGTTATTTATGCATCGTTTTGCTCTTTTTGTCACTTCAATTTGTTGAACATCACTACCGGGCAGCGACAGCCCTAACCCTCATCACGCAAGCAAAACTTAATAAAATCTAATCATAGGCATCCATCTTATTGGAGGTGACATTTGGAAGGACGGAACAGGGTTTATCCACCATGCCTGTTCTGATTTAGCTGAAAGCAAACAGGAAGTTGATCTAATCACTTCTCGTCTTTATTCATGCTTTTTTAGACTCAGCACATGCCAGGTGTCCTTGGGGCTTATATTTTTTTAATATACATATTTATCAGCTAGTGCCAACAATGTAAAACATCAGGTTTGAAAAACGATGTGGATTCTAGTTGGTTATTGGGGGGGGGATTAGAATGGGACAGCAAAGCTTTCATGTTTAAAATGCACAATGCCTTCAGTTTGTGAAGGTCACGTCTCCATCTTTAGGTGTTTGTTACTGTAGCTGGGATATCCTGTTGAGACTGAGTTAAAACTGCTAAAGTTGTGTTCAAAAGCTTGGAGCTGTAATGTATTTAAGAGTGGTTTCACCTTTCTTATATGTCTTTTAAATAGTGGACACTTAAGGCATGCTATATGACTGAAATATTCTGGTAATACACATGATGAACCTATATTCTCAGTTATATGCAAAGTATAGAGGGAGAAACAAATATTTGATTTACAATGCATATTGAAGTTCTTTTGATACATTTTTTTAACCATTATATAATTCTCGCTGCTTCTCTTTAATTGACAGATTTGGGGAGTACCTGGCTCACTGTTGAAAGCTGTGGATCTCTGCATGTCCAATGTAATTACTATCTCTTTTCTGCTTCCTCAGCCTGTTTGAAAAGACACACCATTGCAACATCTCAGAGTATTACCGGTGGCACTGTGCATCCTTTAAATGCGTAGTGGGATGAGGGTTACTTGCCTGGTGCTGTGCTGCTCTGGGAGGGTCTGGGCTGGGCCTGGGGCTCGGGGTTCTGGGGCGGCGTGCCCCCCGGCTGGGGCCCTGGCTGGGGCTTGGCCGGGGGGGCGCTGCCGTCGGTGCAGGCTGGGGGGGGGGGGGGGGGGGGGGGGGGTGTTGTGGTCGGCCGGTGGTTGGCGGGCGCTGCTGCCTTTTCCATCTCCCCGGGCTGGTTCTTGTCACTTGCTCCCCGGTGGCCCCTTGCCGCGCCTGCGCGTCGGGTGGCCGGCGTCTCCGGGCCCGATCGGCTATATTGGCAGTGGACATGGCTCTTGGGTCTTGGTCTTAGCGCTCGGGGGGGTGCTGAGCTGGGGGCCTCTGGCCGGTGTTGGTCGGCCTCCGCGGTGACTGACTGGTTGGTGGGGTGTGGGCTGGTGGGTGGAGGTGCTGGGTTCTGTTGCCTCCCGGCCATCAGGCGGTTGTAGCAAGGCTGGAGGATGTCGGCCTGGGGGTTGGCCGCCTGGGGCTTCGGTCTGCTCACTGGCCTGGCGCGACGTGTCCGGGGTACCCGAGTCGGTGGTGCGCCGGGTTCTGGCCTCGGTGCGGGGGCCCTCGGACGCTGGCGGTGCCTGGGGCGTCTCTTATTGGCGGGGAGGCTTTTTACCATCTAGCACAGGCGTTCATTTTAACGGGGTGCGCTTGGGACGGGAGGGGGGAGGGCGTGGAGGGGGAGGGGGGGCTAAACTCAACCTGGGTGTCTAGTGACATGTGTTTTGTTAGCAGTGTGAATGTTGGGAAGGATTTAGGTGTGCCCCTGGGGTGGGGGCTGGTGGATTGCCGGAGCCCCCATGGGGCTCGGGGGTGCCGCTGCCGTGGGCCCCGACTTGACGTGCTGGGGCCTCCCACCCCTGGTGGATCGGGCCGAACGGGGGTGCCTATTGGAGTCAGCAGGGGAGCTGGCTCCCTGGGGTTGGCAATGGTCACCCCAGTTATTTTCTCCCCTGCTCTTGCCGGTGTGGGGGCGTTGGCGGTCTGCTTGTCCCCATCCTGGTGGGCAAAGGGGTCTGTCTCCCGGGTGCAGGGGCAGGGTGCTCTATTGGGGCGTCTGTCCCTGGGCCTGGGAGTATGGAGTATAGTGTACGTATGGGGGGTATGAATGAGTGTATAGCGTCCTTTCTTCGTATGTCCTGTATTTGTAAGAATGTGTACGCATTAGAGGGAGGGTACGTATGAGTGTCTCTGTCTGTCTATGTCTACCTGTCAGGTTGAGTGTTTGGCTTCCCTCTGGCCTGATGCGTCTTCTTCCCCTCAGTCACTCCCCGTCAGTGATGGATGCTCCTGCCCGCTGGTTGATGATGGCTCTCGATGGCTGGGGCCGGGGGTCCCGGTTGCGGCCTGGCTTGGTCCTGGTGCATGTCTGGCGGGTCCTGGGTGGTCCGGTGTGTCGGGCGGCTGCTGTTTCGGGCCGACGTCCTCCTTGGATTGACTGGGGCACCTCTTATGGGGGTGCCGGGATTGTAGAGTCGGTTGGTGCCGTCCGGTGGATCGGTGGGGACCGTGCCTGGCGCCCAGGCCTCCTGCCGGTTCCAGGACTTCTGCTGGCTGATCGGTTCATCTGGGGGGGCTGTCCAGCATTGGCTGGGCCCCTGATCTTGGCGCCCTGCGTGGGGCGGGATCTGGACCCAGGAGCTGGAAGATCTGGATGTCCAGATTGGTCCACATTGGTGTGGACGGACATATCTTAAGCTGAGGTTATCATCATTAGTTAGTTGTTCACAGGAGCTTACCAGAAACATTTGTATTATGTTCAATAATCCATGCTTGTGTGTAGTGAATGTGTAATTCTTAGTTTATTCTACTAGATCCGAACTATTGGTTTGGTTCTGTACAGTTCACTAATAAAGATTTTTCATACATATGCATCAAGTGGCGTACTACAGCGAAGCTGTAATACTCTGCTTGGGAAAGTAAAACTGTTGGGCTTGTACTTGGTACTCAGACACCAATTCTGAGTAGCATACTGCTAGACAGGACACGTAAAAAAAAAAAAAAAAAAATGCGTAGTGGCACCGTGGGAAGGCGGACATATTGCGGCATATGTGCAACTAAACTTGATGGTATCATTACTGCAATATTGCTGCTATGCTGGACTTTTCAATGAAGATCACATCTTTGTGCAAAAAAGGATGAAAGAAAGTGTCTTGTGGTTTGCGAAACAAATTAAAGAGTGGGTCTTCGGTCTGGATTACAACAAATGAAAAAGATTGCAAACAATTTTACATTTCTTCGTCATTTGAGTGCCGGGTTTTAACAAAGTCCAGTCATAATCTATTTTAATCTCGCAACTTTCTAAATAACAACAAATTTAATTGTATTTATTTTTGTATTAGTTTGAATTAAATATGACAAATTTAATTAAACGATTGCACTTACTTATATCGGGTTCCTTGGAGCGCATCTGTGATCAGCTGCGCCGGTCACAGATCCTGTCAGCTCCCGCTTAACAAGATACATTGAGTTCAGTGTCCAAGTCTGAGAAGATGCTCAGATGCTCTCATGGGAATCTTTTTTTTTTTTATTCATTTAGTTACCTGTACTCTGTGCTTAAAGTTGAAAATGTCTGCACGTCTTCACCAATATCTTCTATACCCTTTACATTCTCAGATAACACAAACAGTAGAACTGTGCTCCTCAGAATGTTCAAAGCTTAGCATAATGCTTTACATAATATCCCACTGTAAGGGTTAAAAGCCCATAGCTTCATCTCTGAACTGTCTGCTGTCATCATGATGCTCTTTGTTCACTAATATTCTCCAACTCACCTCTGAGGCCTTCACAGAACAGTTGTTTGTTGACCTCTGGGGGAAGCAAGTTCTGTTTTTGTGGATATCAGAATGAAAGGAGACTTAGCAGAAGTGTCTGTCATGTTTTATAGATTTTTATTTGGCCACTGAATGTATCTGCATGTTTGTTTGTTACTCCTGTCTGGGACTGGGAAACTGTGCAGGAGATTTTTTTTTTTTTTTCTTAGAACTCCACCTGAGTCTATTTGGCAGGGCCTTTCTGCACTGAACGGCAGCAGGATTTTAAACCTCTCTATAACCCTGTTAATGAGGGAGCTTCACTTCTCTGTTTGTGCATGTGTGTGTGTGTGTGTGTGTGTGTGTAATGCTGTGGTGTCCTATGTGAATGTGTGTGAAAATCGGTTGCAGTGTGGAAAAGGTTTAAGTCCACGACTTAGCCCTAGCGATAGTGCGGGATTCCAAGAATAAGAAAGAAAGGTGGGTACAGTTCATCAGATTCCTGAAGTGATATGTGGCAGGAGCAGGGGGAAGAACCCGGAAAGCTGAAGCGAGAACTGCAGCATCATCACCAGTGACTAATTACAGCTGCTGCCACTTACCAAGGATTTACACCACATATGAGATGTTTCTGACAATTGTAGACATCATTTTAACAAGCAGGCAAACATGCCAAATTGCCATGTTCTTACTGCTACCTCAGCGATTTGCTAGCATGTACATGGCAGGTATACAGCCTAAGTGCTTTGACAGATTCTGCAGAAACCTGAATCTGAAATATGTTAAACTTTTGCAAGTTTATGAGACAAACAGAACAAACCAAACATGAAGAAAGGAAGCCTTTTAAAAATGCCTAATGCTGTGTATACTCTGTTATACAAGTAAGAATATGGTTGGTATATGGACTTTTTTTTGACATTGTCCGTGGCCTTATGAAGTATTTTTCCTGGATTTAGTCCTAATGTCAGTTCCAAAGAAAAAATTGTCGACAACACTGAAAAGATAAGATAAATAACTAAGACAAAAAAAAAAACTACACACTTAGCACATTATGAGCAGTATTCCTTTATAACTAACCCCACTCACACTTACTATGTTCATACAAGCTCTGGAGTGCAGCTTAAACAGCGTTAGCTTTGTGTGGCATTTAGTGGAAAGGTCATACCGTGTTGACATTGATGGCAGAAAATGAGAAAATGCAAAAAGCTGGTGAGATTAAAAATACTAAGCCCTCCAGAGGCAAAGCATCTTCAGCCGCAATATGAAAAAAAGCCGAAGTGAGACCTGGCATACACTCTGTTGGATTAAAGAAAAATATGTGTTCTACCCGAAAAAAATCATTGCAGGCCCTTTTCGTTGGTGTACATGTAACGAAAAAGATTAATTCATTTATTATTATGGCAAGTGGTAAAGTTTGAAAGAAGCAGTCCAGAATAGTGCAGCATTTTTTTGACTGTATTAGCATGGGATTCTCGCTTAGATGCATGACACAATCTGTGCATTTACCATTTGTAATCATACTATAAACGCTTTTAAATGGAGAAGAAAGCTTATTTTTTAGGTTTTACAAGTCTTGTATTGAATTAAGATCATTCTTCAGCCATTGTTCTGTTTACTTTTGTGTAGTAAGGGACAACCAGACACAATGCAATCCACTTTCCAAACAGAACCCAATGTAATTGATTCCATTCTGAGTCAAATGAATTGTACCTCGTACCCATAAAAAACCTCGCCTTACGTTCAGTGTACATCGAATTTGGTAATAAACTGCATGTACAATTCTTTAGTGAGCCACATTTTTCTTCTCCTGAATAAACGACATTTCTGATACCAGTTGTTAGTCTAGTCTATCATCTTTGAGTTTATATCAGCTGGTGAGTAAAATGGCTGCAACTTGTGTGGCCAATTGTTAAAAATCTGCAGAGCAGAGTAAGACAGAAAGCAGCTGAAACACCAGCATTAAATATTCATGGCACACAAATATAAAATTAAGTTTATAAAGCTAAATGACAACTTCTGTGGGTTTGGTCAACATGATTAATTGGAATTATATTGAAGTGTACAAACCAATAAAGAATAACATCTATTATTGTGAAACCCTATAAAACAGGTTTTTAATGATTCGAAATCAATGCCTTAAAAAGAAAAATTGGTAATTTGAAGTTCCTGGTAATGCAGCTAAACTAATTACAGTACCGATTTTGATAGGACAGCTTAATCCATTATAACTTTACAACTATTCCGTGAAGAAATAGGTGCTCAGCAAAATGATGATGATTTATGTGTATCTGAATCTGCAATGCTTTAGGCATGTTTCAAATGTAAACAAAAATGTTCTTTCCTTTTTCAAGTCTATCCTTACCAACTGGAGTTTGCAGCTTCAAAAAGTGTATCAGCACCAGGGTGCCACTCCAGTGAGTAAAGAAAAAAAAAAAGAAAAAAAGTCCAGAACATCTTTCAGGGCACTACATCAAAATGCAACAAATGAAAGGCGTGAAATTCTCTGTGAGAGCGACTGCTCCCAGACCCCACCGTTGGGTGGGTGAAGGTGCGGCCAGTGCAATGTATTGCTGGTCAACACATCCCCACTTCGTGCTCCCATTGTTTTACAAGGAATATTTTTGTTTTCTAATTCAGTTCCTCGGGACAATAAACACTTCTTCAAGAAAAACAATCTTCCACATTTTTTGTACTTTGTCCCTCCTACACATATCCCCCGTTTTACACATCAGTTTCACACTTCCTCTCTTCCTCCTTCTGTCGTTTCTCTTCCTTGCTTGCTACAGTGTTTAGTCTTGGCTCTTACTTTTCCCCCTGCAGGGCCTGTGTCTGCTGTAATGAATTGCACTTAATTGCCAAGTGGGACCCACAGCTTTAAATATAAGTCTCAAGACATTTAACCTGGGCTGATATAAATGATAAACACACCTTAATAAATGGCTCTGAGCTTAAAGCAGTAAAGAAAACCTATTTATCTCTTCCGGTCTAGAGCATTGGTATGCAAATAGACAGAATCTACTTTAACAGATCTGGGTAATAATTTGTTTTTAAATTAATTGGCATAAAAGGCATAAAACCTTAATACTCTCTTGCTGTAGGTTCATTATTAATCTAATAAAATGAATTAAACCTGTTTTAATCATACAGTTTAGCTTTTTATAACCCTGCTGTCTTTATGCATGTTTAACATAGGATCAAATTGCATTTGGTAGAGCTCCATTAATAAAAAAAGGGTTTGTATATTGTAGCTGAGCATTTCTGAAACAACAGGGTTGTTAACATTAGTTGTTAATGTTCATTATAACTAAAACGCTTTGCTATTTATTTATATTTAATATAGATTTATGACAATACTTTGAAAAAATATTTGTTCCACATCAGATCTGTTCAGTTTCCCCTTTTTTTGTGACAAGGTAGCTTCCCTCTAAACATCTGAATAGCTGGTCAAGCAACGTTACTTGGCCATCAAGTGTTTACAATAAATGGCAATTAGTCTTTTACTGTTCTGTTAGGGGTGACCGGGGCTCAGGATTTTGTCTTTTAACCGGAGGGTTTGCCGGCTCAAGCCCCAGCTGTGGCTGTCTCGGTTGTTGTGTCCTTGGGCAAGGCACCTAACCCGTTGTCTACTGGTGCTGATCAGGCAGCCTTTACAGAGTAATGGTACATTCAAACCGCCCCAAACGCCAGCGTCAGCAGCGGCAAGATTACGTATTAAGTCTATGGTTGAGGCCGCCAACTTTTCAAGCTTTTCCTGTGTTTCAAGCTTCAAAGCGCATAACACTAGCAACGCAGAAGGTCAGCTAGTTTAATTTTTGACGGTCTTAACGCAGCACGGCAACCAATCAGAGCGTCTCACTGTAGTGACGTTGCCCAACGTCGACACTGCCTAGCCAACCACGATCCACTAGTGTTTAAAACATCCATCAGAGAAAGGCCCGCCCACGAGCTTTGCAAGTTTCAGGTTAAAAAATGTTTCTTCCGTGTAAATGCGCTGCTTTGTGAGCGTTGCTTGATGCTGACAAAGCTTTTGGTCTGAATGCACCATTACAATGTAAATTGCCATTACCAGTGTGCAATTGTGTTTGTTTGAATGAGTGAATGACCGAATGTAGTGTAAAGCGCTTTGGGGTCTGTAGGGACTAAATCGAATGCTACTTAAGAACAGGCCATTTGTTCTGGAGTAGTGCTGTGTTGAGAAAAATGATTGTGAATTGATTCTTATAAAAACTCCTTGAAATCGCTTCAGCCGTCCAAAAATCGATTTCATTGATTAACATTGTTTGCTCTTTTTGCAGCTAAAGTATGGTGTACAAGTCAAGACGGACATTTTAAGGCTTAGGTCTGAAGCTGTTTCTCCCTGTTAACTGTAACCCCCCTCCCTAGTTTTATGTCATGAAATTAAGGTAACAGTTTTTTTTTTAAATTATAGCACAAATAACTGACCTTTATCAATATTGAATTGGAACAAATTGGACTGGATTGTCAAAATCGTTTTTAAATCTTGACAATCAGAATCAAATCTGTTAATGAAATTTAAATTGATACCTGGCTCTATTCTGGAGGAATTTTGACCCACACTTCTTTGCAGTTTTCTTTAATTTAGCTACACCAGAGAGTTGTCAAATATTAAAACACTATTTAAGGTCCGACCGTATCATCTCAATTGGATTTAAACCCAGACTTTAAGTAGATTAGATGGCCCTACATTTTTCTTTCTTTTTACCATTTAGAGACTGGTGTTCTTCGTTGTCCAGCTGCATGACCCAAGTCTGTTTGAGATTAAGGTCTAGATCTGCTATCTGAACAAACAGCAGAGGCCACAGTATGATTGGTTATGGCAAGTTGTCCAGGTCATGAAGAGTGACATTTGAGTTGCACTTGTATTAATTTCATAGCAGTGGCAGCTATGTGGGCTGCAAAAGGCATATCAAAATAACACAGTAACAGATACCTAGAAAGACCATGCTGTGGCTTTATTTGCTCTAAGCCTTATTTTGTTGCACTCCATTGGAATACAAAGGCAGCTAGGTCAAATATAGACCATTTGATGGGTTTGTTATATTCACATGCAAGGTATCTCAAAGATTACAATAATCAGGAATGACACAACCTTTCAAAGAAAAATGGTTTTCTTGTTTCAGTATGCTCCTCTAGTAAAAGGTTTCCAAAGAAAAGCTGTAAAGACATGATTCAATAGAATCATGAATAACTGTGTTTCTGCTGAATTTTGATATATGCATTTGTAGACATTTCATTAACAAGGAACTAGTGTTAGATTTTTTTTTAACAGCATTATCACATGTCTACACAAGGGAGTCCTATCTCATTAGTCAAATGGAGACAGCTTCAAGTTAAGGGGGAAATTTAAATATGGAAATCTGAACCAAGACTGGGGTGACATTTCAAAATACAGGAATTCATAGATGAAAAATTGATTTTCATACATTCATATGCTTGTAGAAATGTTTTAACATGCATTAAATCATAGTAGAAAGCTTAACAACCATGGCAAATGTGAGTAAGGAGAATAATCTTGTGGCTGCAATCACAATCCAGGATTTCCAATTCCCTAAAATTAAAGTTGGCACTTGTCAATAATGTAAAATCAACCAAACTCAGTGCAATGTGATGCAATTGAGAACGGCAAACAAACTCTCTGCTTACATTTTTGGTAATGTTCATCCCGTGCTTGTAGCTAATGCATTAACAAAACCAGTTATGACACTCATGCATAATAGAAAACCAAAGGGGCAGAGGAGCACACAAAAAAACAGAATCAGAGCGCCAAGTTGCTGCGGTTGGCCATTCGGACAGCCTCCTACTCCTCCTGCTCTCGCCCTCCTCCTCAGTCTGACATATGCTGCACATGCAAAGCTAGATCAAAGTAAGCATGGCCCTTATGAATAGCAGAGTGCAACCCATCTGTGTGGCTGTAGAAACATGGAGCCTCCATGTCAGAGAGGGAGAGCAAAGGAGGCTTTGTATGGGGTCGTGTACAGCCACAGTCCTGCTGAACCCACATCTCTCCGGGTAGGCAGTAAAAACGCATAAAAAGATCTAGTTTTGGTAAAAAAAAAAAGACAAATTCATTACATAAAAAATAAACAGTGGGAATGCACCATTTAATGTATTTAAAGTCAGTGGTCGGAGATTAACTATAAACTGAACACTGTTTCACCTTAATTTTTTTGCTCTAAAGAACTTAATTCTGAGATTTCCAAAATTCTGCCAAATTTTCCTAATCTATCATGTTCTATGCAGTGATGGTTCTTGCCTGAATCGTGCCCTGGGCAAGTCCCTACATTTGTGCCTTTCTGCTCTATTCTGCCACCTCTGCACAAATCCAAAAACTCACCCACTCCTCCAATGAAAAATATAAAAGTAGAAAAACAAGTTTTTTTTCAGAAGTTTGGCCCAACTAAATGAATTAATTAAATGAACTTACATTTAAAAATAAGACCAAATCAGAGCCAAAATTCCTTAAAAACTGTGGATTAGATCGGATGGATTGTGGAGTTTGGTGCAAAATCTGATGCTGCAAATGAGATTCCACTTTTAACATAGTTATCTGGCCACATATGGACTATTTCTTGTTGTAGTGTGCTGCCTCGGGAGGTGAGCTGTGTCATTCAAATCAAAAACAGCTGCCAGTTCCATGAAAGAAAAAGTTTGAAAGTGTAAAAAAATTAAAATGGTGTAACTTAGGTGAAATATGTTAAGTCTAGCTGGTCAGTTTTCTCCTTCTAAGTTCATCAAACAATCCCTGAATGTGAATATGAATTGATGCTCTGTGGTATCAACTCTTTTGATGTTCTGTATACTGTCCTAAAGTGTAAATTATAAAAAGAAAAGATGTTAAATGACCAGCTTTTCAACAGGGCAACCAAAATAAAAAGTTAAACTGACATAAGATTTTAAATACACTTTTTGGTGCACCTGGACATATCATCAGTGATGTTACCGAGGAGGGGGGTTTCTGGTCTTTCAACAATCAGACCCCCTCCCCTAGGCGACCCAGCCGGGGTGATCAAGTCCCAGCTTATGTCCAGGTAGCGCTACTACCCTACACACCATGCCTCTCCTGATCCACAGCCACTTTACTTTGCCCTCTTCCTTTCATTGGCCCCAAGGCACTGTGAGCTCCAAGAGAATTACCTGCTTGGAGGCCACTGAGGTAAGCACAATGTCTGGCCTTAATGTTGTTATGGCCACTGCTTCAGGGAAATTCAGATGCTTGCCCAGATCAACTGACAGCTCCCAGTCGTGCGCCGTTGCCAACAGGCGAGAGGAAGTGCCCCGGGCAGCTGGTGTTGCCTTCTCCCCAGCTCTGATAAAAGCCATGGTCTTCACTGGGCGGAGACTCTTGCTGTGGCTAATTCCACTGCAGATGGAATCCGTTACGGCTTTTAGGACCTGGTTATGCCGCCAGCGGTAACGCCCTTCACCCAGAGCTGTTGGACAGCAGCTGAGGATGTGCTCCAATGTACCTCTCCTCTGACAGGGGGGGCATGCAGGTGTTTCCTACTTTCCCCAGGAGAAGAGGTTGGATGGACTTGGCAACACGTCATAGAGCGCCTGGATCAGGAATTTAATCCTGTAGGGTTCAGCATTCCGAAGCTCTCCCATGTCACTTTGCGTTCTGTTGTTTGCTCCCATCTTGTCCAGGCGCCCTGTTGCCGCATCCAAGCCATCTGGCAAGCTCGCTTCTCCTCAATTCCTGCACACACTTCCTCCAGGATCAGCGACCTCCTCTCTTTCCCTTCCGCCCTGTCGTAGCGATGAGTTCTTCTGCTACCAAGGCCAGCTCTCCCCTGTCCCACTGAGCCCACCAACACCTTTTGCCGTAGCCTTGACTCTGCGTCGCCCACTGCCACAGCAGAATAGAAATACAATTTTCTCTCTAGAAGGGTCTTAAACCTTTTGTGCTAAAGTAACTGAGAAGAAGGCTTTAATTTTAAGACACCAAGAATGGGATTCGTCTTCCATTAGTAAAAAAACTTCTACGTTGAATTCTGTCGTGGTTAGTACATATCCTCAAATAATCGGAAAACAATGATGTTTTCAACCAATTTGTGTCTGGTCATTGAAAGGGACTAATCAAGGTTAGATATAATCACCAGGGGTCTCATTCATAAAGCTTGCTGACGCACAAAACGGGGTCTGAAAACTACGTATGAGCAACGTTATACGCAAAGTTTCGGATTTATAGAAAAAAAACATGGCGGAAACATGTGCACAACTTTAAGCACACTAAGGAGCTTGCTTACGCACTTTTTGGACACAGAGGGCACTGACAGTGCAGCAGGGGAGATACCAAAATAGTGAATTTAAGCCACATTTTCAGACTTGTTGAGCATTGCACACACAAACGAACACAAACAACACTCAAACTTTTTCCCTGTCCCGTCTATAGGAACTGAGAATGAAAATGAGAATTTGATTAAAATATGTTGCATTTAAGAATTATGTTCATATGTATGTCTTCAGATTTTATAGCAATTGCACGTGTGAATAACAAATATGCTGCAGCATCCCAGCGCTGGATGTGCTGGCACTCATTGCAGATTCTTTTTTATGTCAGGGGCGCTCCTGCATCAATCATGCCGTGTAACCTGCAGCTCCGTGTATTTTTATGACCCCAAATCAATATTTTGCATTAATGATACTTTTAAAAAGTAGTTATGAAGTGCACCTTTTCGAAAGGCCTTAAATATCTAGGATTGCTTAAACTTATTATGTTTTATAGTGACTTAGTTTTATTTGTTTTAATTTGATTCCACTCTTACTGCCGCTACAAGAGAAAATCGTAGCCTGTAAATGAAAGTTTAAATTTATTGTTCTTATTTGTTTCATCTCTTGTGCTGCTGCTTTTATTTTTTATACATTTTTAAGTTTTTCTTTTTTACTCGTCTTCTAACACATTTTTTACAACTATATTTTTGTCTGTTTATGCTGAATAAAGCTTTATATAGATCAACATTGATTGATTTATTGAAAAAAAAACAGTTTTCTCTGCCTCTGTATGCCTGCAGCTTTCTTTCTCCGCTTCTCGGTTGCCATGGTTACCCGTGAAACTCCCCACTCCCCGCCACTGCGAGTAACTGCAGCCACCGCGGGAGCGAGCACAAAAAGTGCATAAATCAGTGACGTAGCATACTTTCAGGCCACTGCACATTGCGCACATCGCCAGCTGTACGACAACAAGCAACATGTCAAGCAACGAAGTAAGTAATAGTGTTTAATCCACAGCGCCTAAAGTCCGGGTTCTTTCTTCTTCATGGTAAATCGAGGACGCGCAAGAATTGTA
The DNA here is from genome assembly GCA_028564705.1 of Apricaphanius iberus. Lineage (NCBI taxonomy): Eukaryota > Metazoa > Chordata > Actinopteri > Cyprinodontiformes > Aphaniidae > Apricaphanius > Apricaphanius iberus. Next base: position 436,693 of record JAPXFQ010001855.1, read on the forward strand.
GATTGACGTTACATCCGTGTGTAAGCGCGGGAAATTCGGCTACTGAATCGGAGAATATTTTCGCAAAACACAGGCTGTTCAAGATAATGGGATAACACATGGGTGGGCTCATTTTATTTGGTTTAAAACGCTTCATTACCGAATACAATTACAAAACTGAACATGAATATAATTTATTTTAGAAATCAAGCCGCGTGCTCCTTTAAGTCGATGCAAAATATTCACTAGACACTTTGCATTGAACGTTTCTGGCAGAAAGTGGGTAGGCTATGTAGGAGGCGGGATATGAACCAGAAACAGCTGAGCACATTTCTATGAAGAGTCTGATATATAAAGATGAGATTGCATCCAACTGTGCATACTCTAAGTTTGATAAATCAGACACCTACTAGGTGTAAGTAAAAAAAAGTTGCTGAGCTCAATTACGGTTTTAGTAAGGATTCTACGCAAAGTTTTATAAATGAGACCCCAGACCAATTGGTGGAATCCTTGAAAATACGGCTAAAAGTTAAAAAAAATAAAAAATTGCGCAAGGGAAATTGCCCAACTTCAAACTTCTTACCAAAGAAAAACTTTCACACTAAATGGTTTGTGTTCACCTAAAATACCATAGTGTCACTTAGGTGTGGTCTTTTAACTGATGGCACCAACTCTTCTTTCGTAAATTGCTGGTCAGACTTAATTAAGCTGAAAAGTGACTATTTCCACACACTGGCCAACTCTGGGTGCATTTCTAGAAATATTAATGAAAATTCTTCTCACACAGTTTTTGAACTTCTTACCTAATTGCAGTAACAACCTCCACACAGAAAACTTTCATGGTTCGGACAAATTGGTACATTTTCATTTAGTAATGTTTGTGGTACATTTACTGATCAGCTAAAGATACAATTTATAATTCCTGTGAAGCTAAAAATTTGTCCAAAATCACAGAGCCACCAATTGTTCTGGTTATTTAAAATCAGAGTGCAGACTCTTGTGATTTAGCCACAGACTGAGTCGCACCACTTCATAGCTCATATAGAAGTCTGCATAATGAGGGGATTTTCTCTTCTGTTATCTTATCAATTTTACCTGATGTTATTTTATTTTTTTGCATTGTACTAAAATCACTCCCAACCGATAACAGTAATCGGTAGAAAGCTCTCTGATGTTATTTTACGTATCACAGTAAGTTTTTTTCCATGTTCTCACAATCCACTGCAGACCACTGAAATCTGCTTTGCTGGAACAATAAAGAAGAGGCTTTATGCACTACCACCCCACTGCCTCTTCAACGACAGTGGAGTTAATGCTTTGATTACTGTTTTATCAGCACATTATAAGTGGGCACAGAGGAGGAAAGTTTCTGAAGTCAAGTTCAAAACCAGGTGAGCAGGGTAATATCCTGATAAGTACTACGAAACAGTTTGACCAGATTCTGTCTGTTTCAGCACTGGCAGGGAACTCTCATGGTTGGCACATGCCCGACTCAGAATCAAGGATAAATTATCATTGCAGTCCAACTCCTGGGGGGACACAGCGAGTGCTGGAGCTGGGAAAGTTGTGTAAAGCGATAACCAGTGTCAAAGACAAAAGAAGCAGCAGCAGAAACTCAATAAAATAAGAGTGCTCATATTTTTTGCTTTCTCTATGTACATACGTATATCTCAGAGTGTGGTCAGTTTTTTTGGAAGGATCCAGTTCAATATTTTAGTCCGGACAGTCAGAAAGTTTCCCTAACTAAAACCTAGTGCTACCAACTCAATACAGAGTTGACCTAATAAGGAAATACCTGTGGATAATTTAATCAAGGTACAAATCCTGCAGTTCAGCGAAGGCCTCAGAGATCAGCATCATGAAGACCAAAAAACACAGCAGACATGACAGAGATTACATTTTGGAGTTGTTAAACGTAAGGCTAGGGTATAACACAACCTCCTAAGCTCCCAATACCTTATAAAGCACAGTCCAATCCATCATCGAAAAATATAAGGTGTACGGTGAGTATGCTGCAGCTGTCAATTTACCAAGACAATGAATAGGAGCATACAGTACATCTAAAAGTTGCAGGATAGCTCTCCAGGACTGGACTTGGGCACCCCTGGTTTAGAATAATCATATGGATGTGATGACCCAGTCAAAAGCTAGCCTTAAATTTGGAAAGACTTAGAAAATGAAGACTCTCCGATGCTTTCATCCAAGCCAACTGAGCAGGAGAAAAGTGCAGAAATACATTTAAAGAACTACTCCAGTGAACATTGGGTTTTCCGTGTTTTTAACCTGTTTTTGTGGAATTTTTTTTTTTTATGCTAGAGGACATATCTTAAGAAAATTAAGCTCGATATGGCATTTCTGAGTCTTTCTGCATTTAAAATCTATGTGCATCTGTAGCAGAAACTAAAACACCATCTAAAACAGATTGCTTTCTTGACGTAGTAGCTCCACTATGCAGGCCACAAGCTTCTGCTCCAACCACCAGCTCAGGCTTTGAGGAGTTCTTATACATGTTTTATATAATTCGAAAGCTAAGAGTCTTGTGATTCTAATACATACCAATCACGGATACAATTATAACTGTAAACATAGTGAGCACTTTTTCCAACAAAGACACACACACCTACACATAAATAAATAAAAGTGAATTGAATTGAATGACTAGACCTATGTATGTTTTCATATTTCTTGTCCTAGCTGGCATCTGGCTGGATAGCTCCAATATTGGGCCAGTGATGTGAGGGGCAGTAAGTTAGCCTTGCAATAATGTATAGCTAGCGTCCTATGTCCTAGAAAACGGCATGGGTTTTGTGACTTTGTCTTAAAAAGGCATAATAATAACTAAAGACCACTGAGAACAATTTAAAATAGCTCAAAAGATGATCATAATGGGTTTTCAAATAGCACCAGCTTTGATTGCAATTGGTTTTAAAGAGTTGAGTCGAAGGGCTTTTTATGTATTTTTCAATGGATTCATTAAGTTAAAAATATGCTGGAGTTTGTGTTGGACTATCAAATAAAATCAAACAACATATTTAACCCCTTTTTTCACTTACATGTTTATAATCTATACAGGGGTGACACCCACTGAAATAAGACAGGTCCTTGGTTCTTAGCTAAAGATGGTGAATTCACACTCGTTCTTAATTAAACAAGGGACTTAAGTAGGAAAATGGAAAATAACTAGCACGGTGTCTTCACTGAAAACTTACTATGCTATATGAGCACTAGCAAAAGCTATGTAAGCCCTCAGAAATACGGATTACTCTGAAAGAATGTTAAACCACCATATGTAAAGTGAAAAACACACATTTTTTTATTATACCTTTAGCAGTAAGAACACTTCAAAAATATAAAATAAAATATCGACAAACAAAATACTTCCTATTTGCTTTGACCAATAGAGTAGTTTTAGGTTTACTTCAGCTAATCAAAAGTGAAATGTGGATTTTTAAAACAAAAGGAGTATTGCTAACCCTTCCTGTTAGCCCACTTTAATAAAATAAATCTATTCTTAGACCCAAACTTTTTTTAGGAAAATAAACTTTAAATATGTTTAGCTTATTTGCACACTAAATAAAATAGTGATTATCTTTCTAATAAACCATTTACTTATACAACAACCACCTTAATGTGTTTATTTCAACTGTATTTCCACCTATTAATGTTAACAACATTAATGAAATATCAAGTCCGTACCTCTATGCACTGAAAAAAACAGTACCAGTAGCCACACCTGTACCACAATATTTTCCACAGTTGACATATGTAATGGTACAAAAAAAATGTATCCAAGCGCTTAAATAATTTCTCTAATAGTGGGGCCCATTGGTAGAGTTGGTGCACATACGTATTATCCAGTTATAAAAGGAATTAACTTTGAGACCAGGACAGTCAAACAGACTGCCCTGTCTCCTGCTTTCATTTCGTTCCAATTTCAAGTACTCACGCAAATTTTTCTTTAAAAAAAACATGGTGGTGTGTTCCGCCAAGCCACAGAGCGACGTCCAGACAGCTCCCTACCACACTTGACTGAGATAGATTAAGAGAGCACTCTGACCGATTGCAGTCTCTTTGGCAGTGCATTACCTGGGCCAACTTTTAGTTCAAGTCTCGAAACATTGACCTCTCCTTCTCTGCCGAGGAAGAATGCCGCCACCCTTCCCGTGACCCGGAGGAATTCTCTAATCCTTTCTCCCAGGAAAAGTTGTAGTCTTTTTTTTAATCAAACAGCAAAGTTAACCTCTATCGTATTTTTTAAAGACCATAGCAGAGTTGTAAACAATACATGAATTGCAGAGCTAATATATAAACCGTATTGATTTTAAACATGACTATTGCAAGAAGAAAAAGAAAAAAAACACAACCAGAGGATTCTGGTAAATGAAGTCCTATTCTTCTCACTCTTCTAGAAGCAATATAGAGGGATGATCTGCTTTTTTTTTCTTACCATCACTAAGATTATAGAGACCCAGTAAAATAAAAAAAAGTATATTTATATACATTTTTACAGAGCTCTACACATACATTAAAGTTCATGGCTGTAACACAATAAAGTCGGAAAAGGTAAAAGGGGTATTAAACAGCAAAAAGAAAAAAACGCCTTTAAAAAAATTTATGTCAAATCCTGTGAAAGGTAAGTTTTAGTCCCTTACAAGCTTGTAAACCGTCTTGGAGCTGATTTCAATAAACCACCCGTGCAATGACAGTTTCAATAGACTGGCCCTGACGTGAAAAGGTGTTGAAGGGTATCCCTGAACCTTAGCATTGCAGCCTTTTGGAAGTTACATACTTAAACCTACATAATTACAACTATTGTTAAGAGTTCTATCAAACAGCCGCAGCAGGTTTACTCCCTAAGTGTTACCCTGAGGAAAAAAAGCAGAAGCAGGGAAACACTTTATGTGTTATGCCAGGCACAGATGCCTTTACAGTGTGTTATTAATCACAGGAAGATCATTGTCTCCTGCGAACCACCCAGGAGCTTAATTTCATTTGTTCCTATCGATTTAATGGCCATTTCAGAAACAGGAGGAGGTGCTGGGAGAGTAGGCTCGATACAAGCTATTGATCACAAGGTAAATGACCTTGTATACATGGTGACTACGGTAGCCGAGCAAGGGACGCGGGGAGAAATCCCGTCATTTAAAGGTCTCCGTAGGTTCCCAGCTGCTGTGCTGACATGAGGCCAGTTGTCGACAAGGCCGCTTCGCTTTGTCTGCTGCATGACACAGTCTGGGAGCGCAGATGGAGCTGCTCAATGCATGTACACCTGGCCACGGGAGCGTCAGAACCTCTTCCACCTGAGCATAATTAATCTTATCTGTTCAGATTTGCCATCAAAGCCAAATCGCCGCTCAAGGGGAGCTGTCATGGTAACCGCTTCCACGTCTACGAGTTGTTTTTCCAGGCTTTTGTTCCTAGTTGGAACAATGAATGTTGTATGAGCACCTTTCAATCCCTGGCTCTTTTGCACATTAACTATTTCTTCTAGATCCAATGCCACATGAGAGCTAACCGGAGCCAAGGGAGGCAGCCAATGCTCTCTCGGTGCGTACACAGTATTTTCATGAATTACACAATATAGGAGATGATTAAGTACTCTGCAGACCCGTGGATCCACTTTGGCAGAAGTCCCACAACCCAATTTATGAGGCTTGCTGAATTGTTCTTGTGTTATATATATATATATATATATATGATTAGAATAATTAAACAGTGTCTGTGCAGCTAACAAGCAAGAAGTGGTACTAAATGAATTGTTTAGTTTAAGTTAATTTGATTACTTGTAAAGTTTGGATTTGAAGCTATTCAAGGGGAGACAAATCTTGTGTATCAATTCATTTCAAATAATTGTTTTAAGAAGTCAAAATAATTAGATTTTGTTTTTTTACTCTTTTCAAATTCAGAAATTAAGTACAAAAAAAACTAGCTTTGCCTTCAAATATTTTGAAATAGCACAGACGATGGTGTCATGGCTTTGTGAGCTTCTAATTAATTCTCAACATTTGAATTAAATAAATGTCCATCTGTAGACTTATTTTATGGCAAAAGCACAACATTCTTGTGCTTTCGTAGTCATACAGAAAGCACTTCACACTAAAGTCACATGCACTAAATCAGGCTCATAAACAGATTTATACAATGAAGTAAGGGGTTAAGTGTGATGCCCAGGCCAGAATATCACAAGAGGGATCACGAATTAAATCTGCAATGTTCCGGCTGCATGTTAACGGCATCTTGTCGTGTAGATATATCACATAGCATATCAAGAAAGAAATTAGTCAAGGCTTGGGTAAAAATTTGCCTTCCAAATGGACCATGAACCTAAATTACAAGCAAATTAATTCTAAAGTAGTTAAAAAGCAACTGAGTCAGTATTTTGGAGGGGCCGTAACAAGGTCATGAACTCAGTCTCATTGAAACAGTGTTTGAGTATAACGGCGTTACTAACAGCGTTACTAACAGTGTTATTTTTTAGGTAACACAGTAATCTAATGAATTACTTTTCCTATTGTGTCAACGCCGCTACCGTTAATTAGGGTGTAAAGTGGCACGTTACTAAAATAGAGGTGTCAGCAGGCCCGGGAGAATCTGATATTTGGGCTGCAAGGGCCGATGGGTCTATGGCAAGCAGAGTTGCACTAATGTGCCAAATGTGCAACTAGGCAAAAATGGGTTGCTAGTAATAGTATTTCTGCACTAGTTTGACAAAAGTTCAAGCTTAAAGGGGGAAATGTTTAACTAGTCCCGTGTAGTTGCATACTATTTGGCATAGAAAACAATGGATATAAGGATATAGAGCTTTTATTGAAATGGCTTGCCATACAGCATGACTACAGCCGCTTTCTTTTGTTTTCTCTCCATGCACCTTGATGATACACGTCAGAGTAACCAGTCAGCAGTGTTTGAAAGGTGAAATAGATAGGGTGGCGCAGAGAGGACTACCATTACACAGAGGAAGCTCAAACAGACGCCCATACCATTTTTTTCTCTTGGGCAAAAAATGAGCACTTAAACAAGCTTGTGGTTTGTGACAGCTAACGAGGACAATGGCACGGGTAAGACAACACTTGGAACCTTCCCTGCAAACAACCATTCAAGTTAATTTATCAAGTCAATGGTGTGACGTTGTGGCATCTAACTTGTCATTTTAATAAAAATATTATACGACGCCAAATAACTGGAAAATTTGTCTCGTAGCTCCTAAGAATTAGAAGGAAAAGCAAGCATGAAGCAAAATGAGATCACAAGTTCAGTGTGGGCAAGATTATTTATTCAGTTAATATAAATGAGTATTAATAAAAAGAAGAGCATGGTGTTGACCTGCAATAAAAGCGCCCAGCAATGCTATCTGAATCAGCACTACACTAATAAAACTGAAGTGAACTAATCAAAGGCTTTGTCAAATTTGGAGACTTTTACTGAGAATTATAAGCATTTTTAAATGAATTAGTGTCTCAGGCAGAGTCAGTATAAAAGCAATATCTGTTAACAAGCATCCATTAGTTCCAATAAAACCACTTTCTATGCCCACATGACAAGGTGTTATATTTTTTACTTTAAAAGTAGGACAATACATTCACAAAGTCCACTGAAAGAGAATACAATGAAAGTATGCTAATATAAATTAAGTCTGCATGTTTTGCCATTGAAAATATCTTAATTAGTTAAGTCAAATGTGTTGTCCATATTAAATGCACTAAAGATTTACAGCATAATATATTTTATTGTGGCAAGTGCAGCGAATGAGATTAGGGAAACTAGACGAAGTGTGAAAGGGAGAGAAGTCTACTCAAGTACTGGTTACAGTCGTAGCAGCTCAATATATAGATTCTGATATTGTTAATGGACGTCTTGTAAAGAATAATAGAGATGGGAACGTATGTTAAAATAAATCTACCTAGTGAAGCAGTTAACCCTTATTTATACTGAGTTGGACCTTTTCAAGAAAAAATACTCAAACTTACAAAGCTTTACAGTGTTTTAGCTTGTGTGAGTGCAGCTTCCGGGTGCACCATGGTCTCCGAGCTACCAGTTGAGCTGTGATGGAGGGATCAATAAACACCCCCCGGCTCCTCGGCCAGTTTGTGCCGCGAAGGTCCAAGCTTTGCCCCCCGACACACCAACTACTAAGCTGAGCGGCTTATCTATCTGAGGTAAGTATAAGTTTATAATATGTGAGCGGCATGGGACGTGCTGTGGTGGACACATTACCAGGCCTGGGTGTCCGGGTGAGGAAGCTGTTCATGGCTCAATTCTCGGAAATAGCAAAGCCTTTTGCGGCCACAATGGCAATTTTAAGAGCCACCAATAAACCTCTCAAGAGCTTTCTTGTCTAAATAGTTTAATCTCTTTATAATTATTTTATTCCTGTCTCTGTATAGAAAAAACAGTTGGTGTTATGTAGCTTGGGGTGATTAGCCACCTTGTTTATCAGTATCCATGTCCTGCTGATGCTGTGACTCCATTCACCCAGTAACAGCATCACTGACACCCGTCAGCTGATTGGTTGACGCGACACTACCTGAAGCTGGAGTTCAGATTTTTCCAACTTGAGCGGCAGACACGATAAGGGCGAATGCACAAAATGCAACACATAAAATATATTCTCGGTCACGCCTGAAACTCTGTCAAAACGCAGAAGCATAAACTAGGCTTAGTCTCCAACTCCAGTTTGGTTTGACTTTAGTCTAAGGTGTGCACATGCATTTCAAAAGTCTTATTTCAGTCAAACTTAGGCAATAATTCGATTTTGTCTTGCTGCATTTAAATGCACTGTCTATTCAGTGTATGTAACTATCCGGATATAACCGCGGTTTCATTAAATTAAGCATTTATAGTAGGCATATAATGGCACTGTGGACAACTTAGATGACATAATGATCTAATTTCACATCAAATGTGTAGTTTCTTGTCTTGTGCCTGTTTTACATCTCACTCTGTGTACTAGCAAAGGAGGAGCTAGTGTGTGTATGTTTGTGTTAAAGACCATTGATAGATTTGGTTAGTTTTTGAGCGTCACAATCCTGATTACTTGTGTGGGAACAGAAACTTTGATTTAATTGCCTTTTTCTAATCCAAATCTTGTTATTCTTTAGAACCTCTCCTTTAGAAATCCACCCACCTTCACTGACACTCACTTTCTAAGAAATGTGTGTGCTCCTATGCCTTCCTGTTCACTGTAAGTATGTGAATGATGGATATATCTCGTTGCCTGGCTTACCTTATCAGCAGTAGGGCCAGTATGGGTTTCATCAGGCGCTCGATGAAGCAGGAGATATGGGCAAGCTGAGGCAGCTTCAGAGGAAGGCGACGCTCACACACAAAACAAGATTGGCTTGTCTTCAGTGCAAAATAAATGGCGTTATTGAGGCTGAGATAGTCAAAGAAGAAAAGGAGAGACTGCTTTAGTTGCAACTTACCTGATAAGAGGCCTGCTGTGATTAAAAAAGGTAAAAGGGAATGGACGGCTTAATGCAGTTGGAAAACTGTCCAGAACTTTCTTAAGTAGCAAGCTTGGTAATTGGAGACAAAAGTTAACATTTCTGGAAAAGACACATTAGCTTCCTAAATGTCGGGGGTTTAAATAACCATTTTTTTCTACCTTATGAAGGAGTAGGAAAAATCCCACAAACATACAGACTCTACATAAAAAATGCAATTCATCAATGAAACTTTATTTATTTGCAACCTTGTATAGTAATAGTAATGCAAGGGATATTATAGATTTAAAAAAACCGAAACGAAAAACACTCAGACCCAAACAACTCTCTCTCAAATAAAAGACAAAAAACAAATGTCTAGAAGAAAACTATTAATTTACTATTTTCATGGATAAAAAACAAATCAAAAATACATTAATATTACTTTCAGTCTGAAGAAGACACTTAGATCTTCGCTTCGCTATATAGTTTCACTATAAATACAAATCTATAAAATCTCTCCTTTGATTACAGAGGGGATTTAGTATTTCCATTTACAAGTGCCTCTTAAAATACAAACGTTCTTCATAGTTAAAGAACTGGTGCATGTATAACCACAATTAAGCACTCCTACAGCAGTGTGGGAAAAAAAATAATAAAAAATACATGACCGCTCGCAGCAGGAAGGCTGGCAGAAAAGATTTTGAATGTTGTTGATTGTAGTACCTATAGAGAAATCCTAAATGATATCAGAAGATCAAAGCTTTCCAAAAAAATGGAGATCATAAATTAGGCACAAATCTCAGTTTGGTGCATCTTTGCCTCCAGAAAATCTTTGTAGTAACACAGCACACTAACCTGACATTCTGCAAATGTATTGCTCAGTCTCAGGCTGTACATAGTCGGGTGTTTTTCTGCTATGCTGTCAAGTATTGCCAATATTGCAGAACTGGAATATTGTGTTGCTTTTGAAACAAAATGAATGTCGCTACAACTGAAGGTCAATGGGTTGCTCTTCTTTACTGAGCAATTTCTTTTTTTCTAACCACTCTAGATTGTTAAAGATGTACTTGGAAGGGCTCTTGAAGCATCTCTTCCTAAATGCAAAGTGCCTCGTATTATCAGAGGGAGCTCTCTCACAGCACTTCACAACTTGCTCTTTCCTTTAAAACACATGCTGGGAGAAAAAAAAGCTGCCACCTGAGAATATCGAGAGCTGCTCGACCCAGAATGTCCGCTGGAATCCAAAGTGTAGACAGTGAATAAGGAAAACCGATGGCACTCCACAGGGTGTCTTGTGCTTCATCCTAAAAAACTGTCTTTGAAGCACACAAATTGTGGTTTATCAAAAAGATGGTCCGTAATCTTGTAAAACAGGCAGGTGTTGACCACCGCCTCTTCTGTTCTGTGCCAACCGCTTTAGAACAGCCATTCCAAGTAACGCTGAATGAGAGACAGACGGAACAGAAAGGAAGATTACAGGGATGAGGGTGGGTTAAAGAGCAAGTCGGTAAGCAGAAAGGCAAACAGTAGGAGGGGGAAAAAAGAGTGTGGCTTAGTGAATTACAACAGGGAGTAGGGAATTAACAGGAGGCCATGTAAGTGCAAAAAATTTGACAAAGTGGCAGTGAATGAGTGAATGAATGAGTGACTAAGAGTGCCACACTTGAGCTGACAGAACATCACCTCCTCTTGTCATGGAAGGAGAGGCCAGGCCAGGGGGAACTGGAATGAGTAGAAATGGTGAATCCCAGGCCCACCATGCCCATCACTGTCACTCACATCTGGCAGCACAACATGTTTCAATGACACATAAAAGTCCCTTGAGTCTGAAATGGTAAAGGAGACCCCCTCCTTTCTTTTCCTCTATCTATCACCAGAGACATTCTTCCTTTCTAAATTTTCCTTTAAACCTTCTGTTTGATCTTTCCAATAAAGTTCTGTTTCATTGATCCTGGTTGTTATTATTCACTGCAGTGAAATTCAGTTCATTGTTCATTGTTATTGCAATGAGACACTGACTTGCAGCAGTCACTCCTCCTGGACCAGCATGTTGCAGGAGTGGGCAATTGCTTGTATTGTACCATTGATTTTGCAGAAATCACTCATACGGAGCATGCATGGATCAACAGTGGAGAAGAAAACTCTCTAAAGCAAGAGGAAACCTCCAGTAGAACCTGGCTCAGTATGAAGCACAGAATCCCTGATGTAGGAATACTTTCTATGTTAAAGCAGTAGTAGCTCATTTAGTGGCTTCGTCTATGAGAGAAACAGAGCTAAGCAAATGACCTCTGAGATTGTTTCCAAATCAATAGGATGAAAGAGAGCACATACAGGTCGTTGTAGTAAAAGCTCTAGAAGAATTAAACACTGCAAGACAGGGTCAAGTATATCATCTACAAAAGAAGAACAATAAGTTGTTGACAGTGGTAGCTCAGCAGCCATCATTAGAGGACTTCCTTGTAACTGCTCACTCTGTGTCCTACACAGCAAGTGAAAAACTTTAAATGGGAATCTTTATGGATTTCCTTCAACAATGGTTTTCTTGTTGCCACTTTTCTATAAAGCACATGCTGTATTTCTAAAGTACCACCCGTTTCGGATGTGATCAGCCCATTAAATGGCCGTTATTAGTGGTTATCACTCTCATTAAATGCCGTCAGACTGTGCCCTCTCTACCTACTGAAACATACTTTTCTGTTTAAAACATCTTCAAATTAGGTTTAGGTTTAGGCATTTAAAAGAAAGTATATTTGTCCTTCTATGACCTTAAGGTTAGGACATAAAACTTGTGGGTTGGTTAAAATTGGTTAGATAACTCCAGTTACGATATGCCAGTCTGACAAAGTATTTTTGGCACGTGCAGACAGTTGGCTGTTATCAGCGATAAGAATGGTAGGTAGAGAAGGCACAGTCTGAGGGCATTTAATGGGATTGATAACCGCTAATAACGGCCATTTCATGGATTGACAACATCCGAATTCCATTTAATTTTAGTTAGTTTTTGCCATTTGCCAAAGACATCTTTTATTTCTTTGAAAGGGAGCGAGTCGATGGGATTGTACCCACTTTCCTGTTCTGTTGTTTTTATCAAGGCAATATGTGCTACTAAAAAGGCACAAAACAGATGATCACATCTGTTTCTGGTGACAATGCGAAGGCAGGGAGCGACATACACTTTATGAGGCACATTATGAAGCGAAAACTAAGCACATTTTCTCATAAAATCTTTTCGTTTTAGTTAGTTTTGTGAACACTCATTTCAGTTTCAGTTAGTTTTCGTTTTGTTTCAAATTCTCGTTTTTATTTTTATTTCAGTTAACAGCTCTAGTTTTCGTTATTTTGTTCGTTTTCATTAATGATAATAACACTGCTAAAGTACAACACAAATACTTGTCTCGCCAACATATTCTCACACGTGAGTTGTGTATCTTTTGCACTCTCTCCAATTATAAGTCTTCTGTCGGCTTAATGATCAGTGCTCTATTCTTCCAGTTTAGGTGGACAGACACGTCTTGGTAGGTTCTCAGTTCAGTAATATTCTTTCCATTTTTGAAAAATGGACTGAACGGTGCTCTGTGAGTGCACTTGTTTGCTATGTTCTTTGATCTACATGATTCTAACAAACCTCTGAGGAATTCAAAAACAAGCTTGATTTAGTGCATAATTTGATGACTTCTGAAGGCGTTGAGTTACAATGAAGTTTAGTTAGGTTGTTGAAAACAAATTCAGACTCCATCCAATAAACACATAGAGGTTTGTTGTATTTGTGAGCAAATAGAGAAGTTAATTAAGGGAATTTATGCACAATGCAATGTATATTATTTTAAGGTCAACAACTTAGGGGAAACAATTGCAGGAGAATTGACTTCTTTTTTAATTTCCAGCTCCAAAAAGTTGTGCCCATCTCACTAAATCTCAAATCTGCTCATGCCTCAAGTTGTTTTGTCTTTTGCTTTTCCTAGTTGTCTTTTTGAGTGTTTGGATTCTCTCTTATTACAGCCTGAATAAAGTGTGACTCAACATGGGGGAAAAAAAGAATAGAAATAACCTTTTCAACTTGTGGACACACCTACATCACAGTTTTTCTTGCCATAATCTCACATGTTAGAAAACGTAGCCATTTACAGAGGAAAAAAAAAAGAAAAGAAAAAAAGAAACAAACAAGGAGGTATAAAAATAAACAGGAACATGTTGAGCTTTAACAGTGTCCAACAATGTCAAATAACACCACGGATGGAAAAACAAATGTTTGGTAAAACAATTTTTAAAAGTTTATGAACCCTTTAAGATTTTTCATCAAATCCAGGGACAGTACGACTTTATATTTGTATACTTTAACTAAATGTAGTTTGATTAAATAAAGACTATGCACATTGTCTAAAAGCAGCTGTTCTTTAACCTGACACTGGATTAAAGACTGAGTCGATACTGACGTTGTTTATTCCCATGTTGAGCAATATATAGCCATGTGGGAGGGACCTGAGCATGTCACATTATGGTAATAATACAATAGATATAATCCAACACAACCCAACAATAAAAACAATGTTGAAAAGCAAAGCAATATGTTTGTAAGCATGGAGTTGTCGTTGAATTGTGTTTATGTATGTGACAAAGGAATGGAATTTTATTTGTTTTGGCATCTAATCAAATCTAAATTAGATTATTTACAGTGCTTATTAAAGTTTTTTTCAATTCATATAAATGGTAGTTCGTTAGCTTTTAAATTTTAAGCAAATTTCATCAAATTGATTTGCTCATAATTAGCTGTTTTAGAAACAATCTAAAAATTAGATTTTTTTTAAAGGTATTTTGGGCCAAGGTGGCCTTTATTTGACAGCGGGTACATGAAAGGGAGATAGATCAGAGAGGTGGACATGCGGCAAAGGCTGGCTGGGACGGGGTCGAAAGCCTCAGTACTTGGGGCGCCCGCTCTAACCACTGCACCACGCGACGCCCCTAAAAAATAGATTTGAAGCTGAAATTTAGGTAACCCCTGTGAAAGGATTCAAATAAATGTTAATCCATTTTTAGCTCTTGCCTTATCATTTTGGTTATTGTCCTATTTTTAAGTTCCCTATGTATGGTTTTCCTTCCCTTTAATCATTTTATTCTGCTTGATCTGTTAGCAAGACATTTTCCTGCCACTGATAACATCCTTCTTGCCATGGTGGTTTGCAATCGAGATCATCACTGGCAGTCGATAATATATTGAGCATTTTGCCAGCTTGAGAATGTTGTGGCCTTCCTACGTTTTTGTGTGACGCAGATGCACGTTTCATTTTGGTTAAACAGTGGCCCCAGCCTTATTAGCAAGCATGAGATTGAAGGACCCAGACTGGGTCCCCGAGAAGTTCAAGATACTGGGGAGAGTAAGCAGAGTGCAACCAGAGTGAACATTCCCATTAACAGATTTCCTGCCACTATTTTCCAATTAGCTTGGAATCGATCAGCTAGCAACCCTCTTGCTGTGCTGTGGATTTCACAGACTGGGCTTGTGGCCACTTTACTCTCAAGTTGTGTTGAGATTTCACCACACAGTGGAGGTGGCCACTGTGGCTTGGCTTGGCAACTATCCACTAAATTAATTTAATTAACATTTATTTGAATCCTTTCACAGGGGTTACCTAAATTTCAGCTTCAGATCTATTAATATACTAAATTGGCTTGGAATGTCCTTCATTAAAGTTGTCCTCTCAAAGGCATACATTCATGTAAGGTTTGTGCACTGGTACGTAGAGCTACATACAGTGGTCTAAAAAGTATTTGGCAGCCACTGATTATCCAAGTTGTCCCTCGAAAATAAGATGAAAGAGGTCTGTTGTTTTTATTATAGGTACACTTCCACTGTGAGAGAAAGAATGCACAAAAAAGTCTCCAGGAATTGACACTGCATGATATTTAAAGAATTTATTTGTATAATGCTGCAGAAAATAAGTAGTTGGTCAAAACATAGTTCACCTTAATATTATTTAATATAACCTTGGTTGGCAATGATAGAGGTTAAATGTTTCCTGTAGGTCTTCACCAGTTTTCACACATTGTAGCTGGTATTTTGGCCCATTCGTTCATTCAGATTCTCTGTTCGATTAAGGTCTGGAGACTCACTAGGACACTTCATAACCTTGAAATTACTTTTACATAGCTACTCCTTTGTTGCCATGTGGTGTGTTTAAGATCAGTGTCATGATGGAAGATCCAGCTATGTTTCATCTTCAATGCTCCAACTGATAGAAGAAGGCTTTTGACTAAACTCTCATGATACATGGCCCCATTCATCCTTTCCATATTATGGATCAGTCGTCTTGTCTTCTTTGTAGAAAAGCAGCTCAAAGCATCAGGCTTCACAGTGGGTATGGGTTTTTTGGGATGCAACTCAACATTCTTCCCCCTCCAGACGCGTTGAGTGGCGTTTATACCAAATACTTCTATTTCGGTCTGATATGACCACATGATATTCTCCCATTCCTCCTCTGGATAATCCAGATGGTCTCTGGCAAACTTAGACCTAGACAGGGTTGGATATGGACCTGCAAAAGCACAAGAACCTTTTGAGCACTGCAGAATTGTAATCCTTCAAAACATAGAGAGTTACTAATGGTAACTTTTTTACTCTCAGCTCTCTTGAGATAATTGAAGAAGGTCCATTGTCAAGATCATATGTACCCCATGAGGTGAGCTCTTGCATGGCGCCCCAAGTGGAGGGATGTTGTCAGTGATCTTGTATTTATTCCATTTCCTGATAATTTGTCCAACAGTTGATCTCTTCTCACCAAGCTGCTTGCCTATTGTAGATAATCTCATCCCAGTCTTGTGCAGGTTTACAATATTGTCTCTGCTATCCTTGGTGGACTGTCTCTTGGCCATGGTGGAGGTTGGAATCTGACATTTTAACGGTGTGGCCTTTTTTTTTTTTACAGATAAGTCTAAACAGGTGCCATTAAGACATGTAATAAATGGAGGAGAGAAAAGCTTCTTAAAGAAAAAGTAACAGGTCTGTAAGGAATAGAACTCTTGCTTGTTTGTAGGTGCTAAATATGTTACTTTGTTATGATACTTTTTTTCTGCACCGTTATACAAATAAATTATTTTAAAAATCATACGATGAATCATCCTCTCACAGTTGAAGTGTACCTATGATGATAATTCCTTGTGCCTCTCTCATCTTTTAGAAATGCCATGGTGGATGCAAACATACTGATGGTATGAGCACTGGACTACAATTTAACACAGTCTCCCCTGATAGTCTGCATAATGTGTGTGTCTGTGTGATGGCCATCTGAACTCCTGAGTGGCAAGGCAAGAGGGAGAGAAGGTTAGACCTCCTGTGATTAAAAAGAAAAGTGGGATTCTAATAATGTCCCCATCATACCATGAGGACAGCAATTAGAGCGAGAGAGTAGCTCTATAAATGTCCCACTTTGATTTAACACATTTCCTTCTGACCACTAGCCAACATCCTGGACTGTGGAGATTGTTCACAACTATTTTAGCTTCTACTTAGTCCTAAAGCAGAATGCTGTTCCGTCTATGAGAAGATCCATCTATTTATGGTTTTAAAAATTATAGAAAGAAGACCTTGGCTTGGCCTACAGGACTTTGTTTTGGGACTGTGCAGCGTAGCAGTTATTTGCGTTGTTGCCTTGCAACAAAAAGGTTACATTTCTTAGTCAGGGTCTAATTTGTAGTTTGCATTGACTTCTTGCTCACAGGTGGCTTTTCTCCAAGTGTTCCAGATTCCTCATGCTCTCCAAAAGTATGTATGTGAGTTTAAGTGGTCACTCTGGCCCAGATCTTGAAAACTGACATGTTCCTGCCTCCTAAAGTCAACATCCTGGCCAGTCCTGTCTCATAGTCATAAAACAGATCTGAATTAAATACAAATGTGCCGGTCTGGAACTGGATCCTGTGTAAATCCGGGTTAAAGAGAAGCTCACTCCGATGACTTCTCTCAGATGCAAAACGGTTATAACTGCCTCATTTTAGTCAGGTGATTTATGGATGTCAAACCTGCCCGCCACCATTGTTCTCCATCTACGCCAAACCACAACCACACACAGATAGGGGCTTGTAACAACTTGTAACTGTTATATGACTGTACATTATTGTTGCATATTTTTGTAAGTCTATCTTAACTGGCTAAAATCGTAGGCCTTGGTCAGATTGGGCTGAACAAAATTAGCCCCACTGAGCAGCCAATTGAGGGGACATGGTAAGCAATCATTCAATCATTGACTTTCATTAACTACTTTGAATCTAAGGGGGCTATTATAGCCTGTGAAAAGTTAGGCTGTTGGTGAATATTTAAGGTTTTCCTGTGAGAACTTGGTACCAAATGTAATAAAAATGTTTAATTTAGATTTATTAGATAGCTATTTTAACGTTTTGTATTTTTAATCTTTTCAAAACACAGGGGAGGGCTTAGCTTAATAGTCCACTTATAGCAGCCTTCCTTGTTTTTAATCCTAAAGTACTTCTTAGTGTGGCTATTATCAAAACAAATACAAAGTAAATTAAAATTGATTGTCATTTAATAGTTAGCAAAATGTTTCAGTTCAATGAAATTGCGTTTCTCTTATTCGAAGTATAGAGAAGAATTTTCCTACAGATGATCGAGATCTAACCATACTTTGAGGAGGAGAAACACCATACACATATCTTTAATCCCAAGCAGTTGAGCATCTTCTTCTCTTTTGGCATTTCCCTTCAGGGGTCGCCACGGTGAATCCTCTTTCTCCATTTAGTCCTATCCTCTGTATCTTCTACCCTCATACCAACTAAATTAATGTCCTCTTTCACTACATGAATCTCCCTTTTGGTCTTCCTCTCTGCCTCCTGCCTGGTGGCTCCATCCTCAGCATGGGTCTACCGATATAATCATCGTCTCTCCTCTGAACATGTCGAAACCATCTCAGTCTGGCCTCCCTGACTTTATCTCCAAAACATTTAACATGAGCTGTCCCTCTGATGTACTCATTCTTGATCCTATCCATACTCGTAACTCCCAAAGAGAATCTCACATCTTGAGTAGTGCAACCTCCAGTTCTACCCTCTGTCTTTTCCTCATTGGTAATGTCTCTAAACCACACATCCCTGTTCTCACTACTGTCTTGTACAGCTTTCCTTCATTCTAGCTGAAACCCTTTATGACACATCACACTCAGTTTTCATCAGTAAAGACTGAGTGTGATGTCCCCACTCTGAAATACCTTACGCAACCAACTTGCTTACGGGTCTTACCTCTTTTCCACATTCTCCGTTCCTCTGGACTGTTGCCTTCAGTTCTTAAAGTCTTCTGCCTTTTTTACTTCAACTCCGTGTTATTCCCTGAGGTTGTTGCCTAAAAAAGTGTAAATGTGTGGTTTTCAGTAAGTGTCCATCCCTCGATCTGTTCAATCAAACTCAAACACATCCGTCTCCTGCTTTCCATGTCTATACCTGAAAGTGTGCATAATTTATCCTGATATTTAGGGAACAAACATCAGCAGGTAATTTCTAATGAGGAATGCACACTAGGAGCTCCGCAGTGTAGCACATCAAATAAGCTCCTCAAAACCCACGGAAGGAAATGTGTTGAAGTGAGTTAAATTAGAACAGGTCACTAGACACCCTAACCCATAATTGTCTAATTTAAAATCAAATGATATTTACAATATTAATAGTTGCTTTCTCAAAAAAATATAGCAGTGCCTTAATAAATCCATTAACACTTCTGGTCAATCTGTCTATAAAAACCTGTAAATTTCCCTCTGGCTGGAAAAAAGCAGTTGTTGTACCTATATTTAAAACAGGATGTCAGGACTTAATGTGTAATTACCGGCCCATATCAATTCTGCCAGTACTATCAAAAATGATTGAGAAAGCAGTAGCTGCTCAACTGGTTGACCATTTGTAATCCTATCAGTTCCTCCACCCACAGCAATTTGGTTTTAGACCAGGTTATTCTACTGAATTAGCGAATTGCTATTTCGTTGAGAATGCAAAAACAATCTCTGGAAAGTGGTCAGGTTGTAGGAGCAATATTTTTGGACCTTAAAAAGGCTTTTGAAATGGTCAATCACGACCCGCTTCTAGCTAAAATGTCATCCTTTAATATCTCTCCTGAGGCAGTGGCCTAGTTTGAATCATATCTTCAAGGCAGAGAACAGTTTGTTAAGGTTGCTCAGGAGAGGTCCTCATTTCGAAACATCCAAATGGGCATTCCACAGGGCTCCATACTGGGACCATTGCTGTTTAGTCTATTTATAAATGACTTGCCCCACATCTGCTCCGGTGTCAGTTGTCAACTTTATGCAGGAAACGCAGTTTTTTATGCATCTGCCAAATCCCCGGAACAGGCAACGGACATTTTGTCCTCCTGCATGACTGAGGTGAGCGAGTGGCTCATTCAAAATCATTTGGTGCTGAATCTAACTAAGACTGTATCAATGTGTTTTTCCATCAGAAAACATAACGTAGAGGAAAGCTTTCAAATACATTTGCATAGTTAAAACATTCAATCTTTGACAGAATTTAAATATCTTGGGTTGGTCCTTGACCCCCAGCGGAAATTTGATAAACACATTAAGAAAATCTCAAAAACAATAAAGAACAATTTAAATTGTTTCAAATTAATCAGACACTACATACCAGACCAGGCCGCCCTCCAGTACATGCATGCTATGATATTCTCTCATATATCATACTGCATGACTGTATGGGACCAGGCCATTCCCTCAGCCAAAAAGTCCATTGGATCATTGTAGAATCAAGCAATAGATATCATGGACAAAAAGTCAATTCGCTACAACCAATGCAAAATCCTAGAGAAACATAAGTTACTGAGCTTTGAAAACTTCAGTGACTTGTGCTTTATCAAATTAATATTCGATTGTGTGAATAATTTAGCACCAGTCTCACTCAGATCATTCATTCAGAGACTAAACAGCAATAGAGTGACCATAGCTTCTACCAACCAGAACCTGAAGCTTCCACACTGCAGGTCATCTTTTGGTCAGTCGGCCTTTTTCTATAAAGGTGCAAAGCTGTGGAACTCATTGCCAATTGAACTCAAATCCATATCTGATTTCAAAACTTTCACTTTTAGGCGGAAATCATGGTTAAAATCGAAACAAAATTGTACCCATTTGCAGACAGCGCTGTGTGAATGAATGAGTGATGATTCATTGGTTTTGTATTGTGTGTATGGGTAATTTTTAAATAGGTTTTTTAATGTGTTATTGTATTTTAACTTTTATTTTACCGTTTATTGCATTTCATATTTCATTTAATTGTATAATACACATGGAATTGTTTGTTATGAAATACAATACTTTACTGTAACCTAATGTTGTTTGAAAAGGCCCAACCAGGGACAGGAGTTGAAAATTAGCGCTTGCTATAAACTCTGCTTGCAAAGCATCAGTAATGCAACAGTTGCTATGTTCCTGTCAAATAAATCAAATAAAAATTGAAAAAATAATTCGCTGTGATCAAATGGAGCAGATACAAAAAGGGCGTTATGCCTTGGAATGGAAGCTGGCAGTCATAGTTTTGTAGATTGATAGATGATATAAAAAAATGTTTTGTACACAATCAATGTGTGTTGCTGTTTAGTCATGTTCAGCTTACAGGTCTGCTGTCCAGACCCAATCTAAAAGCACACCACATTACGTGTATTCTCACTCTTTTAATTTGGCCCAGTGGACAGTCACGAAACAACTGACCATGCAGCCCCTCCACCACAACAAGTGATACGCCATTATCCATATATTACCGAAGGCTGTTCTTATCTCCATCAAAAAACATAAGAAAACCCATCACAGTGCATGGGGGGAAAGCGTCATCATAGCTGAGTTAGACCAAAAATCTATATACCTTCCTTAAGCATTACACTGTTGTGAACTGGAAGTCCTCAAGATCTCATAGGACTGAATGTATTTTGACTACCAAACTATTTAGTGGCAAAAAGCCTATAGATTAAGTAATCTAACCAATGGCCGCTGGCTGCTCTGCTTTGTGACCGCATACCATGGAGGCCGCTATTGCTACTCCATTGCTGTAGTATCTCCATTTGCCGCTAGGCCCCCATTGAAAAGCATTGGACTTTAGACACGTTAAAAACAACTTTAATGCCTGTTGCCCATTTTTTTAAAACTTTGTATGGCTACATATTCTTCCTGAGATAACGCTGGGCTCGTCAAAAAAATAGGCACCAGACTGGTTTTCGTAAGATAATTTTTGGAAATCTTGCATGATTAATGAGGGGGCCGTACTTTGATTGACAGGCCGTTTCAATGGACTTTAATTATAGTAACACTACATTTTAATAATTATTTCAAGTTACTAGTTCTTACCTTTTGAGGTTTGAGAAATAGGAGAACCGTCGGACGAGCGCAGATACGGCAGCAGTCAGGCATTGGGGTATTATCCTTTAGCTTAGCTAGCCAAGTTTAGCATCAGAGCTAAAGATGCGGGTGCAGAATGGGCGTGATTACGACCAAACTACACGCCCATACACGCCCCGCGATGGCAGAGTCTACAGTGAAGATCCCGCCCCTATGCCCTTTTTAGGAACATGCTTCGTCAGAGCTGGGGAGGAGGAGTCTGTGAATCCACCATGAATTCCCCCATGAAAGTGTATCATTCTGGTAAACGGGGAGGAGTGAAGCTTGGTTTATGCTTGCCGCATGAACATTCCGCGCGGAAATGAGACGTCAGGAACCGGCCGAGACGCCTTCGAGCAGCGTTTATACTTTCTGCAGCTTGTCCCTGGTGAGAACCAATATTCTTGACGACTGTAGGGGGCAGTGTAGGGCTCTACAGCATGCATACAATACTACACAACTTTTTTGCTGTTTACTTAGGAAAAAAGACGAAAAAAGACACTCTCCACTCGTCCATTAAAACACAGTGATCTCTTTCGGCCGAATCATAAAGATCTCTATTTTCGAACTTCCGGCAATATGAGCTCTTGCCAGTGCGCCATGTTTTTCCGCGCGGGACCGTCCACGTAGTTAAAAATTTTCCTAGGTGCGCGGTGCGGAAATTTTGAGGCAGGAGGAGGCCGCGCGGAGAGGCGTGGTTGCTGAAATGACGTAATTTGACCGCGTGGAGCCGTGCGGACCTCGCGGACGCTTCAAGCATAAATCAAGCTTGAGGAGGCGCTGTCTATTCTTTTTAACAGTCTATGGATCTAACCCAACCCCCGTCGGTCAGAGAGAAAAAGTAGGAGGGTAGAAGAAGGTAGCAGACTAGAAGTAACGTTTTCATTGTTAGAAGAACTACTCATAAGGTGTTGTGTGATGGAAAGAATTTAATGTTAGGTAATTGCTGAACTTTGTAATCAACTGTGACCTGGTTAACTTAATGTTGTAGTATCAGTTTGAATGACTAGTCTTATTTAGTGACGTTTTTACCCAGGACAGGGACAGAGAGTTTTTGATAATGATAGTCCATATCCAGTGTTACCATGGAGATGATTCTTCAACCAGGCATCCTTAAAGATACACAAAGTTTTCAGCTTTCTAATCTAAGAGAAAGTCGCCACAAAGCCTCTGATTTTCATCTTGAGAGTTGTACTTTATCGAATAGAATAGATAGACCTAGATTGCTAGTAATAATATAAGCTTGTTGTTGTAAGACCGAGACAGGTCAGTATTCCACATTTGCTGTGATGTGTTGCTGTCCTCCTGTATGATCAATTCAAATAATATTAAAACCTCCAAAGGCTTAAAGGAATCTCTCTCATTTATTAAGAGTCTCAAAAATCCGACTACATGTTGTATTATGAAAGAAGTTCTGTTAATGGCGACTTGGAGCACATTCCTTCTATGCAATGATTCCTCTGGCAAGTATTGTTTATTTTGCTAGTTTAAGTGTCTAGCCAGAGCTAATGTTCCTCAGTTTTGTTTGAACTGTGAAAAAACCCCACAGAGATCCGATGCACACATTCAGAAATTAAAGTAAAGAACTTTTACTTTAATTTCATGTCACTTGGGTGGTACGCTCAAATGTACCATTTTCAACCCTTAACTGTAGGTACCTATTTGAACCCCTGTAGTCTGTACCTTTTAACAGTACTACCTTGACAGCCAATAAACATTGACATGACATGATTGACACATCACCTGATCAAAATGTAGCCAATAGTCACCCATTCGTTTATTTGTTTGATTAAGATAAAGTAAAAATAACATTTACAAATGTGTTAGCAATACAACTATCAAGTCTATTTAAATAAATCTATTTTAGCTAATGGTTGTATTATTTTAGTAATGTAACATAGATAGTTATATGAAGTGAGAGTATTTTTATTGTGAAGTGATGTAACTATATCCGCTCATGCAGTCATTTAGAGTATATATATTAGGATTACTTAAAATGCTATTGCATTTTACTGAGAAAGATATAAAGTGAAGTATTGCTGATTTCAATACACCTGCATTAGTGTTAACTGACTATCACAGAAACAACAATAATGCGAGAACATTATTTGCTACAGTGGAGAGATTAACTACTCCTCCTGTGAAACATAGCCCCTTAACTAAACTCCATCAGGGCCTGTAATGGATTTGCCAGCTTTTTTACTGAAAATATGTTTTTTTATAAAAAAATGACTTCCCTCTGAGAAGTTGTTTTTTTTCAAAGCTCTAAAAACAGCAGTTATCAAGCCAATACTAAAAAAGAAGAACCTAGACAGCACGTTAATGCAAAACTACAGACCAATCTCTAATCTCCCATTTATCTGTAAAATTATTGAAAAGGTGTGTTCCAGCAGTTAAACAGCTTCCTAACAATGAACAACCACTTTGATATTAATCTGTCTGGTTTTCGTTGGCACCACGGCACCGAGACAGCACTCATTAAACTTTTCAATGACATCCATATAAAGACTGACTGTGGTAAAAACACAGGACTGGTACGATAAGACCTCAGTGCTGCGTTTGACACGCTGATCATGATATATTACCGGAACATCTAGAGAGTTGGTTGGACTCTCTGGTATGGCATTTGAATGGTTCAAATCCTACCTGAAGAACAGGAAATTATTTGTGTTGATTAGCCAATTCTCATCACAAAACACAGAAATCACATGTGGGGTCCCCCAGGGCTCCATCCTAGGGCCCCTCTTATTTAGCATCTACATGCTCCCAATCAGCCAGATAAAGACAGAAACTAATACTAACTACCACAACTATGCGGACAACACTCAGCTTTATTTCTCAATGACACCAGGTCATGTTGAACCCATCTGAACCCTTAATAAATGCATTAAGCAAATTAACAACTGGATGTCCCATAAGTTCCTTCAACTGATCAAAAACAAAACAGAAGTACTTCTCTTCGGACCCATAAAAGATTGATTAAATATCAGTACACAGCTTCAGTTGGTCCAAATAGAAACTACTGACCAGGCCAGAGATCTAGGTGTAATAATGGACTCAGACCTGAAACTCCAAGGTCACACAAAGGTAATAACAAGGTCAGCTTTCTATCACCTGAGAAACATTTATAATATTAAAGGACTGATGACACAAGGACACCTAGAAAAACTCATCCATGCATTTATCTTTGGCCGCCTTGATTACTGTAACAGTATCTTCACAGGTCTACCTAAAAAATGAATCAGACAGCTCCAGCTGATCCAGAAAGCTGCTGCTCATGTTCTCACTAGAACTAGAAAAAGTAGAACACATCACCCCAGTTCTAAAATCCTTAAACTGGCTCCCTGTAGCTCAGAGAATAGACTTCAAAGTGCCTCTGTTAGTCTATAAATCATTGAATGGGTTAGCACCAGAGTACATTAACAATCTGCTATCACGGTACAAACCATACAGATAACCTAGATCCTCCAGCTCTAGTTTACTCACCGTCCCCAGAATCAGAACCAAACATGAAGAAGCAGCTTTCAGTTTCTATGCTCCCCATATCTGGAACAAACTCTCGGATTAATGCAAAACTGCATATACACTGAACCAAATCAAAAGTTAAAACGTATCTATTTAGATTTACTTATGAGTAACCGATAAAACTTTTGCATTCATTCTTTTTAATTACTGTTACATTTGTCTGGTTTTTTTCCTAATTTTCCTAATTTTACATAAATGTTCTCTTATGCTCTAAGCACTAAATGTTTTCTTTTAATGACATAAATTGTCTTTTATAAATGTTCGATAAATATCTCTATTAGTGAATCTATGTTCTAATTTTTCTAATTTTTCTAATCATGTAAAGCACCTTGAATTGCCTTGTGTTGAAAGTGTGCTATACAAATAAATTTGCCTTGCCTTGCCTAACGCTCTACAGGCAGGGTGGCTTTTTTTGTAAGGCCGATTTCTACGATTGAGCTAGTGAAGTTTCTACAAGCAGGAAGTCCTTGCTGGCATTTTTCTGATTGGTACTCAAGACAGTGATGTGGTAGATGGATCAGTGCAACTGGGAATGCAATTTTACTTGGACCAGAGAAAAGCCTATATATATAAGGCAGGACCCAATTGCTTAAATTATTTCATTTCACAAACTGTTTGTTTATAAACATTCCCCAAATTCCACATTGAAGTACACATTTGACTGATCTGATTGACTGACTGAACATTTGAATGAATAATACTAATACTTGAATACTTTCATTTTTGCTAAAAAAAAAAGAAGTTTTATTTTAATTAAAGTCTGATAATTACTTTGTGTTGTGTAATATTATTTTTCTTGAAATAAATAAATAAACCTGGGTTGGAAACGTTTCTAGTTTAATTTTACTACTACGATTTTTGCTCACTTGGTTATTTAGTGGTTATAGAAAATTTTCAGTTTATTTTAATTTTTTTCCAAGTTTTTTTCCTTTTTTCAGAATAGCCATTTTCTATTAAACCTGTATACCAGTATCTTGTTTTATACAATGAATGAAGGCAAGGTGTTTACTAAATGCAAATAAGGTTGGCCAATCACTGTCTGACTTAAAAAGGTTATTGGTCACCGTAAATATTATAAATAATTATGTTTCTTTATTTTTATGTAAATATTTCCTTTTAGAATGAACTGCTTATTTTTAGTTACAAAAAAATAACTTGCCAGTACTTCAACATTGACCAAAGAGCCACTGTTTAGTCTTATAAGGTTGAATATGGAACCTTTTCCCTAAAAGCTATCTATTTAAAATAATAATAAATCCACTGGCTTTTAGAGTTGTGCGGAATCAAAGTACACCATTTCTTTTAAAAGTTATATTTTAAAAAAATACATAATAAAACATTTCATTTTACAGGAACGATGCTGTGTTTATATTTATGTATATTTACGTTTACAGCCAACAGCAGCGCGCCATTGCGGGTTGCCAAATATTGTCTAGACAACCGCAGGAACAAGGCCTGTAGGCTACTGTGAACAATGGAGCACTTGGTGAGTCAAACTGCTGTATCTGAGATCTAAAACCACAGTTACTTTAGGTAAAGCCTACAACAGATGGACACAAATGGAAAAACTTTCAAAACACATGTGGAAATTGCAAGTGGACGTTTCTCATGGATAGCTAAGGTAAATTGCTTACGGCTAACTAGTTGTGTTCATTACATAACATTGATCCTAGATATGAGAGAACTGATCATGAACCAACAACCTCCACACCGAGTAAACGGTTCTAGCTAGCTTTCTGTGTTGACATAGGTCTCCGACCACACACCTCAGTCAAATATGCACGCTGTGAAATCTATCGGATGTTTAAGTAAAGTCTAAAGTATAAATGATAACTCTTTTTTTAGAAAACATCACAGAGGGTAGAGTGGAGGATACACCCTCTCAGCCACCGAAATAAGATGCCCAGAGGACAGGTATAAATATGCTTTGGTGTCCATGTTCCATATTCAACCTTTAAGCGGATAAAAGTGTGGGTTAAAAAGGATGCCCCGGACCCCTGTCATTTCTTTCATTAGCAGATCTTGCATAAACAACTATGAAAAAGGGTTTTGAAAAGCCCCTGCCAAGGTAAGCAAATATATCAGATGGAATCTTTTTGTTTCATGCACAATACCTTGTGGTTTTTTTTTCTACATTTCTTATTTAGAACTACTAAGCTCCAATAGGTAGGAAACAAAAGCTGCTGTCAGTTAGTGTCTGGTAGTGCACCCAGCACAAGCGGCACTCTCTTATCTGAGCTCAGCAAAAGTTCCCATCGATTGGGCTGTTGATTGTGTGTCTGTCAGCCTACCTGTCCACAGCTCTCTCTCCCACACCTTAATACCCCCACCTTGCTTCTCTGTTCTATCCATCCTCCCAAGGCCTCATTGATCAGCCCTAGCTAGGTTGCTGCCCACTGATCAGTCAGCTTGATGTCTTTTGTGTCTGGTTGAAATTAATAACTGTTTGTCTAATCAAACAGGAATGGGGGGGGGGGTCCAGGTGGAGCCAGTGGTTTGCTCATTAATGTGAGACTGAATTCCATACTTACTCTATACTCAAATTTACAACGCTTACTGTCCTTTATTGCATTTTGTATGGAACCAAAAGTTCATAAATTTAAGTGAGATAGTACAACAGGGGTCAGGCTTTGAATATTGAATCCGTAAGAACAGGTGAAAGGAAGAATGAAGTAAGGGTAAAGACGTAAGAGAGGAAGAAACACATGAAGGAAGGTAGGAAGCAAGAAACAAATGAAGGAAGCAAACAAAGAAGAAAAGGAAGGAATGAAGGACCAGAGGATGGATGGAATAGCCTGCATTTGTGTGGCACTTTTTTCAGTCAGACGACCACTAAGTGCTTTACACTCACCCATTTACTAAAATATTCACATGTTTGTGGTGGTGAGCTACATTGTAGCCACAGCTGCCCTGGGACACAGTCAGTGTGTTTGCATGTAGAAAAAGAAAATTGAATTATTACCTTATGACGTCTGGAATAACTTTTGAAATGCATGTACTTGCGCAACCTCTCTGGAAGTGACGGGACGTGGAAGCGTGAATCAACAACAACACAGTAGTGGTATAAAAAGAATATGGCAGCTAAGACAAACGTAAGCGTGTTTTTGCACCGACAAAGAGATGGTAAATTGTGATTGTTCCTATCCTAATTTACTCCATCTGCATCACTCCTGCCAGCTTCTTACTGCCCGTGTACCACACGAGGTTGACCGGTAGAATGCTAACACAAAGGGGCACATTTCTACGGGGCGCCGAATGTAACATGCAATATTTCGTGGACAGAATGTCTTTTGTGTCACGAAATGCATATATTCATTACGAAACCATGTTACATTGTAACGCTGTTTGTCCACGAAATACATATATTGGTTTGCATTGTGTCCACGAAACACTGAAGAGAGCACATTGTTTCGTGGACCAAATTGACTGGTGGCCTTTTCCTTTCGTGGACATAAAGCTGAATGCACTATTCACTGTCGTTGACGAAATAAACTTTCGTCCACAAAAGTATTGTGTTGTGTTACAGAAATTATGATGTGTACAAAAGGGATTTATTCTCCAACTCTGCAGTTACAGAAGGCATTCCATCTACGGAATAGTAACTTCATAACTTAGGACATTCTTTAAGTGATGTATGCTTTCATTCCGTGGACGAAATGCATAATAGAATACATTTCGTGAGTCAGCAGTTTACGAAATGAATTATGTATCCATGTAATATCATTACGTGGACGAAATGCACAACAGAATCACGAAATCAGTTTTGTTACTTGCTACAATACATTTCGTGAGTCAGCATTTTACGAAATGAATTATGTGTCACAAAATAGTAACTTAATAACTTACAAATTGAATTCAGTGACATTGCTTGCATTTCGTGGACAAAAGGCTTTTACATAATTAATTTAGTAAAATGCTGACTCACAAAATGTACTGTAGCAGTTCCATTGAGAATATCGTCCACGTTATGACTGCTACAGTACTGATTTCGTGATTCTATTATGCATTTCGTCCACATAATGACATTATCATGACACATAATTAATTTTGTAAACTGCTGACTCACGAAATGTATTGTAGCAGGTCACAAAACTGATTTCAGGATTCTATTGTGCATTTCGTCCACGGAATAACATTATTATGACACATAATTCATTTTGTAAACTGCTGACTCACGAAATGTATTGTAGCAGGTCACAAAACTGATTTCGGGATTCTATTGTGCATTTCGTCCACGTAATAACATTATTATGACACATAATTCATTTTGTAAACTGCTGACTCACGAAATGAATTGCAGCAGGTCACAAAACTTATTTCGTGATTCTATTGTGCATTTCGTCCACGTAATGCCATTACGTGGACACATAATTAAGTTTGTAAACTGCTGACTAACAAAATGTATTCTTTTATGCATATCGTCCACGGAATGAAAGCATACATCACTGAAAGAATTTTGTAAGTTATGAAGTTACTATTCCGTGGACGGAATGCCTTCTTTAACTGCCGAGTTGGAGAATAAATCCCTTTTGTACACGTCATAATTTCTGTAACAAAACACAATACTTTTGCTGACAAAAGTTTATTTCGTCAACGACAGTGAATTGTCAGGCTGAGGTATGCTGCGTGGAGGACGAAGGACCAAGGCGCAGAAGTAGAGTTCTAAGTGAGGCGATTATTTATTAAATGCAGCAACATAAGGTGAGACGATACACATAACAGGTCCGACATATACGACATACGACAATGATCCAGCCAGGAATGACGCGCTCGCTGGATCTTAAATAGGGGGAGACAAGGAGGAACAGGTGAAAACAATAGGAAGTGAACACAGGTGCAAACGATAGGAGGTGAGGAGATTCAGACAGGACAACACAGGTGGAGATGATGATGAGGGAGTGACAGGAGCTGAGTGTAATCATGACATGAATAGTGCATTCAACCTTATGTCCACGAAAGGAAAAGACCACCAGTCAAATATGTCCACGAAACGATGTGCTCTCTTCAGTGTTTCGTAGACACAATGCAAACCAATTTTTGTATTTCGTGGACAAACCTCGTTACAATGTAACATGGTTTCGTAATGAATATATGCATTTCGTTACACAAAAGTCATTATGTCCAGGAAATGTTGCATGTAACCTTCGGCGTCCCATACATTTCGCCGCCTATTTCGTGGAGTCGAAACGTACTTCATTTAATAATTTTATTTTCTGAGTGACATGTAAAGTGGGACTTGGGTCTCAACTGAGGGCAAGTCTTTTGTCAGATTACTTCAAAAAACTTGATTTAGATGTGCATGTAAACACACTGAGTGACAGAAGCAAGATACAGGTGCCACCAGCAGCAGGCAAGATGGGTGTCTCTTGCTAAAGGACACAACAACGAATGGAGCAGGAATTTGAGCCAGCATTTTTGGACAAATTCCTACCACCTGAGCTACGGTAGCCCTAGAGATGAATGGATGGATGGACATTTAGATAGGTAATAAGGTCTGGGGAAAAAAATTATAATTATACTTCTCCAGTCCTAGGAAAATAAAATTAAATTTCATATCTTCCACATTTTTCCCCATACAGAAACCCTGCCAAGTGATTCAATGAAGGATTAAGAGGAGGCTGGTTTGGCAAACTGGCATACAATCCATGCTTATACCATGAGCGCCCCTTGCTTCTTTTCCCAACTGTGGACACAGAAAATAATTGCATCCATGAGACTGCATAAATTATCTGGGAGTTGTGGCAATTCTATAGGCAAGTGGATGGGGCCTAAGCGTGGGGATCAACGCCTCTCAAATTTCTAAGCAGAGCCTCACAGAGAGTCACAAATGGGACAGATTGATTAGAGGGGGCCTGGATAAACCATAATTTCCCTTTCAGCCTTGTCAATAAGCATTTAATAATGGGGATGAAACAAAGTAGGAGGAGGATGTGCATGGGGTGTTATTATGATAAGTGAAGCTTTTGAGGATATTTTGTACCAAGGTGACAGAGGGGAAAATAGCACTGATGGAGGCACAGATTGATGATGCATATGCAAAATAATGCGCACAATCGGGGGGAAGGAAATATTCAACCAGGCGATAACCTGAAGAAGCAGTGCATAAATGCATTTATTAGCAGTCAGACAATTCCAAGGAAATTAGTTTAGGGAAAAGTAGTTTACAGCCTTATATAGCCCAATCGAAAGGCATACATATTCTGATATTCACAAATAACTTGTGAATAAGTTACTGTCACATGAAAGCTGATTCCTGGCGTGCCACAACAGCAGAAAAATGTCTGATCAATCTTTTAAAAACTAAAGAGATAAACAAACATTTACCCAGTTTGGAAGCCCCCAGTGTGGCTGGGAATTGGTAGATTTTCTTTTCAGTCCTCCATGTTTTCAGTCAATCGTGCCTTAGATAAAAAGAGCTTAGAAAGATTATCCCCCTGGCTTGCATGCCATTATCATTAATCAGTGTGTTATTGACTGCTCTGTCCTTTCCTGTTTCAAGTTCAGGCCTCCCTTAATCCACAGATTCTGCCCAGAAGAAACACACCTGACTCTGGGAGGCTCAGCGCAGCTTGAACCACGTCCACCCTCGCAGGCATGAATCGATTCACAGTGAGCCCTCTCTCTAATCAAAATGCCCAAACATTGTGACTGCTGATGTAAATTATCCTCCTTACAGTATCTAGAGACTCATTTTTGAGAATCTGCTGCAAAGGCTAGAAGAAATTAAGCTCATTATGTGTTCATTTTCACAGAAATTAGCATCTAAAGGTATGTGTTAGACTTAATTACAGAATTAAACATCCTAAATTAGTTTGAAAGTTACAACATTAAAGATAAATTTAAACTTTGGGGGTTGACAACTGTTTAATGTAATCATGTATTTTCGTTTTGCAGGGAAACAAGACTTTCATGTAATATTTTAGTGTCCTTCAGCCATTTCTTTACTTATCTTCAGTCCAGTCAAAGGAGAAATATTTGTTGTAGTTATTTACAAAAAAAAGATACCTCTTACCTACAAATTATTTGGGTATAAAAATTCTTTTAAAATCAAGGACTTGGCAATTTAACTAAGAGCCAATTTCAAGAGGCACAGTTTGGCACTTTTCTTTTCGCCAGCCACCTGTCAAACACAACTTGTTCTGATTGTTTTAACTCAAAAGACACAAATATAAACACACACACTCTTCTATTTAAAAAAACTATTAAGACATACACGAAAAGAGTTAGTATTTTACTAACGTGACTAACCCTGAAACCAATCCCAAACTCAGTTTTTATTGAATATCGCTGATGTTCAAACAGATCATTAGAAGTATGAGATTTAAGTAACTTGGAAGGCGCAGGGTTGCAGGCTAGTCAATGTATTAAAGTAACTTCTTTGATTTACACTTTCATCCATTACCCTGACCTGCAGAAAATGCTCTAAACTGAGAAAATGTCCAGTGAGCAACAGGCGTTTGAAAGAAAATCACTCAATGTCACAGGTCAAAAAAGAAAGGGCAGGCTGGTTTGAAATATGAGACGAGCAAAAGTATCTCAAATAACTGTCCATTAAACTTGAGGTATAAATAATGCCATTTCTGAATGCAAAACAGGTTGGTTCTTTAAGCAGAGGGGCTGAGGGAGCAAATGACCATATCCAGTGTCCACCCTGTGCACCAACAAAAGAGAACTGATGTTACAAATCCCACAGGCTTGCCAAAATTAAACAGTAACACTTTGGAAAAACATTGTCTGGTCCATTGTGTCTTTTCAGCTGCAAAATTCATACAGTAGGGTCGAGATTTTGGCAGCAACTGTGTCTATGTTGAGTTGTTGCCATAATGTCAAAATGGATAAAATTCTCAGAGGAATGCCTCTAGGATGTTGGTGAATCTACAGCACACTACTCATTAACCAACTAAAAACAAGGACAAGTAAATGCTTCCAAAATCCAACCAATAAACATTTGATCAAACTCAAGAAAAAGATGAAGCATTATTCTATATCCACGCTAAGCAAAAAATTTTATGTAAGAGAGGTTGAGCTTTGTATACTCTCCTTCACAGACAATATCCATCTCTCCTACATCTTTGCTATATGCTGTATGTACACAGACATGCCTGTGTTAGTATGTTTGTTGACAGGTGAGGTATGTTAACTGTGTTTGTGTGCACCATTGGTTTGAGTGGTTAAACACCCTTTATGTGGGACTGCCTCTCACTGTTGACTACAGCTATTTACAGACATGAACAGCCTGGTCAAATAGATGGAGATAATCTATGCAAATGCATTCCCAATCAAAAGCCATTTAGCTGCCTGTGTAGATTCCTGTACGTGTTCATTGAGACAGTTCCCCCAGGGCCTGCCGGTGGAGTTGGTATGGTGATATGAGACTGATTAAAAACAATGCAAAGTGGTTTGTTTAGCTTCAAGAACACCCTGCAAATTTGTGTTCTCTTAGTGTGCAATGAATGTTATATTACCAAGATGTAAGAAGCTTGTTTAGTCGTTTTGTTGTTAGACATGCAATGCAAACATCTTCTCGCCTTGGGGAGAATGATATAAACCTGTGCCAATCAATTTTCTTTTATGTAGACATTGCCACATTTTACTGTGTAAACTGATAAATGATGTTCATGGTGTCTGATTAACATTGACATTTCACGTTGAAAAATGGTCGTAACAGAATAACCTGATGAGGGCTAGGTGATATGAGCTAAAATTAATTTCACGATAAATTGTGCATTTCACCTCGATAACGGTAAGTGGATGATAATAATGACCACATGAATGTCCAATACCACCATAAAAAGCCACTTAACTTGTCGCCAGTCGTATTTTTCAGAAAAACAGTCAGTAGATGAGTCTAAACTCTAGCTAAATATAGCTACACAGTTGCTGCGTTAGCAGCGCTTTCCCCCTCTGTCACATGACTGTGTGCAGTCAGATGACTCAAGGCAACGCTAATTTCTTAAAGGGGCAGGAGGACCGCTAAACTAAAACACATCTTTTCATTTTTTTTTTTACATACTGAATTCACTGGCACAGGCAAAATGACGTCGGTAACAGTGATACATTTCAATATCGGTAAATTTTCGGAATACCGACCAGCCCGTACGAGATATTCAGTCAACCATAGCTTATTATAACCATTGGCCAAGACATGTAAAATATCGGCTTAATACTGTCACTTCTTACGGAGGACATCAAACACTTTCTGATTGGTATCTGGAAAACATACTTTATTGAATTTAGTTTATGTACCACCAATTCATTATGAATGTCATCTTGATACATTTTACATAAGGAAAAACTCCAATTCATATAGTTACATATAGTTAAAATATGTCTAAAAATTAGTTTAGATTAATCGACTTCTTGTTAATTTAAAAAAGTTATATTTCAAATTCAGATGCATTATATTGCACTGCTATCGAATGCAACAAGTGTAAAACATTTCCTGTTGGTACATAAAGTAGCAGCAACAGTTTCACCAAAGGTTCCACCCAGGAAATATACAAAGCTGAATATAGGTCACTTTTATTAAAAGGCAGGATTGTGGGTATGTAAAGAATTTCAGACCAAATTTCAAAAATTGCACTGATTTCGATGCTGCGTGACGCCTCCTGTCATGCTGCCCTGCTACTTTGGTTGTAGAAATCTACTAGCTGTGAGGGATATTCCCACATGGATTATGATTTATGAATAATCAGAAGGAGCTCAGAGGGCATTTCAACTTATCAGGGTTATGATGGAAATGTCATAAAAGCAAGAAACAAAGCCAAATGTCATTTCTGTAAAAAAGAAAAACAAAACGCGCATGCTTAGTTTATGGCAGCAATGCCTCCATCAAATGAACCACCTAAGAAAGACTGTAAAATACAAACTACCTCTGTCAATGGCTCTCTTCAAGCAGGAGATAAAGCTGAAGAAAATAACACTAGGCTAGCAACATTTTATAGGAGACAGAAGAAAATAAAGAATACTAAAAAAATGGCTGTAATATTTCCAAAAAATGTATGAATGGAGAGTAGTAGGAGAAATTAACAGAGTAAAACAATGATTAATTGGATCCATGCCTGTTGTTTGCTAGTTAAGATGTGATGGCATATCGGTGTTAATGCAGTGATAAAAATCAAGTGGAAGATATGGATTGAGAAAGGCAAATTTTGTTTTTACCGTAATGCATGACACACCTCTATTTATAATATATAATAAGAGATTGGC
Source organism: Apricaphanius iberus (assembly GCA_028564705.1). Classification (NCBI taxonomy): domain Eukaryota; kingdom Metazoa; phylum Chordata; class Actinopteri; order Cyprinodontiformes; family Aphaniidae; genus Apricaphanius; species Apricaphanius iberus. The sequence goes on from JAPXFQ010001855.1 coordinate 472,196, forward strand.
CAATCTCCTGTTGTCTTGTCCAGAGGCCCCGAATGGCCCCTTAGGTGTCTGTTATGGAAGACAAAAAAAAATCATATTTTGTTCTTGTTTTGTTAGTTTATCATGAAGTTCCTTATACTGATGCAGTATTTTAATTCCCTATAGCGTAACATCTCTTTAAACCCTAAAATGGCATTTGGAAGACAGTAGGATAATGGCGTTTTCATGCAATAATGAAACAACCAAATAACCACCAATTAATAACCATTGCCATGTAGATGTAGAAAATACATTACTTTTATCACATATTGTCATGACCACTGGAAAGTATATGTGATATGTTGCTGGTTGTGCTGCACAACCGAATACCTGCTGTTGCAGCACCAGGTTAAATTAGAGTTTGATGGGAAGTTTTGCCTCTGGAAGACCAAAAACCCTAAGAAGTTTTCCGCCTCATTAGTCTTTTCCTAGTTGGAAATTATTGGGTACGGTTATTTGACATCAATGTTCAGCTTAATGTAAATTTTACGGTTTGTGAAACATTTTTTGGGACACGGTAACGCTTGTTTGTATTTTTAAATGAAGATATATAAACTGTGCAGCGTGCAAGTTTAAACTTTCAAATTAAGTTCCCTGTTTTCAAATTTGTGAAAGTATATTTAATTTCACTTGCATCGCAGGCTCTTGTTTTAAAAGTGAATTAACGGCTAGTATGACTATATAGGCTGATTTATATATGTTGGAGGAATAGTTTTTATTTACATGTTACATGTCATGAGGGAAAGTAATTATGTCTGCAAAGTCTTTATGAGTACTGGAATTTTAATATTAACATTTGAAAATAAAGAAACAAGGCTGAACTATGAATACATTTGCCTTTATTCACATAGACTCGTTTCGGCATTGGGCCTTCCTCAGTGGGTCCTGAGGGCCCCAAACAATGTCTTGCTTGGGTCCTCTTTTTTATTGGTAACCTTATTACCAAGAATAAGTGTGGAGAGTGTACCATTTGGTGTAATTGAGGATGTTACCTGAATATTATTAGCATCCAACATGAACATATTGTTTCTGCATGGAGTTATTCTGCTATTATTCATTTAATTGGTAATACTGTGACAAATATGTTTTAAAAACACAAGTGACAACCAAGCATACATTTACACTAGCATCTGTTAACATATGCCTGAATAGCTGCAACAAAAAGAAACACCAGGGATGTGCAAAATGACACCTTCCTGTACAGAAGAAACTATTCTTCTTGCTACCAAATCTCTTCCTTTAGGTATTTTTTCTCTGTTAGTTTCCCTTTGCTGCAGTCACAGTACTATTTGCCTCAATTTCTGCCTTGTATGTCCTCTACCCTGTCTTTAATTTACAATATTTTAGGATGTTGGGAATGCTTTTATTTTTAGACGACATTCAGTTTATAGAAGAAGTTTTACTTCTTCTCTAAAATGCTGATCAATTCTAATAATGGGTTAGGAGTATGGAGTTTGTACATGTTTCATACATTTGATCAAAACACTCATGTTGGTAACCACTTGAACCTCGCTAACAAGCATAAGCAGTATTCACACCTATGTAAAAAAACCAAAAACGTTTGTTGTTGTTTTTCATGTTATGCTAACGATCCAACCCTTCATTTTCTTTATCTGCTGTGTATATTGCTCCACCATCTAAGTAAGAGTATTACTGTCCCTGCCAACACGGTCCCAAAAATCTGGGGGGACATTTGTAGAAACCCCTAGCAGACCCTGGAGGATTGGTAGATATGATCAAACAGTGGATAAGGTACAGGAGTGGGTTTAAACATATGATTAGAACTAAATGAGCCTCTTGAATGAGATGGGAAATGTCTTTAATAACCAAAAAGTGTTGCCTTTGTTTAAGTTTTAGGTTTACTATATGTTCTGAAAGGTTAAGAGTCTACAACAACATAAAGAACAAATAATGTTCACATTATCCAGTCTGACTGAGCGGGAGTTATTTTGCAAAAAGGAAATGGGTAAAACTTTGGGAATCTAGATGTGCAAAGCTGATAGAAACAATTCAAAGCTCAATTAAATTCAATGATGGTTATGTTTGTCATACACTACGATGGCAACCCAAAACGTATCTGAATTTGTTTTCAAGGTGCAGTGCTTTTAAACTATGCTCACCTCATCTATCCATAAGGTATTCTTGTAGTACTGAGAGGAGAAAGCAGAACTTTTTATTTCTTCCCACTGTGTGATATATAGGTTTTCAGCAGCTTGTACTTTAATTCAGCTGAATTTAATATGAATATAATCACATTTTTTGGCTGAATAACATACCGCTTCGTGCCACTATTAGGCATTTTCACTTAATAAACCTTTGACCATGATCAGCACTTTAAAAAGTAATCCTGCAGAGCAGTTTCCGGAACTCCACAGCAGCTAATGGTCACATGTTGAGGGAATCAAATTAGTGTTCCAGAATGCCTGGCCACATGTCCACATCTCCTCACGCCTCCACTGAAGTCACTTCTTTATCAGCACGGTTGCTTTCTGCGAGCCAAAAAATCATTTGTGCCCATCGCGCGTTCTGTAGCGCTTCCCCCCTCTTCTGCAACACACGACAGAGGCGAGAGCCAAAAACCTGCCTCTCCCAACCACCCACGCTCCTCCCTCCTCCCTCACATCCCTAGCTAAACTCTAAAGTCTCCTAATTCCTGTCGCGCTAATTGGGGCTGACAGACACAGTTAATTATGCGCAGATAATCTGCTGCATCTGACTAATTATAATTCCCATTAGCTGCCGATAATACTCATTAGATCAACTTTCTCAAGAAGAAATTGGAAATAATAGGTCGGGCTCAACGGGGCATCTCTTCGGCAATCGTAGGTATAGGCCGGTTGGTGGAGGGGAAAGGGGAGAGAGGGGTTGTTTGATATAGAGAAGGCAGCCTGATTGTTGTCGTTGGCCACTGTGGAAATAGATACGGCATCTGATCCAAATGAGATCTGATATGCCTCGACTGCACCGACAGGAGTAAAGAAACACAGCTGAGGGGGATTGGATTTCGTCATGTGGGCCTGTCTTTGGTCAGATGGGAGTATGTTCATAAAAACTAACAGCATACATTTATCTATATGTGCGGCCTAAGAAACGTGTGCTGTACGAGTTTTGAGAGAGCCCTCTCCTTTTGGCTGAAAAACGCAGCTTCCACCGTTATTCCAACTTCTGTTTACCTGGTGGGGGATTTTTTTAGCCCACACTGTACTGTTACCACAGTAAAGCACCAATCACACACTGCTTTTTGACAATTTACTTACGGTGCTCTTCCTCCACCACTGTGCAGTTTAATCCCATATTTCCTTTCAGTTCACAACAAACATCAGGTAGCAGCTGCCTAGTTGTGCTTTTACATTCTGTAGTGAAAGTTCTTATTTAACTGTGGAGAGAAGCCTTTTGGCATGTGGAGGACTTCCAGCTCTGTGCAAAACAAATAAATCCCATTGACCTCAACAATTCTGTCCCGCTTCACAACCGCAAACTTTAATGTGTTTTATTAGAAGCTCAAATTTAATGAAATCTCATGGAGAGCACCTGTGAACAAGTGTTCAAGTCTTTCAATTGGATTCAGCTCTGGACTTTGACTAAGTCATTCTATCAAAGGAATAGGTTTTAATCCAAGCCTTTTGTCTTTAACTCTGACTGTATATTTAGGTTCATTGTACTGGAGAAAGGCATCCCCACAGCATTTTTAGGGTGTTCATGTTGTTCCCTCTGACACTTGAAGAGCTCTTTTCCAAAACACTATACATATCAATTTCAACAGTTTTCAGAAAAATTACATTTTTACCTAGACCCATAGAGGTTATGAATATTCAATTTATCCTGGTAAAAAAATGCCTCAGTTAGAACATGCTGAACAATAATTATTAAATCAAACAACAAAATTGTTGATGTTAAATTGAATGTTAATTTAATTTTTCCTCAAAATGCTATAAATCCATCTATTATTTTCAAAACTATATAAAACCATCAATTTCCAGAGAATGAGAGATCCACTAGGATGGATCACTCTTCATTACCCAGGCCTGCATTGTCAGCATACTTGCCAATCTTGATACCTCAGAATTAGGGGGGCATTGAAAAAGGCCATGGAGCTAATGTCCCAGACCCACCCTGGGCCCCTTTTAGCCCCTCTTTATTAACCTCCTGGATACGCCCCTGCTCAGCAGCAGGAATAGTCGCTTATTAATCATTCTAAAAACTCATAGGAGTCTCTGTGTTTGGAGAAGTCTTTTTTTTCTTACTTTGGTAGCATCGCAGCATTGAGTTTGTTGGTTTTGCTGTAACTTTGTTTTTTCTGCCAAAACAAAAACATGATCGTGCTCAAAGTGCTGGAAGAAAAAGCCTTGATCCACTTCTGAAGTGGACCATCGGGCATCTGAAAGGAAAGGAAACTAGACTTGAGGTTGGTTCAAACAGTTTTTAATCCTAAATATCTGGGAAAATTTAAAACGTAACTGAAACTACAGCTTTTGTCAGTCCCATAAAGACTGTTCTGAAGACTTGCGGCTCACTTTTGCGTACTATTTACAGCTGATTCCCTCATCAGACATACGAATCAAGTAGTTAACCTCTTTTGGATTCAAAATTGCCAATATCACCAACAGGTGATGGATTTTCATGACTGCAATGAGGACCTCATAGCACCTTCCTTGGCAAAATAAAAATGTAACAGATTTTATTCTCCATCCCTCTCACAGAAGAAACAGGGACTGTACATGAAACGGTAAACCGTCAGATATCGGGAGAATGTTGGCTCTGGGAGATTTTCGGGAGGGGAACTGAAATTCGGGACTCTCCTGAGAAAAAAACTTGGGAGGATCAGACACAGCATCAGACTCACCTGTTGCTCCTAGTAGTGGCCAGCATATCTCTTTTTTGCAACCTTAACAGAGGTCTGCTTCGGAAGTACCTCAGTTTTCAGGTCAGCCCAACACTTACCCGCTTCAACACACTACGGAAACATAGCGTAGAACTTTCACCGAATTCTGATTAGTTGAGAGGATATATCGTGTTTAGGCAAAAAATAGGGTTCGGCGCTTCTGGCGGTTTGTAAAAAAAACGGCATCTTGTACCTACATTTTATAAAGGAAATATAGAGATTTGGCAAGAAATGTTGATGGAGCAGTGAAAACGTAGCCTGGGTGCCAGCTGAACTTAGTCCCGCCACAACATGGTCTGGAAGTTGGTCTGGCATTGTTCCGTTGAGGAGCAATTATGCCCGAACAAGATCTGTTTGGACCAATCAAATCGGGCTTACGATGATTGACAGGTGAATAACAGTAATGTCATCAACTACGTCACCAAAGAGTGACTGGATTTAATTTGTTTAAAACGATGGCTGAGAACAGAGATGTGTAGATTCTACCATCGACTCTGTTCTAGAAGATATTGACAGCGCATTCATTTTAAAAGAGGATCAGAACACACTTCTGTAGCTCTGATTGGTTATAGGTCTATCCAATTGAGTGCAGAGGCATTTTTTTTCCTTGTTTGGTTAAAACGTGCCCCATAATCACAGCCCAACGGAGAAGTATCAGACTCACATTCTGATTAGAATTGAGTATGGCTACGTCAGGCTAGTGAATAGGTTCAGTACACAGCAAAATGACATGACAAAGTCTTTTTTTTTTTATGGCGTCTATCGCGTTTTGGAAAAGAGCTCTTGACTTCATTTCAAGGTATGACAAAGCATTACATGATTGGCTGGACGCTGACATTAGAGTGCATGATTGGCTGGACGTTAGAATGTAGTATGGATTTTTTTGAGTACTTTATTAAACAATTAGCAAGTATACAAAAAACAAATGAATGTAGTATAGAGCTCCAGGAGTTGACGTCCCTTCTCCCAGCATTCAGCAGTTCAATCGAAGCAGCGCCATAGTGGCAAGGCAGTCTCCCGCAGTAATATTATAGGCATAGTTATATGCGGCTAACCCAAACTTAGAAAGATTAAATATGGTGGATACTTCTTGTACCCCAGGATGCCATTCAGAAAAAGGATGAGGTAAGGAAGAGCGTTAAAAGAAGATTCTCAAGGATTCAGAACACAGAAAATGTTGGACTATAGCTATGGAAAACGTGCTAGTGATAAACTGAAATTAAGCAGGGGGACCCCATGAGGAAAGGCTTGTGCTTAACACTTCAAATCAGGTACATAAAAAAACCTTTGCTCAATGTTATATGGTATTTATTTTACATGTTTTTATTAAGATTCTTAGCGGACTTCCTAAAGTTATCTTGCCATGGATTTTTCTGTGTTGTTGCTCATATAAAAACTAAACATCACGTAAAACTTTGCAGAATCGTAATCCTTGCGATGTCTGCATGATGCTGTTTGGTCTTGTGATCATAGCAAGGAGCAGACAATGGTGCTATTTATTTTTTTTGAAGCAATGATTGATTAATAGTCTGATATTGACACACATAAAAATCACAGACATATATACACACACATAGCTGCCAGTTGCTCATGGTAGGTGAAATCAGGACATGTTTCCACTTAACCTCCCATCGCACACTCCTTTGCAGGAAAATGACAGATCCAGATCTTGAAGGATTTTAATTTTTATTCAATTTAAACCATAACTCTAAAAATTCCATGCTTGTTCATTTTTTATCAGAGAGGAGACAAGAGTAATTTTATTTTCTTTAGATTTTAATACAATAAATCAAATACTGGTTCAGAGTTCCTTAAAACAGATCAAATATTTAGCTTGCAGAGTGGTATAAATTACCCACACTCTGGGTCACCCTACCCAGGAATGACAAAGTATATAATAGAAACATTAAGTTTTATATTTTAACACAAAGTTAGAGAAACTCCCCCCTAACTTTACATATGGCACACATAACATATTTGGTTCATTCAAACTTTTGCCAAGACCAGCCTCCTTACAACCATGCATGCATAATTACTTACCTTCCTGTTATTCTACTTAAATCGTGACTTTACAAACCAGCTCTAACTAGAGTTTTCGCTGACCGTTATTTCTTACATCCTTCCATTGTCAATTGTATGGTGATGCTATCTGCCTGTGCTTTCCTGCTCAATGTCATGTTTCTCTGTGACCCAAACAAGAGCTGACTCTGCAAATACCTCTAAAACAATCTTAAAAGTATAATTAAAAAGTATGGTAACTAAAAGACCTTAATCAAACATTAAAAGACGTTTAATATACTTCAATCTTGATAACAATCCCCCATTGTGTCCATTTATATCCCTTCAGGCTTTTATATGCTTTAAGCGATGCTCTGGAGTAGGATGAGGTAAAATTGATCAGCAAATTGTATATGTCAGGGTATCTCAACTCCAGTAATGGTCCAATCCAACGGCTTCTAAAGTTTTAAAAAGTATCCCAGGGGCATGGTAAGTGTCGGATATGTTTAATATTTCAAATTTCCTGGTATATACAATAATATCTGTGGTTTTAAAATGGGAAGTAAACTCAGACGGAGGAAAATCCCAGCCGGCAACATTCATTTTAATTACATTCATGCCTGCCAGCTTCGCCCCTATGCTCTGAAAGTCATATGATGTCCGGAGCTCTATATAAAGGAATTCAGCAGGTACACAGGCAGGAAAGTTATATAAATGCTGGACACACAAAATGTACTTATAATAATTATTTTTAAAGCCTTCTTCTTAATAGCCTGGTATTAATTTAATGTATAGTTAAGCATATCATTTTTGGGTTTCCTAAAGAAAATAGAAGAAAACATTTTTACATCACAGGAAAATCCGTCAAAATACCGTAAATAACAACCTGCCAAACTCTTTTCAAAGCTCATGCGTTAAACAGCAGTACCAGAAAACCACATTCAACATGATATCATTATTGACAAACAAAAAATGTTTTTCACACACAGTTTAACCTAATAGTAATTAACACTCTAATGGCCACAAAGTTATGTAAATATTTACCTGTTTTTCCCCCAAAGACACATGATCGTAGTGGATCCTCATTGGTTTCTCACATAGTGGTTAACCTTCCTGGAGTCCAATTAATAAAATGTACTAATCATATACAATACCAAAATGATAATTGGCATTATATATGACATTTTAAAAACAAAATTCCGACATGCTGCAGTTTTAATCAGTCTAACCCTGGAATACGATATGTGCATGCAGCAGAGAACAGCGCATGTAGACTGCATGAATTACATTTACTACTGACAAACAAAAAACAGAATCCACAGCATTTTAGCCTAATTTTTGTGCCAATGACGCATTATGGATCCATGCGCATTATTCCTCCTCTTAACCACTACAGCTCGCATTAGCATCAAACACAAAACTGCGTCTTTGCTCCTGGATCGGTAAGCTAACTCACTTGCTAACTTTGATAACGTTAGCTGTCAGTTAAACTCCTCTAAAACACATTCCTGACTGGTCACAGTTCAGGTTGGTCTCTGGGCGTATTGGCAGCAAATGAGGCAACCCAGTGGCTCGAATGATGTTTTTGTTGTTGTAACCACAACCTACATGATAATGTTCCACATCCAACCTTGAATACTTCTCCTATCGATACATTTTCTCGACTGAAACATACAGTTATCATTGGATTCTTAGCTACTTCTGGGTTGCGTCTTGGTCAGCACAGCTATATTTATACAGAGAGGCAATAAGTTGCACTAGAATTTTTTTAGGGGGTAACAGTTTAAAAGAGACTGAATGGATGTGATTTAAAAAGTGTTGTTACTTTTAATTCAAAATCATGCTCTACTAACCTTCTATGAATGCAACAGAAACACTCACACTAAACTAGAGCAACTGGAAAGAGGCCAGATGGTCTGTATCAACATAGTATGGGACCCAAAGCCAGGGCAACATCAAAGCCCTAAAACCCATCAATAAGATGCTGATCACACTGAGGGTTGAAAAGAAATTGTACGTTGTACGGTGCTTACTCCTCTGTAGTATTTTCATAGCTGCATGTCCTTTCTTCCATGAACCTCTTGCCCACAATATGCACGTTTCCATGACAATCCATCAAATCACTGAAAGGGAGTAGAACTGATGGAACTTTTGAATGTTCAAATGAAAAGAGTGACTCAAATGATATGAGATTCTACACTTCATACTCTGTGCAGCTGTAATGCATTCTGTAATTAGACAATGAAAGAGCTCAGCATCTCTCCCTCCACATATTTCATCTTTATATTTTAGCCTGTTAAAGCCATCTGTAATTCCAAACAAGGGGGACTAAGTAGTTGGCTCACCTCACTAAATGCATGTTTGTCCTTAATAAGATCCACTTGACCTGCAAGTCCCCAGCACTGTAAAAACCTAAATGCTTGGTTTAAGCTCTTGTGTAGTGTTAACCAAACATTGGTTCAAATCTGTATGCAAATTTTGATGGAATTGTTACATTTTGCTCACTGGCGCTCCCACATAAACATTTTTAATATTTTAAAAACATAAATAAAAGCTCGACAACGCAACAAAGGACTCCCTCACACAAAGCAAGGTAAGGATAGAAAATTGGTGAGTTGAGGGTCAGACACCACTTCTTCCAGCTCTTGTTATTCCATTCTACACCTTCTACTTAGTAGCAGTCATCTACATTTTATCTTTTTCTACACACTTATCCTTTCAGTGTCGCAGGGAGTTGAGGCATATCTCCAGTACTCACTGAGCAAGAGGGGGAGGGCACCATGGAGAGGCCACCAGTCCATCACAGGGCAATACAAAGACACATGGAACAAACAACCAAGCACATGCGCACACACACATTCATACACACAACATCCTTAAGGTCATTGAGAGTAACCATTTTAAATAACAGTCATGTTTTAGGATATTGTAGGAACTGTGGGAAGGACGTAAAGTACCTGGAGAGATCCCAGGCCGCCATTCGAACCCAGAACTTTTTTGCTGCATGGCAACACTGCTACCGACTGCAGCACTATAATATTTTTTTTCATCTACTACAAAAAAAATACCAGATTTCATCTAAAATTTACATTAACTGGAAAAAAATATTATCACTGGTCAATCTGACAATAAATTTTGGATGGATGCAAACTTTATTATCTATTCATGTGTGAGGTCTCCTGCACATGCAAGACTAAGCTCAAACCTAATGTGTCTATGTAGGGAAAAATGTTTCTTTTCAAGACTTTGAAAATTGGGGAAAGACAGACATAGTTTTTCTTTTTAAAAATATTGACAAGATGGCATGCTTCTAACATGGAGGAGATAATATAGGTTGTTATCCCTGTAACCAGGGAGCCATTTTGGGAAATAGGCCTCCTTTTGTTTCTAATGAGAGGGCATCTCTGAGGAAAAGTGGAACTCTGGGTATGAAATGGTTGGTTAAAGGGGATGAACGGGATAAGCAGAAGGGACGAATTGGGATCAGATAGGAACAACATATGATTAAAAAATAACAGAGGGGAAAATTAACCCTGAGCCACGTCTTTATTGAGTTTTTAATCTAAACATTTAAGATGAAGAATTAAACGAAACATTTAGGATAAAATGGTTGCAGAGTTGTTAGCACTATTGCCTGGCAGCAACAATGTCCTAGGTTTGAATCCCGACCAGGTCCTTACTAGGTTCTCTTTCTACAAGGTTCTTTGAGTACTGTGGTTTCCATCCACTAAGAAAACAGATATGTTAGGTTAAATTCATTCTCAGAATAAAATATACTATTCCTTTGTCCTCTTCTATCCTTTTGTCTATATTGACATTATGACCACTTCTTTAGTCATCGTGTGTGTGCTGAATATAGCTAGCACTGTATAACTAATCGTAAAAAGCTACTGTTAGTTTAAGTGCATCTGAAACATATTTTCAGTGTAGTATTCCATAATAGAGGTTATTCCGTTAACCTACTTTGGACAGCTAAGGCTTATTAACAAAGCAGGATTTTTGGGCCGACGGGACCGCTCCAATCACAAATCAAGGCTATTCATCATGTTATCTTGGCCTGGTATCGCAGCGTGCGTGGTGTGTTGCAAAGGCAAAATAACCATGCAGCTTTTAAATGTGATGTTAAAGGAATCAGAAAGTAAGGTGATAGGCAACAATACAACTTTAAAGCGTCTTTTATTATTTCCAAGCGCCAATTCACTCAACTGAAGTCCAGCCTTTTATTTTTCACTGTTAAAACTACTCTACAGACTATTGTCAATACCCCATCCTCGGCATCGATATATATTTACTACTTTGACTTTAGTAGTGTTTTATATCATGAGGTTTTGTGAGATTTCCTGTCTGAGCTTGAAATGTTAGTGAGTAAAATCAGTTTGTGTGTGGTGTCTCGTCATCGCAATCTGGCTGCACATCACACACTGTAAGACCAAAACAGGAATTTCTTGGATTTTTTTTATCGCCGTGTGAAACTCTTGCAACAATTTTTTAATTCTGCCATGCGATCAAGGCCTAATAATGTTAGTCATTTTATTAACCCATTTTTAGGTTGACCCATTAACCCATTTTGTGGTTCAAAAACCTTACCCAAACGAAGAGCCTAAAGCTAGAGAAATCAATATTTGGCTCCGGACTAGCTCCCCAAAATATCCCGGATTGGGTTTGACATTAGAGGGGACGCATTCATTTGCCAATGACCTGAAACTACAATGAACAACATAATTTGGCCAATCAAGACCAGAATAGCAGGCAGGAATGTTAAAACCCTTTCTGTCTGAAACCATAGCAATGATAGTTAAGAATCTAAGTAAAAAGCCAAGTTATCATATGCATTGATAGCCCACTGACATTAGGATGGAAAATTCACTGTGCTGTGGAAACCAAAACCAAAACTCACAATATCAGTATGATTACAGGACCATTCACTCACAGCCTGGATAAATAAACAGAGGGTGATATAGTTTTGTATGTGATATTAGCTTCAGGCAATTTCAGTTTCTCTGACCAAAAAAGAACCAAAAAACAGTAATCAACTCCATTGAAGTGAAAAAGATGAGAGTGCCTCCAAGAAAATTCTTTGATATAAAAAGACAAAAAAATCAACACTTTTCCTGTAGTCTGCATCAAACTTGTTCTCGATTCTGAATCTTTAGTATCTGTAAATGGAGGATGTTTTTTTAAAGTCTTGAATGTTTATTGTGGCTGCAGCAGGGAAATAGCTTCCATAAACCGTTCAAAGTGTTGCTAAAAAAATGCTGAGTGCATTTGCAGAAATTGTGCAGTCATAGTGTTGATTGAGAAACTAAAGCAGTAACATTTGGTCAGAAAATCAGCTTTTTCTTTCTCCTTCTGTATTTCCATTCCCATAATTGTCCCATTAGTGGCCTTTAACAATAGTGTGTCTCACTGTGTCTGCTGTAAAATGCTATACAGTATAGCACTTTGTGCAGCTGTCATTTTTATATAGGATGGGGTTAAGCACTGATGGCGGCATTGGAGGCGGAGCCAGTGACTTATCCTCAGGAAAAGCTTTGTGCGACACGTTTAATGATTACCATTGTATATGCCAAGCATTTGTGTATCACCGTTGCCCCATCTGCATGGTTTCCTGATTAGAGGTGCAGTGATGGCCTTGTGAGCTGCCTAGCCCCACCAATGACAAGACTGAAAGACCTTCCCAAGAGCAAAAAAGAGGCTGAGCGCTAGGACATACAAGCTCAAACCATCTTAAAACTAAGAACACCCCTGACCAGTGTTGAGGAGTAACGGAATAAATGTACTGGCAGTACGTATTTAGAATACTAATTATGAGTAACTGTATTCCGTTACAGTTACTATTTTTAAACATGGGATTCAGAATACTGTTACTTTCATAATATCATTGGAATACTTGTGTTTTCCACTTTCCACTTGAAACATGAATATATAAATTTTGGGAAATGTGTGTCTCCGCGTTGTGTAGGCTATCCCATAATACCCCTAAATAACATGCCGCCGAAACCATAGATATCCTATGGTCCAAACCCTCCTTAGTATCAAAAACCAGCGTAAAACTGAGTGTGGGGGGGGGGGGTCTGGAGCCACAACCGCAGCCAAATAAACCTACTAGCAGTGAAGGAAATTATGCATTCAAAGGCGCTCTCTCACAGTTCATATTTTTCTAGTGAGCCAGATTTAATTCGAGCATTCCTGACAAAAACCTGACTAAAGCCATGGTGATTAAAATGGGGGAAAAGATCAAATCAGGCATCACTAGTCAAGAGTTGCCACGCTTATGCTTCTGGTGTCAAACTGCGAAGTATGCAGGAGAACTCCAGTGATTGTTGGAGCAGCTGTAATTCGGTATCAATGAATTAAGCGCCATCTTTGTATTACCACCTAAACTATTTTTTGAAAAGGTTAGTTACAATACAGGTGGGAAAATTCTAACATTTTTGTGTAAACTTTTATGGCGGGTCTCACAGGAAACTACGCCGCACATCAACAATGTCAACAGCAAACTTCAAACATAAAGCATCCGGCTGCTCAGCCTTTCAAGATACATAAATTATGAAACCACAACGATGTACAAAAAAAAAAAAAATCCTCTACCACTGTTTTTTTGTCCATTATTTGACAGGGCCTGTATCGTGTTAGTTAGGTCATTTCTCACAGTTAAAGTGTTGGTTGAATCTGAAATGACATTAGCTTCATTATATGTTGTTGTGGTGGGTTTCCCAAAAAATTATAACTACAACGATAAAAGCTTTCCATTTGGAGAGCAATGAATGTCAGTTTACAATGCTTTGCATGTTTATAACAGACAGTCACAAATAGTCTTATTAGCTGTGGCTGCAAAACAGCTAAACTTCATTTCAAATGACTAAATATAAAGTTGATGCAAAATTTAAAGAAATATTAATGCTAAAAACCAGTTTGTTTGGTTGGTTGGTTTTTGGTCACTGAGAGGTAACAGTGTTCTGCCAAAAATAATGAAATACTTTTATTTTCAATTTTTTCCCAGTTAGTGCCTAATGCTTAGCATTAATATGCCCTCTGTTTTCTGCAGGAGTAGCTACCAGCACATTTTGTGACATTTAAAAGACTTAAATGCTGTTTTTAAGGGGAAGTATTCAAGTATTTAGAATACAGTACCAGGATTCAGCAAAATAACAGAATACGTTACACAATACATTATAAAGCAGGTATTTAGTATTCTGTAAATAAATACATTCACAAAGTATTCTCTCCAACACTACCCCTAACCCATTCATCTGATTCAAATGTGTATATTGCTTAAACAAAACTAAAAACTTTTAGCGACCTACTCTTTTCTGCTTAAAATCTTCTGGTTCCTATTCTCTCCACATTTCTGCCTTATTATCCAGCAAAATGAGTCGCACACTGTACCAGCAATGTGTCCCTTCTCTGCTTTCACTTTCCCAATCTGTTCCAGATTCTCAACGGCTCTGGATCCTGGCCGAACACATGTGGATTTCCATAAAAGGAAACATTTTTACATTATTTGTAAAGAAAGCTCAGCTGTCTAAAATGAGCTTCCAAAGAGAGAGTGTCCTATTTGCATGAGCAGACAGGAGGTTAATAACACAAGCCCTGCTGTGAAAAGGGAGAAGAAAGAAAGAAGAACAATGTTGGTAAGCGGGATGGAAAGTGCTGATCCTCCACTTCTGGCTCATGAGAATCCATCTAAGACGCAAGGGAGGAGCGTGGAAGTAATTAGAACCCCGTATATGTGATGGTTTTCATGTACAGCACCACCTCCCTTTTTTTTTTTTTTTTTTCACTGCAGCACCTCATTTTCCCCAAATACATGTTGAGACAAGGCAGTGGCAAAGGCAGTAGCTGCACATCTGAAAAGGAATCATTTTTAGCCATCTGCTGCTACAGTAGACATGCCAGGGTTGGTAAGACTCCTAAAACTCACCCAGCTAGTAGAAAGTCGGGGGATATCTGATTTAATTTACCCTGTAGGTCAGTTACTATAGCACCTTATTGAAGCGTAAAAGTTCCCCCGAGATGTAAAATGTTGACCTTTTATTTTGTCCTTTGTTATGGTAACTTGTTATACCCATTGTATCCTAAGAATAGTCTCTTTGTTTCTTCAGACTAAGGCCCTGTCCACACGTAGCCGGGTATCTCACAAGACGGAGATATTTTTCTACGGTTTGGCCTGTTATCCACACGTAGCCGGAGGTTTTCGGCACCAAAACGAACCTTTTTAAAAACTCCGGCCAAAGTGGAGATTTGCGTTTTCTCCGTTTTCAGTATCTACGTGTGAACGGTTGAAAACGGAGTTTCAAGAGCCGTAACGCCACTTTCCGCGACAAAAAATGCTCCAACACCACATGTGCGACCTGTGTTTACTCTCCAAAACAGCATTTATTTCCTCAGCGCTGTGTTGGTATCATCCATTGTTAAAACGCGTCTTGTTTGTTTGCTTTTATAAGCTGTATGAATGCTGCATGCTGAATATAGAGGATATAAAGTTTCTCTTGGCGGATAGGACTGGGGAGAACTACTGCACCCTACAGGTTTGCCACGTCTATGAATTTGCTGAAAAAAGCATTTATCCGGTTACGCGTGGATGGAGATTTTTTTTCAAGGAGCAGACGAAAATCTTCGTTTTAAAAAAAAAACCCGGCTACGTGTGGACATGGCCTAAGTTGAATACCTTGGAATGATAACGATGCCAGAGTTCTGCATAAAGCTCAGAATGTTCTTTCTTTCTAGTTGATGAACTGTTGAATCACGTTGTTTGATCAGCTGAAGCTTTTATTACTCTTTTAACTCAATGTGCTTCCTCTGTTAAAAATTAGAACTTGACTTGATTTGACTAAATCTTGATGGCAGATCATTGTGGTCCTGACCATTTTTATTTCTGTTTTCAGAGTTTAAAGATTTTTAGGGATTTTTTTTTTCTGTGTAGTAAATCTTTCTACAGATATCAGGAATGGAATCGTTTGCTGATTTATTCGGTGTCCCAAACATGATAAAGACTTCAGTGATAAAGGAGACATTTTTTTCTCTTGTCAAACTAAATACGTGCCAGTCTGAGGACACAAGTGTGACCTACAGGGGATTTTCTGATCAGCTCACTCCATAAGTATGTCGGGAAACTGTAATTTTCATATTAAATTTCCTGATGCACATGCAAAATGTATATTGAGACAAAATAATAACAAATTATGATTATGAAGGACATGGGAGCTTGGAACCCTCCACAAGGAGATGAAGGTCAGAAGAACTGCAGAGGAAATGGTGAATGAGTCTGGGAGGAAAAGTCCTTAAATCCTCATGCTGTTATGATCTCAATGAGTTGTACCTGTGCAGGTGAAGCAGGCTGGCTCTGCCCTGAGCTTGATGGACAGGCCCTAGCCCAGCCACGACCTTTAGTGGAACTTTCCAGAGCATATGGCAGACAGACGAAGACCAACACAGAAAGACACAGTCAAACTCCTCAGACTCCTATCAGAAAGTCTACCGTTTCGTTTTGTGCTTCTTGCCTAAAAGGAGAGACTTCTTCAGTTGGCATTTTGATACTGTCCAAGATCTATGGAGCAGCAGATCTATGGGCCCAAGATGGGAGAGGGCCCCATGAAAATATTTTGTTTTTCTTTTATGTATTTTTTTAAAATTATTGGGTCTTCTAATTAATTGGTGTCAATTGGTGTCATTATATGGTTGTTACGAAAAGCCATTTGGAGAATTAGGCCTAACTTTATGTCAGTGTCAGGTGTCCACAAATTAGCAGTCCCCTTCTTGGAGGCGTAAAATGGTTTATGTCGCAGGACAGCGACTATGCAAGCCCAGCAGTGTTGCCAAGACTTTTTTTCCCCCAAAAATATGTCACAGGTCAAATCTAGCAACATTTTTGTCAAACCTTAGCTACTTTCTTTGAAACTTTGTTGATGATATTCCCTGCAGATTAGTGATCCCACTTGCTCTGTCCTGCAGTAAGGGAACGATCTGCGCATGTGTATTCAGCTCATTTCACCCACCCATACAGAGAGAGGGTGCTTATTTCACCCATTCACGAACAGATTAGTTTTATCTTTATAATTAACTGAAAAGTAAAAAATGAAATCTGCAGGTATTTTAGGCAGATCTTTTTTTTATTAGCCACATAAACATTGTTCTCTTTTAAGACGCTTGTCTGTAACTTCGCTGCATCTGCGCACTTGTGATGTATTCAAGAAACGTAGGAAATGTATGGTGAGTTCAAAAACGTTGGACATTTAACACTTAACTGAAAACATAAACTATAAACTTATTTTTTAATGTTTTTTTGGCAAGTAATGATTGATGCCTACTAAATAAGCCCTAATATTTTTTTACAAACTATAAAAAAGCAAATAACTATATTCAATCGATTAAAGGTTGAAATGGAACATGGGCACCAAAGCAACATGTGTTGAGGCTGTAGTTGCAAGAACAAAACTTAATTTTAAGCCGTCTGGATGCAAATTTTGCAGCCGTGACCACCCAGAATCATGTCCAGCAACTAATCTTGTTGAGAGTGACGAGTCACATGCCTATTTGGGTGGGGTCTGAGTTGGTCGGCCATGATGGTTGGAGACTCTATCGTTTGCCATGGGTAACGCCTTCAGACAGTATTGACGCAACTAACATTCCGGCGCTCTTTAATTTGTGCGCTTTTTTTCCCCGGAGTTACAGATCTGCGAATACAAGGGAAGAAAGTGGAGCAATGGAAAAAGTCAAGGCAAAAGAAAATGGACCTTACAGACAAGCTTATACCTACCGCAAAACAGCAGTATTTGGAGAAGCTCTCAGACGTCAAACACTTAGACCCATACGACCTCCCTGCAGCGGAGTGGCACACAGACCTGGACCATTTGCCTCCGTGCATGTATATAGATATTGTAAATTACCTTGTTTTTGCTGTGAGTTACTACACAATGCAGGAGTTTATAAGCCACAAGTCTTTGGAAAGTCACGGGGCTTTCTGCTGTGGCTGGGGTAATTTTTCTTAACATGCGTTTTAGTGTGTCGTAATTACATTGCATTAGTCAGACACTTTTTGATCAAAATGACAAAGTAATTTACTGCGACTGCTTTGTAAGATTGTGACGAGATTTTCAATTTACACAAACGTTTTCAACGTGTTTTGATGTAGGCTAAAGCTGTGTACCATTTGTTTAGGTATTTAGTTGTAATTTGATTTTAGCCCAATGACACATTCTGTACCAGGCATACACTCTATGGCACCAGGTTTTTGTGGGTGAGGTACTAGAGCAGTTTTGAACACAGCAGTGAGTTCCAGGCATGGTAAAACAGTGCGGAATTGCGAGAACCTCCTCTACTACCGAGTTAACAACACACAAAACAATCACTGTTTGCCGCTGGAATCAATACAACAAGGTGCAGACTGTGAGGATCCCACGAGATACCGCGATATCGAGGGGAGGGGCTCCGTACCATGACGACAACTCCTCACTCTCAATAGGGTAAGGACTATTTTGTGGTAATAAGTTTAAAATACTAAACAAAAAAGTAAATATAACAAAATATGGGTCAAAGACAACAATAAGCTTTTGTACCTGTCGTCTAGGCCTCTTTTTTTGGAGGTTGAAAAGGTGTATCCCCTTGGTGATGTTCTCTATAAAAGAGTCATAATTTATACTTTAGAATTTACATAAACGTACAACAGATTTCAGAGCATGCGTATTTGACTGAGGTGTATGGTCGGAGACCTATGTCAATAGAGAAAGCTAGGTAGAAAGCTCTTTATAGTAGCTAATCACCACAGCGGTGAATGCGAGCCTGCTATACTGGACAGAGCAGGATTTAACCACTTCCATTTCTTCCATTTAGTCGGTGTGGAGGTTTATGGGTCATGATCAGTGCTCTCATATCTACTATCAATGTCATATAATGAACACAAGCTTTTTAACTGACTGCTAATGTTAGACGTTAGCATCTTAGCCGTTAGCAAGATATCTTAGCTTTCTCCATGAGAAACTTCAGCATTTCCGCGTGTGCTTCGATGCTCTGAAAGTTTTTCATTTCTGTCCATCTGTTGTAGGCTTTACGTAAACTAACTCTAGTTGTAGTTCTTGTAAGGCTGCTCTTCTTCTGAGAAGGATAGTGAAATCTACGCGGCTCAGACACAGCACATGTCCCATTACTCGGGCGTCTGTTTACAAATGTATTTGGCAACCAGAGTTGTGCTAGACAATTTTTTTTGTCTGTCATTTTGATCGGCAGGGTCAAAAAAAACTGGTCACAATCTATTTTTATCTGTCAAATTTTCATGTGATGGGGGGGTTGCCTATCTCATGCAATCTTCTGACGAGTTAATATCTATTGAGTAGTTTCCGTTAAGTAGTGTTCAATCAAAACAACCTGACCACAGAACTACACATAAAAGTATTATATTAAATATTATTAGTAATGGAACAAAAAAAACTCACATTTATTTATTTGTTTGTTTTTCGTTATCTGATGGTCGGATTGTTGCAGAAGTTATTAACATGAGGTTTTGGACTTTTTTTCCACGGACTGATTAACCCCATTGGTGATAATAGCTATTGCATCTGAAGGCAGAATCTGTGCTTCGCTCCATTGGAGACTAGAGATTGGAATTAAGTTATTCACTTCAGACAAAAAGTTTAACATGAGGAAAACATTTCTCCCATTGTGGCGACCACAAGTTGAATACGTTCCTGAAGCATAAACGGAAGAGGAGCACCTGCTACTAAGCAGCAGCTGGCGCTGCACACCTGTTTTTGGCACACATCGGGCTCTGTGGCACGCTTCTAACCAGGTGTACTGGGATGACCTGCCCAAGGTGCACCGTGCCTCTCACCCGATAACCGCTGGAGAAATACACCAACCCCCAAACCCACCCCACCCCCCACCCCACCCCGACCCTTCAAGGAGAAGCTGGATAAATAATGGATGGAATTTATTTACCTTTGCTCCGTACATAGAGTTGGGGGAAAAATCTGCACATCACAGCGCTCAGAGGAAGGTGAGAAAACGAATCTGTAAGAATGAAGGAGAGCCTTCATATTTTTCCGTCAGTTCACTGCAATGAAAAATAAGTGTAAACGTTGAGAGAAAACAAAACACGTTGCACGGTCAAAACATTTACACATACGCAGGATGTGTGTCCCAAAGATAATGGAGCAAGCTAGGAAGAGAAGGATTTCCCCAGTGTGTGAACATTTTAACCTGATAACCCCTAATAAGGTAACCTCAATCTGACATTATGTCAAACAAGTTAGATTTGTTTATTAAGAGCTGTGTATTTTTAACCGTTTCTTATTTTATTCAAAGGTGAAGTGTTTATTGTGTTCCAAGGAGATGGGGTACAATAACAACACCTCATCCATGCTAAGGCATTACCAAAATTTGCATGAGAAAAAAGAGCCAAATATTAGCAGGCTGGAAAGCCCCCTGGAATATTGGGAAAAGCAAAGTTTACTGTAACCCAATTTATATAGTCTAGCTCTTGTGTTTTTGTGTACGCCGGCATCTTCTGTGCCTTGTTAAAGATTGTTTTCGAAGGCTTAAATTAATAAAGTTTCCCCTGTTCTGTACATAATTGTCCAAGTTACACAATCATTTTCAGTCCACTCTTCCTAGTTCCACAAGCATTTTTTCACTTTCCTCCATCTGTTTAAGCCCATGCCTTTTGCCTCAAGTGACAGAAAAACATTATTATTACACAACCTGCCATAACGATTGATATTACCATTTTTGGGATGATGTACAGACAGAATACATTCAAAAATATTGTTATTATTCACATTTGTAATATTTTATGTGGAGAAATCATTTCTTTTGAAACTCATAGTCATTCCCAAGAGCCATACCAGACCTGCAACTTTAATGCATCACACATTAAGTGGTAAGATCCACAGCTGCCTGTAATTATGTATCTGGCCAGTAGGGGGGTTTGTGTTCACATGAAGCCCCATGAGCAGAACCCTTTCTTAAACCAATTGGCTGAAGTGGTTCAATGCCTCATGGGGGCTTCATCTCACCATCACTAATCATTACTTACTCCAAACGAATCATTAACAATGACCCACGCAGCTCTGTCAGCCACCCCTCTCTCCTTTCAAACCACAAAAAAGATGAAATCATTTGAGCTGAAACAGAATTTTTTAATAGTCCCTAAGCGAACCATTACCGTAACTTTGCCGCGGTCAGATGTCACAACAACGGAGCAGCGGAAGACGTTCCACATAAATATTTCAGTGGCTCCAATAAATTTGCGTGCAATTTTGTACCGATCCTCCATGCACTAAACTTAGCAATAATGAACAAAATATAAATCTACAACTAGCTGTTTTAAGCAGGACTCCCAGCTCGCTACGAATCTCTTACATAGAGACACAGGAAACTGACCCAGGTCGCGTCGCGTTGCTAACATCTGTGGCTGTTAACATGTCCCCTCGGTTCTGCTCCTCATAAGTGAAAAAACACAACAGTGGTTGGATAGACCTGTTGGCTTTGGCTCTCACTGGACTGAACTGCATTGTTCTGGGCTCCATCTACACTGGTGAGTAGCTAGATAGCTTTAGCCTACAGCTGAAGAGCTGAAGTGAATTTGAATAAGCTTTATCGACAAGAAGAGTTATTACAATACAATGTTTAATTCAGGAATTAGAGAACCACAGAAGATTGCGTCGTGACTTCTCAGCAATCCCTCACACTGAGCAAGCATGAAGCGACAGTGGAGAGGAAAAGCTCCCTTTTAACAAGAAGAAACCTCCAGCAGAACCAGGCTCAGCATAAACTTAACCAAGGGTTTCAGCCATTAATATTATAGTGTCATAAAATGTTAAAAAGATTAAAAAGCATAAAAATAAGCCTTTAATTTAAATTACTAACAGGATTAAAAATATAATATAATGGTTAATACTATTACTTTTCCTTGTATTTACTGATGTTACTCAGGTCTATTGGTTTGTTTCTGTGTCTTACAAACTTACTTATGATAAAATGAAGTGTTTGAAAAATTTATTAATTTAATTCTTAGTTAAAATTAGTTAATTGAAGAATAACAAAATGACTGGGGAGGCACTTAAAATATATATTTTTATCGATTATTATCGATATCGATTAAATGACTATTTTTTTTATATTTAGTGTGCTTGTCTCCAGAAAACTGTATTTGGGTTTTCTTGCAGACCATCTTTAGAAGAAACTTCTTTTCAGAAAGGCAGCCATGCCAACCCATTTGATGCGGCATATGTTGTGAGCACTGACAGGCTGACCCGCACCCTTCAATTTACAGCAATGCTAGTAGCACTCATATGTCTGCTTAGGAAAGACAACCTCTGTAGATGACGCTGAGCACGTGCACTCAACTTCTTTGGCCTGTTCTGAGTGGAATATTTCCCGTTAAATTGCTGTATGGACATTTTCTGTTTAGCTCTTCTCACTTTTTTTGTCAGCAGTTTAGACATTGGTTGTGTGCTAACACTGTAATATAGGCAACGACTACTTTATATTGTTTCAAAGTGTCAGGTCTTCAGTGACGTCACACTAAAAGATATGATCAAATATTTACATTAATGTGTGAGGTGTACTGACTTTTGTGAGATACTACAGCTCTTACTTTGCATTGTGACTGAATAGCGCACTTCAAAAGTCGCTGGAGGGAAATGATCAACAGGCAAGGGCTGGATCCCTGCTTGCTCAGGCATAATGAAGCTATTCTATTTTAAAACTATCCGTGGGTTTTGTTTTCTTTTTAGGACTTATGAAGGCTTCTTTTCTGCATTCTGAGATTGTACAAGCCTAGATATGAGCACACTGGGAATGAAGCAGAAATACTTCATAAAAATTGGATTTAAAGTATTTTGTTATTTTTTTCTTTTTTGGTGTGCGCGACCATGGACAGCCATAGCTTGGCTGTAACATAATTTAAAATGTATTATGGAAACAAAGAAGACGGGGGGTGGGGGGGGGGGGGGGATAGTCGCACAAAGGCACACAAACGCTTTATAAATAGCAGAGATCCATGGCAACCTGAGATTTGTTGTTTGTCGTCACACGCTGCTGAGAGGGAGACAAGAGTGCGGACTTAAATAACACCGAGAGATTGGTTTGCGAGAGAGGCAAAGTCAAAACAAATTACGCCTTTTCTATCACCACGGGCCTGCTGGTAAAGGATCTGAAATAGCTTTGTGCCTGGGGACATTTTACCACTGAAAGAATATGGCGGCAATATCCTCAGAGGACCTTAAAAGGGAAAAGAAAACAAAGGGATGAAGGACGGAGGAGAGGATTGGGAATGAGCGGGTTTAGTTTTACTTCAGATCACAGGTGGCAATTGATCTCCTTAACTAACCCCTTTTTTCACTTTATCCTCCTCCCTTTCTGCTGCCCCTTCCCATTTCACGTGGACGTCCGGAAAAATGAGAAATACCTCACCGGCCTTCTTCTTTTTTTGTTTGTTTTCTGAAAGCAGGGCCCAATCAGGGCCTTGAATTACGACATTGTCTAAAAATAATGAAAATGGAATCCTCTCTTGGGTCAGCCCTGAC
Source organism: Apricaphanius iberus (assembly GCA_028564705.1). Classification (NCBI taxonomy): domain Eukaryota; kingdom Metazoa; phylum Chordata; class Actinopteri; order Cyprinodontiformes; family Aphaniidae; genus Apricaphanius; species Apricaphanius iberus. The sequence goes on from JAPXFQ010001855.1 coordinate 495,617, forward strand.
GGTTTTATCCAATTTCCATCAGCTCCTGCTTGTTGATTTAACCTGTTTTTCTAGTAAACAAAAAGAGAAAGATGTTGGGGTTTTTTTCGCCGATTTTTTCTTTTGCTCCTCTCTATTTAATCTGACCTTCAGCAGACCTCGTTTAGTTGACTCTCCGATGCAAATAATCACATGACAAAACGCACTTTGTTTTACCCCATCGTTCTATTTTCCCCTGCAACATAAAAGCTGTAACATCAGATATTTATCAGGGTTTTAATTGATTTTTGTTTTGCAAGAAAAGTAATTCAGTGCAAGTGTTTCACTCTGGCCCCAGTGCTTTTCATTAATTTGTGTCTAGTAGGTGATGCATCAACCTATTACACTTCAGACTTGCTTGCACATCGCTCCCCTGCCTGCCTTTTGTGCCTTCTGGTATCTTGAGGTGGAGTGCATGCGACTACTTTGGTGGCTGGCATTGTGATGGCTGTGCTAAAGGGTTGGGAAGAAGCCAGGCACTGTCAAACCGTAGATGGAAGGACACTCAAAGAATTAGCCCTGACTCAGGGCATCCTCAGCGTCAAGGATGAGAGGAATAGAATGAAATGCTGATAAAGGACTTGCGGTAATAGTGACCAAAACAAAAAACACCTTGTTTGGTATGAGAATATTTTGGGGATTATAAACAAAGATATTTGCTTCAAATTTTTGAAACTAGATGCAAAGGCAAAACTCCTCCTTTAATTAGCACTACCTAGCAAATATCTCTCATTGCTGACAGGTTGCCCACATTTAGATAATGTATAATAATAATAATAATAATAATAATAATAATAATAATTTAAAGGAATGCAGCTTCATGTTTATTCATATTTATGTGAATTGAAGAGGAAGTTTGTCAAATTGTAGCATTTACAAATATCAGAGCTTTTGGTGTCACAAATATTTGGCTGAATAATAATAATAAAAATGATAATAATAATAATAATTAGGGATGTCCTAGGGCTGGACGATAATTCAATAGCAGTATATATCGATCGATAGACGTGTGGTGCGATACAAAAAAAAGGGGTTGATTAAAAAAGTTCGATAGAAAAAAAAGCTTCTACTCATTTTTTTATTATAGCCTATCAGGTAGTTTAATACAATAACAATTACTCCATAGGATTCATTAACGGTGACCCATGAGCTGAAACAGAATTTTCTGATAGTCCCTAAGTGAACCATCGCTGTAACTTCGCCGCGGTCAGATGTCACAGTAAGGGAGCAGCGGAGGACCTTTTTCCGGATGAATGTTTTCGTGGCTCAGGTAAAGGTTGCTTCCCAGTTTGAAACAATCCTAGACGCACTAAAACACTAAACATAGTAATAATAAATTAAATTTAATACTACGATCAGCTGTCTTAAGCAGGACTCCCTTCTCCCGGCTTGCTACGAATCTGTTACAGAGAGACACAGGAATCTTACCCAGGTGATAACAACACCTGTGGCTCGCGCTGATAACAACACCTGTGGCTTTTAAAATGTCCCCTCGTTTCTGTCACCGGTCCTCTGAAGCGAAAAACCCTTTAAAAACACTGCTGGCTTCAGCTCTCAGTGACTGGGCTGCAGTGTTCTGGGCTCTGTCTACACTCTGATGACTAGCTGGTTAGCTTTAGCCAACAGCTGAACCAGAGCTGAAGTGAATTTGACTAAGCTCTATTGACAAACTAAACCATTAATATTATAAAGTGTCATAAAATATTTGACAGCATAAAAAGCATCAAGATTAGCCTTTCATTTAAATTACCTACATAACTAAAAAATATGTATTATATAATGGTTAACAATATTACATTTCTTTGTACTTACTGATTTTACTCAAGTCTCTTGATTTGTTTCTGTGTCTTACAAATTTAGATATGATAAAAGGAAGTGTTTGAAAATTAATTAATTTAATTCTTATTTAAAATTAGTTCATTGAAGAAGAATAAAATGACCGGGGAGGAGCTTAAAATATATATTTAACATTTTGTAATATTTATCGATAATTATCGCTATCGATCAATATGACTATCCCTTTATCAATATGCTCTGTTTCTATATCTTCCAGTCCTAGGGTCCAGCCCTAGGATGTCCTGATCCTAAACTCAAGATTGGATCAGGACGATATTTTAAAATTTTTTAGTGATCGGAAATCGGCTATATTAGCTGATGAGTTGTGCTGATTTTTACAAAAGTACCTTCTAGTTATGTTTGACTATGATAATTCAAACCTCCGTAGCGGTCCAAACTAGTTCGCTTAATTAACACAAATCAGCATAGCAGATTGAAAAAATTTCTAAAATTTGCAAACTTCAACAAATATGCTTAACTGTACTTTAAATTATATAATAAAGACATAGAAACTCACCTTCTGGGATTCTGCATCAGTTCTGTTGCTCTTTCTGTGTCTCTGCTGCCTTCTCCAAACCCCAGACGGGGTTAGAATATCTCACATAAAGCAGATAATCCTCTTGGCATCAGCATGTAGTTTAAATCTAAATTAGCTGTTTCAAAGAAGCAGAAGTTTATGGTTAGTCCTAGAGGGGCATAGGTCATCTTAAACCAGAAATCTGAAAACTATCATACCACTTAGGCAAACACTAATTTATACACTTTCAAATCATTTTCATTTTTTTCATAGTTATTTGATATATAAACACACCCACCAATGACCTTCATACAAAGAGAAGAACACAGAGCAGAAAATGTAAAGTGCTTATATAAGTAAGACATTAACTCCTTTTTTTAAACCTCAGTAAAAAAATAAAGATTGATGTAACTGATAATATGTTACAACTTGTATGAGCCATTTGTTAAGTCTAATGCTGTTTAGCTGACATAACAGTCTCTGCTGCATTTGCTGCAACTACCTAAGATTGGTCTAAACAGCTGTATTTTCCACTATGCTGCATTGGTACAAATCCACTGACGCCTGGATGTTCTACTGCTTTTTTACATCTCTTTCGCCTGAAAAATAATCCTGGCTGGTTGTTGTCTTAAAATTCCCTTAACTTTCAAAGATCCAAACTGTCCCTTTAATAGACGATGGGAAAGGTACAAACGATTGGAAGAATAAGAATTTCAGAATGTTAACGTAGAAAACTTCAAGAGCCCACCAAGTTCTTATGGCATACAAATCAAAAATCAATAATATAAAGAAAGCAGCAATTGTTAGGGTCTTCTAATCTTCCCACAATATAAACAGACAAAGTCTATTGGGAACCTATTTTTCTTCTCACCCCTTTTTGCATAATTATGAAGCAGAAAGAAAGGGGAGACAAAAAGCTCCAAACAATGTTGTTTAGGCTCTGAGATAAGTGAGACATGATTTGTTGAAATTGAATGATACAGCTCAATAACAGGAATGCAACCATGATACGAGAAAGCTCTCATTGTATTTCTCCCGTATTTAATCACCGCTGACATGTGTGGTGTTACAATGTGCTAACTACTGTGCTAAATCACATGCTGTTGTTTGTGAGAAGCGGTGATAAGGGAGGGAGAGAGGGGGGACACATTTCCGTTCCTCCGGCTGCTATAAAGGACCCCTACTAAATGGATTTTTTTTTTTTTTTCAAACCATGGCAGTTACAAAATTACAAACTGAACAATAAAAATGTCTGTATTTGAGATGTGCTTCTGGGGTTTTTCATGTTTCACAATGTGACAGGGCAAATGTGCTCATTGGATCAGTTATAAATGCTGTCTGCCAACAGTTTGGAACAGCCGTGTTAGAAATGAAAATGATAACTAAGAACCAAGTGTTGGATGTTGGAAATAAGAGCTATTGTGTTGCTGCTTTTAGCTGCTATTTGAGCCGGCCGACTTTTCTTCCCTGCTTATTCACCTTGTGGCTGTTACTCTCAAGGCAGCAGAGGACCTCTCAGCACATTCCCTAGTTTCCAGTTTAAATATGTTTACATGAAAATCATTTTTTCAACGTTTTTTTTTTTTTTTTTTTTTATAGGAGTCAAATTGAGTCAAACTCCTTTCCAGCAAAATTTTTGAAGGGTGAGAGGGATTTGGTCGTTCTGTTCACATTTGGTCTATGGTTCTTGAGGGATTTGGTTTGGGGTTGTGCAATAGCGCGTGGGATATGTTTAAATACCATACAATGCTTGTATAGGCAGATTAAGAGCTGTTTTCACATTCTCAACCCAACGTCAAGCTTCTTTCAAGTCGGCCACCCCAAAACATCGACTTTGTTGTCCTAAAGCCAGTTTGAAACTAATTTTGCGGTATGATAAAGTGTCATTGTCCTTTTGGAAAATCCAAGCCTCAACTTTCTGCCTGATATCTCTCCATCAATTTATATATATTTTTTTTTAAGTGCAGCAGTCCCTGTTGCAGCATGACACCGCCGTGAATGCTGTCAACCCCATAATTCAAAGCTTGGATGGTGTTCTCAGTTCTATTTTCCTCAGACGCCAAGAAATAGCTCAAAAAATTAAAGGCTCTGTCCACCGAGTGTATTTGCAAAATGTAATCCATTTTATATGTTGCTTTTGGAGTTATGGTGTTTTCCTCAGCCCCAATCATTTCAGGACTTGCGAATAATGTACAATAATGACTGTGAATGATGAACAAATCCAGCTTCAACCAGCATCTTCACAATATATTTTTCTTTACTTATGTGGTTTACTTTCCTTTTGCACCAAAACACATTCATCTCTGGGACACAGAAGATGGTTCCATGCTGAGGGATAATATTCCTGTGCTATTTTCACTTCTATATAGATTAACAGTCAAAGGTGCCACTTTCAGGCAAATTGGAAGTTGTACCAGAGGTTGGACTTGTGGGTTATTATTCTCTTTTTGATTTGTTCCATTTATGGTGATCATAGAAAAATTAACTAATCAGAGGCTTATAATACATAGTATCATCTACCTTTTAGCATATTAAGGTACAGTAATATCAAGGTTTCTAAACTTCATCCAGCAAACAAACTTCCGTCTGTGTTCTTGTATCTATCATCAAACTTTGTAACGCTTGCCCTCCAACATGCGAGACTAACATTTTTAATTTTTACTGACATTTTATTTAGAAGAGGTCTAATGCAGAACATATCAAGTTTCCTGTAGATTTTAATTTGTATTCAGGCTCTATAAGCTCTGCTAAAGGCTTTGTAATTTCAACATCTTTATTTTATTTTTTATCATAAGTACCAAAATATATTTTCCTACGAAACTGAATGCAACACAACAATCAAACCATGGTAATTCCAGCTCTATGCTTGAATATTGTATGTGTATGTTTCAAGAACTCTTCACATTTGCTGTCAGAAGTGGATTCCGGTGCTATTTAAATAAACTATGTAAGAAATGTGCAAAACCCATTCATTATTTGATTTTATTTTAAATTAAATGCAAACTTCAAATTCCTGCCGTTCCTTATTAGATCACATTTGTGCTGTTGGTTTCACACAGTAAAACAAGGCAGTAGTTGCCATAAAAAAAATAGATTTTTTTTGTTTTTTTTGTTTTATACATTCAAAGTCAATTATAAAGTTTCTCGTCCAAGTTGTTTTGGTCTTACGGTGCCACCTTAAAACCTTTGGCTATCAACTCATAGGCTTCTTGCATTGACCTCAGCGGGAATTATTTTTATTTTGGTGGTACAGGGCAGCTGTCTGGAGGAACTCGTTCCTGCTAATTGTTGAAAAAATGGGCTGTGTTCATTTAGCTCTACAGTTTGCATTACATGACCTTTAGCAGTAATAAACAAGCTCTTCTCCCTAGCAAGCTCATTAAGACTAAGACGTTAATTAAAGTTTCATGAGAATTAGAAGAATCTTTTGATGTGCCTACATATTCACATGGAGCATCTTCCCTTTTGTTTCCTATTCTTGCTATAAAAAAAGCCACAACTGCGGAAATAAATACTTTTCTTTTGATTTATTTGCTTTTTTGGCACCTGCTGGTATTTGCTGATGTACAGTCATGTTTGATGGGGCTTATTTTGCCACTTATTTCCTCCTTTAACACAAATAGGGACCAATTTGGTGAATCAAATGGTAGCTGGTGTGTTTTTTCCCCACAGCTTTTGTACTACTCTAAAATCTCTCCACATTTTCTCTGCAAACTACAGATGCACCCCATGGAGCGTAAGTAGTCGAGGTTGTGAACCACAGTTTCGGAATTAGAATCTTTTTGTGTATCTAACACACATAGTGATGCAGATAAATTGCAATTATGTGCTTCAGTAAGAATTTATTCCATTGTCTTGCATATGAATTTCAACATGTTTAGAATTTAATGTTACTACCACAAACTCCAGTTTATTTTAGTGGGATTTTTTTATTATAATCTAGAGCAGATAATGTATGAAAATTAAGAAAGGAGAGGAATGATACATGCTTTTCAAATCAATATCCATAAAAAGAGTGTCAAACATTTGCAGCAAATCTTCAGACTAGTGCTAGACAACTGCAAGCTTTTTTAATGAAATATAGTCACTGCTAAATAGCTCAAGCTCAGTCAGACTAGGTTTTGTGTGTCTTTTAGGAGCTGTGGCATATTTTCTGTATTTATTTAGATCTGGGCTTTGACTGGGCCATTCTAACACACAAATATGCTTTGATGGAAACCATTCCATTTTAGCTCTGTAGTCTGCTGAATGTCGCTGTCTTGTTGCCTCCAGTCTCAAGCCTTTTCCAACCCCACCTCATTTATCTCAGTATAATATCCCATCAATTTGGCCAGCATCTCTTCCCGTACTCAGAAAGCGTCCCCAAATCATGATGAAACCTCTACGTGTCTCTAGTTTTACTTAATCACCAAGCATTTTGCAGGTAAAGTCTGATTTTGATCTCATCCGACCAGAGCACCTTAATCCACATGTTTGCTGTGTCCCCATCATGAACAAGGATTCCTTGTGGTTTTCTTTCCACAAATAAGCTCTTCTTGCCACCTGCTTTCCTTTTGCAGCCTATAAGTTTAGGTAGATGGAATCATGGCCACAACATGATGCTGCCACCATATTTTTTCACTGTAGGGTTGCTGAGTGGAGGGTGATTTGCACTGTAACCTTCCAAATATTTAACAGCTAACTAAAAATGCAGGTAAAAGGAATTTTGCAAGACACCATTAACACTATCAGATGTTGTATTTACCAAATATCAGGGAAAACAAGGCTTAGTTGAATCCTTCAGTAAAACAAAGGGAAGTTGCTTTTGATTGCACCAATGATGGCTTCTTTTTTTCTTTTTTTTTGCAACTCAATATGCATCCATATTTCTTTGCTGCTGACTGATCAATCAATACATCAAAACCAATAAAACAAGTCCTCTCTTTGATGCCTTAAAAAGCAGCTAATTAATCTACGCGACTACTAAAGACTGTTCAGCAAAGACACCTATAAATAAAAGAGTCATTTATTTTCCTTGTATAAAGTGGCTGCAATTATTCAATCAATGCTAATTATTTTTCTTGCAAGCAATTCTACTTAATGAGCTACAACATGCAAAACTGTTCCACTGTTTTTCCCCTTCTTATGTGATCGATATTCCACTAACTGCTTTGCTTTAAACAATTTACCCATTGGTCCTATTGAAGGTTTTTCCAAAGAACGTAAATATGAATGGTACATTGGATCGTTGAAATTTCCACCCTGTTTCATGCTGTTTATTGTGTTAGGAGTCTTCTTTCTAAGGTTTTAATTCATTAAAGTAGGCCTCCAGGCAGGTCTGCACACAGATTAATACTTTCACTGAACAACACAGGACCTGTATGCAGATGAAATCATTGCTGACATTAATAGGCAAACACAGAGAAGTAAACAAACTCCATTAAAAACCTGACATGTTTCATTTAGCTGAGATGTTTTTGCCCCCACTGGCTTGGCTGTAGGATTTGTTTAAAATGAAGGGTGATGGTGCTGCTGAAGGTAATGGTGGTGGTGGGGGTGGGGGGGTCTCTTAAGGGATGCAAACAGAGAGCAGCACAGGTAATTATATTCCACATACTTATAATGTGGGGGTCATCCTGAGTCCGTACCGTTTGTTTTGCAATCAATAGTCGTAGCAGAGGAGCTAGCTGACAAGGGGTAAATAAGAAGGAACTCGAATTAGTAGTTCTGATGTGTACCATTAAACATTTAAAAGTTTATGTATAAAAGTATATCTCAACAACTGGGAATGCAAACAAAAAAAAACACAAAAATACAAAGGGCTGAATTGTAAGATTTAGGAAGATAAATCTCCAGCGGTGGCAACTGAACCCTACAGAAGTTGTTCTCAGCAAATTAAATAGTTTGGAAGATATATCACAATATCTAATAGGGTGTGAAATTTGGGTTAAAAAAATGGAAAGGCTTCATCTACTCACCTTATTAGATGCAGTTGTTCAATAACTTTTAATACAAATAGAGAATCAATCATACAAAGAGAACTTAATGTTTGAGGCTTATTGACGCTCAAAATGAGCATAAGATAGGGAAATAAAGGAGATTCAAGTGATTTTTAATGCTGTGGGGGGGGTGTTGAGCTGAATATTTCAGAAACTGCCAGTCTACCAGGATTTGATCTGGTTAAAGAGAAAATATAAAGTGAGAGGAAGTTACTTGGATGGAAATGCTTCAATGATGTCAGAAGAGAATGGACAGACTGGTTCATGAAGATAGTGGAACAGTGGAAGAAATAAATACTTGTTACTATGCAGAATACCCTCTCTGAACACACACCGTAGGAAACCTTGACTCCGATGGTGTGAAACAGTAGTACACAACAAAAAACTGCGGGTACACTTCACTCGGGCTCAGGGGCCGGAGTGGGAATCATTTTCAGCCCTGAAGTTTTATGCTACAGAACTGTGGCATTTTGTCCCAGTAATTGGGACAAAATTAAGACTACTTCCCTGCCCCAGTCTATATCCATTCCGAAACCAGCAATTAATCTGACTGTTGATGGCTGGAATGAGACAGCTCGCTAGTGTTAGCTTTAGCTAGGCTGGTAGTAGTAGCATTGACTAGCATGTCTAGGCTACCCACCCGAAGGATTGTCTAATCCGTCTGCTGTTGATTAGCATGGATATGCTGGCGACTAGCATGTCTAAGCTCTTCACTGACTCTTTATATATATATTTATTTCCATTTCTTCACTTAATGGCGGTTGGCAAACTACGGAGCCCGACAGGGGTCAGGTGCAGAAATTATTTTTGACGGGTAAGAATCCATACCCTAGGTTTATTAAACTGTGCATACGGATTGTGTGTCACAGACGAGGAAACAGTTTAAGATAGAATATCAGTTTGTATACTGATTATATGAAAATAGCACTGGGAGCATAAGTGGATGTTAGACCTGCACTGTTAAAAAATTCCACATCAGGATTTTAAGTGGTGGGGACAAAACTATGATTCATAAATCATGTCAGGGAAATGTCCCTGGTTTAAACAGCACTTACGTTTATAGCCTACTTTCCTGCAGGAACCCAAAAAAATGGATGTGTGGCGAAGTGGCAGAATGAGCAGGATACAAACCACTGCAAACCGAATGATAGTCCTGCGTGTTAAGCAGTCTGCCAAAGCAGCAGTTTGCATTTTTAGACCTAACCAGGGTGTAAATTTGAAGCGGACAGTACCCCCCACATGGTCACACGGTTTAGTAAACCGAGGGTACGGACTCTTACCCCTCAAAACACCTGACCCCTGCTGGGCTCCGATGCAAACAACTTGAGGTGCATTACCGCCACCTTCTGGACTACCGTGTGGACAGAAATAGTTTTGGTTTTAGTTACTCTAAATAAGTAAATACCGGTGAAATCTAAAAACCAAAATATCATCTCTTAAATGATATCCCAGTACTCTTGTATAAAACTAATTAATCATTAGCTGAACACTATTTATGTTGCTCAGCTTTGAGTATTTTCCTCTTCCGTCTGTGTTAATTACAATCTTCATTTGCAAATGTATATTCTTGCCTCCAGAGTCCCCAAAGCTGAATCCAATAGAGCACCTTTCGGATGAGGTGGAACGGGATATTTGCACCATGGATTGCAGTTTGGACCAAAATCGGTGAGGACTGTTATCTGACAGTGTTTTACATGCTTAAGCCTATGCAAAAAAAACGTGAAGCACTTGTGTAGGATATGTGGTTGTAAAAACAGCTTTCAAAGGCAGATGATGTGCTGCTTTAAATGGATGCCACTTCAACGGAGCCTCCCCTGAAACTGAAACAGTGAAGCATTGATTCTGTCAGAACTAAAGTAGTAATCTCCCTTGGACTGCATGTGATTCCTCAGCCTCACTGAAAGATAAAAATGAAGGGAATGCGGGTGGGGTGGGGTGGTGTTGGGGGCTGGTTGGGGTGCTACTATGGTAATATCAGTCTTCAGCCAAATGGATAAACATGAATGGCAGGCTTTTTTTTTTAAAATAAACGATAAGGATGTTGTTGTCACAGATCTGTGGGAGACAAGAGTGGGCTATCTAAAAGCCGAGGAGGATGAGGCCTTGTTGATTCGCCCACCACTTTGGGAGAGGAGAATAGCTAACCGATGCAAAACATATCTTTGTACTGCATGCTGATATTGTTTCTTTATGGAGATTTGAATCCTTAAATTGAAGTGCACTGCATGATGTCTACCCCCCACAAGCATATTGCTGACAATTACAGATGCGATTAGGGCTTGATGTGTGCGGGGGGGAAGCAGAATTTAGCCTGTTACGTAACTAAGAGTTGTCCTATCTAGCTCAACCTGAGCAGGGTTTGGCATTTCTGACAAGTCATTGTTTTGTTTCATCTTGTCACTGCTTTGAAGTGCGAAGCGGCAGCAGGGGGAAGCGCCGATTATTCAGCTAAACTGCAGAGGAAATCACAGCTCGGAGACAGCAGGTGCATGGAAAAATACCCCCCCATCCACCCCCACCCTGAGGCATGAACAGGTGCACAGGCTTGGACACAGAAGCACATATGCCAAAAACGTGCATTTGTACATACTGAAATAAATAAATATAGCATGCGTCACAAAGAGAAAGTCACATTTTGTCATTTTGAATAAAGGCACAAAACCTCTCCTCCTACAACCTCTGGGGGAAATAAAGGCAAAAACAAAACATAGAATACAAGCAGCACAATCACTCTGACACAGATCCGCACATGATCTCCCAAGAATACGGCGAGCGAGCATGCAGCTTTTCCAGTCGAGGTAATTCTCTTTCTGTTTGTTTGACAGAAAGAAGAAAAAAAAAGAGGAAAAAGATGGAGGTAGAGGAGGGCGGGGGTTTAAATCTAACATAGGAGGCCCGTGGCAGAGCCCCCAGGATCAAATTCAATTCTGGCAAGATACACATTAAGCCCCGTCAATCACAGGAGTGCCCTTGGAAAGCGACAGAATGGTGATGAGAACTGTGGGGGAGTCTCTTTTTGCACGAAAGTGGGGATGAACCTTCCTTAAATCTGCTTTGGCGTATTCAAGAACCTGCATCATCCTGGGGGGTCTCCTCTACACACTCATATTTCAATTTCACAACACTCATGTTCAGTGAAGTTAACAATTGACATCCCCCGGGTGGCGTGGAAGTCTGTTTAAAGCATCTTTTTACCATAAAGATAACACTCCTTTTAGAAAATATATCAAGTGTACAGCTATGATACTACATCTTCAAAGTCATAAGGTTTTTTGTATTTAAAATGTTATTGTTGGTTCCAAATTTTTTGATACGAAAAACATTTGACCTTCTTAATATTTAAATTAAGTATAACATTTTCACCATGCTGCAGTATTATTAATCAGAATTTACTGAGCCTGAATTTATTAGTGAGTGTTTTAAAGGTAAGGCAAGGCAATTTTATTTGTTATAGCACACCTTTAACACAAGGGAATTCAAACTAGAACACAGAAAAGAGAGCATAAGTCACTTTGAAGATTAAAATACAAGAAAGCATTTACAATAAAACAGTAATCAAGACAATAATTTGTATGAATTTTCTAGTGAGAACCAAGAAAAGAGATCAGTTGATCTCATAGGTTAACAGACGGTAATAAAGTGACAGGAGCAGGGGAGTGAGGAGGGGATACGGGTAACCTAGCTGCAGAATTCTGAATATACTGTAATCGTTGAAGGGTGGTATTATTATATTATCGAGTCATGAATAACATATTTATACTATCACTTTTATGCAGATGACATTCAGCTGTATTGCTCATCCAAAAATAACAAATTTAAAAAGTAAGACGTTCTTATCCAAAAATGCTATTTTTAAAGATTTCTTTTAATACGTTTAAAATTGTGTTTAATCATTTGTATCATTTAGTTATTTTTCAATCTTTTCAAATGGCACATTAATGTAATTAAGTTTTAATGTTTATGCTGTCTGCGGGATGTTTTTTCCCCGTGAAAAGGTTATATACTAATACATTTTATTTACTCACCTAATTTTCTATGGTAAAACACAGTGAAGGAAGTATCATGATGTGGGAATGCATAACTGCAAAAGGTAAAGAGATTAAGTATTTAAATCCTCACATTTTTTAGACTTTTATAAATTATGAAAACCATGAACACCCAATTAAATATTGAGTTCTTTATTGAGACACTTTTTCACAGTGATGTCTAAACTCTGTCAAAGAATTTAATTTCAGGGAAACACCAAAAATCTAACAGATATCAATAAAAAAAATTTGAGGCTAACCACATGATATATTTTTTACATCAACCCATCTACCCATGAGAACTAATGTCTAATGTTAATCTCTTTGATTGAAATAATAGGCGCGTTTCCACTATTGGAACTTCAAGGTAATTGTACCTCCACTGTACCGGAACATCAGGGCCCTTCTAGGGGCCATTTCAGGAACCAATGGACTACCATTCTGGGGGTAATGGCCCTGTAGGATAGTTGGGCGGGAGTTTGGCTGATTGGTTGCAATTCTGATGGAAATGAGCAGAAGTCGCCAAACAACTGGCTTTTTATAATAAGAAAAGTTACTGGCAAAGCAGTTCATAACAGCATTGCAAACAGAAACACAACATCAATCACTGCTTGTCTACTGCAATGTCTACCTCTTGTTTTCTCTGCTACTGTGGGCACCTTTTGGTGTCCAGCGTCAGTTACGCTGCTGCTGCTGAGAGAATTGTTATATGTGGATGTCTTAGAGGGAACATTCTACTTTTTTCAATCTGGACCTTATTTTTAGCAAACATTACATTCATTTACTCACCCAGACAAGTTTGGAGCTACTTGGAGCCCTTTAGGAGGAGTTTATATCCAGTCACGATCAACATATATCCATATAATGGGAATCAATGGGGGCAGGAGTTTGCCGTCTGTAATAACGCATTATCTGCCCCAAAACCCGTTCATTTAAATATGTTTTGTTATGAATAGTTAGCAATAGTCCCCTCTGAGTTGAGGACCTCTCAGAGCTGCTAAGGTATTAGCTTCTGGGGTTGTTACAGGCTTTTAATGTAACCGATTCCAACACACAGTAACCTGCAATTTCAATGACTTTGCAGCCATCAGAGCTGCAGTCTGCGTAGGTCGCAGAGAGGGAGCCTGCAGAAGCTGAAGTCATTCCAACTGGTCATTTGGTTAGTGTAATTTGAAACATGCAAACGAGAACCGTGTTCAGTCATAGAGCACAGAGACTACAACTGGGATGGGACACAGCAGTGATGTAGTTGTAATAGTACAATAGCGTAGTTGTATGTTTTCCTCTTAACGTAATCCTAACATTTAATGTTAGCATTAAAGGGGGCCAACAGATTTACCCCAAGAGGCGTGTTTCCACCATTGGAACTTCAAAGTAATTTAACCAGATCTTTTTCTGACGTGGTAATTTGTTGGCCCGCCCCTCTCAGCCACTATGTCTCCATACACAATTAGCCCTCGACTCTTTCAGTGGCGAGTGGGGTCACTGGTCAGTGCAATTACTTCTTATTTTTACAAAGGTGGTTGTTTGCCAATGTCTACTCATTTCCCTCTGAATTACAACCAATCAGCGCGATTTAACCAGTAATGCTTTTGATGTTATTTTGCAGATGGTCTCACAATTTCCTAAAGTACCTTCTGATTTATGGATAGAACTCACACTTCACAGTTGGCATGAGGTTATTTTTCTTGAATGCTGCATTCGGTCTATGCCAAATATGTCTTCTGTTTTGGTGTGCAAATAAATAAATTTTAGAATTATGTGTCCAAATAGGTTCTGGTCAGTCCTATATTTCCTTTTATCTTTCCTCTAGAGTAACTCAGTTATAAACAGTAAAAAGACCCTGCTAAAAGGGCTGTGTGATGATATTTTAGTAATTTATTTTTATTTTTGTTATTATTATTTTATTTTTTTTTTGGGGGGGGGGGGTTATCTTAGGGTGCTTTTATCTTACGGTGCTTTTAAACCTGCAGCATTTGGTTTTATTAAAATGAACTCAAGTATGGTTTGTTTGAGCTGGTGTGAATGCGGACCAGTGAGATTTAGTCTGGACTAAAGAACCGGACCGAGACCAAAATTTTGAGGTGGTCTAAGGCCGCTTCCAAGCGGACTCAGGTGTGAATACAAACCAGCCTTGGTTTAGTCCAACTTCCTGATAAAAGCCCTTTTTGTTCTATGCAGGCATCTGTAGCGCACTGCGCTTTGCATTGTCGGCGGCACAGTTTCTGTGTAATATTATCAAGTCATGAATAACATATTTATACTATCACTTTTATACAGATGACATTCAGCTGTATTTGCTCATCCAAAAATAACAAATTTAAAAAGTAAGACGTTCTTATCCAAAAATACTTTTTTTAAAGATTTTGATATTTGTTAGATGTTTGGTGTTTCCCTGAAATTTTATTATTTTCTTTTTTCAGAGATAAATTGAACAGACTTTAGTCATCACTGTGAGAAAAATTTCTCAATAAAGAACTCAATATTTAGTAGGTTGTTTATGGTTTTCACAATTTATAAAAGTCTAAGCATTAGTGCCAACAATGATTCAAGGTCAAACATGAATTCGACAGGAAGCCCAGTCATTCGTCGTGATTTGGTCGGAGGAGGGCATGATGCCTTTTTTTCCCCAACAGTGTCACGTTAGCCCAGAACATGTCAGGTCAGCACAGCCCAGAACGGGATGGTTGTATTTCCATTACCATCTAAGAAGAACAGCAGTACTGATCTAACCAGCAATAATCCAGGCTGTTGAGACTCTGACTCTACAGCCTTCCAGCCCAATCTAGCCCACTTTTGCTCCTTCTCTCTGATCACCGCGGAGACCTCCTCATTCGCTGCTGCTACCAATGGCTACCAGACTTCTGCCTCCCTGATGCCGCGGGTTCGCTGCGGCTTCTCTGTCTGTCCTGTAGAAAATGATAACATGCATCTGTTTCCTGCTTGTCTTTTTCTTGGACTTTCTTTCAGCAATCCTTGCTACAGTACCACCACACTCAAGGTAGACACACTACATTCAAAAGGTTGAGTTCTTTTGTCAAAAGTGCAATGTAAACATGAACCGCACCATCTCAAAGTTGCAACAATGTTGTAAAATTGGTCCCCAATCCTACCGAGTCCAGCAAACTAATTGGTGTGAGACACCCCTTGGTGTTCTGGGGTCTGCTTTCAAGTAATTGTAATTTCAGTAAATCAATTCACTAAGTAAAGCACATATAAAGCAATTACTCATAGACAGTGTTGGGGAGAACACTTTGTAAATGTATTTAGTTACAGAATACCGAATTCCTGCTTTAAAATTAATTTTTTTGTAACGTATTCCGTTTCTTTGCTCAATCCTGGTACTATATTCTACTTGGAAAACTTCCCCTTAAAAACAGCATTTAAGTCTATTAAATGTAACAAAATGCACTGGTAGGTACTGACTGGGAAAAAATAAAAGTATTAATTATTTTTGGCACAACACTGCTACCTCTCAGTGACCAAAAACCAAACAAACTGGTTTTCAGTAGTAATATCTCTTTATATTTTATTAGATTTTATATTTAGTCATTTGAAATGAAGTTTAGCTGTTTATCAGCCATAGCCAATTAGGCTATTTGCGACTTTTTCTTATAAATATGCAAAGTATTGTACATTGACATTCATTGCACTCCAAATGGAAAGCTTTTATCCTTGTAGCCATAATTTTCGGGAAACCCATCACAACAACATGCAATCAAGCTGACGTTGTGTAAGAATGTACCAACACTATAACTGAGAAATGACCTAACTAACACGATACAGGCCCTGTCAAATAATGGCCAAAAAAAAGTGGTAGAGGATTTCGTTTTGTTTTTGTACATCTTTGCAGTGTCTTTTATCTGTTTTAGTGACTTTCATATACCTTGAAAGGCTGGCCAGCCGGATGATTTATGTTTCAAGTTTGGTGTTGACATTGTCGATGTGCAGTGTAGCTTCTTGAGACCCGCCAGCAAAGTTTACACAAAAATTTAACAATTTTCCCACATTCCAAGGTGGCCTCTTATTGTGGGTAGTATAAGGTACACCTGTGCACTAATCATGATGTCAGATGAGCATCTTGATGTCGCACACCTGTGAGGTGGGATGGATTATCTCAGCAAAGCAGAAGTGCTCACCATCACACATTTAGACTGATTTGTGAACAATATTTGAGAGAAAGGGTAATATTGCGTATCTGGAATGAATTTTAGATCTTTCAGTCCAGCTCATGAAAAATGGGAGCAGAAACAAAGGTGTTGCGTTTAAATCTTCGTTGAGTGTACATCTAAAGAAAACATTCGAATAATACAAATCAGACCAATTTTAAAAAAGCTTCAATGAAGAAATGTGGAATTAATGAAAGGTATGTTTTAATAAAAAGGCACTTTTAGTCTAACAAATGTGTCTCATCAGACCGCATATTCTAATGCATTAATTAGATGATGATTATATGTTCTGCACAGACAAAGGCTGTACTCAAGTTCAACCTCTTTCGCTCCCTTTCTACTTTGAAAAAGTAGCTACAATCTTCTTTCTGAAGGCCTTATGGCGTTCACTCTATGAACAGTCGGGAGCACACCAAACTAAATGTCTGAGCAAACCTCCAGGAAAATGCTGAGTAGCTAGGTTCTCATCATGTGCACCTGATGTGATTTGTCTTTGTGTAATTTTAGCCATTTGTGTGGGAATAAATGCGGAGGTGTTCTAATTTGTTCGTCACCAGAAACACTCCTTTTTTTTCCTTTTTTTTTATAAATTAGGCTACATTTATATTACTGGATTTGGGTGTGTATATGTACATGCATTTTGTTTTCCAAAGATTGTGAGAACCTTTTCATGGCACAAAACAATAATTTGCGGCAGAAGTTTCTTCCCTATCATTCACCATGCTCAGCCAAATTAATGCATATGCTTAATCTCTCCTCACTTGCAGCAGACAGGAAAATTACATGCTGTTTCACTCTCAGCTTGACTTCATTCCGGCTGCAGTGGAAGCGACAGTTAGCCTATTTACTTTTATTCTGGACTTGTGCTAATTATCTTAACTACACAAGTAATTATCTTTCACATCAAAGGGCCTCGCTCTGAGCCCTGCTGATCCCCTCCCTCCGTCTCTCACTCCCAAACAACCAGCCTGCCTGGCCCCCGACACGCGCCGTCGCCATCATCACGTTTCCGGAGCCAGCTGAATCATGACATTAGCGGATAATTAGCCCATCGCCTGACTGGGTTTGATGGGGCAACATGTGACGAGGCAAGCCTTCTGCCAGATTTCAGAGAGAACCAAGCCTGAACGATATCGGCTATAACTTTGAGCTCCTGCATTTTTTACCTGCAGCCAGAGTGAAAGTGTAATTTTTCACAGATTATCTGCAAATAAATGCCACCTGTAGGGATTATTTATGATTTTTCTATCATTTGGTTTAATATGTGTCAAAGTGTTTTCGATCTCATCCATTAGCTGTGCTGCTGGCTGATCAGTCCTAACAGATCAATGAGTTTTGTTTATATATTGCAGCCCCCAAAAATTGCGCACACAAAAAAAGAAATGTACAGGTCATATTTGTGTGCACATGCTTTTTACTTCCTTTATCTTCCTCATCTGTCAATGCCTCTGGGCTGCAAACAATAATCAGGTCAACTGGCTTCAAGCGCAGAACCTTCATTAACAGTAAACCATAATCTCTGCAGAAAACATGTGACTGCAAGGGGGGGGGGATTTACATGAAGTGCATTTAAATTCTTTTGAAGTTGTTTGTTTTTGCTCACCTTGGAAACACGCTATTTCTACTTCTCTTCTGTGGTGCGGAGTAAACGCACCCCATAAATATTTATCCACCTTGAGCCCGTGCTATTCTGGCCCAGTGTTTTTTTTTCCGAGATGGCCACTGGAGAATAGGCCTATCAGGACCAACCGAGAGTGAGAGTGCAAGTGAGAGAAAGATGGGAAGGGGAAAAAAAAAAATAAAGAGAGGAAGGAAGAAGAAAAAAAGAGCAAAAGAAGAGAGCTGGAGAATATTTTTGTGCGAGTCCCAAAATGGAAAGTGGAGGGTTTGCGAAATGTTTAATGCAGAAGAATGGTTGCACGGTTCAGAGTCTGTTTCCTTTACAAGTCACCTCACACGCTCACGAAACTTCAGTCACACAAGCCTAGGCTGCATTTTTTAGGAGTTTTGGTGCTCAGAGAAAGCTCTTTGAAGCTTCTGAGTCTAAGGGAAAAACACCTGGTGATTCAGTCCAAATAAACCTTCCAAATGTATTAACACCTCCCATCAAATTTTACACACTTTATTTTGGTTATCAGCATTTTATGTACTACCCAACACAAAGCAGAAGGAAAACCAAACCAATTTGTTTAAATTTTACTACTAAAAATCTAAACATAAAGGTGGAAAAGCTAACAGATTGCACCCTAAAACATGGTGAAGGCAGCACTATGCTGTGGGTTTGCTTTCCTTCTAAACTCAGGTCCTGAAATTCTTTTTTTCCCCAAAAAAACTGCTTTTTCTTTGTCTCCATTGTTTGTCAGTAACTTCTAGACATTTAATGAAGATTTTTCTAATAGAACTGAGACTCTTAAACCCACTGATTCATTACAACTTTTTAAGGAAATTATTTTGGATTTTATCCACCTTATATCAAAGTTTGTTTATGTAGAAAATTAGGAATCATTTCACTCTCGTTACATCCACAACGTATTGAGCTATTATTCTCCCTTGAATCCTTTTAAATATTTTGTCAAAATAAAAGCCTCAGACTTCAGTGTATTTGGTTTTAATTTAGACCAAAATAAAGCATTACATGAAGTGGAAGAATGGTTTTGCAAAAGTCTTCTTTTTTTTACAGATAAAAAGTTAAAAAGAGAATGTGTTTATATTCAATTAAAACCAATTTCTATCAAATCCCTCTTCCCTACAATAACACAAAATGGATCCCAGAGGGAAATTAAATGTTGCTGTAGCTCAAACTAATTAATTCTTCAAGAAGTTGTTGTAGATCATGCTGGCTGTGGGGAGAAAGGATTTCCTGTAGCGGTCTGTGTTCCAGTGAAACGGAAGAAGCCTCCGACTGAAGATACTCTGTTGCTGTAGGAAAATCTCATGAAGAGGATGCATCATCATCTCCAGGTGTTCCAGAGTCGTCCCAAGAACAGAACAAGCCTTCTTTATGAGGTTGTTGAGCCTTTTTTAAGTCCCTGGCTCCGATAAGCATCAGAGCCAGAACAAAAGAACATCAACATGTTGTTCTGAAGCTTTTCTTTGGTAGGAATATGGAAGCTGCTCAGAGCTGGAAGGAGCTAAACACAGGGTTGACTCTCCAGAAGCCAAACTCTGAACACAAAGCTAAAAACAGCTTTTTAGAGATGTTCTGACTGTGCTGGAGCTATTTTGCAATGAAAAAAAAAGGGAATTAATCCCCAAATATATTCAAGGTGTGTAATAATTGAAATGACAGATGTTAATCCAAAACGTGAGGCTTTTCAGGTTTGAATTAAATAACAGTTTAGGAATTAGAGGTCTATTATATTTGGGCTTTTTTTCAAAGTCGCGAATGTGATTGGTTAAATCAATAAAACCAGGAAAAAAAACTCCCAGGAAGGAATAAATCTCCAATTACACTAAAGTTGATCTTCTGAAAGAAGGTTGATTTCTATGCTGATTTGGCTGCTTGTTCGGGGCCATTATGCTGCTGAACAACACAATGTTAAGAAATAGGTCATCAGCATGACAGGTCCTCCACTGTGCTTAAGAGTGGGCTTGAGAAGGCTTTCCATATTTATCCCCTCCATCCAGACTCACCTGGAAAGCGCCATAAAGCAAACTCCACATTACTTGGAGGAGCCTCACACACTGATAGCAGCTCATGGTTGTTATGGTGACTGTTTCATACGGTTAGGACAAGTATATATGGTCAGGTTTAGTACAGTAGCTGCTTTATTTTAGCAGTTTCCTGACTGTAATAATAATCACCACACATCTGCTACTTAAAAAAGTAATCAAAACATTTAAATATAAAATATACTGTATATTTAAAAACATGTATTTAAAGATATTTAATGCTGTATATGTAAATTCTAGATATGTACCATTATCGGTATCCTGGATGCACCGATACCGATAATGGTATTGGGGTATTGGGACCGAGACCATTCTATTGTGCTCATAATGGTATCGGTTAGTTAACCAAAACCTTATCTTACTTAAAATCTTGAAACTCTGCAATACTTTCAGAGAAAAGGTTTATTTTTCACTTATACATTTTAAATTTGTGGTCATTTTTATTAGAATTTTAAAAATGTTATCTAATCCACCATCATTTGTTCTAACAAGAAGAATAAAACAAAACCTGTCTTCCAATTGATTACATTTTTTGTGTGTGGTAGAAGTATCGGCATTGCTACTCTGTAACGGCTCAGATCCAAGTATCCGTATGGTTATTTTTTTTTTTTAAGTGGTATCGTTGCATTCCTATTTCAATATATAATATAAATATGTCTTCTGTTAAACTCGTCTTATTCTGACAGGTAAGGGTGCAAGTAACTGAGGAAGGTACTGTACTTAAACTAACACTGGACGTTGTTTGTTTTTGAAAATTCTCCTGACCTGGAGTCATCCGCCATTAAATTCATGTGTGGATATCCAGCCTAAGTTCATCATGATGCCACGCTGACCACTGCTTCCTTTTGTTCTCTTCCAATGTACAAAAATATTGATTTGACCTCTCCTGCTGCTTCTCCGCTTGTTTGTGCAGCCACAGTGCAGTCCAGGTTTGTTGGCAAAGGGAGCTCCTTGGCTCACACCAACAGCTATCTTGAATCACACTCCAGACCTTGCACCGTTCATCTGCTAAAAGAAAATGCGAAGAAGGAATCGCACTTAAGTCGACGTTTGACAAACGAATGCTTCGATGCAGTTCTGCAGCAGAAAAAAATAAGCTCTGAATGACAGAAGGGAGATTTAATGTCAATGACAATACAGCAAAACTCGAAATGTTTGATTCAAATTTATTTATACTGCACATTTACAACATGGTTACCAAAAGTGCTGTACAAGTAATAAAGACAATAATTTTTTTTTATAAAAATAAAAGATAAATACTAAAAGTATAAAATAAAACACTAAATAGCAGACTCCCTGAATAAGCACTCTGATTTTTAAAATGTCATCACAACTTTGTAGCAAATGTACAATGCCCTGTCAGTGTTCATGTCGCTTAAAAAGTTTCACAAATTTAAATGTATTCTATTGCAATTAAATGATAAACTAAAGACAAGATTGTAAAGTGGAATGAGTAATGTTTTTGAAAATATTTTACATAGTAAAAGTACCCTGAAAACCAAGGTGGTTTATATAAAATTAGCACTTGAATCTGAGACTCCTAAATAAAATCCAGACCCCCCCCCCCCCTCATCTGTAAAATGTCTTTTCACTTTACAACTACAGTATGCACTCCTTTGTTTTGTTCCATCACATAAAATGCTGATAAATATACTTTAAAGTTTGTGGTTGCAACGTGACAACATGTATGAAAAGTTGAAGTGGTATATATATATAAAAAAAAACTTTTCAAGGCAGTGACAGAGTAGGCTACAGCTAAACACTTGCTATATGATCTTGTGTGGTTGCTCAGACAACTGTAGGAGCATGACGCTGCCTCCCCCCGAACGCAGGCGACACCTCTGCAAAAGGTGGGGTTGAATTATACATCCAGACCTGTGTCACACAAACACACACATCTGCGAAACCGCAGGCTTCTACATCACTGCGGTTCTCCACCTGGATGTTATTGGCGCCCGCCGCACCCTAATGAGCCCACCTCAGCTCAGTCAAAGTCATCTGATGACACTGATGTGGGGAGATTGATATTCACGCTTGACTCGCCGTCCTCTCCGCTTGACTGCGGTGTTTACCTCCCCACACAATTAGTATCTGTTGAAGACAGACGAGAGAGGGATGGAGACATCCTCCTATGCTGCAGCTGCTGTTTGTGCGACCACATTAGTATGTTTATGAAGATGTCTTTTAACGTGTCTTCAAGGTGGCTTTCCATATCACGGGAGCCATAACCGCCTCATTTAATCCCCACGAAGTTGGTTTACCCCCTCCTAATTTCGGAAACTCCAAATAACTAAAGCTGCGTTGGGCTTGAGTATATTTCCACACATAGCCGAGAAAGTGGTGGGTTCAAAGCCTGCTCACAGAACAGCACCGTGTATTCTCCTATTAAATTTCACCTGAACATTAGCATATAAGCAGTTATAGAGGGCAGCTGTGTGCCCGCTCCGTGAGGATGGAGATGGTCAGCCTCTGGCGCAAACTAACTCTGGCTGGTGTAAATGAGAACCAAAACCATAAACCGTCTCTTCCAACTTATTTAGCAACAATTCACATTCTTTCTAATTAGCCTCTTCGCCGTTTCAGTGCGGGGTAAAAGCGGAGTTTTAATTCCCACTTGGAAGAAGAAGTGGCTTCGGCTGAAAAGAGCAGGTGGACAGGTCTGCTGGGTTTGTGAAGATGTTGGGAGGTGTTTTTATGTGGAGCCACAGCGACCCTCTCAGGACAACGACGTTATTGCAGCTTCTTGTATTTAAAGAGATAAGCTATATGGCAAACACGTTTTGTTAGCAAAAATAAAATAAAAACCTCCCTCGCTCCCTTTTTATTCAAACTTCAGATTTATGATTCTTTGCAGTCCAGATAACGCATTTATTCAAAATAACATGTGCTCTATTTGTTTTATGCATTCTTTTTGTTTTGCAAATGTAGATACATTTAATGATTTTGCTAACACAAAAAATGTTGAGAATTCAATCAAAATCTCGACAGTGCGTAAACTGGGCTATAAAAACACACCCAGGTTTAATTCAGCTGTTTTCAAATAACCATCAGTTGTTCTAGGTTAAAATGTGAACCTTTAAGTGTAACATTTGCTGGGCTGAAACACAGTAACAAAGGCTACTTAAGTAACACTACATTGTCATGGATTAAAAAACCTGCAGCGTTCGAAAATTCCCCCTGCATAAGCTACATGTCCAGGTCTTCCTAAATTTAGCCAGAAATTAGCGCACTTGCTCATCTATTTAGGTGGGGCAACTTGAATATTTCCTGGCTCTCAAATACGTTTTTTTTTTTGCCCCACTGTAAATCAAATATGAAATATGAACATACCCATTTTTTTCCCCAATTTCCAACTTTTCCATTTTGTGTAATTGCTTTCTAAGCATGCATTTATTCAACTTATTTATTTGAGGAAGTCATTCTAAACCTTCTGATGGCTCACTGTATAAACAAATGTTTAAAAATGATTATCTATTTAATTCAACTACCTCGACTAATCTATTCCACATATCTTGAAACAACACAAAGCTGAGTTGAGCTTTCAATGTTTTTGTATTGGAACTTAGAATATCATATGAGGATTTTAGAGCATAATTATTCTATTACTTCACACCTTTCTCAGCTACCAATCGATTGTGTTTGCCATAGAAGGCATAGAAAAAAATACTTTTAAATGGGAATATCACTAATGAAGCTCATTAAATAAAACCTTAAACATAAGCAAAAGTTATCCTAAGCCTGATTAAAATATTGTGAAAATCAAACAGGAGAATGCAGATGAAAATCAATTTCACTGTTTTTATTTGTATTTTTATTGTTCTTTTGCTACAAAAAACAGTCCCAGCAATATTCTGTATGCTCCCCCCTTTAAAAAATAACACTACAGTCAAGTACAAAATGAAGTATATCAAAACTACCTGGTGCTACCCAGAAAAAAAATAGGTGATCATATAAAAAAAGAAAAAGTCTTTCAAGTCTACAACTACAAAAGTTAGAAAAGGGGTTACGTAAAAAAAAACAAGGCAAATATTAGAATGTGTCACTTTACAATCACTCTGCATGTCTTTCTTCACATATAAAGTAATGCAAATACTTTACGATAAGTTAACAGAGCCACATTCTTTTACTACAACACCAACGCAAAAGAATAGTCAAATGTTTTACTTGAAGAGAAAAAAGAAAACACACTTGACTGTTTTTTTTTTTTGGCAATTTCTTATATATATATATATATATATATATTAAAAAACGGCAAAAAATATCTGGGTAGCAACATTTTTGGTTTCTTTAGAACAAAATATTCCTTGTTAACGACATTAGACTTGTCTATGAGCTTTAGACGTATAACGAGGGCCAAAAGTGGTCCAATCCAATACGTAATAATATGTTAAATATGCATTTGTCTGCAGATATTATGTTTAATGCTGTAAAAAATATTACAGATCAGTTCCACATGAAACTAGTTTGTTTGCTTCTGTGAAATACACATCTGACTTTGAAAAGACAGACAGACAGATCAAATAAGTTGATACGCTGCAAAACAGGAATAATAGTTTTGAACACAGGAAAAACTATTTGTTAATTTTCTATTCTTGAAATATTATCAAAAGTAATTTATTTAATGGATTTATGAAATTATTTTACCAACCACATACATCCAATGTTTATCTAACAATTTATTCATGTATTGAATTGATTTTTTTGGCCACCCAAATAGACGGACAGCATACAACGTATTCAAATATAAATATTGTATGTATATTAACAAAAATATACCAAAAGTATTTTCATATAAAAAAATTAAAATGGAAGTTTATAAGATAATAACTTAAACAAAAAAACAACAGCTTTTTAGAGTTTTTTGTTCTTTTTTTAAAAACATGACACTTGAGCCCTAATGTTCTATTCTTTTTGATCATTCAAACAAAACAGAGCTTACAAAAAAAAAAAAGAAGAAAACTTTACAATACCAACGGTATGTTCAACAAATACAAAATAAGTTAGTTGTCAGGTAACTGTACAGATTATGTACAGATTAAATACAAATGAAAGTAACAGGCTTTAAAATGTGGGAAATGACGTAAGCTTAATACACTTTTATTCAAATTAATGGGATTTGGTAAGGCAACCGAAACGAACCCGATCAGCTGACAGCAACGAAAATGGCAGTGGAGGTGTTTGGATCGAGGGAGGAGGAGGCAGAAAAAGAGCATCTGCCTCAGCACCGTCACGAGGCTGAGGGAGGAGAGGAACTGCGGACACATTCATTTCTGGCACCACCTGTTACAGCAGGTGCCCGGTAAACATCACAGTCTCCTGCAGAGACAGGAGGAGGCCGATGAGGAGTGTCGGGGGGAAGCTTTTTGGTTAGTGGTCTTATCAGTCGACGTCGCTGAGGTCGCTGACTTGCACATCCTGCACCAGGCTCAGGTGGTTCATGGCGCGGCTGAATGCGATCTGGACTGCTTTGCGGATGCTGGACGTGCGGCCTTCCATCAGTTTGATCTTGTCGATGGTTTTGTCTATTCCAAGAGGAACCATTTTGGACCTAGGAAGCCACTGCCTAGAGAGGTGAAGCAAAATCACGGATCAGAAGAATGGCAGCTAGTGATGATGTGATCCCAACATCACAGTGCAGATCATATTTTTCTTTTCAGAAAATTAATCAAACAGGTTCTCCACTTGAAGTTTTGGGGATAAAACAGAGCATTCAGCTAATAAACTTGGTGGAAAATAAGTACTGAACACATCTAGTTTTTGAAATTGAGCAATTAAGATTCCCACGAGATGTCGGTAAAAACCCAAGTAACCCACACATTTAAAGATTAATAAATTAGTTAATAAACAATGTATAATATAGTGGAAAGACACACTGAAAAAGCATTGAACACACAGAAAAAACAACCCAAAAAAACCCATCAAAAGCTAAACAAATAGCTGTCTCTTTTTTACAAAATCATTCTTTCCGCAATAATTGATAATCTTGTAAGATTACGTAAACAATTTGTAGTTTCTGTAAAATTTTACGTCGTAATCAATTAGTTCCTGGTTAAGCAGGATATAAAGCAGGAGTCTCCAAATCTAGGCTTCGAGGCCTGATGCCCTACCAGTTATAGATGCGTCTCTGCTCGAACACAGCTGATTCAGATGGTCAAACTTCCTCCTCAGCATTGCAAAGTTCTGCAGAGGCCTGCAAATGATCCGCTGTGTTAAACGAGGGAATGAACTATACAACCTGTAGGGTACTGGCCACTGAGGCCTGGATTTGGAGAGCCCTGGTATAAAGGATGCCACACGTAGGCTCATTTCGCTTAGTCACTACAACCAAATTTCCCCATGTTGGACAATTGGGGGGGGGGGGGGACAATTCAACGTTACATTACATCCTAATAAGTATTTTTTTAGCCATTTCATTTCTACTAGTTTTTATATCAAAACATATTTTTTCACAAACATATGTTTTTTAAAGGACATTTTTCAATTGAATGAGTACATGTGCCAATCAGAGTCACTGGGTGGGCTCTGAAATTAGGTTTTGTTTTTTCACAATTTCACCGTCACAGTAGTTTATTTGTTTGTTTATGTAGACATATTCCACATGGTTTTATTTTTACATTTGATTTTAAGCACTTTGGTGTTCCATAATTGACAGCCAGACACGCCACAATTCGATAAATCAAATTGTCCCAAAATTGATACATGCGAAGGCATTAATGAAACTTATCCAAATAAATATGCATTATTTTTATATATAAATTATTTGAAGTTCTATTCATATTTAACCTCGTTGCTATGTGGTAAAGATATCATACATTTATTGTTTATCTGTTGACTTAAAAAAAAAAAATCTAATCTCTGAGTTTCTAACACTGCTATAGAAGGGTTGACTTAGCCCCTCTGAGCTGTTTTAATCTTTAAAAGGGATATTCCACTAAGTAAAAAATGCCATGCCTAGATGGATATTGGTTTTTGCTATTCAGGATTATACACTGTAAATTGTGTTGTTGTAAGTCATTTTAAAATCTTGCTATATGTGCCTCTTTTTAACCTTTGAGCACCTGCTTCTCTAAAGGACTCTGCACGGCCCTGAATGAGAATAAGTAATGCAAAGGAATTACAGGAGCCGATATAGAATTAGGACTGTAAGCCACTGTTGCTTACAAAAGCTAGCCATTACCATGAAGGCAGCGGTGGTTTACAGCCGTGCTTTTTCATAACGTGGTCCTGAATCTAAACCGGTTTCAGGAATTCCTTCGTGTCACTTATTGACATTTGCAATTATGTAGGTCACCAGAATTAAGTAGGATTATTACTCAGTAATTTTCATGACTTTTGGAGATAAATGCTAGCAGTTACCATTCACTTACATTGTTTATGCTAAGATAAAGCAAATGGACTGCTGCCAGATTCAGCAAATGACTGGGCTGGTAACAAAATGCTTTTTTATGCTTTAAGTAGTAGTTTATTTATATTAGATTAGATGGAATTATTAACGATTACAGTAATTTTTTGAGTAAAATTAAAAGTTTGTCTGTTGGTTGTTTTCAACTTGTTCGTTCCAGTGAATCAACTAGGTCTAGTGATATAACCAGATGTGTTATGTATAAAAAGGTCGGGGGTACTTAGAATGCTGTGTCACATTCAGTTTTTAAAAAATCCCAATATATAGTCTTACTCAAAGTATTGCAGGTCATCGTGTCGGCCCCCTGTATTGTGAGAAATATTGTAACACCAGATTCTTGCCAATCCATACAGGGGACGAGGGAACTTTATTAAAAAATAATTCAAACATCATTAAAGGCTCCATTCATTTTCTAAAAAAGTAATAAAATTAAAATGGATACATTGTTTTTGAATACTGATACAATAGCCTCATATAAAATATTGCAACCTATTGGCCTATCAATATTTTCTTACATTCCTAACAGAAATGGTGTGCAGACCTTAATCAGAAACCTGTAGAGCAAGCTGAAGAGAAAAGAAGTTATGAGAGGACTCTGGTTAATCTAGAAAGATCTAGCAGCTTGTTTTAGAAGACTTGTTGGCAAAAGGAAAATGCGAAAAGTAGTAATCAAAAACAGAATGTTTATCCTTGTACGAAATAAATCTACGCAAACTAAAGATCGTATTTCTCAGTGAGAGAAATAGAAGGTGGATTTATTAGAGAGCATTTTTACACGACTCTACCAGGGCCTGCCAATAATTGCAGCGTGTGCTGTATGTATGAAATTGCTTGGCATTCTTTCCCAATATTTTAATGGGAGTCGAGGTGAAAATATCAAGTGCCTCTCGAGGCGAAAGCCATTTGTTTTCTCCTGACAACTGATGCTCTGCAGCCAGAGGAGAATAATGATCAGCTGACGCGGGGGTTGACAGGTTTACCCTTGTGGAGGCTCGTGTCGGCCTAAATCACTCCGACGAACAGCGGCACTCACCAGCTGCGCTTGTTGTCGAAGAAGAGGACGAGGTAGAGCTTCTCCTCGGCCTTGTACTGCATCTGCTCTCCGATGCGGAGCACGTCCATGGGGGGGATGGGGATGGACACGCCGTTGTGCTGGCAGCCGACGCGAGGCATGTGGGGGTCTATGATCTGCTCACAGCACGGAGACGCAGCGTGGTTACATGCATGGCAATCATGTGTTCACACAGTCAAAACTGTTGACACACAGTCCTATGAACCCAACTACCTTAAGCCAACTGGATTCTTTTATTCATCTGTTAAGGCAAACATCAAATAGCTTACTTATAGTGCCATCTAGTGGACAAACAGTCACCTAAAGTCTATTCATTTTTCTCCAGAATCAGGGAGAAGACGTTTTCAATCTGGTTTCAGTGAGTCCTGAAGATGAAGGTGACATCTCTGCATCACATACTCACCAAGGCGGGGTAGGAGGGGTATCCACTACATTTGGCCCAGACCAGCTTCAGAGGTTCCAGGGCAACGGTTGCAGCACTAGCTGGCATCCAAATGTTGCTGTTGCCAACCTCTATGGAAGTGGGAACAACACCAGACAAGTTATAGGCAAAAACACTTCGCCGAAGCCGAGCCCTTGGTGGAGCAGCGCTAAAAAACTAATCGGGGTGGAAAATTAAGCTGAGAAGGTAACAGGGAGGGGCAAAAAAACGCTTCAATCTACCAGGACTTTCAGCGTTTAATTAACCAAATATGAGCTTGAGATGAGGGTAGAACCATCCAGATGCAGATTTTGTTTTTGTGCCATGGTGGCAAGCGGAAAACGACTATTTAGCCGTCACTGCCAAAACTCAAAAGCCCCTGGCCTGTAGATGCTGCTCATTTCCAACCTTCCTTTTCATGCATAAATTACAACCAGATGTCTACAGGTTTTATCACATTAAATCTTCTAAATTGTCTTGAACACACAGACAATTTAGTGTTATCTGCAGACATTTGGGATGCTGCTAATCCATTTAGAGCTTAATGCAGTGCCTTGAAGGGGAATAAAAGTGCCTTTTATTCCACTTCTACTTTTTTTTTTAGTTTGGTAAAATTACAGCCTCCCACATATTTTTTATGATCCACCAAAACAAACTAATACATTTTGAAACACAAGGACAATGCTATCCGAGAAAAACTTATGAGAACGATCTTAACTCTTCTCAGTCTATTCTTGTCTGGGGTGCCACAGGGCTCAATTTTGGACCAACTTCTTTTTCTGACAATGACTAGCAGCCAGAGCTCAAATGAAATTAATTAGATGAAAGTATATTTGGGTACAACAAGCTCAAAGCTAAATGAAATAGGGAAAACTGTGGAAAGTAAGGCTGGGTGATATGAGCTAAAATTAATATCATGGTATACTGAGCATTTAACCTCGATAACGATAATGGACGATAACAATGACCACATCACCACCCCACCTTTCTGTAGTCGATGTCAAGGCAACGTTGATTTCTTAAAGGGGCAGGAGCACTGCTTAACTAAAACACATCTTTTTATTTTATTTTTTTACATACTGAATTTACTGACTTGGGCAAAATGATGTCGGTAGCTGTCATAAATTTCAGTATCGGTAAATTTTCCGTATGCCGCCCAGCCCTAGTGGAAAGCCATAAAAATTTATGTTAACAGCCTTCCATTCAGTCTTACTGATCCTGAGCCATTTTTCTGCTAAGTCCGACAGTGTTGAATCGGGGCAGCGTAACAGAAACACACACCGTTCTTTATAGGTTTTAGTTTGTAAAGAAATTCTGAAAAAGACACACAAAAAAAACAAAACTATCCCAATATCCCAACTCTGGAGTTTGTGCTTATTGTGTCCCTAACACGACTAACTATGAAAAAGGTCATGGGGTATCAGTACAAGAATTAAAACAGAATAAGAAACAATCAATGTACTTTGCACTATAATCCAGGTATTATTTATAACAGATAAAAAATTTAAAAAGCAACCATGTTTTAAAGATATGATTCATGACCCGTCTCATCGATGCGCTTTTAACAGTGTATTTACCTGCAGCAATTCTTGCAGCTTTTGCAAAGTTCCCTGACTCAATGCAGGCGATGAGCTCACTCTTATCATCCACAGTGTTCCTTCTGACCAAAGCTGGTTTCCCCTTTCCACATTTTGGAAGACTGAGAATAGTGCTGTAAGCACAAAAAATAAAAAAAATAAAAAACACATCAGAAAAAGTTTGTCTGGGCAAAACCTTTGGATAAACAGCTGGAACTAAACCTCAGGGTTTCTTCTTTCATCTGTATTTATGGAAGCAATGAAAAGCTTGGACTACCTGGCGCTTCCCTGTAAACTGCAGCATGAAGATATGGAGGACTCCGAGGCACAGCGTCTTCGCGGCTCCACTGGTCTGCTGCTCCTGCGTGTTTTTTCTAGTTCTTTCTCCTCGTCCATCTCCAGAAAACCCCTCGACAGGCCTGGGGAGGAGCCAGGGAAGCGTTTAAAAAAGCAATCCCAAAGGAATGGCACTCTGTTTCTGAGCAACTCCTGTTCAACTAAAAAGTAACTTCCTGTGAAGAACCTTTTGATATGGGGTCCTACTGATTTCTAACTGAATTCTTCAGCAGACAGAAATAATAGTTTCTCTGCAGGTTTTACCAGTATTGAGTCTTTTCCCAGGAGGCGCTTCCTCCTCTTTGTGCTCCGCCTCCCCTTCTTCCGTCTCCTTGCCTCTGCCGTCTCCGTGCTTCCTCTTCTTGCTGTGAAGCAGCGTCTCCAGCCGGGGTATGACAACGGACAGGAAAGATTTGGAGCCGAGCTGGGAGGCGTCTGCATTCTCCCCCTCCTGCTCGCCGGAACTTCCGTCAGCTCCGTCGAACTCCTTGTCTTCGCTTTCGGACGCTCCGCCCGCCTTGGACTTGTGGAAAACGACGGCCGTCCGGTTGTTGGCCACGCCCGTGGGTTCTGCGAGGGCGGGCGTGGCCAGCAAGCTCACGCCGTCGTCCAACAGGGCGTTTTGCAGGGAGTGGCCGTTGAGGCGTGGAGCGGAGGAGAGCAGCTCTGCGCCGTCTGCGTCCAGCTTCAGTCGCTTGCTGTGAGTCTGTTCTATGCGGTCCGTGGCGTCGTCGATTGGTTTGAGGGTGGGGGGTTCAGAATCTGCGTCTGTGTGGTGGAGGGAGGGGATAGCGTCCGGCGGCTCCAGTTTAGGAGGAAGAGACTTGTCTCCTGTAGAAGGGAGAGCAAAGCACAGGTTTAGAGTTTTTGTGTTCAGGGCTTTTGATCTCACAGTCAGCACCATATACACTTAGCTCATCCTTTTTTTCTGCCCTTACTACAGAAACGCCTCTCCATAGCATGATGCAGCAAACACCATGTTTCACCAAGGACAAAGTGTATTCTGGGTAACTTGGAGACATAATGGAAGAATTAACTGGGATCTTGATTATTTATCATCAACACAAACAGTCCCAATCTGGAAAATTGACGTTTGTGGCGTCTGATAAGTTCAATCAGCTTTATACCTGCTTAAAGTTTTAAATGATCATTATACTTTTGGGATTTTATTTCATGTTTTTACAAATCCAATTAGGCGTGTGCCGGTACACCTAACATCCCGATTTTGGTACGTACATGTGTATAATGTCACGGTTCGGTTCATTTTCGGCACAGTAAAAAAAATGGAAAAAACTTTTTCTGTTGTGAAAACAGAACATTTAAAACGAAACCGTTACCTCCATTAAATTCTCCAACAACATATTCATAAGATTTTCCCTTTGAAACTTATTTTCCTAACTTGTGACCTTTAAAGAAGTCATTCTGCGCCATTTCAACAAATCAACATTTTATTTGACCAATTTAGCCTAGAAGGAACAAATCAATAGACAGTGTTTCCCCTCTGATCAACAGCGTTCACAGCTCCCTTTTTGTCGCGTGTGGCTGGAGCCAAAACAGCTCTGGATGGGGGAACTCAGATCAACATAGCACCGGCACACTGTTTCCATCTTATCCAGGTATATTTTCCCCAATTTTCATACTTCATCGGGGAGCCGAAGAGTTCCCAAAACAGCAGACTTTACTGGCAAAGAAGGCTATTGGAGCTCCTGCTCTACAGAGTCGCTGGTCATAACCAGACACAGTGCTCCATTGTGTTCAATTAGAATGCTGCTGGCTAAAGTGCAACAGAGTTAGATGTCAGAGTAGAAACAATTACAACTAGGTGAACCGGCACGACACATCCCTAGTTCCAATACATGTCCAATTCATCATGTCAAAATTTCTCAATGTACATTTCTAAGGCCACCAGGGATCTGCTTCAGGAGGAGAAGAAAGAGAACATTTTTATACCACTGGTCACAACTTTTCCCTGTTCGTGCAGCTTCAGCACCACCATCGCTGGCTTAAAAACCTCCATTAAGCCAGTGTGTGTTATGTATCGGTAAGCCTTTGAGCAACTCAAGTTTCAAGTGAAGCCAGCCTGTACAACACACAGATCAAACCCAACAGGTTTTGTTTCATCTCAGTTGTCATGCTTTATTTTTTTGAATACAGATGAAAGCATATGGTTTTTGCACAACTGCTCCCTAGTAATGTATATTACCCCTTTTATCAGTTTTACAGTCTGCTAAAACAAAGTCTGCATCATTTCAAGGAAAACTTCCTAAAAAAACGGAAGGATTAAGCACAGATTCCTATATTTTGATTTCTGGTAAGGAATTCAGAGATCAGTATTTTTAAAACGACAAACTTTAACATAGTTTGAGATTCTATGTGGTAGTCCGAGACAAAGTAGAGCATAATTCTGAAATAGGTGGAAAGACATTTAAATTTTTCAGAAATAAAAATCTTTTAAAAAGTGAATGAATTTGTATTCGACCTGCTTTGTGTGATACACTAAAATAATATTCGGTCCAATCAAATGTTGTCAGGGGTCTTCTGATCAGTCCACCTGTGTTTATCCCGGTATAAATTCAGCTGTATCAAAACTAGTGATGCACCGAAAATTCGGTCACAGAAAATCTTCGGCCGAAAGACCTAAATCACAGAAACAACACAGCCGAAACTTTATTAATTTAATTTATATTGTGCATTGTTGTTATGTCAGTGCTAAATAAATATCTTCATAGTTTTGTAACTGATTTATTGCAATGCCTTGATTATAGTGAGGTTAGTACACATCATAGCCACAAATTCTATGGTTCTAATAATTGACAATCATTTCTTTCGGTGTTTCCGTTTTCGGCCTTAGTTTTCTTCATTTTCGGTTTCGGCCAAGAGTTTTCATTTCGGTGCATCCCTAATAAAAACCCAAAACCCAGTTTGGCCACTGTGACCAATGGTAGAGGGGGTATCATGCTGAGGGGACACTTTTCTTTAGCTGTGTCAATCAGGCTAGGCAGAGTTGATAGGGAGACGGATGTAGCTAAATAGAGGGCAATCTTGGAATAAAAATATGTTAGTGGCTGCAGGAGAAGAGTATTTTATTGGTGTTAGAATTACCCGGTCAAAGTTCAAACCTAAAACCCAAAAAGAATCAGCTGCAAAACTTGAAAAATGCACAAAGGCAGCCTAGTCTGGCTAACACTGAACTGTTCTAGAAAAAGATTTGGTTGAATAAGAACACTATTCTTCTCCAAATCTGCAACGATAGCACTTTTTTCAAACCGATACAATACCGATACTTGGATTGGAAAATTTGCCGATACCAAGTACTAATATGACACAAAACAATAAAAAAAAAAATACAACGAATTGAAAGACAGGCTTCATTTCTTTCTCTGCTTGTTACAACAAATGATGGTGAGGAAAAAGGATTATCTTTAGATTGGATAAAAACAATTTAATATCAATAAAAATGACCCCAAAACCTCAATTTCTAGTGCAAAATATAAATTTTCTGTTAAACTATTGCCCTTTTTCCACATGTTAGGTGTTGTTCACAGTATCTATTATACCAATGAGTACCTCAGAACGTTATTTGCCTGATGCCAATATCGGTACATACCTATCCGCTGTGACCAAAGTAAGCTGCATGTTCGGTTAAGTGATATTTCGTATTATAAAAACAGAGGTTGGTGGGACTAGATATAATTCTCTACTTGACTATGATCCTGTATGAAACTAAAAACTCGATCGTCTCTGAGGTACAGTTTACATGTTTGGTCAAATCGAGCCACAGCTTCAGCACCCACAAGGTCTAAACATACATCTATCACTCTGAAAACTAATCAATACAGTTTTCACATATCAATAATAATATCATCCTGTCAATAACGGGCAGAAATAAGGACGCATCCCCCAAATAAAATGGAGGACACAAAAACTTTAAACACGCACATACCTTCATCATCTTGAAAATGCCCGTTGGGTTTTAGTCTGTCCTCGGTGGATTGCTCCAGTTCTGGAGGGGACGGGGACGAGGCCGGCGCCGATACCGGGGCGGAGCTATGATGGTGAGAAGGCAGAAGTTTCTTCAGGCTTATTTCGTTCCGCACGTCGTTGATGGTTTTCTTAAGCAGCTTGAGGCGCTTGCTGCGGGAGGGACTGGACTTCATGGCGCACGTCAGGTCGAACTTCTCCAGGAGCTGCAGCAGCTGCTTGTCCGGAGCCAGGTGCTCTCGATTGGCCGGCACCAGCAGGCGGTCCACTGAGGACAGGTAAAATAAAAATAACCCACAAGATTACTGTACGATAGAGAAACCAACCGACATTGGCTTTTTACATTTTGTGAATTTACGCAAGGGAAATTCAGACTTCATTATCCAGCCCTGCTCCTTTTACAACTGATCCTGGACTTTCACGCAGCAGCGATCTCATTCTCACCATCTTCCCAGGAAAACGACGGCGGCGCCTTGACTTCGGGAGCTTCCGACAGATGCATGCCGGTCTCGGCGTCGAAGCCCATCTGCTCCACGTCTCGCCGGGCCTTCCTCAGCAGGACGCCGCCCTGGTCTCTGAGGCGGACGGCGGCCCGGTAGAAGTAGGTGTCCTTCGAGTTGTACGTCATGCAGTTGTCGACGATGAGGTTGAAGTCGGCCTCGAACTGATCCAGGTTGGTGTAGGCCTGGGCGTCGATGCGCTGCCGCATGGTGGAGAAGTCCATTGGGTGTTTGATGTGGTCGAGGTAGTCTGGCACCTGCAGGGGGCGTCAAATGATCGACACATTATTAAGACAATTGAAGAAAACAGTTTTAAAGTGTTTATGCTTGAGGTAAAAGCAGCGCCCAACGTGGGGCTCGAACCCACGACCCTGAGATTAAGAGTCTCATGCTCTACCGACTGAGCTAGCCGGGCTTAATGTGCAAGGCGGCCCCTTGCTTTTTTTTTCTTTTCACTACAAGAGGAGCTTGTTTGGTGTCAAATTCCATTTGTGGGAAACCACACTGCGTAACCCGGTGTACACGGCTGTGATTTATGACTCGGGTCGCAGCTATGAGCGAGATTGAAACTAGCAGCTGTCTGCTCATAGAGGCGTCCTACACACTTTAAGAAAATGTGACAAACCTTTTGTTTTAATAAGTCAAAGACCGCTCCAGATATAGCATGATGCATTTCTTTAAATAAACCCATTTGACACACTTTCACTACTTCTGACAGACGGAAACATTTCTGGGTAATAAATGCTTAAAACTGCTTTCTCATTTGTCCGATTAAATGTGGCATGCATAAAAAAACAAGGAGCTTTTCCTATTTGACTTAAAAGCACAGAAAAAAAAATCCAGAATACACAAAGAATGTTGAAAAAAATAAACAGATTGTACACAAACATATTTACATAAAATTCTGTTGGAGAAACCAACAATGAAGCAATAAGGCAGGGCAGGATTTATCAATGTTCACAACATTCACACTTCTTTCAATTATTCTTCCCAAAAATCAATTTGCTGAAGTCCATTTATGTCAATTTTTAAAGGTTTAATTAAATAAAAAAAATTAGGGATGCAACGATACTGGGTTTTTTTTCCAAACTGATATGATACCGATATTTGGATCTGAGCACTTGCCGATACCGATAATTCTACCACATACAAAAAAAGCAAAGAATTGGAAGATGGATTTTATTTTCTTCTCTGCTTGTTACAACAAAATATGATGAATTAGATAGCAAATAAAATATTAAGAAAACTGACCACAAAATTACAATTTCAAGTGAAAAATAAAAAGATTCTGTAAAATTATATAGGTGTAACATTTTAAGAATCATGTCATGGTATCGGTTAACTTTATTGAGTATTTACATGAGTACATTAGAACGGTGTCGGCCCAATACCAGATACCAGTATCGGTATTGGTGCATCCCTAAAAAAACAATTAAGGATTTTTAGCAAATAGTTCTACAGTAGTGATAGGTTAAAGGTGGAACCTGAAAAAGTAAAACATGAAGAGTTGGATGTATGGACTTCCTCAACCTGTGCAGGAATCCTAAACATATTACAACATGTTTAAAGTCTCTTGTAGATCACCTCATTAACATCCACGGGCTGGGTGAAGATCTTCGCCTGGTCCTTAGCCTGCAGCTGGTCCAAGAGAGCTCGGAGGAAAATGCTAAACGGTGTCAGCTGCATCTCTAGAATGCTCTCATGTAGTTTGATCTACAACACAGCCATGACGAAAGCAAAAAATGAATGCAAGCACAGAGGTAAGAACAGCCCAGAATTCGACAACGCTTCTTCTCCTACCTCTTCCCTCTTTAGCTTTTCCCTCTTGCGGATCAGCTCCAGCAGCAGCCGCGCTCTCTCCAGGTCGTGTCGGAGGCGGTGCCATTCTTTCAGCTGTTCCTTCAGCGCTCTGCTTTCCTCCTCATTCTGCCTCTAAAGAGGAAATTAAAAACAACAACAAAGGAAGTCAACAAAGGCATGCAGAAATTATATGAATGTAGCTATCGACGAGTGTATTTGATCAATCCTCAAGAGAGAATGAATGGAGCTGGTTTTCTGGTACAAATTCAATCTTTGAGGCAAAGCCAGTAGATTTAAGATTTCTACCAAATCCCGTTTGTATGTTTGCTTGGGATTATTGTGCTGCCAGAACATCCAGTACTCCAATTTTTAACCAGCTAGTGGTATGTTTAGGAGGACTTTAGAGGTAATCCACCCTTATTCCATCCACTTTGTGCAGCCAACCGATAGCATGTGCATGATGCTGATATCACCAGTTAATACGGTGCCCTTAGGTTTGAAAGCCGTATCTTTCCTTCCCCAAATACATTTCTTATGAGTGTATATAAACGTTTAGCTGGAAACCAGCATGTGAACATACAGGTTTACCAGAAAGTATGAGAAAATAGATGAATATGCAAATGGGTGCGCTGAGGGAGTCGTACCGGCTGCGAGTTCTTCTGTGATTGCAGGCTAGCTTGGAGGCGTCTGATCAGCGGGACCCCGTTCCTGGATCGCCTTTTCAGGGTCCAGTAATTCAGGACCAGTTCCACAAAGGCTTTCTTCTTCTGTATGGACACCTGGTTCAGAATGGTCTGCAGCCTTTACAAGCCACAGGGAAATGCATTAGAACTATGTAAAAAGTACAGAGAGTTAGTTTGTCTTTGAAACCAAGAGAAATACAGGGTTCCTACACATTTTTATGCGCGTTTTTTAAAAACTATTTTTTCGACAGTTCTCGTTTCTTGACCTTCATTTAAAGTAGGGATGCACCGATATAGATATTGGCATCGGGTATTGGTGCTGATACCATTCTAATGTACTCATTAGTACATGGTAACCGATACCATGAGCCGATACTTAAAATGTGCAAATTCTGCAATACTTTCACAGATGTTTTTTTCATAATTTTTTTGTTTTGTTTTGTGGCTATTTTCATTCATATTTAATTTTTTATCTAATTCATCATCATAACTTCACAAGCAGAGAAGAAAATAAAACCTGTATTCCCATTCATTGCATTTTTTTGGGTGGTAGAATTATCGATATTGGTGCAAGAAAAATTTAATGGTATCGCTGCACCCCTAATTTTAAGGAAGACAGAAAAGAGAGAATTTTAAAAAGGACACAAGGAAGGAAGGAAGGAAGAAAGGAGTAAAGCATTGAAAAATGGATGGAAAGGAAGTGAGGAGAAAGAAAAGGGAAATGAGGGCACAGGGAAGAAAGAAAGCAGACAAAGAATGAAAAAAGGAAATAAGGCGGGACATCATTGAGGAAGGTAGGAAGAATACAGCAAAAAGCACAAATAGAACAAACATCTTTCCATGCTCTTATTCTCTTCTTTCCCCCTCCACCTTTCCAAACCTGGAAAATACTGACACAAACAGCAAACTTTTTCACTAGCTTTACAAAATGTATCCACATTATTGTTATTATTATACCTGTGAGCAGGAAAACTAGGCACAGTAGCATGAGCTGCAGCCTCACTGTCATCGTCCGGTTCCGGCTTCTTGCTCTTGCTTTTCTTTTTCTGTTTTCCCTTACAGAGTTCTTTGTCGTCTCCCCTCCCTTTAGTCCCTCTCTTGCAAAGTCCGTTTTTCCGTTTGGCGTCTTCGTAGATGGACAGAGGCCTCCTTACACACCCGTTGGGCGTGTGAGCGCCGCAGTAGGCGGTCTTTTTAACGGAGAGGATGGGCTCGCCCGTGTCCGTTACCTCGTTGATCGGCTCCATCTTCATGAAGAGGCCGGCCTTTTGGGCGCAGGTGACATGGAAGGCCGTGTAGCAGTTGGCTTTGTGGCACTGGATGCACGCGCCCACGCTCTTCTCCTTGCAAATGTAGCAGGTGAGCTTCCAGCGAGCGGGCGGGATCTGCCCAACGCCGTCGATGGGTTCGATGAAGGTGGTGTTGGCGAAGCCGACCTCCGGGACCCAGAGGGCGCAGACAACGTGGCCCCAGCGCTCGTCTTCCGTCTTCTTCACGGCTCCGCCTTTGTTGGGGCAGAGGATGCAGTCGGCCGGCTGGGTTGGCGACTGGAGGCAGTGTCTGCAGTGCCACTGGCTCTCCGGGGCGTACGGGACGCCGTAGCACTCCTGGTGCACGGAGACGCCGCACATGCTGCAGAACAGGATGGTGTTGCTCTTGTGGCTCTCTCCGATCATACAGATGGAGCAAACCGCATCCTCGTCGGCGGCGGGCTGCTTCTCGCTCGCCTGATCCAGGCTCTCCAGGTGCAGCTCTTTCTCAAAGCGGTCGATTAGGAACTCAAAAACGTTGTGGGAGACCTGGCTCATCCCTTCGCTCTTACGTTTTTCATTGACCAACTCTAGCCAGGCGTAATCTTCCTCGTCCATGTCGTACTCGGTTTCCTCGTCCAGCTCCTCCTCGGTCTTCTCGATGTACTTAAAAAACGCAGCTGGCCGCTTGGGAACGGCAGGAAGGTTGTATTCAACGACTCGAAATTTAGGCTCGGGTAGCTTTGGGGCGACGTGGCCTCCAGCATGATGGCCGCCTCCCTCCGCGTGGCCAGTGATGCCCAGCGCGGCGTTCCTCTTCTCCTGGTTGTTTTTTAATCTGGCCGATCTCTGGCGGACCTGCTGCTGGGGTTTGTCCGAGTTCTCCTTGTTGCTGGTGCACTCCATCATCTCCTGGACCGCGGGGTCATCATCCGAGATCACGTCCAGCTTGTCGTATATGCTGAGCCGATGGATGCGTCCGTCCAGCTCGAACTCCACCATGCGCTGCGCCTGGGCGTAGGTCAGGATCTGCTTGTTGGGCGAGGGCTTGATCGGGGATTGGGACCTCTGCGGCACCGCCGGCCGGTGCTGCCGAGCTTTCTTCTTCATCTTGACTCTCCGTGATGCTGCAGAGGGACAGACGGGAGGACATGAGAATCTCAACGTGCTAACACAAAATCCAAAGGGATTTTCTTGGAAAGCTATGACTGACCAACACAAATTAGTTCAGAATTGAGAAGTGGAAGGAAAATTATTAATTTGTTTCCTTGTACTTCACACTTTCGCTTCTACTTTCATCAGATACACTTTTATATAACTTGTGATGAGCTCTCCAAGTTCTACGAGCATGACCAACCTACACATACAGCAGAGAAGGCGTACCCTTTTAATTCCTTATAAGGATTATTTATGTGATTGTTGCCAGCCACACTGTGTGTGAATTATACATTTTTTAATTAATTTTATTATATTATCAAAAAATATTTAGAGCTTTCCTCCAAGTACTACTAGGGGAGAGTGTGAGTACCACTGATGGTACATGTACCACAGTTTGAGAATGATGGCATTAAAGGGATTAAAACATTTTATTTGAGGCGGACATATGCACCAATGTTACGCTGAAACTGTTTGTTACAAAAGCTAAAACTGCACCAAATGGATTCAGCTTTTAAAAGTTGTGTAAACTGCAAATAAAGTAATTTACACCGATGAACATCAACTAACAGCAGGTTGGATTTTGATATTACTATACTGTCACTGTCATATTGGGGAGACATTAATAAATGAAGGGAAGACTATATTTGCAGGCCATTATATGCTGTCAGCAATTTTACAAGCCAAATAAATATAAATAATTATCTATTGAAGATGAATGACTGGTTGGAAGGAGTGATGGCTAACAGGTGATTTAAAAAAGGGGATAATGTCACTTAATGGATATTGGAAAGGTGCAAGTTTTGGAAAATTGTTTAGGCAATAAGTCTGGAAAAGTATTTTTTCTATGCGCCCTTTTAACTTTTTTCTAATTTAGACCAGGAAAATCCCTAACTCAACCTCCATACTCTTCGAAATTGAGAATAAACCCTTACATTCACTAAGGAACTCAGCTAACTTCTATAAAAAGGTAATAACTGTCTTTTCAATGTACTTTTAATGTTAATAAAAGCACACGCTCTAACAGCAATGCTGGTACTTCTAGGCTCGGTAATTAGCCATTCTGTAAACAATATCTTAGTAGGGCGTTAGTAGGTCGTAAGTCAGTCAGCTGAGGGTTTTAAATTCAATGGGTGGCGGCCATGGAGTGCTTTCACAACTTAAATGCACAAGGTGTTCACACTTTTCTGTCAGTACTTTGCGTCAGAAGGAATTTGCTAAGATGCTAACAATAACGTAAGCTAACTAGCAAGAGAAGCTAATCGCCCCCCGAAGAGGAACAAATGGCGTCAAACAAAACAGAAGCCATTTGAAACTATATTAGTTAACCGAAGCCAAACGATGAGGTAATATAAAGCTCGCTGCCTGACTTCCGAGTCATTTCAAAGTGAAAAAAGTGTGATAAATCCACAACACATACCTCGGATAAACGGGCAGTTTTGCTAGTAGGTAGCTAGCCAGCAGCCTTACAAAGCAACGGCCTGAGAAACGGTTCTCATTCCCTGCACAATTGTTATCATCCAGCGGGAGACACTTTGGTCTCTCCGCGTACTGGTAAAACAGAAAGAGGTTCGATTGGTGCCCGTGGTGGTTTGTGCGCTAATTTCTACAGTGGAGACACAGTTCCTCCCTTCGTAGGCCATTCAAAAGCTGCAGAGGCGAACAGCAGCGTTACAGGATGGAACATCCCCCCCCCCCAGCAAAACAATGCGTGTATCCAACAGCAGACAACTCCCACTCGTACGCACAACTCGACGCGTGACGCTGGGGGTCATATCGGTGAGGATTTCACACAAAAGAATCCCCCACAATCTGTCACACAATCAATGCATTGCACCCCCTATTTTTTCTGTCGATCCAGGCTAGCCAAACACAGACAAAGCTCCACAAAAAGCTTGGGGTTGGGATAGTAAAGGTGTGACGTGTTTTGTTTTGACTTGAGCACGGGCATAAGAAACGGATGTGATTTTTTTAAAATATTTTTTAAACCAACAAATGGTGTGTGTTAAACCTACCCCGACAGGGTAGTCAAAACCGAAAACGGTTTTTAAGCCCCACCCAGATGACAGATGTAACACCAACCGCCGTTACCGATAATCATACAATCCGTGATTTCCGCAAGCGTAATACGTGTAATGTTTTTTTCTTCTTTCTAAATTCAATTTAAAAATGCGCTCGATGCATTAAAA
Source organism: Apricaphanius iberus (assembly GCA_028564705.1). Lineage (NCBI taxonomy): Eukaryota > Metazoa > Chordata > Actinopteri > Cyprinodontiformes > Aphaniidae > Apricaphanius > Apricaphanius iberus. The sequence goes on from JAPXFQ010001855.1 coordinate 538,198, forward strand.
TTTATCTTCAAATGATACATGTATGATTGCACATATTATTAATTTGTTGTGCAAATTTCTTAGACAATTACTTTCATAGTTTGACTCACGTTACTACTTTTGCTATTGGAAAAGTTGGAACCTGAACGCAACACAGGAAAATCTGATGAAACTCTGTTTTTCTAACTACATCCAAGCTTTATTGATCATTATATGCATCCATCGTGATCAACTAAGTTCTTCTTGCATGCTTTTGCTGTTTTTAGTATTTGGCTTGGGGCAAATGGGACTCCCCAAGAACAGCTTTTATTCTCCCACAAAAGCCACATGTGTTGAGTTCAAAGCTAATCTTTGTCCTATCAACAGATGTTCCCACCTGAGTTGTGAATCTCTGAAGCTTTTGTGTCTTTATATCTTTTTGAAATACTTTGTTTTAGATTTTTTACTTTTAAGTGTCTTTCTTTCTTACATACATACATACATACATACATACATACATACATACATACACACTCACACACACACACACACACACACATACATACATACATACACACATACATACATACTTAGGGGTAGTTTGGGCCTGGGGATTTCCATCCCTCGACTGTCATACAGCAAATACTGCGTTTTCAGTCAGGGGAGTCGGATTTGTAGCAATAAATACATCTACAGATCATCCCGGGCCACAGAAATCGACAAATACCTAAACAGAGGGTACAATTTTATCACTTAAAAAGTAGGGTACAAAATGACAAAAACCTTAAAAAGTACGTCATGGTCGTCAGCATTCAAACGCACCATTGGCCCTACAAACTGATTGGCGGATAAAGTTGATTGATGATTAATATCTTCATGTATGAATATTAATTTTAATATATTCAGAACAGGACTGCAAAACAATAAATGGTGAAATAACTAATTATTGAATGGAACTAATTATGCAATATTAAACACAAATAGGTGTGTAAACTGACTGAAGCGCGAGTGTCACACAATACATGGAGTTGTCAGCCGTTTGGTCACAATGAAGACTCTGAGCCCGGTGACATCACTGAGCGTGTTCCTTCCGTCCGACGCTGCGTGGAGCTGCTTCTCCGGCCGAACGCGAACTGCTAGCGAAACCAGGAGACAAAAGCAACCAAGTGAACCCCCCCTCCGGATCAATCAAATGTGTCACAATTAACCGTTTACGAGCCGAAACCCTCTGATCGCATCGTCAGAGTGAACAGTAAGTACGCCGTGCTGATGTGAGGGGAGGAAAAAAGGGTGCTTAGTGCGGGCGGGACGTCGTGGTGAGAGCTTCCCTGATTCGGATCCCGTGCGGTTCGTGTGCTGCTCGGGTTCTGCCTCGCCAGGTTAGCTTGAATGTCCTGTGTGTGGCCTAGCTGGCAGCTAACCAGCTAGCAGACGTGGTACGGTCCGGTCTTTACAAGGCGCAAATTCACGGGTGTATCAATAATTATACCTGTGTATGTGTAAATGTGTTATCGCTGTAGGTATTGGTGTTAAATTCCACGTGACAGAAGGGCTTTACCTGTGTGTTGCTTTTGTGTGTTTATTAGCTTTGTGGCTAACTATTAGCTCAAACACAGCCACCGTCGTGTTTACTGATGATGTAGCCTTCCAGCCGATAATATTTAACCCCCAGTGCGGATTATGAGATACCTGAAGTAGGGTCATGATTATGGCAGCTCACTTTCAGTGTGGCTACGTGAAAGGCCAGCACGTAACACTATGATATAAAGAGGGCTGTTGTAAGCAGATGATCCGTAGCCAGCCGTGGCTATTTTCTGCTGTCCTCTCGCATCTTCCTGAGTAGGAACCCGGAAAACTCACCGCCGGTGATCAAAAAGGAAATTATCCTTTTACGCATTCTTTTTTGGGAGCTTGATTTATTATAAATTTTTGTAATTTTAATTCGTGTGCTATATGTACTTTATATAATCAAAAACTCTGATCTGTTTTTATTAAAAAAAAATCTTAAAACCTACCGTTTCACGTTATGTTATACTGTAAAGAAATTAGTTTTAATACTTAAGGCAGCAAAAATCATAAGATATTATGTCAACCATTTTTTTTTTTTTTATGAATGACACCAACATAATGTGTGTAGGTTACAAATGGCATCAGAAAGCTGAGATTCTGATATAGTTTCTGTCCCCAATAATAAAAATTGTCATTGAATTGAAATCTTTTTTGTTTTTTTAATAGATCGCTCTAAGCCCTAACATTTAAATACTATTTTCAATATCTTGTAGAACTTATTGTGGATAAAAAATGTTCAGAAATATAGAAGATGCAGCCACCAACACATTCATCAAACCTAGCAGTTACTAGTAACATGCGTACCTTACATAGACCTAAATAGCAAAGTCATAATTAGGCACTGGTCCTTTTCAGCCCACATTTTACCAGAACAGATAGTTTCCCCTTTATTGTTCTTATTTTGGAATTTACATATATATATAATTTTATAAGCTCAACCAAACTCAGTCAAATACATTTCCTCAACCATAAAACAACATGTTATGGTTAGTATTTACTATGACTTCTGTTTTGAGGCTTATTTTTTGCTTCACTTAAGACATAAGACAAGTTATTTCAAATAGTACTGTTTTCATTTTTCCTTTGTTTGTGCAAAGTTTAATTTTTTATTAACTGTCTTCCAAATGTGCTTATTAGTTTTCTATTCATAGGTTTACTATTAGCAGCTGATCAGCTTGATTCCTGAACGTCAGCAGCCCAAATGCAAACAAAGCAGAATTTCATGGGCTTTTAATGTCCACTGCAAATTTTCAAAATATATAGTTAATTACAAAGCAATGTTTTCATTTCGGAGTAGATTTGTTAGTGGTGCCGTTAAGCTAAATAACTTAGAGCAGCCAGCAGTCCCTTTAACATTAATGCTGCTATAAAGATTACTGTCTGGGTATGTTTTATTTTTACATGAATCAATATTACTAGACATTTTGTGTATTACAGGATCCATTCCCTGCGTTTTATTTTGGGGGAGGTCTGGTTTTGCTTCTGTAGTTTAGAATACTGCTTCCTGGTTTGCTTGTTTACCTCAAAAGCCTAACCTCAGTCAAGGCTGTGAGCTTTTGATTTTTAAAGATTACTTACCTAAACAGTTTAATCACAATCAGTTGTGCAATACATGAAGAAAATGGTAAAAAAAACAACGAAAAGGCTTGAAGTAGACTGTTGAGGTTATTGGTGTGTATTCTCTGAATAATAAGGGAGATTGCAATAGGCTTAATAAGTTTGTTGTTGTATCTTTTTAGACAGTTGACCCAAAGTGACTCTTAAGGGACCAGTGAAGCCCACTTCAATAGTCGAGTCATGAATAAATCAGTTTTACATAATTAGCAACAATTCGATGGTTTTAAAACTATTTAAAAAAAATTAAGCGGTAAATGCTTTGAGTATTGTAATCAGAAGTGGACCAGCATGAAAGTCTTGGGTAAAACATTTAACACAAAAATGCATGAGCTAGTTGATTTAACTAACATTTCTTTTGATTTTGAAACGCAGACGAAAACAATCTTTTGTTTGCCGTACAAAATGTAAGTTAACCTTAAAAAATAAAATCAAAAGCTTCTGATGATTTTTGAACATGAGATGTGTTAAATACTATTTACTGCATTTAGAGCCAGATAGTGAAAACCATTATCTCTCTCATATGTACAGGTCTAAAAACATATATCGCTCGACATATTTCTCACAGAAACAATATAAATATTCTCTTTATCGCTTCCTTCCAAATCGCATAAATTCTTATTTATGCAGCTGTAATGCTCCTACCTATAAGGATCACTAAAACCATAACTTCACAGAGTATTGTGTCTTTTGTAAATGGACTGTACTTAAACATAGTGCTTTTCTAGTCATACTGACCACTCAAAGTGCTTCACAGTTAAGCCACATACACCGGTAGGACGATGTTTTTTTTCTGGGGTTAAGTGCCTTGCCCAGGGGCACATCGACATGTGACTGGAGGAAGCTGGAATCGAACCTACGACCCTACGATTAGGAGCCAACTACTCTACCACTGAGCCACAGTCTGCTCCATTAGCTCCATTAGCTAGCTATGTAGCTAGCTGTGTGACGGAAATTGTCCATTTAGATTGCCAACTATTGTTTCAGAACAAGATCACCTCAGTGAGAGTGGTGGATGATGTTCCTTTAGTCTTCACACCAGAACTGGCCGCATGTTCTTTACAACAAAAACTCTTCCTCACAGACTAATCCAGGAGCTTTCTTTTCAGTGAGGCAGTGCAAAAGGGTTTCAAACAGTTGGAAAAATTCTGACCCCGTAGACTAAAGAAATGGTATTATACAAAAATTATTAGCCACTTAATATATAATAATATAATAAATCCGATCAGAAAACACATGATTACACATGACCATTAAATAGATTTGCGCACATTTCTGGCTCGTCTTGGAGCGTAGGTTATTGCAGTTGAGCAGGCTTGAGCAAATACCAATCACCACGTTTCCCTACTAATGAAATGACTATTGTCTGAGCTGAAACCCTACATAACTTAGAGGTGAAACTGAACTTAATTTAGGAGTGTCTGTTGTCACTTTCTTTGTATGAATACATCCTGTTTGTATAAATAATGGAGCATTTAAAAAGTACTTTTCTGAGATAGTAAACGCTGCCTTCAAAAAAAGATATTCAATCATTTACATAGCGCCGATTCACAAAATCTCAAGGTACTTGACAAGAAAAGTCATTTCAATTCAATCATACATAAATTCCAATCAATTGTTTAGTTTAAGTTTGGTTGAATCTCAAAGCTCGACTTTATTTATCTTTTACAGGAACTTGTTAAAGGGAAAAATGAAAGTAAAACGTACAGACTTGATTACATCATTATGGTACTCCTGTATTACCTGCTTTTGGAATCCTGTTTGTACCTTTTGAACTGATCTTACCTGTTCTTTTTCCCCTCCCCCTGTAGGTCATGTGGGAAGGAGAGGAAAATGTTTAATTTATAAATGGAGAGGAACAAGCAGGCACTCAGGGTCAACAAACGCAACACGCTCAATCCCACACCTGCTTGAGAAGCACCTCATCAATGACTACAACTGAAACAAAGTGAAAGAACTAGACCACGCAAACCCGACTGATTCACAGAAACCTTTTGGCTGCCGCGATGGACGGAGAGGAGGATATTCCTCACCTGAGTGAGGATTTGTTCAGTGAATCCGATGGGTCTGCAGAAAGTAAGAAAAGAGAGGCGAAAGGGGCCTGCTTGAAAATTGAGGGGCAGGAAGGTTACGTGTTAAAATCATACAGCTTTCATCCTCACAGTCTCGCAGGTGCAAAGTCGCCAAGTTGCTCCTCGACGCTGGATAAAGATTCCCTCCCTACTTTCCATTTATCTTCTCAGGTAGACAAACGGTTAGAGTTAGAGAAAGTATGTGACATTGTTCCATCGTCCCCAAATGATGAAAGCAATCTAGAGATGGCGAAGTATCCAAATGGTGGTGAAATGAGTGAAAATGTCAAAGATCATATCGGGGATGCAAATGGGATGGAGGAGGAAATGCCAGATGATGAAAGGCTAGCATTTGGTGGCTCCATTGGCCCCTTTCTAACTCGAGACTGTGATGACTATAGTAATTTATTTAGTGGATACACAAGCACCCTTTATGATGTTGCCATGGACGCCGTCACTCAAAGTCTTCTGTCATCCATGAGGGGTCACAGCAACCAGAGGAAAAAATCCCCCGCGTGGAATCATTTCTGCATATCGCCACGGGACACTACCAAAGCAGTCTGTTTATACTGCATGAAAGAGTTCAGTCGGGGCAAGAACGAAAAAGACCTCAGCACGAGTTGTTTGATGAGGCACGTACGAAGGGCTCACCCGACTGTGCTTTTACATGAAGGAGCAGATGCATCCCTAACCAGCCTGCCTCTTTCGTTTCCCTCGTTGATACCTCCCTCCCCAGGCTCGCCAAAAAACGGAGACTTTTTTACTACCGCCTCAAAGAACACATCACCGTCCACGTCCTCAGCTGAAAATTCAAGCCCCTCATCCAAAGAAGTGCTGCCCAAAGTCGAACCAAAACTAGAACAGTTTACTAATGTCGACGCAATGAACAGCATCTTTCCAACCTTTTCATCCTCACATTCCAGTGAAAACAGCGACGATTTATTAGATGGAGGGCCCGAGCGCCCACCGGGGACACCTAAAGGCTCCAGTTCCCGTCGCAGGTCAGCTGTGTGGAAGCATTTCTACCTTTCACCTGCAGACAATTCCAAAGCTGTGTGTATCCACTGCATGAATGAATTCAGTAGGGGTAAAAACGGAAAGGATCTCGGAACGAGCTGTCTGATTCGCCACATGTGGAGAGCCCACAAAGAGGTTGTGATTGAAGAAAACGGACTGGGCCACCACATTCCGCCACCCTATACAAACCCACCCTCGCTGCTGCCCCGCACACAGTTTCACGATGCACTGGAAATTAAAAAAGAGTCGCCATTTCTTATCTCCTCCCCAGAGACCATATCAGATGACCTTCCCCAAAGCATAGGGGATGGCATGTATATTAAGCAGGAGAGGGAAGAGGTTATGCATCTCTCAGGGCAGAATTCCTCTTTTAACCTCTCCTTTAAAACTCAGGGGGGTGATACACCACTGACTTCCTCACCATGTGACCTCCTCAAAGGCACAAGCCTCAGTCAGGATCATTTAGTTTTCCAACAGAATAAGAAGCTTATGAAACGGGTGAAATCTGAAGTGTGGCGCCATTTCATTGTGTCGCCGGTTGACCAGTTAAAAGCACTGTGCCGTTACTGTCCTTGTGTCATTAGTCGGGGCAAGCGGGGCGACTTTGGCACAAGCTGCCTGATGAGGCACCTTGTGAGACGCCACCCAGACGTTATGAAAAACCAAAAAAGCACAGATGAGAAGGATTCTTCCCCTCACCCCTACGCCATCCTCACCTCAACAGATCCAGTTTCAGCCAAAGTAACTGACAGCTCTGGCGCTGAGAAGAAACCCCAAACCATGCCCTCCTTCAGCAAAAAGACATCAAAACTGTGGAACCATTTCTCAATTTCTGACACCGATCCCACCAAGGTGGTTTGTTTGCACTGTAACCGCACAATTAGCAGGGGCAAAAAGACTACGAACCTTGGGACAAGCTGCCTCTACAGGCACATGCAGAGGTTCCACGGACATTTTCTCGAAAGTAACAGTACTATCTCAGGTGATGTGCCATCTGCTGGAATTCGTGTTAAACAGGAGCCGATGGAAGCAGCCGTTTTTCAGCCAGTGCAAAGCTGTGAGAGGTTCGACGAACACCATCCGGTTGCCAAAAAAATCACGAAGCTTATCACGGAAATGCTCGCACTGGATCTTCAGCCATCAGCTATGGTAGAGAATGCTGGACTTAACAGACTGTTAGAGGTCCTCCAGCCTCAGTATTCTCTACCACCTTCTTCTTATTTTACCAGCACTGCCATACCAGAAATGTACGAAAGGGTGAAGGAGGTTGTGCTCACCCACCTAAAAGAGGCTGAAGATGGCATGGTCCACTTCACAACAAGTATTTGGGTCAGTAGCCAGACCAGAGAATACTTGACTCTTACTGCTCACTGGGCAACGTACGAGTCAAGTGTCCGACCTCAAGGTCAAGACTTCCATTGTTCTGCTCTCCTAAGTGTCTCACAGATAGATTGCGATCAAGATGTGCAGGACATCCCAAAGCAGCTCGAGTACCTGTGGGACTCTTGGATCGCGTCGTCGGGACTGAAAAAGGGGTTCACGGTGACAGACAACGCAACCATCAATAACACCTTGGAGGAGCATGGCCATGTCACCGTGCAGTGTTTTGGTCACACCATAGACCTAATTGTAAGTGAAGCCATAAAAAGCCAGAGACTGGTTCAGAACCTTCTGAGCATAGCGCGGAAGATCTGTGAACGCGTGCACCGCTCGGCGGAAGCAAAAGAAAAGCTGGCCGAGCTCCAGAAGGCTCACCAGCTGCCAGAGAACCAGCTGATCCAGGACGTTCCATCCAAGTGGATGACGTCCTTTTTCATGCTGGAACGTCTGGTGGAGCAGAAGATAGCCATCGACGAGATGTCGATAGAGTGCAATTTCAGGGAAATAATCAGCTGTGATCAGTGGGAGGTGATGTTGTCGGTCTGTAATGCACTGAAACCCTTTGAGGTGGCCTCCAAGGAGCTGAGCAACCGCACTGCCACTCTGGGACAAGTCATCCCGCTCATTCACATCCTCAACAGGAAAATAGATCTTCTGTTTGATGAGACAGTTGGCATAGACAATATGTTGATGTTTCTAAAGGAAGCGATTGTGAGCAGGATGTCGGATACTCTGCACGACCCACGTTACGCCTGGGCCACCATGTTGGACCCTAGATACAAGACGTCGCTGTTCACAGAGGAAGACGCCGAGCGTTGCAAGCAAGATCTGATCCAGGAGCTGGACTTGTCCTCTTCTACCTCAGTTCCAGTTAACTCCGATCTTCCAAACGGCTGCAGCGACGACCCCGTTTCATCCGGCAGCCCCAACTCATCCAGGGACAACATCTGGTCCTTGATGCCTGAAATCAGGCCAAACCTGAAACAGGAGGAGACGACTAAGTCCTCGGAGTTGGCAGTGCTGGAGTACTTGGAGGAAGACATTTTAGATCAAAGCTGTGACCCCCTCGATTATTGGAACCTGAAAAAGTTCCTCTGGCCCGATCTTGCCAAAGTAGCCGCCCGCTACGTGGGCTGCCCTCCCACCATCGTCCCGGCAGAGACGCTGTTCAGCACGGCAGGCGTCAGCTGCGCTCTAAACCTGCCCAGGCCCATGCTGGACAACATAGAGAAGCTGCTGTTCCTAAAGGTCAACCTCCCTTTGATCTATTTTCAGTACTGAACATTATTGAGCATTAACTTGAAAACTGTTCTTTTAAGGACCAAGTTGAATAGCTGTGAAATGGGTGGGGTTGAGTGGAGCTAATTGTAAGATAGGGATTTATACACTGATTCTTAATGCAAAGGCCAGATTGAGGGTTTCTTGTATTGTGAACTACTGTCAAACACTTGGAGCTGTTGTGATGAAATGTCTCAGTGAGAAGTGTATCAGGGAGGGAGGGGATTGTTGTTTCTTTATTTTTTTTTAGCTCTAGGGGGTTGGTGATGTTTGCTTGTAACTTTTTTTTTTTTTTTTTTGTCTACTCTCTCCTTGTGCCTTAACCAAAACTACTTCAGGTCAAAATGCTGTAAATATTATAGAAATTGTGCAGATCGCATCAGGATCCTTTTTTTCTTATGAATTACACATAGATGCAAAGATTTCTTTTGTTTTCTCAGAAAGAAAACTTGGCCCAAAAACAAATGCTGTGACTGAAAGATGTTTTAAGTTAATGCTATTTAATTTTTCTTTGTAAATTTGAGGCTCACGGTACTGTCACTTAGAAAATATTCCTTTTTTTTTTATTTTGACTCGCTGAAATGTTTTTAACAAGATGTTATTGCTGTATTTTCAGAATAAGGTGGTTTCTTTGGAATATACCAGTTGTCTCTTAAGCACAATTTAAGTTTATGTCCAGGGGATTAAATTATGGGTTTATTGATTAATAACCGTGTACTGTACATTTTTATATTAGATGACATCTGAACCTAATTTGATAAACGTTTTAGCATTCAGACTGGAAAAATGAAAATTTTGTGGTCATTTGTAAATAAAGGTTTTCCTTGAATTTTTTTTTTTTACTTTAATCTAACATTTTATGAAGGATTTAAAAGGTTAATTGAGGATTTATATGGATTTTGTTTTACCAGTAGTTTATACTTGCCATAGATTTTTATCTTCATTTAGCATCCCGTTTAATTTGTTTTGAAACATTCAGTCTGAGAGGTGCCAAGACCAAACAGATTTTTTTTGCCTTTCTAAAACACCAATTTAAAAAATAGAGGTTTATGTAAATGCACTTTTTGCTTTAGATTTTGCAGTTAGCATTGAGGCTGTTTACACAGGAATTGAAGGGAGTAAGTTGGTGCTGCATCACCCACAGTAAGATTAGAACACATGTAAAGGGTATCAGCATTGTGGGAAAAAAATTTTTTTAGTCAAACGCCTTACTTCGATTAGACCCAGGCATTTTGAGGCCTTAACCATTTAGAAAAGAAAAAAAAATTTAAGGCAACATTTTTCCCATGTTCTTCCTGATTTCAGGCACTACATCAGGACCTACATACAGTCCTACAAAACTATTCCACTGCTAGCAAACCTTGTGATAATAAATCCAGATGGACAGTAAATGTCAGTTTCTAATTAAACAAAGATTTTTTTTTTCCCCAGACTTGAAATTTAAATTAGATTAAAAATACTGTAAAACAGGAAACCTTGTTTAGTATAGATTTTTTTGTAAAAGAATACTTTTAACAAGCCTAAAAGGCCCCTTTTTAAAGTCTCAAAGATAATGTTGACAGTAGATAAAAAATACACTTTAGAAATTGTTCAGGGGACAGTTTTGCACTCCTGTTGGGGAGAAAAAAAGGCAACCCACTCCCAATGTTACATGTTCTGCTCCCAGTAAGTGTCCAAACATGAAGATTATTGCTGGTCCAATACCTTCGATTTCTGCGTAAAAATATGATCTTCAAGGCATGAAACGTTTATACTTTACATTTAGTTTTTTAGCACCAACTCTGGATTTAGACTAATTGGAGACAGTGTATGAGTTAACTACTGCTGGTAAGATATTCTAGAACCTTTACTAAAAAACCTCATACATCCCGGTTTATGTAAGAACAACATGCTTTATTTTTATGGGTTTGGCTTTATTAATTTATAAATCAAAATATATAAATTATTCTCTGGTTTTAACAAGGTGATTCATCTGCTGGGGTAGAAGATCATAGGTGATGTGTGCTGGAAGGTCACACCTTGATAAAAAGTTTTTTTTAACCTAACAGCATCACTTTTAATCTTTGGTCACCTAAACAGTCTAAACTTTCATATCTCAGTACATGTTTCCCTCGTGATGGCCCCCCCAAGTCTTGCTCTCCATCAGAACAGCTTTCCTCTCGAAGTGAACTCTGAAAGGTGGAAAGTGAGTCGAGCTGAATGCGATGTTGCTGAAACCCTCGATGAAACCCAGAGGCTTATGAGTGTCTCTGAGCTGCTGTATCTTGGTGATGTTGGCTTCGATCAACAAGTGCGAGTACATTTGGACCTCGGGGCTAGCTGTGCTTATGTCTTCTCTTTTGTCATATCTGTAGAAATAATATATTACTAAGATAAACAGAATGGGTACATTTTATGTTATTACACAAAAACAGTATTCGATAAATGTAGTGGTATTTCTGATAAGGATTTGTAAAAAGACTCAAAATAAGTGATCTTGTAGCAAAAGTTCACATAAAAAACCCAAAAACAAATCAGAACTTTTGTGTGCAAAGTGAAACTTTACAGAAATGGTTAGAAATGACTAATTCCCCCCAAAAATAATTCTAAAGCATTTTAATGAGTAGTTTACCCTTCAAGTTCAGTGTGATGTAGAAGTTGGGATGAGTAACAAAACTGCTCGTTTCTTTTGGAGAGGGATTGTGTTACTGGCTTTTTTCTAAACCCAATATTCAAAATGGACAACAAAAACATGCCTTTCAACAGGTTGTGTGTTGACCTTCATGAGTCAGGAAAAGGGTGAATGCAAAACTTGTTTTCTTGGATATAAATACAATGTGAATAAAGGCTTACTACTATTAGCTCCACTTCAAAATGGGGAAAGTAAGAAAGATGAGCTCTTCGTAAGGGAATAGCAGAAAAGAAACATGGAGCTTCTTTATTTTAACGTTACATGAGGCTAATTCTGTTAGCTGCTCTTCAAAATGATAAATAGAACATAGTACTCAGGTAAAGCAGATGGGAGCTGATCTCCAAAAATCAGTATGTAACTATAAATTCAGTCTGAGGAATGATGAATGTTTAATCAACTTTCCTACTGTCAGTGCTCTTAACAGATCAGCACTAAAGTTTTTGAGCGTGGAATGTTCCTACTGCACCACTTCACCAGGCATGCCAATAACTATGCAGAGCACCTTTTATACAGCACTCACCTCCAGTTTCTGTTTTCCTCTAAGAAGCGTGACACTCCTGTTTCTGCAGCAAAGGTGTCGATGTGAACAAAGACATCTGGGGGGGGGGAAGAAAATGTGCATGTATTTAACTCATCTCTCTTCGCTACGTTGAAAACACAGACACCTGAAGTAATATTAGGATATACATTTGCTTAATTGCCTCAAGTTTGAGAAATTTGAGGAATTGTTAAAGTTCCTGATACTGTGAGCAGTGATTCCGACCTGCCGTGGCTGGCAAAAGCCTGTGTAGTTCCTGGATTCCTCTGCCTCCTGGGTAGTTGTGGTGAGAAACGTAGAGGCAAGCACTAGTGTATAATGAGTTGACCAACAGCTGGCCAACCACAACCGCAGAGCCCAGTTTGTACATCCAGGATTTCTGATAGTTGCATAATCTGAAGCACAAAGGGGGAAATTAATTACTGAAATAAAAAAAATAGTTTTTTTTTTGGGATGCACCAATACAGACATTGGGCTGATACTAGGGATGCAACAATACCACGTTTTTTTCAAGCCGATACCATACCGGTACTTGGATTTGAGTAACTGCCGATGCCGAGTACAAATACTTCTATCACACAAAAAAATGCTATGAATTGAAAGACGGGGTGTATTTTCTTCTATGCTTGTTACAACAAATGATGCTGTATAAGATAAAACAAAAATGAATAAAAATGAAAAACCTAAAGTTTAAAGTGAAAAATAAACATTTTCCTAGAAATTTTGCGAGTGTACATATTTAAGTATCAGTTCAAGGTATCAGTTAATATTACCCGATACCGATACAGTACATAAGTATCGGTACATCCCTAGCTGATATCATTCTAATGTACTCGTATCATAAGTATGATATCGTGAACCGATACTTAAAATGTGGAAATTCTGCAATAATTTGTACAGAAAATGTATTTTTCAATTGAAATTCCATTCGTGGTAATTTTTTATTTGTATTTTATTTTCATCTAATTTGCAATCATTTGTTGTAACAAGAAAGACAATAAAACCTGTCTTCCAATTCAATCCAGTTTTTTGTGGTAGAAGTAGGGATGTAAGAAAATATCGATATGCCAATATATCGCTATATTTTATGGCACAATATTATATCGATATTTAAGAGCAAATCAATGTTTTTTCTACTTCTTGAATTTCAATGAAATTCTGACACATGGTCACAGGACTGGTATTTGGTGGCTTTTTTACCTCCTTCGTTCCAGTGGATCAACTAGAACTAGTAATAAAACTGGATGAGTTATGGATGTAACGTATTGGAGTGTTAAGGATGCTGTGACAGGTTTTCTACATTTAAATTCAGTTTTGAAAATCGCAATATAGTCATCATTTCATGATATATCATTTCCTCTGTATCGTGATACGTATCGTATCACCTGATTCTTGCCAATACACATCCCTAGGTAGAAGTATCTGATTTGGTACTCTGTATCAGCAAGATCAAAATATTGGTATCTGTTTGAAAAAAGGTTGTACCGTTGCGTCCCTAGTATTTTTCCTTCCTTTGTTTTAAAATTTTACGATCAAGTCCAACTTGCATGAAAGAACAGCCACGTGCAGCTGCCAAGTTGAGCACAGGGAACGTGTAAATGATGAAACGCAGCTCCTTGTGAGGCAGCAGCGAATAGATGAGGATGAAGCCGACGGTGGGGAGCAGCAGCAGCCTTATTCGCCTGTCGAGGAGGCCGAGAGGCATGAAGAGCAGCGAGCAGCCCAGGGCTCGAGGTACGGCGGAATAAAAGTACCACAGAAAGGGCGAGGTCTAATGGAGAGAGGAGTTAAGGACAACTTGGGAGTAGATAGAGAGGGAATTTTGGGGGAGATCATCAGGATTTGCATTTTTTTTTTAAAAACCAAAAAACACATGTACCTTTTTTTTATTATTATAATTATTAAAAAGGATATTCCCCAGTTGGAGCTTTTATTAAGAATAGTGTTGTACCACAACACCTGTCCCTCAGGCCACAAAAGCTTCCCCCAAAAGAAGGTGTCGACAGCCATTGTCAGAGCTGCAGCAAAAGAAACCAAAGCCCATGTTTCTGAATCAATTTTAAGCAAGTATTAATATGGTAAAAAGATGAATCTCTTGTGTCTACTGTTAAGTGTAGTATAGGAGTTCTGATGCTGTGGGCTCTTTCTTTTCCAAAGAATCTCTAATAAATGATGAATTTACTTTAAATCTATCACAGGCGGCAAAAATTATTAAATTGTACATTTTGCTCTCACCCAGGGATAAGAGTCCAGCAGGAGCAGCGTAGGAAATCAGCTGTAGCAGCCCCAGCCTCCTGCTCATCAGCGACATCAGCAACATGAGGCCCAGCAAGATGCAGAGCTCAGACCGGATCACAATGATGACCAAAGCAGACAGGCTGATGAACCAGCCGTGTTTCTGAGTCATCCAAGATGTGAATGCTACAAGAACTGGGAAAGGAGCTTGGTTTTAATCAAAAAAGAAACCAAATAAAAATGTCCGCTGAATGAGATACACTACTGTTCAAAAGTTTGGGGTCACCCAAACAATTTTGTGTTTTCCATGAAAAGTCACACTTATTCACCACCATACGTTGTGAAATGAATAAAAAATAGAGTCAAGACATTGACAAGGTTAGAAATAATGATTTTTATTTGAAATAAGATTGTTTTTACATCAAACTTTGCTTTCATCAAAGAATCCTCCATTTGCAGCAATTACAGCATTGCAGACCTTTGGAATTCTAGCTGTTAATTTGTTGAGGTAATCTGGAGAAATTGCACCCCACGCTTCTAGAAGCAGCTCCCACAATTTGGATTGGTTGGATGGGCACTTCTTGCGTACCATACGGTCAAGCTGCTCCCACAACAGCTCAACGGGGTTCAAATCTGGTGACTGCGCTGGCCACTCCATTACCGATAGAATACCAGCTGCCTGCTTCTTCTCTAAATAGTTCTTGCACAATTTCGAGGTGTGTTTTGGGTCATTGTCCTGTTGTAGGATGAAATTGGCTCCAATCAAGCGCTGTCCACTGGGTATGGCATGGCGTTGCAAAATGGAGTGATAGCCTTCCTTATTCAGAATCCCTTTTACCCTGTACAAATCTCCCACCTTACCAGCACCAAAGCAACCCCAGACCATCACATTACCTCCACCATGCTTAACAGATGGCGTCAGGCATTCTTCCAGCATCTTTTCAGTTGTTCTGCGTCTCACAAACGTTCTTCTTTGTGATCCAAACACCTCAAACTTGGATTCATCCGTCCACAGCACTTTTTTCCAGTCTTCCTCTGTCCAATGTCTGTGTTCTTTTGCCCATCTTAATCTTTTTCTTTTATTGGCCAGTCTCAGATATGGCTTTTTCTTTGCCACTCTGCCCTGAAGCCCAGAATCCCGCAGCCGCCTCTTCACTGTAGATGTTGACACTGGTGTTTTGCGGGTACTATTTAATGAAGATGCCAGTTGGGGACCTGTGAGGCGTCTGTTTCTCAAACTAGAGACTCTAATGTACTTATCTTCTTGCTCAGTTGTGCAACGCGGCCTCCCACTTCTTTTTCTACTCTGGTTAGAGCCTGTTTGTGCTGTCCTCTGAAGGGAGTAGTACACACCGTTGTAGGAAATCTTCAATTTCTTAGCAATTTCTCGCATGGAATAGCCTTCATTTCTAAGAACAAGAATAGACTGTCGAGTTTCAGATGAAAGTTCTCTTTTTCTGGCCATTTTGAGCGTTTAATTGACCCCACAAATGTGATGCTCCAGAAACTCAATCTGCTCATAGGAAGGTCAGTTTTGTAGCTTCTGTACCGAGCTAAACTGTTTTCAGATGTGTGAACATGATTGCACAAGGGTTTTCTTATCATCAATTAGCCTACTGAGCCAATGAGCAAACACATTGTACCATTAGAACACTGGAGTGATAGTTGCTGGAAATGGGCCTCTATACACCTATGTAGATATTGCACCAAAAACTAGACATTTGCAGCTAGAATAGTCATTTACCACATTAGCAATGTATAGCGTGTGTTTCTTTAAAGGTAAGACTAGTTTAAAGTTATCTTCATTGAAAAGTACAGTGCTTTTCCTTCAAAAATAAGGACATTTCAATGTGACCCCAATCTTTTGAACGGTAGTGTATATGAAGTGGAGATCGTCCAGTAACGATCTGAAGCTGTAGCTTACCTATTGGTAATGCAAAGACGTTAGGAAGTGTCCTTGTGCTGTAAAACATGAGGTGGAACTGGGATGCACAGGTCAAGCAGAAAAGGCCTGCAACTGTGGAGCCAAACTGCCTCCTTACTTCTCTCTGCATGTGCCACAGAGTGCCGACCACACAGCATCCCAGCGATGTGCGGACTGCAAAGAACACAGAGTAAACATTTTTTTAATTTGTTTTTGTAAATCTTCACGGAACAACCTTATCCGAGGATGTTTAAAACAGACATTGTTGGTTTACTTTACTCACCTATAAGCTGAGCGTAGAATTTTGGAGCTTCCAGCACAGACGATAGGAAAACAAGCGGGGAGCAGAGCGTGGAGAGGAACAGGGGTCCGAGAAAGGTGCGGGGCACAACTCCAGGGAATTCATGATGGTCATACTGGGAGAGAAGGGACATTTTTATAAAACATCCAACTGAACTCACATATACGCATATACCGACAGACCCCAAACAATAAAAAAATGCGCATTTTCCCCTTTAAATACCTCAGACCGTGTAAGTAGATCAGATTTGGTTGACCGATTTCAAAGTAAAAACTTTTAAATCTTGAATTTCCTTATAAAATCACTATTGGCCTAAACTTGAACAGTGCAATGTGTGAATTACAGAATGTCCCATTTTTTTTATTCCTTCCTTAGGTTTACCTTTGTTAGTGGTAGAATTTAGAGATGCACAGTTCAGAATTTTGTGGCCAGTTTCTGTGCTTTGACCTACTGATGCAGTTCTTAACTAGATCTAATTTATCTTTAAAAAATATATTTTAAGGTATATTTGCTTGCTAGACCTCTTGTTGTGAGTGGTCAGTACTCATTTAGCCAGGGCCAAAGATGCTTATAAAGTATAAGTATGATATATTTAGCTTATAAAGAGTTAGTATTTTAGTTCCAGAACTTGAATGTTTGTGTCTTGTTTTTATAAAATAACTTTATACAATTAAATGTTAGTTTAATCCATTTCTGCTTGGAGAGAGGGAAACATAAAGCCTTCTTACAGCTACCTGAGTAAAAATGTAGAGCAATAGGTTGGGGACCAAACTGTTCAATCTAATGCTTTCAATGGCTTCTCATTGAAATATATTTACACTGCAGAATTTTTATAGCCATTTTTTAAATCCTAACATTTTATATTTTTTATAATACCTTAAACAAGTCCATAGCTATACTATGAGTTTTTACATTTTGTGTTAGCCCAATATATTTCTTGATAACAACCTTGAAAATATTACAATAATTTCATAGCAAAATGTGAAAAAACATAATTGCACATTCTATTAGCCTACATGTACCTGCTAAAAAGGGTAAATAAGCTACTTCTACGAGAGAGAAGAACATATTAAAATATAGCTGTACTTTATTCATAAGAAAATCGGTGGTCTGGACATTAGGCACTAGCCAAGACTTATTTCATTTTGAGCAAATATTTTCTTGAACTAATCACTGTTTAAATTGTTTGTTTCTTTTGTGCGCATGCGTTTGAGTTACCATTTACATCATTAAAAGGGATGCTTACCTTATCAAAATCAAGTCTGTGGTACAGAATGTCGTGCGTTGCTTGCAAATTAAAGCTTTCTTCGACTTTAGTGAACGGACAAATGAATAAGTGCAAGAAACTCATAGACAGAAGCAGAAACAGCAGCGGCAGCCCCAAAACAACGTTCTTTTCCGCCATGACAGCTGAAGAGCGGACGCTTTTACTTCCGGTCAACACTGGAAGCGAACGCTAACAAAACGTTTTCATGTAGGTAAGTATTATCAGTGTTAAACAATAATGTGTTAGAACGTGTTTGGAGTTTTAATAATATTTTTGCTAAACAAAAAATTTGTTTTAAAAATAAGTAAATAAGTTTCCCGAATTTTCCACGTGTGGATGAATTTTATGTCCCAACCGTGGCGGCTTGTGATTGCTTGGTTTAATGATTGACAAGTATTTTGACCAATTACTACAAGCCACAATCAGACTTAGGGGCTGACGCGGAAAACTAGAAGAGTACATTTTTTTTTCCCCCACCACACAACCGGCATGTAAATACTACTTAGCTGTTCTTTGCATAGACACCTTTATGTTGGATTTGGTATTATAAATAGCTCATTTAAATGTATCCGACCGTTACAAGCAGTTAGTGAATAAGGTGAAGTGAGCTCTTGTCATGAAAGCGTGATTGAGTCAGTTTGTCTGGGTGAGAGATGCTGTCCTCCTGCCTTCCACTGCTGCGGCTACTCTCCTGCTCCTTTATTTGTCTTTTTCTCTTACAAGCGAGCGACGCCAAGAAGGATTTGAAAAGCGCCTGCAGCACATGCCAGCAAATCACTGAGAACTTCAACAAGGTCAGAGATCTTACCAAAAAGACATATTGCTTACATTTCCCCGCAAAACAATTCACTACTATTGAGCTTTTTTTTATTTTACCAGAATCATCTATGAATTTAAGCATAAATATCAAGTGGAAAGAAATATTTTTATGCATTTTTCTGATAAGTGAGGCATGTATTGGTAGATCATTGGGCATTTTTTACTGTCTCTAAATTGCATCCGATGCAATTACCTGCATTTATAATGTAGCCTATTTATATTCCACCTTCACATACATGTCCGACATTTGTTTGAGAAGATTAGTAAATTAACCGCATTACGAACACCATGGAACACCTCAGAGTGTTAATGGATGAAAGTTGTAAAGGAAGAGGAACCATGGTAGATTACAAAGGTTTTAAGATGACCTTTAAGAGTAGCATGCCCTCCCACCAGTGAAACATGGAGGTGGCTGCATCATACTGTGGGGATGCTTTTTCGGCAGGGACATGGGAAGCAGCCACAACTTGAAGGGAAGACGAATAGTCAGAGATGCAATGCCCACTGACACAAATTATGCTATGCTTTGTTGAGGTCTATCACATAAAATCGTACTTCTTTCCACATGGTAGAAATCACGTGGGTTTTCCCTTTCCTTTAGGGCTTTGATAGAACCGCAAGACAGAACTTCGGAGGAGGCAACACAGCCTGGGAGGAGAGAAAGCTGTCCAAGTATGAGACCAGGTGAGATGGTTTCAGATCGTCCTGTCCTCTAACAGCAGGTCAACCTGCCACAGAGCTGTTTGACCTTGGCAGTGGAAGCTTATCAGTGTTGTAGATAAGAGAGAAATCATGAGGTTGCAGAGTGTAAAAACAAAAATCCAATGTCGTACCTCCCAGCGTCCTGTGTCCCATTTCCTTACATATATGTACATATGTCTGTCTTCCTGCAGCGAAATTCGCCTGATGGAGATCCTGGAGGACCTGTGCGAGAGCAGCAGCTTCGAGTGCAACCATATGGTGGAGGAACACGAGGAGCACTTTGAGACCTGGTGGTTTAAAAAGTGGGTGTCCGGTGAGGTTTGGAAAGTGATAGACTGACAGAGAAACTCAGAATGTGCCTGAGCTGATGCTCAGAAGACATAAACCGGTATACATGGGCTGGTATGTAATCTGTGGAGTTTGGACACATTTTTATGCCTAGATTATTTCTAGATCAGGGTTATATGACTTAAGCTACCAAGGGAGCCACTCACCCTGAAAAATGTAAAAAAAAACATTAAGAAAACCAGGAAAATTGCTACTTAGGAGTTCAATTTAACATGTTTTTGCAGTATTGAAGATGACCTTTATCCAATAACTACATGCACTTGTGTATATTCAGTAAAGTTAATATCTCTCCGTTCATCCCCTTCTGTGGTGCAGGAAAACGAAACATCCAGATCTGCATAAATGGTTCTGCATTGACACCATCAAAGTTTGCTGTCCTAAGGGAACATTTGGACCTGACTGCAATGGTAAAGAATTTTCCTAACTCGGATGTCCAAACTTTTTGCTGCAAGGGCCAAAATCATGAAGTCAAAAGTGCCCAAGGGCCACAAAAATAAGTCTATTTTTTATGTTAAAAAAAAAAAAAAACGTTTTTTTTTTTAAACTTTTTTAATAATAAACTAAACATGTAATATTTTAATTAAACAAATAAAGTAGGAATTCTTGTTGAAAATTGATTTTTTTTAAAGGATTTTAGGTTCAAAACTCAAGGCTTTTATGATTTGCCTTTTTAAAAGAAATCTTTTTTTTATATATATATATATATTTCGGTGGGGCTAATTTTAAAGCAAAAAATCTGTTGTTTTTTTTTGGGGGGGGGGGTCTCAGCAAAAAAAAAAAACAGGGTTTGATTGACTTTTGAAATTTTATTTTTAGCTATGATTGGTTGTTTCTGTCGGTTTTTGAGTTATTTGGTTACGCAATGAAATTAGCAGAAGGCAAAAATATATAATTATTAAGATTAATCATTTGTTTTTTTGCAATGGATAATTTTCTAATCCTTTGAGTATGTTAACAAAAATGATGCCCTTTATAAAAGAAAGTCTAAATCTGCATCAATCATTTGTGTTTTGGTACCAAGTGCAGAATTACCAAACTTAAATGGTGGTCAAGGCCTGTACAAAATTCAATTCAGTTTATTTAGATAGCGCCATTTCACAACAGATGTCATCTCAAGGCACTTTACAAGAAGAGTTATTACAATACAATGTCTAATTTAGGAATTAAAGAACCACAGAAGATTGCTTCGTGACTTCTCAGCAATCCCTCACACTGAGCAAGCATGAAGTGACAGTGGAGAGGAAAAACTCCCTTTTAACTGGAAGAAACCTCCAGCAGAACCAGGCTCGGCATAAGCGGTCATCTGCCGAGACCGTCTGGGGTTTGGAGAAGGCAGCAGATCAGTCAAAGAGCCATAAATGGGCACCGGGCCGCATTTTGGACACCCTTGTCCTAACTGAACACTGATTCTTCTCAGGTGTTCAAATACTTATGTGCACCAATAAACTCTAAATAAATTCTTTAAAATTATACAGTGTGAATTCCCTGATTTAAAAAAAAATAATGTTCTAAGCTGTCTCTCACGGGGGAAATGCACCTACACTGTGAATTTCAGATAGGGAGAACTTGCAAAATCGCAAAATCTTTGAATATTTATGTTCTATGGAACGCCAAAGTGTTCAAAATTAAATAAATCAACACTTATGATATAAATGTCTAAATGAATAATTAAGACAAATATATCACATGAGAATGGAATTGTGAAAAAAATGAATTCATATGAAATTCTAAGCTCTTTAGTATAAAATACTTTTCATTTTTCTTTATACATGCATCTATTATTATAAAACATTATTTAATGGTAAAAAGAAAATCCAACAGTTTTTGTTCCGAAAACGTCTTTTTCACAAAGTACCTTTTATTTCATAATAATGTTTTTCCCAGTGGCTTATTTATTCCAGAATGTCACTTTTCATCATAAAAGAGATCAGCCAATCAGAGTTAGTGGGTGGGACTTTCACGCTCATTTTCTGGTGCAATGTTATCTTTTTATCGGTTACTCTTAAGCCGAAACACCAAACAGCAATTTTCAGGAAGATTTTAACTGATTTATTGTGTTCAAAGAAGTCAAGTAGTTCTACAGAAAATAATAGAAAATGACACAAATCTTTGCCACTTTTCGTTATGTCTGCAGCAGAAATATTTACAGCTTCTAGCTCGAAGGGGAGTAGATGAAGCAGAGAAACCGCTGATAGAGGGCAAAAACCCTCAATGTTGAAAATAATTTGGATTAACTATGACAACTTTGGAAAAAAGTCTGTTTATCATGAATACTTTTTTTTGCCCCACTTATGTTTCACCTCGATCTCTGTGTCGCTGAAATTCCTTTCTCTGCTCTCTTGGCCATTATATTTGGGAACAACGCAAGGATTTCATGCACATGTATGAGGATGTGGTTTCTGTATTTAAATGACTGAAGGGTCACAAGCATCTAGGTACACACATATGGCATTTATCAACAGATGATTGCAGAGTAGGATGCGTACGAGTGACCAACGCACATTTCATAAATCGACTTTTGACTGTCCGTGCGAACGTTCTAAATTTCATTCATAGGATGAAATATAGGCAGGGTCTACGGACGTTTGATAAGAGGGGGCTCTGGAGAATGGGGAGGAAGCGCTGTTGTCGTTAAATACTGTTATTGAATTTAACGCTTGTTGGATTTTGTGTATGGTTTTACCCATATGCTAATAATATTGTCAGAAGATTAACCCACTTTTTAATCTGGCTGTCTAAATCCAGTCGTTTGGCGTTGCATCAGTGTTTTAGGTGTAAAGCTGCCCTGGGCGGCATGCCTGAGATGAAACAGGCAAAAGAAGTCCTGGTCACAGGTTAGATACAAATAATCAATAAAAGGTTTGATTAACAAAACAGACCATATTTAAATCATCTATTTACCTTAAGATGGCATCCTCTTATAACTGTTATTCCATAAATATGATTACTCCTCTCCATTTAGTTGGCTAGAGTAACAGGAGATAGACAAAGTTCCTGCAACTCTGGGCCTGGACTTGGCATGTTACGGCTAGTTTATAGTTCTCAGTCTACGTCAGAACAGATAGAACCAGCGCCATTATCCATAGATGCGAGGTTTCCCTGTGGCCTACTGAAATAGAGCCCAATTGAGAGTGTATGTCTGTGATTGGTCAGCCCAGCATCAGCCATAGATAATTTCACCAGAACGCTCTATAGTCGACGTAATCGGTAGTCAATGCAGCGTTTGGGCACAACATGCTTTATTTTGAAAGGACAGCTTATCTGATATGGTCTTTTGGCGACTTTGAGTTTGACACGTGTGTGCTTCTCTGTACAGTGGGGCTCGCAGTGAGTACGGCTGTACAGGAAGATCAATGTTAGCACCAGCCAATGAACATACAGGTCCCACCCACTGAGCCTGATCGGCAGATCAACCCTTATGATGAAAAGTTTCATTCTGAAATAAATAAAACCACCATTATGAAGTAAAAGCTGACTTTTGGAATACAAACGGCTTCAATAAAAATGCTTTAAAACTATTAGGGGAAAAAATAAATTAAATAATGTTGTATATAAATGCATTTTTAAGTAAAAGTTATAAGTATTTCATACTGAGTTCAGAATATCATATGAATTCTTCTTTCACAGTTTCATTGTCATATTTTAGGCCTGTATATTATTTATAAATGTAGACCTTTGTATCTTAAGGGTTTTAATTAATTTTGAGTACATTAGTGTTCCATAATTTTCCTCACAATAAATGCTGTAATATTTAAACACTCAATTAATTTTTTTCTTTCTGTTCCCAAAGCTTGCATAGGGGGCTCCGAGAGGCCGTGTCACGGGAACGGGGCGTGTGACGGCGACGGGACCCGCGGCGGCAACGGGAAGTGCAACTGCGACCACGCCTATCGAGGCGACTTCTGCCTAGACTGCGTCGACGGGTATTTCAACGAAGTCAGGAACGACACCTACTCTTTGTGTACAGGTAATCTGTATGGCTAACTTGAACAGGAAGGGACACGGTTAAGAAAAGAGTTGATGATTTGGGGTTCACATCCTCCCACAGAGTGCCACTCGTCATGTAAGACCTGCACCGGAGCAACCAATCAGGAATGTGATGAGTGCAAGGAGGGTTGGGAGGAGGACGACCAGGGGGCTTGTGTCGGTAAGCTGAAGGCTAACATTTAACATTACATATCGCCGTGAACTCGCTAACTGCACACTGAAACACAGTGGTGGCAGCATCATGGTGTGGTGCCGTTTCGCTTGACTAGAGATCTGCAGTTGTAATTTCACGGAAAGGTTGTTCTACAAAGTATTGAGAACTAAACGCAAATGCACACTACACTTTATAGGTTTTGAAATGTAAAGAAATTTACTTTTATACAGTAATGCTCTACATTGTAATATACAAAAAAAATCCCTGTAAAATACATCGAACATGCTTCTAATGTGGCACTTTTCAGCTACAGAAAAACCTTAGAAACCGATAAGAACAGGAGAAGTCATTAATATTTTTCCTTATGATATGATAGCTTGTATCATGCTCTGCAGACCTAACTCTGGTATTAATTCAAAAAGATTGATATTGATTAGGATACAAAAGTCTACATGTATAAACGCAAGCTTAGAGGAGATTGGGCTCCTAAACTATGGAACACTTTACCTCTCTGCATCAGACAAGCCCCTTCAATATCCAGGTTTAAAACCCGATTTAAAAAGTCATTGGTTTTTGTGAAAGTTCACAATCAGTCCACAGGACAAGGTGCTTGGAAAAACGTACAAGTTTATTTTTCTTCTTCTTTTTTGAAGTTGATCAAAAATAGATATTGTTTGACAAGAATTAGTCCAACAAAAAAAAAAAACCCAACAACTTAACATCAACAGAAAAAAATGAGGTCAACATAACAGACCAACAGAACCTGTACTGACCTTACCTAGGATACATTGGGGAGGCTTTATCGGGACAACAACGACAAGGGTGATGTTTAAATAAATAAATACTAACCCCGAGAAACTGGCTCATCCGTCACAGTTTTCAACCCAAAGCCACTCTTGATTTCAGGTTTTATATTGATTTAAAAAAATGTTTCTATTTGATGCTTTTACAATGTTTATTTACTTACTTTTCCTATTTGTATGAATTGGTTTAGCATTATTAAATGGTAGGCCTAAAGCAAATCTTCGATTGCATTTATTGTCTGATCGTTCCTGCTTAATGTACAGCACTTTGTTTTAGCTTTGGCTTGTGAAAGCGCTTTATAAAATAAAGATGATGATAAATGTTGTACGGTTGTACATTTGAAAAATGATGCGTTTATGTTGTCGGTTGACTGATCTGTAGATGTGAACGAGTGCGCCAAAGAGCTTTCCATATGCAAAGAAGATACATACTGCCTTAATAGTGAAGGTTCCTACTCCTGCAAGGGTAAGAAGACATTCAGGTTCCTATTAGTTTACTCCAATTAAAGAGAACATTTTCAAAATAATAAAATACGGACAATATTTTCCACATAATTTTTTTTATTTTTTTAATTATTTTTTTTCTCTGTCTCAGCTTGTGATGACGCCTGCAGTGGGTGTACCGGGGCGGGTCCTGATGAGTGCCAGGCTTGTGCCGAAGGGTACCAGGATGTAGATGGAACCTGCACAGGTGGGATGGAAATATAGGTCATTGTTTTTTTGCTTGGTTGGTTCTTATTTGTGTTTGTTTTATGGCTTGACTCATTGGGGTAACCCTAACCCTGCTCAACATTTGGCAATAAAACCTTTCTGATTCAGTAGATTATAAGTAATTGCCCCAAAATGTTTTCCTTCTACATGTTGACCCTATTTGTTTGGGTTTTATCAGTACAATATAGATTTATTTCTTATTTGTGTACTCGTTTTCTAGATATTGATGAATGTGCTCTGTCTGAGGCTGTGTGTGTGAAGGAGCACCAGGAGTGTGTCAACAACAAGGGTAGCTTCATCTGCATCTGCTCCAGTGGCTATTCGGAAAAGGATGGCGAGTGTGTCCAACAAAATGGTGAGGATCAGCAGTTACACTCTGCACTCATGTCACCGTGTGTGGAGAGCACTTTTCTCAATGTAATTCTTTGCTTGCTTTGACTTTAGATGCAGCCGAGGCGTCTGAACCACCGCAGACGCCCTCAGATCCACACAGGGAGCTCTGATGTCAAAACTTTAATCAGTATGAACGAACTGTACCTTTATTTGTTTCTTTATTTTTTTGTTTTGGACTTTGACCACATTTGAGTCCCCACCTGCTTTCAAAACCCCCCATGATTTTCAGCAGTGGAGATTTTATGTCGTTCATTTGCCTCCGTTCATTTATTGTTTTTAATGATGAAAGTTATTAAATAAAAGTGAGTTATGTTGTTTATCATGATTCTATGTGAACTATTAGTCATTTTAGCTAGTTTTATTACTTTTTAATTTTTATTACTTTTAGAATGAAGCACATTTACCTGACGCGTTAAGGTTTTAATGTGTTGCAGTGATTCAAAACAACCACATGATGGCAGTGCTGTCTCCTGAGATGTGTCATAAGTGATCATAGTAAAGCAACTTGGAAGATTTGCATCGTGTTGCTGTGTCTTGGGGTTGCCACACGATGGCATTGTTGGCCTTTTTGAAATGTTGATCCTCAGCGCTCACATGACTGGAATGGATCTAGAAAGGGGCGGGATGGTGCGTTTAGTGTTTTTAATCATCTCTGCTTTTCCCTTAATAATACATTTCCACTCACATTGATCCAGTTTGTTTTATTTTCTGTGATGATAAAAGCTTATCTTTCCTCCTTATAGGTTACAGATTTAAGAGATTAGTCTACATTTAGATTTCTTCCACTCAGCTGAACACGAGGATAGATCTGAAAAATATTTCCTACCACAACTGAACCCTCTGTTTGTCTCCTTGTCTGTTAAGCCCTCTCCTCAGTCTTTTTGATGATGTAAGTTGTTTTTACTTGCCGGGTGTTGCTGAAGGTGCAAGGAGCAGCCAGTTGAGACCTGTCTGAGCTGGCAGTGGAGCGGCTGAGACGCAGAGTTGCCCCACACCCACCCACACATTCTCAATGCTGGGCTCATCCTTGCAAAAACATGGATTACCCTGTTAAAACTGTATCACAGGTTATTAAATATTTTATCCATAACTCGAAGGAGAAAATGTTCTCTTCAGGAGATGGGTGATATGAGCTACTTGTCAAAAGAAGAGCATCAGTGTGAGTCAGCATGCTGAGTAATACATGAGTCAGTGTACCTAATACTGATGCCACCCTTTTAGGTGAATCGTTTCCTTCATCAGATACATATTTGATGTGAACCTTTATCTCCTGGAGATGAGATACGCTTCACTTGGGCTGCATCAGCTCTAGGGGGAAAGGTTGGAGATACCGTTGCAGCAACCTGCTGACAGAGTGACAGAGTTAGTCAAAACAGATTCACTGATTCTCAGTTATGGGACTCAACTTTGAGACTTAAGAGAACATAAATGTGGGGTGGGGTTGAAGTAAACCAACCACTTGTATGACTCCTGCATTGCCAAGAGAGGTAACTACAGAGCAAAGATGGCAAGTAGTTGTGAAGTAGGGCGCAGCATTATTTGCCCTTTTTTTTTTTTTTTTTTTAAAGCTGTACGTTAGTGATCATACATTTAATTATCTTATAGGTAAAAAAAAAAAAACAGTCTTAAGTGTCAAAACCAACAAAATTTGAGGTCACTTATAAAAATGATGACCCACTCTTCTTCGGAGAAGTCTTTCAAATCAGCCACATTGGATGTTTTTTGAGCATGGACAACCAAGGTTCAGCATTTAAATCAGATTTATTTGCGGTTTTTGAGCAGGCCACTCCAAAATCATAAAGTCATATTAGATGACTCTGAATGTCTAAGTTTCTATGAAAAGCAAACAGCGAAACGACAACCCTTTTGGCCAACTTGCAGAAAATCTTTCACTTAAGACGGACAGCAAAACTAATGCCAATTCAAAGCAGGTAGGAACTGGAGTTCATCATGCATGATTTCATACGATGCATTTTTATCATTTTAGGCCTTCAGCTTGTTCAAAACATTGAAACTTAACCATGCTGACATGAGCACCTCAACTCTGTACTCCCCAATCAGCGGCTCAAGCACCACAGAATCCTGCTTTTGGCAAAGTTATGCCTATATTGGTAAATGGTCAAATGTCCTGTACTTGTATAGCACTTTATTTAGTCTTGAGGACCCAAAAGTATTTCACATTAAATTCAGTAATTTTCCTATTAGGACACACATTCACACACTGGTGACGCTAAGCTACATTGTAGCCTCAGAATGTTGCCTTACACTGGTGCCACTGGGTCCTCTGACCTCCTTCAGGCTTACGTTTTTTTGTAGTTGGCACAGTGCCCTATTCTGTAATTCCTTTCACTTATACCCCTGCCATATGTTTTAAATCTGTTTTTATTTTATGACTTGGTTTGATGCCTTTTACAGATTATGTTGTTGTGCAGCACTTTGGTTGAGCTTGTTTTAAAAAAATGTGGTTATACATAAAGTTGAACATGGAAGGAGATCCAGCACAGGGCTAGAACTTGCTGGAGAGAAAACATGTAGTGTCAAAAACAGAAACGTGTGTACCTTGCATAAAAATAGAAATGAGCTTTTTAAATCAGTCTAATTAAAGTTTTCCTGATTTAGGTTGCCTAAATTTGAATTAAATTCAAAAATGTTAATTTAATATTTGGAAGAATTGCCATTTAAAATGTTTCGCTATAGTCGAATGTATTGGGTATCCTTCAACAGATTTTTCACATTAGGTTGCTGGAGTTTTATCTCTTTCATCTTCACAGAATTCTGAGTCACAAGCCAAGGGAGCAGGTTTGACTTTGAGATTGGTGGGGACACAAGGGTGCTCCATTGCAGCACTCTTGAAAATTCTCCAAGACAGGGGTTGTATTGATAGTGACGACACAGTAGCGGCTGAATATTAGTAGGGACGTGGCGTAGAATTGGGTAGGGACGTGTCCCTACGGTCCCTACCTAATTCTACGCCCTAGGTCAGGTCACTTGGCCCCCTTTTGCGCTCACATGCCTTTTCAGGTCTGTCCACAGATTCTCTGTGGGATTGATATCAGTACTTTGTGTTGGTAACAGCTTGGCGTTCTGATTAGAACACCAGTCTGTGACCAAGCATTACTCCTGGTTGATGTTTTGAGATGTTGGATTAACATTGGCACATGATATTCTTTGATTATTATGCTATCTAATTTATGAAGTGCACCAGTTTTTTTAATAGTAAAACATCAACATATAATGCCGCCACCATGAATTATCAAAGTTAGATTGATGTCCTTCAGCTTGTGAGCTTCCCTCAGTGCCCTAAAGATTTAAAGATCATTTTGGTCATCTACATCCGATTACATCTCTCCACAAATATGTTGCATTTGGAGTACTGGATTCCAGAATCCATCTCCTTCCTGTACAGAATGATTGCTGTTACCCAAGGATAAACCAGACTTTTGGAGGTGAAAAAATATATATATCTTTAATATATTAGCTGATTTCTTTTGATTTTTTTCCATGATGTGACACAAGGAAGCATTGTGTTTGAGTCATACCTTAAAATACCTCCACAGGTGCACCTTCAGTTTCCTGAAATGTTGTGAATTAAACTATGAGAGGTTTACAAAACCATAACATCATCCTATGGGTTCCCTAAACTTGTTTAAAGGTAGAAATTTTACTATATGTAAACTTCTGACTTTATAGACAGTTGAAAAACTGCAAGTATCTGGTTTCAGGTGCGTCCCTTTAGGCCTGGGAATGTTCTGGAATCCTTGTTGAATACCTGGAGAGCAGTTTCCCTAATTGACCTTTGTGACCTGATCTGAAAGAAGCAGAAGATCAGTTCAGGACCAAAACTAACAATGCTAACAACAGTAATAATTACTAACAACAGTAATGCAAATAACAAGGAAGAGTAGGACAATACTCCTTCATGACTTTCTGATTTTCAGTGCTATGAACTTGTGAACCCTTTGAGAACCGCTCCTTTAACCACTGGGGCCTTCGTTTTGTTGGGAACTGTTTATTCCGAATGCCGGACCTTCCTTTTCGTGCAGCAAAGCCATCTAGCTCCAGTTCTTCACATGCGCGCGAGGGCACCGCTCGTTCTGTGGTCGGAGGGGCACCCTGATCCTTTCTTTTAACTGCTGTGGTTTTCTGCTGCCAGTAAACCTCAGCTGTGAAACACATGGTCCAGCTGTAGTGGGGTGACTATGAGGACTCTTAGAGGATGGTTTGTGGAGCAAAATAACACAGGGACAAAAGGCCACAAGGCTGATGCTGTCTAAATCTGTATTCCGAAATCTTTTTCCACTTCTTTTTCTCTACTTTGTTCAGTAATATTGATTGGACTTGTAATTCTGCTGCTGTTTCTCGACAATCATCAGCGGTTGAATCTCAAACTATCTTTTTTTCCCCAGAGCTATCCTTAGCCGGCAGTCTTCATTGTTCCTTTATAGGCTGGTGGGACGGGGATAATCACAGTGCTGAGATGCTCTAAGGGAAACTGCATGTTAAACTAGAAGCCAGATGTGCCACCATGTGCTTTTGTTGTCTGGCAGCGGTCTGCGCCGCCTCTGATGTCGGGCACTCCTTAAACTTGCTGCCCTCTCTGATGCGGTCAGCTTCGCCTCTCTTTTCAGCCAGCTGGGCTCCCAACCACCAATGATTAGGCCCGACAAATTGGACGCCGTGGGCTGAAGCTCAGACACATGATTTCATGAGGAATCTTTCCTTCGAGGTGCAAAGACGTTACACTAACCTTTGTGATCTTGGCTTCTTTTCTTATAAAATGTAGACCCTGGCAGGAAGTGAAAGCCTTAGAGGAGAGTGGAACAGCTGGAGCCATTTTCCTCAGTTCGAGGAGGGGAAATTGGAAATCTGTTTTGATTGTGAAAGATTTCTTAACCCAATGACTTACAGCCTGTGTGACCTCTGGAGCTCAAATGACCTCTTAGAGGAGCAGTTCAGAAAAGCTATGATTCATTTATCACTCAGTTTGCATCAGAGAAGCCAAAAATATGCTTATTATTGGTATTTTTCTCTACAGTGACATATGTCATGTTCAGTTCAACTAAAAAACAAATCAATAAGGAGAATAAAGTAAATACAATAAATAAGCAAGGGCAATAAACTGATTACATACAGTAAAATGTCCACATCCTAAACTAATACTATGTTGGTTATTGGGTAAGGGGCAGGATACATCCTGGACAGGTCACCAGTCCATCGCAGGTCAACATAGAAAAACATCTAAGGACAATTTAGAGAGACCATTTCACCTACCGTATACTGCTTTGGACTGTTCGAGGAACCAAGAGTACCCAGAGAGAACCCACACAAGCACAAAGAGATTATGGAAACTCCACGCAGAAAGCCCCAAGTGCCAGGATTTTAATCCGGGACCTTCTTGCTAAAACCGTGCTACAAACTTGTTTTATTCGGTTTAAAGTAGAACTTGCATGAAATTCCCCGCAACGTATGGGCCCTTTTTAGCCACATTCCAAGTACCTTAATACTATATCAAATGATTGTTTGCCGTAATTCAGCCTTGTTGTAGAATTGCAGGTGTGACACGGAGAGTTGGAATTAATCCTGGTAGAAGTTCAAGACGATCTGCGAATCCACTGCTGTATTGTCCAAAGTTGAAAAAACAGTCGTTGTAGAAATGTTTGCCACAAACTACCACAAGCTTCGGCAGTCGGTCAGACACATTCCCTGCATACATAAAGGGGGGAAGGGGGGTAATTGGATGGAACTCAACGACGTAATATGTCGAAATGTATCGTCATATGCCGAACTGCCAAACAGCCCGTTTCGGAGTGCTAATTTCACTATGTAGGCAGACATACCCAGGAAAAAAGGAAAGACTAATCAGTCATTTTAACCCCTTAGGGGCCATATGCAGGCTGGGGGAACTAAAAGATATGATCAAAAACCTCAAAAAATGTTATGCCAGGTCGACTTTAAACCGTCACAAGTTTTGTTAGGTTTGCTAGGTTTATTTCAGATAATGGTTTGAACAGAACTGAATGTGAGCTCTTTAGAGCTAAGGATATCATTTTTATAACCTACCCCTGCTTTTAAGTTTCTTCACAGCTTCCTCCTTGACCTGTTTGCTTTGTAGGAGTAACGGTGTTAATTGGTTTTGTTCATTTTATAGATAAATCACACTAAATGTAATGGATATTATTACGAGGTGTCAAAGTAAAGGCTGTTTAAATACAGTGCAAAAGCAAACCACACTTTTCAAAACAGTAAATCTCAATTAATCATATGAAGTTTGTGGATAAATATTGGTTGCACCTTAGCAGTAAGCAGCAGGATTAACAGCACTTAGCGAGTGATATAGTTTTCTTATTTCTTCTAACAGACTGCCTTGGTTGAATAGGATGTTTGGTAGTTCCAAAAGTAAATTCAGTTGCCCTTTGGTGGGAACAAACAGGGAAACGAAATCTAAATCTGAATTATTTAGGTCACAAGACCTTTCTTTCGCCAAAGAAAACACGCCAGGGCTCTTAAGCCGTGGGGAATTCAATAACACTGTTGTTTTGATTGCATGTGCAGAAATGAGATTCTACCTGAGACCATTTCAGCTCAATAACAGCTCAGAAACAATCCCAGCATTTTAAATTATTCATTGTGTTTAGCTGGCTTGTTTTATTATACAGAGTATGAAAACCATCTTTATGTTGTTTGTAATGTTCTGATATACTCCTTCATTACAGTGGATATGCTGTTGTTTTGCCTTCCATACAAGCTGCAGGGGCTGTACTGTTTCCAGAAAGGCATTCCTCATAAGGCTTAGAAAAAACCCCATAAGAGGCCAATAGGAGAAAGGGAGTGACCTGGTGTTAAGCTGGCATTATGAGCCCTAAACAGAGACTGCCCTTACCACCCTTTATTTGATCCTGAAGCCAGTGTCCAGGTTTAGACGCATCTGTCTGCATGTGCAGGTGTACACATGTGCTGTGCATAACAGGGTAATGAGATTACGCCCCTATGTGCTTTGAGTGTACAGCAATACACTGCGACTGAATCATCTGGCCTCTGATCTCTTGCAGTCATCAGGAATGAGAGGAGACAGATAGGAGACTTTGATCTCATTAATGGAGGCTTAAGTCTTTTGTCTGCAGACATGTAAATATAACAAACATTTATACACATTTTGGCTGGTTTCACTTTAGCCATTATGAAATTATGAAACAGCTATGTATAATCTTGTTCTTTTTGATGTACACATTTAGATTTCACAGCTTGACAACCTGATTGTCAATAGTCAGGTTCAGGGGAAACAATATATAGATTTCAACCTATCCGTGAAACAGTGACTCAGAACACTGTATTACAGTTACAGTTGTGTTGTGATACAGGGTACTGATCTGTGTCGGTCGCTGCTTGTATCCTTTAAGGAACCAAACTCCACTTGCTCTTTCACATGATGCTAAACTAAAGGCTTTATAAGCTTGCTGCTGTTAAATTTAGCATCATTTGTACCACCTCTGCAAACTTCAGTCCTGCACGTTAGGCAATAGGATATCAATTCTAGCAAAGTGAAACCACCATCATGCAAGATTTTATCACCACCTGTGTCAGTATGTGGTAGAGTTGGGCATGAAAAATAAATTGCATGGTATCGGATCGTGTTTAGATGGGAGATACTTGCTGATAATGATACCTTCTTTCTTTGCAATATCGTTGAATATTTCCAATAGGGAAGCACCGACACCGATATTGGCCCCGATACCGTCTAATTTAC
The DNA here is from genome assembly GCA_028564705.1 of Apricaphanius iberus. Lineage (NCBI taxonomy): Eukaryota > Metazoa > Chordata > Actinopteri > Cyprinodontiformes > Aphaniidae > Apricaphanius > Apricaphanius iberus. The sequence continues at coordinate 571,683 of JAPXFQ010001855.1, forward strand.
ATGTGTCATGTTTACATGTGTGCAACAGATACCATTAACCGATGCTTAAAATGTGGTAAATCTGCAATGAATTCAAAATTTTTTTTTAATTTTTTACTTTAAATTTTTGTTTTATGGTGATTTTATATTTCACATCTGTTAATTTTTCTTAGTTATGTTAAGTTAGTAAAGTCTGGTGTTTTTAGGCCACATCCACACTAAGCCGGATAATGCCTTAAACTTTTAATTATTTAGTCTACACCCCTCTATCGTCCACACTAACCCGGCATCGTTTAAGGTCTGTGGACAGATAATTATTAGCCGGGTAAAAGAGCCGTGTAAATCTTAATTCAACGGCTAAACGAGCTAGTGTGGACAGCTTCCCCAGATACTGAAAGGAACTGGCGTCAATGAATGCTGCGTCAATAACAATACGACACTACAGACAAAGACAACAGCGAAGAGTAATAAATCGATCTCGTCGTCTGTCCACACAAAAAACTCTCTCTTCTTCTTCTGAGCAGCTATTATTCTCTTCGGTTAACGGGACAAGCAGATATGTACTGTGCTGTAGAGCTTCTTGTATATATTATGTAGGCGCTGGCGTCACGTAAATTATACGCGTGTTTCTTGCGTCTTTTCGCGCATGCCCAGTATTTGCACAGGTCGGTATGGGATTGCGCAATCATGGGACCTTAAACGGACCTGAAACGGGGCGTAAATGCTCGTGTTGAGTGGATAACATTAGGCGTCTAACTCCCCGTATAACCTTATCGGCTTAGTGTGGACGTAGCCTTAGTCTCTTCAAGAAAGATCTAAGGTGGAAGGTATAAAGTTGATTAATTCAGCAATAGTATCAGATCGGTATCGACAGACACACAGCCCAGGTATTGGTATTGGGACCCCTATTTTCTTATACTGGCATCTGTATCGGCCCAACCCAACACGGGAAACAGTAATTTTTTTAAATTACTGAGTTGTTTATGGCACTTTTGTTGCCTGGTTCACATCTGAAGAAGGATTCTAACAGTCTCAATCAAGGTACCTTCATCTTTCCTGGGTTCCTTTTAAGGGTTAAAGGTTAAATATGGAGCATGAGAATGATAGCGACATCTAGTTTATCTAGGTTGTAGTTACAACAGTAAAAGATAATTCCAGCTGTTGGGTTGCCTGGCACGATGCCGATACAGCCAAAGACTAATTTGAACTGTGTCTAGTGAGGAATGTATTTTAGAGGAGTTTAACTGACACCAGGCTTCACCTAAAAGTACTCAAGTCTCTGTTCTTTTCCAGTTATTCATCTCCTGAGATGAATAATATCTCTGGGGCTCTGAAGCAGCTGCTTGACTTGCTGATTCTCCCATTTTCCCAGTGCCAGCCGAACTGTGCCGACTATAAAGTTGGATCATAGAGACTATTCTGTCAACCCGCTACCATTACTTACTGGTAGATGTTAACATAACATAATTGTTGTTCTTTTTAAATGTACATTTTATAATACTTTAATTCAAATATAATCTCTAAGGAAATGTACTTTCATTCTGCACCCCTCTAAAAGCCCTATGGTATATATTTTTTTCTTAAATTGAGCTTTTTATGAAAATGTTCCATATTCAACCTTTAAATGAAAATGTGCTGTCTACATTTTTGGCAAAAATTTCAGCTTGTTCCAAGTACAGGTTGGACTGTAACTATTTGGGGTGTTTATGGAAAGTCTTAAGAGAACATAACTTGGGTGGCTTTGAATATAAAAATAAAATGGGGATCTACTATTTTCATCTACTCATCTATATGACAGTGCCATGGATGGATGGATGGATGGAAACTACTGAAAATGATGGGCCAACTCATCTCCTGTGCAACATATTTATTTTTGCAGAAACTCTGCAGTAGCAAGAAAACACAGTTCAGTTTGTGCTACTTGGTGCGCAGTCTGCCCTCACTTACTATGTACTGACTTCTTCTACCAGACCGGTGAATAGTGGCACCAAGCGCGCTCTGTTGGCGAAACCTATACCACATGCTCAGATGGCAAAATAGACTAGCCCTGCATCCGATTCCTTAGTATTTACTACATGCCACATGGTAACTACTACTCCACCATTGATGTAGGAAATACTGCGTAGCAAACGAGCGAGTAGTAGGCATGAAATCAGATGTACTGCTCCACCATTTTGCGTGTCCTTTGACCTGGATGTTTACGTTACGTTAGGTCGCCTGTGGTCCCGTTAAACAATAACTTATCAAATTAAATGTTTAATCAGTTGTCAAAAAACAATTAGCGTAATCAGTAACATACGGCAGAATTGCGGCTGTGTCAATGATTGACAGTTCCTATGTACCCGGGGATACTCTTCTTGTGTGATTTTGGGACTTGTGGGATAGCGTAAGGCAAGGCAAGGCAAGTTTATTTGTAGAGCACAAGTCATACACAAGGCAATACAAAGTGCTTCACAGTTGCAGTAGTGTAGCGTCCACCAGCTGCTTACTGTAGCAGTTGTACACATCTGGGAACTTTATGCCTACTACTCCAATCCATACTGGATATTACTGGAGATAATGCTGGAGATCTACTACATTGCTTGCATACTCCTTTTCGCCTACTACGTAGCAAGTGTAGTACAAGTATTCGGATGCAGCCTAATAGTAGTTTTTAAAAAATGGCTTTGAATATAAACATAAAATGGGGAACTAATATTTTCATCTACTCATCTACATGATAGTGGCATGGATGGATGAGGGCAGAGGTACATTGCTCTATTTGCTCTATATAGCCAAGAAAACGCTTTACCACTTTCACTAGGATCCTATTAAAACCGATTCAAACAATAGCGAAGAATTTCATTGGTAAGGTTTGTTGCTTAAAGACTGTGACTATTCAAATCCAAGGCATCCCTTTTTACCATTAACCAGCCCACCCTTTCGAACACACATGTTAACACTGCAGTTTTTTTGAAAATTTGCTTAACACTGAACAGGTACCAATTTTAGTGCTAGACAGCTTTGTTCTATCGGTATGTGGCGAAAAAAACAACATCTGGGGTTCCTCTGTAGTATCTCAGACCAAGATGCGTAGCAGCTGATCCTTTGAGCCGTGTGGATTGGGCTTTCTTAACAAAACTACTATGAGAGTCTATCTCGTTTTTTCATCAGGGAGCTTTAGGGTCCAGATGCAAGGCTGAGCTTCTGTGTTGTGCCCAGAGTTAATCTTTGCTAGAAATTTGTTTCGCAGAAAACAGCGAATTTCTGTCAAACTTCTGTTTTACCTGAAAATATTCCTGCATCATACCAAGATTTGCTTTTCTTTAGCACCCTCCTTTGATACATATTCTCAGATTGCTGAGAATGCGAATTAAGCCAATTTTCATATACAAAGAAGAGCAGTTTGGAATTTAATTTTAGCTTCCATGGAAAACATCACCTTGTATTTTGAAAACTTTGGCAGTGTTTAACTATTTACTCAGAACCACATATTCAGTAAAATGATTTGAAAGGTTCCCTTCAAAGTATAGTGGTCAGAATTTAAAAGAATTTTTAAGCAGATGAAGGATCATTGAAAACTGAGAAACATCCAAGATCTTTAGCTTGTCTTCAAATAAAAATAATCTCTAAATTCATTGAAATTGATTAGTTGCAAATAAGACAAAAAAAAAAAAAAGAACCTTCTTTCCAGAACAGAGGTGAGACCCTTAGTGACTTGTTCAGGGGGCATTGCATGCTGAATTGAAAGATGCATTCATGGATTTGTGCTTTATTTGCAGTAATGAGTTTATTTATTTATTTATTTTTTACTTTGGTGGCATATGAACTGAGTCAATAGGAAAGAGGCTCATTTTACTAGTCAGTGTATGTTCCATCTTTTAAGTTATGATCTCAAGAAGTGGATCAGGACAAAAGAAAAATCCCTGATAAAAGAGACTGAAATCAGCTTTCTCCACAGGGTAGCTGGCTTTATTCTCGTGATAGGGGGAAACGCTGGTTCATCTAAAAGTATTTTGTATTAGAGCTGCTGGCCTGAGCATCATCAGGAGTCAAAAACATCTGTGGTCTGCTTTGGTGGCCCAACTGGCAGCAGAGCCTATGAAAGACCAAAATTTGCATGAGAGACTACGACCTTCTGCCATGGATGTCACGCGCCTCTTACCCAATGACCACTGGAGATAAGCACCAGCACTCCACGGCCCTTTGATGATAAATGGAATAGATTATGGAGGGATGGATGGTGGTACAGAAGATCAGATTGGCCATAACTTTTGGCTCTACGGGCTGTAATGGAACAACTGCTTTTTCGTTTTCCGTGGAGATTGGGCTTACCACTGATGACGTCTGTAAGACGATAAATGTGTTATTACAGAGGAGAATGGTCTGCTGAGTGAAATGGAAGCTTTTTTGATATCAGGATGGACATTTTACAAGTGCAAGGAAGACATTAAGACAGAAACTGTAGTTTTGCTCTGTATCAAGAACTGTGTATGCAGCTGGATGTACTAGCATTGCTGACTGTAAACCTTAATCCCTGCAAAAGATCAGCAACACACACTTTCTGACCTGAATATTTGAGACATCTCTGAGCTAAGAACTAAGTTGCCACATGGAGTAGATCGGAGAATCGCTACCTATGGATGAAGCAGGCAGATATAGAGACTGTTGACCAATTTATTGGGAATCACTGTCTTCCTTTTATAAACAAGGATAAGACTGAAGTCCAGATGCTCATTTTGCTATTTTATTAAGGCCAGTCTTGCACAGGAGGCCGTCTGGGTGAAGCTCATCTCCCCTGCACTCGTCCCATCATGTCTGACTTTCGTAAGCAGCTTCAGCCTCTAGCCCTCACAGATTGTTATGTCTACCATACGAAGTTAATCCAAAACACTTCTCACTGCAGTTAGAGGGGACGAGGTGAAAGGCTTCCTCACTGACGTCTAACAATCTCTTACTGTTCCATATTCCCTTGATGCGTTTACTAATATGCAATTGATAAATCAATTCATATTACCTTGAAATATTCCTGTAACACCAATCACACAGAATTCTTAACAAGTCCACCTTGCTGCTTGGACTTCAAAATAAGGTAACAATGCTACTTTTTTTCCATGTCTGAATCTTCAAATATCTGAAGAAAGATCCATCCAAACCCTTACATTTAGAAGATCTCTTAATCCCCCCAGGGTCGGTACCTATTGCTGGAGGTCAGTGGGTGTTGAGACGGGGTTGACTTCATGCAGGTAAGGAAGAGTGTTATTCATCAATACCGTCAAGACAAGAAAAACGCAATTTGCTTACACGGTATAATTTGTAAAGTTTTTACCTGCCGATTTCTCGCTCTACTTCATTTTGATATAACTTATAAGACTATTATATAAGAGAATGAAAGAACAATGTTGAGTACTTATCTGCATTAGGAGGCAACATCACATTGGGGCTGATTTATCAACAGTTTGCGCTTGTTAAAACCCGCGCAAACCGCACAGCATCGCAAAAGCAGGCTCTGGCGGATCTCTCAACACGACGCAGAGCGCATTACAACCCACCATAAGACGCACGCAATCCATTTAGCGCTTTTGCCCTTGATGAATATACAATCTGGGCGTTTCTGTAAGAAGACACAAAATATTGGGGATGAGAACAGGCAAAGAAGTAGGCGTTCCAGGCGCAGTGTTATCTACTAGGCATAAAAATGTTTGCACCGCCTATTTTACCATCTATTCTTAGCACTTCTGAAAAGCATGTCTTAATTTTGCGCTACCAATTTCAACATGATATTATTATTGACAAACAAAAAATGTAATTCACACAGATTTTAACATAATAGTAATTAACACTGTAATGTCCATAAACTAATGTAAATATTTACCTCTTTTTCCCCCAAAGACGCATCACAACTCACTGCGCTCTCATGTCTCCAACTGGTGAAGATGGGTTGAGCGCACATGATCCTAGTGGATCCTAAATAGTTTCTCACATGGTGGTTAACCTTCCTGGAGTCCAATTAATAAAATGTAGTAATCATATACAATACCACAATATTTGGCATTATATATGACATTAAAAAAAAATTCAGACATGCTGCAGTTTTAATCAGTCTAACCCTCCATTACGATGTGTGCATGCAGCAGAGAGCAGCGCATGCACACCACATGAGTTAATTTTTGCCAAATTTTTGTGCCAAAGACACATCATGGATCCATGCACATTATTCCTCCTCTCTCTAGCCGTGGTGCAACTCGCATTAGCGACCGCAAATTCCTCATTTGAATACTGCTGCTTGCGCCTGTTGAGAACTGCTCACGCAATCTTAGTAAATCGCCCGAAAATTAAGTACAACCCCCTCGCGCACATTTTTAACGCCGCACACAATTTTGCAGTCATTATCAGGATTCTTGATAAATCAGCCCCACTGTGTCCATTAAAATGACAATTGCTTTAAAACAAATGATGTTTCAGGGTTTTAGAAGTTGACCCCTAATTCCAAGAGGAGACATTTGGGTATCCACTCACTTTTCAATCCAAACTTACCAGTGGGTGCTGTATCCCATCGAGAGATATTGCATATTGTTACTGGTTTTTACTTATTGGATGGATGGATGGATGGATGGATGGATGGGTACAGGTAGTCCTGTAGCCCTATGTAACGAATGCTCAAATGTTGCATGTTTGCAGATAGTAAAATGTTGGAGCTTCCCCTTCATATAAGTGGGTGTCAGGAGAACCTAACACGGTGTTCCCATAAGTACACTAGTAAATTCACAGGCAGTTGGAACCAGATGTTCAGCATCTGGTTGAAATTGCAAACTCAGACATTTTCTCATCCTTGTCAAAAATGCTTTGTGCAATATTTCTACAGGAAATTAATCTAAAACAAATCAATGAAAAAAATGTACAACCGTATCTGAAAGCATGGCTTATCTAACATTGGGTTTGCCATGAATTAGAAGGATTTTGTATTGTTCACTTATTGTAACACTGGCAGGATTTATTAAACACTTGCTGCTTTCCCACATCAAAGGCATTTTTCTCCTGCACTGCTGGACCCAACTTCAAAGGGATTTCCAGACCTTTTTTTTTTTTGTCCAAAACCAGCTGTAAAACCCCGGCAAAGGCGGAAACCTCTGTTCCTTTCTCCGTATAGCGGTGTGTTGTTGTCATGGCACTCAGGTGGTGTTGACACTGGAGGGTGTAAACAGGAGGGAAGAAAACAAAAAGGTGATGAGTAAGGAAGCAAAGCACTCACAGATGACACAAGTCTTGGCGATTAACTGGATTACTGAGGGTGGATGAGCACAACTTTATGCTTACAGTCTTAAAAAACATATTTTTCTTTATTTCATTTGTTTAATAAAATTTTTAATTGTTGAATTCTTTTTTTCATTAGAAACAACAAATAGGATTTTCTAGTAATAACTTGGGATGTGAAATGTGGGATTTCGTTTACATCAGACAAGAAATAAAGATTTAAAGGGAAAAAAGCTTGCCCAACCTAATGGCCTTATGTGTGTGACTATAATTGGTACTTTGTAAATTAACCCAGCTTTGAACCAAAGCCTAAGCTTAACCAAAGTCTGGTTTTAATTCCAACCATAGCGGCTGAATTTAAACGGTTGCGCAAAAAGGAGTATGTAAAAATTCCTTCAATTACAAATTAAAGTCTGATAGCGAGTTATTTTCTCGATGCAGGTGTAAAAATTGGCTTAAAAAAATCACATGGTCAGACAGGTTTGGATAACATTTTTTTTCCGTTCTTCTTAATGAAATCCCTTGAAAATGTAATTTTTGCAGCTTTTCATATTTTGGACAGGAATAAACTACATTTATGGGTTTCTGTAGTAAGCTAGCATTAGTATGGCGGCACAGCTAGCTTCTAAAGGAAGTAGGAAAAGCATCACCTTACAATACCTGTCTGCATTACCTTTGAAAATTTATTTAAAATAATTCTACCATATTGCAACTATTTAGGCCAATCATTGGCATAGTGGTCTGGTTTGGAAAACTTACAGTTTGACAACCATGAGTAAAAATACCACTGTTTTACACTCTCATTATACCTACACAACAATTAAAAAAAAAAAAAAATCAGGCCATGATCAGTTTTCTTTTTTTGAATACAAAATGCAAAATGTTTCCTACTGCCATTACAGCTACAGTACAGACACACCTTCTCATTCAATGAGTTTCCTTTCTTTTCCTGACTTTTGACATTGTATATTCGCAGTGAATGCATCAAAATTATGAATGAACACATCTGGAATTATGTAGAATTTGAGTGAAGGCAAAATAGCCAACAAGTACTAAGCATCTCTGGGAACTCGTTCAAGACTGTTGGAAATCCATCTTGGGTGACTTGAGAATTTACAATGTAGTCATTGAATGATAAGGTGAGGTCTGTACTGTACATAAACTGTCAATGTCTTTATAATAATCTCGAGCATTCATTTATTGTTATTTTATTTTGATACATATATTTAGTGACGGTAAAAAGGGCTTAAGACATTGGAAAAATGCTACCTTTTTATACTAGACATTGCAAAGGGAATTACGACTTTTGACATTTTTCACATTTTGTGATAGACACAAAAAACACTTTTTTATTCTGTTTTACATACTTTTTTCTATGTATTCTATTTTAATGTAATATACCAACCATATACCATATACCATATTTCACGTGTTTTAAAGTTACACTGCACAATCCAGTTGGTGATTACAGTTTGGTTGCGTTAAGCAGCATTTCCTCAAACTTCCAACTTCATGACACTGTCAGTTTAACTATCAGAGTACAGCAAACTACAGCTGGAGCTCCAAAACATTCTCTCATTCTTCTCTAGCTTCCTACGCGTGGCACACTCTGATCCCCATTTTATTGAGTTGTTTAGTGGATGTGTTCCATTGAAAACATAAAAAAAGGGATGCAATTTTTTTATGAACCTTCAAAGCCTCATGAAAGCGTACCGCAGCTTATTGCAAGCAGCGACAACAGGCCTTCATGGGCTTCTGTGACACTCTGCGCAGAACTCATTTCCTGGCTGCTATCAGTTCATATGGCTTTGTTTTTTCTGGACAGGGACCCCAGAGAAGAGAGAGCTGCGATCACAGGAGGGCTCAGCAGCTTATCCTCGCTGACCACCACACGGCTGGCAGTTATGCAACTGAGAGGGCTACTCTCGGTCAGCACAAAGGGTGATTCGCGTACAGTTCATCAGCCTTAGGGGAAAAACAAAATCTGCTGTTTTTCTGCTATTACAGCTCTTATGAAGCCTCATTTTGAAGAGCAACAATTTTATATTTTGAGCAAAATATGGTATAAGTGAGCATCAGTTAGGCATTTTATTTTTGTTGTGAGCATCTCAGACAGTCAGCTTTTAAGGAGAAAAAGAGTGCATTCTGTACTGAAGTCTGCTGATGATTCTGCAGTCAGAGTGAGCACTGCTGGGTCAGCTAAGCCTTGCCTGTCACCTCTCTGTCAGCTCAGCACTTTTGGACATATATCTGCCACATAGAGCTGCTGGTCCACTGGTATGCCAATCATTCCTCACAGGACCTCACTGCATTGAAATCAAATCACAGTTTTCAATTTAAGTGCTAATGTACCTCTCAAATGTACTAAAGTGCCTCTTCATATTTACAGATTTACACAATGAATCAAATAAGATTCAAGACAGAATCCAACATATTAAAGATTTATTAAAAAGATGTTGATGGAATTTAAGGATGCACTGAAAAGTTGACTAGAGAAGAGAATCAGTACATTTTAGCTAGACAGGACTGACTGCTGGTTGGCTGGTTAGAAACTTAAAAGTCTGATTTATTTCTTATCACTGAGATCACGCTTTCAAAGCTACTAGCCTCTGTAGCATACACTATTATATACACATAAACCAACCAACACTGCAGCACTGATTCAACAATACCATACCACTACCTTATCTCACACAATGCTATGAATACCTTTTAAGAATGAGGAAAAATTAATAAAGCCATTAACAACCATCCAATTAGTTAATCTAATAATTATCTGGGAACAATCATTGTATTCTCTGAAAATGTATTCCAAATGTAAAAATAAAATATTTTTAGTAAAATAAAAAAGAAACTTATCTGGTTACGACGTGGTAGAACAATGAAATCCACACCTTCGATCCCAATATACTCAAACCTTTTTTTCAAAAAGAGCACATTGAAAGCAACATATATGCTACAAGGACATGCCATACTTGATATTCCACAAAATGTCCATATATTCACAAGCAGTCCAATGTTTTAAAAAATTGGTAATTAATTGCTTATCAGATTTCCACAAAAAGTCTTTAATTATTCATTAGCAGAAAATGTTTTTCAAAAATAATTCATAAATTGATAAAAAAATGTAGCAACTGCCCTTACACGGACACAATGTGATAAAACCACTGCTCCTAATGCAAGTAAGCATTGGACATTGTTTTATGACCACCTTGTATTATAGTCCTTTAAATGAAATCAAAATGAACTACAGCGAGAATTGACAGCTCAAAACTTAGAATAGAAAAAATTTGACCCTAAGACTTTGTTTGGTGCACCTTTTATGGAAATGGAATAATGCAAATAAAAAAATGTCTTTTAAAACAAGCATAATATCAAAATTTTGTAGATTAGTAAATTGATCATTTTTCTGATACTCATTTTAGCTTTTGTTAATCATATTAAAAACACAATCCTTCATAATTCTAGACAACCCTAGTAAATTTGTGCAAAAAAGCTATGTACATAAATGGTTGTTAATGGAGACTTTGTGACTCCTACATCTTACAAATTTCTCTATGGGGTTTTTTAACCATTCCCCCAGATATCCACTTGTCTCCTCATTCACCCTTGTTTGTTTTTTGGTACGGCTCACTCTATCTGATAAGGGGAAGCTAAGATAAGTAACTATGTCCTTATAACAATTTCTTCATTACTTAAATGGCTTGTTCTTTTGTCCTTCCCATTTCGAGGCATTGCTGTTTTCCTAACTTATTAAACAAACAATCAAAATTAAGGCTGGAGTTTGCTGTCTTTTTTTGTGAGATTATTCTAGTGCAATAAATGCAATTCCATATAAAAAATGTGGACTGTTCCTTTAATCATTCAGAAACACCAATAAGTGGCCTTTTATCAGATTTTGATGATTCTGTCTTTAAACCTTTGAACACTAGATGTCACCCAACGTACAAAAGGAGATTCGTCAAGTTTCGGACTGCTGCCCACACATGGCGAGCTGCTGGCCAGAAACATGTGGACATATTAGCAGTTGAGAGCCCAGAGACAGCTGTGGATGGGAATCATCCAGCAGGGTGGTCTCTCTTGTTTTAGAGTCCTCAGCTGCATGGGCCTCTTCTCCGGAGGACCTGATTCGTTTATTACGGCGTTAAAGAGGCTGATTCTCACTATACCACTGCAAACAACTTACCTGTAGTTCTTACATGCCCTTTGAGCTCCAGTTAAGACGTTTAAAGCAAGATTAGATTATAAACCAGAGTGTTTACTTTTGAACATCTCACAGAACACTGTTTAATCCATCGACTCCCAGAGAAGCAGCCAAGAGCAGCATGGTAACTCTGGAGGAGCTGCAGAGAACAATGGCTCTATCAAATACACACTTCAAAAATCACGACTTTGTTGGAAACTCGCAAGAAAGTCATAGTTGACATAAGAAGCCCCGTTTGTTGTTTGCCTTGTGTTTTATAGGAGACCCTCAGAACATGCAGAAGAAGGTGCTCTCTCCAGATCAGATTGCAGCTGAACTTTATGACCTACATGCCAAATGTTTTTGTGGTGGAAAAATAAGCTTTGCATGCCAACCTGAAAAGACAGTCAACACACAGTGGTGGTAGCATCATGCTATGCAGATGCTTTCTTTCAGCAGGGAGAGGAAAGCTAATCAGAGTTGATGGAGAAAGGATTAGAGCTAAGTACAGTCCTAAAACAAATCCCATCAGAGGTTCACCTACAAGTAAAACAATGTCCCTTAAATCTCTCATGCAGAAGGGGAATAAATAATGTAAGGCCAACATTTTCGGCCTTGCAGTGTTCTTTTTCCACTTACTCCCAATAAAAATCTTCTTTCCTTGAGGCAGAAGAGGTTAAGTGATGGTAACATAACGCTCAGTCCGTCTTTGATGTGCAGATTTGATCAGGAAATTAGCCTCCTTCCAAACCTTTGTGCCTAAACAAGCAGGGAAGGAGAAGAAAATAAGCAAAGAGAGAGCAAAAGAGCTTCCGGTGCTTTCATTCTGTTGCAGAAAATGTAAATTAAGCGTGTGACCAAATGACTACACAGCTTGATCTGGCAAGTTTACATAATGCTGGAAGCTGGTCAGGTTTCCCGTAGCCAAGCACTAGCAGCTACCACTTGGCGCACATCCTGTTTCTGAGGCTATTTAGCAACGGCTGTGAATGGCTCTGGTTGAAAAAAAACGTCTCCGATTGTGGAGAGGAGGAAAGGCAGTGAAGCGGCCCACTCACCAGCTTGCTGCAGCCCCCACATACAGATATACACATACCGGCACATAGTGAGGAACGTGAACATATTGGTACTCAGAATGGCTGGTGAACAACCTCTGAAGCCATCAGGTGGGGAACCGTAAATGACTAACCTTATATCGTATATAAATTTAATTTAACTGACAGCAAGCTCAAAGGGCTACTACAGACATACACACTCATGTGACTCTTTCCATCTTGTTCTCCCGCCTACATGCTAACACTTTCTCACACAAGTTTGTACGTGCCAGTACAGAATTCCCAGATGGACTACTACCAGTGCAGTAGTTGCATAACACAGGCCTATTTCAAACTGCAAACTTTAAAGTGAGAATCAAAAAGATGACATTGTTAAAGACACACTCCATATATTTGCAGACATTTGCCCTCTGTCACCCTCTCATGGCCCGCCGAGAAACATCACTGTCGTAAAACCATATTTCTGGAGCGCGTCTGAAGAAGTGAAATGACTGTTTTACAACCTCGCCAAGCAAAACAACAAACCATCAAACTGACCACATGAAAGCTGATAAACCAAGCACTTTTCCTAGCACTGTAACACATCATTATGACCAAATAACCCCAGAGAAATTATTTATTACTTACCAATAGGGATGGGTACCGATCATGGCACCAGTTCTGGCATAAAAGTTGTAACCAGACCGAAAAGACGCGCAGATTTCAGTGCCTTATTTCCGTTTTTGTTTTCTCTGAGATGTCAAACACTATGGATTCTGGGCGTGCCATCCGCCAAGAGCAATTCCCTATATCACCAGAAACGGTAAACATGGCTATCTTTGTGCAAAAAAAACTGATAAAAGTTAGGGCTGTCGAAATTAACGAACCAACGCGGATCGATTAATTCCTAGAATTAACTCCCCCTTGTTTTTATGCAATGAAAAACACATCCCCAGAACAGCGCCCTGTTTATAATTTAGCCCGCAACACATCAGCTCTTCTTCCTAACCAGCCAAACTGCGGATTGTTGTGCAGCAGCATGTGTTTGTGATCCTAAATTACATGTGAGTATATTATTATAATTGGCATACTGGCATTTTGGTGAAATGATGAATTCATCAGTTGTCTGTGAGAATTATCCGTCCGCTTCGGATATTAGCTCCGGTGTGTGCGGCGCAGAGTTTGCACTGTGTGTGGTACAGAGTTTAAGTGCTCCGTATTTAAGTCTATATTAAATTTGATTTATCTGATATTTAATACAGCCTCCTGATGTCCAAATGTTAAGTTTATTCATATGTTTTGGTTACTTCTACCTCTATTTGTTATTATTTTTCATATAAGACCACACAAACATTGTGAATGTGATTGTGGAGTTCAAAACAAAAACTTAATTGATTTCTCCCATATTTAATTTCTTAAAAGAGTAACTGCATCTAGATTGGTCCTTTTATTTACACTGAAAAACTGTTTGTTTTTTTGGTCATATTTAGGAATGGTGATTAATTTACTGCTTCCCTGTGATTAATTAGATCACAATTTTTCAATGTTTGACAGCCCTACTAAAAATAACTAAATAAGAGAGTTTTTGGACGAAGTATGTATGTTTTCCATTCTTGAAGCACCGTTTAAACACCAGCATCAGCATCAACAAGACCCATCCCTACTTACCAATCCAGCAACACAGCTAGTTACGCCTCCCTATTGCATCCTGTTGCATCCCTAACGTCTCATCCGCACCGGCTTCGCACACACAACTGAAAAGTTTTAACACTCGGTTTTAGAAGCTAGTCCTACTTTGACCTAAAATTAACAACAGTTTGACAGAAATTATCTTTTACAGCAGTGAAGGGAAGGAATTGTTCTCTGATCTGTCTTTCTGCTCTCTGGGGTAGCAGGAGGATCCGCCGGAGGTATGCTGTAAATGAGGGGAAAATCCTGGTCCTGTTGAGAAGCTGGCAGCTGCAGCGTCCAGCTCCGTGGCTCTGAATGCTGAAACCTTCCTTACCCCTGATTCACACTGGGGAGCAGAACAGATGCGGCTCCTATGAATTAGGTGTAAATAGCAGTGAGGCCCCGGGGCAGCTACTCTTGTAGCCCAGTTCCTTTTCCTTGCTTCTTCTGATAGCGTCTTCTATTGTTTCTTTGGTGGATCTGCCATGGCTCAAGTATCAAAGCCACTGGTTTGTTTATACAATTAGGTAGCGCGTAGCATACTGCCGTAAAGCGAAACTCAGTCCATGGGTGTCTATAATGTTGTATTTATCAGCGGAACCCTCCCATGTAGTGACAGCTCCAAAAAGAAACATCATACACTGTGCTGCGTTGCCAAAATGTTTAGAAAACACATAGTTACAATGCTAGTTACAAGAAAACACATAGTTACAATGCTCTATCAGCCATACGTTGTATGGCTGATAGAGCATTGCTCTATTGGCTGTTTTTTAGATGTGACATAAACTTTTATTTTTTACACCCCCAGCTGCCATATATATATATATATATATATATATATATATATATATATATATATATATATATATATATATATATATATATATATATAAGAATCCCCACAGCATCATCCCCTGCATAAATGTGCTGTTCCATTATGTTGCCTTGCAGTTGTTCAATTCAACTCAATTCAGGTTATTTATATATCGCAGATTCACAACAGATGTCATCTCACAGAATTTCAAAATAAAAGTAATTTCAATACAATCACATAAACATTCTAATCTGCTGTCCCTTTGATCCCTGCAGTTGTGCCACAGGTTTTCCTGATGTTGAACGCTAGACTGAACAATGTCCTGTGAGCTAACTTAAACTTTTCCAAACTTCTATACCTGATCCAGATTGTGTTTGCATCGGTCTTCACCGCAGTTTTCTTTTTCCACTAATAATCTCAAACCATAATACAAAGCCTTCAGAGAACAACTGACATTAAAATGAATTAACTATTTCTTACAGTGATGTAAAAAAAATGTGGTTACCTTGTTAAAAATTCCCTCATCAATGAAAAGTATGTATTCATCTCCCAGGGAAAGTTTTTTAATTGCAACCAAACAACCAAAGCTGACCTTGTTTTACGAGTTAAACTGGATATAACATTAATTATTGGCTGAGGAAGAGATTAGAACATTGTCCTTACTTACAGCTCAAAGATGTTTTCTTAGTTTCCTGTTTCAAGTCACCCAATGACTTCTCAGTTACATCAAGATTTGGACTGTGATTCCTTCCGACGTTCCATTTCATCAGTCTCAGTAAGTTCTTTGTTCTTTGTCTCACAACACCCTGTGTACACTCAACAACACTAAAAAAAGAGCCAGATTATTTGCTGCTTATTATTTGAAAAGCTTGAAGAAATGAGTTGATTCAATTTTTTGGGCTCAAAATGGTTTATTTCTGGTATGTTGAGTATTAAATTTTTATTTTTTATTTTAGGATGAACAGTAAAACAACTCGATAAACAGGACTTGAAGCCAATGGTTGCTCTCTGTCACCCTTTTAAGGCGAGGGGTACGCACAACTGGAGGTCACGAGAGAACAAGATATGACTGTTAATCGGGTTCTCTTCCTCTGCAAGGCAGTCAAGCACCCTGTCCCTAACAACCCCACATTGCTGGCAGAATTCTATCATTTACAAGCTGGGGAGGACAAGGCTTGGAGGTAGAGGTAACTGAGAACAGACGGAACCTCTGCCACATGCACACACACCCGTCTCTTAATCTTCTGTGACTCATGTTCTTCCCTCACACTGTGGTTTCTATCATGTTTTTTTCTTTTCTCTTCTTAGTCTTAAAACTCTCCAGCTATGCTAACTTAAACAACAGGTTCAGTAAGCAAGACAATTGACCCCTACATTTATGATGTAAGGAGGGGCCTGGCATTACTTTCTACCACCCTAGCAGTAGCTAAATCCACCTCTGAGACACATTAAAACTTTAAACTCAATTCCTTGTCAGTCTTCTCTCTCTCTAGTTCATCTGTAACAGCTGTCTAAATGTTGAACAATGTGGATTTTATCAAGCATGTGATGCGGTAAATTGCTGTTTGAAGTGGCTTTTCCCTCTTTGTCTGTCCACGTCCCCCACCTGGACCCATCAAACGAAAGCTGGTACAATAACGTTGTTGTGCTGGCACGAATGCTCAGACAATGTTTTCTTGTCGTCTCTCTCCTACCTTGTTTGTGGCTCCTCGGGAGAGCTTTACAATTGTCTCGAAAGGTGATTTCACTAAACAATGGCTCATTTATAGTATTGTTCAAGATTAGATATGAGCCAGATCTCTGACTGCTAGTCATGGGGGTATAGTTGCTGCATCTCTTTTGAACCCACTCTTATGTTTTTGAATGACATCAAACTGTTGGTAGCTTAAAACCTCCAACCTTTGGTTTCTTTTTGGCTCAGGCTGTGATCTGTTTGCATTGTTTCACATATATTTTACATAATTTCAATGATATAGGCCAATCCAAGAGGATTTTATAATTCTTTTTACAAATAACAATATGTGTTATTCATTTCTATTCAGCTACATTGACTATAATTCCCAAAACTGAAATCCTGTGAGTGCATCTGATGGCCTTCAGAAGTCACCAAATTAATAACTAGATCCTGTGTGTGTGTGTGTGTGGGGGTGGGTGGGTGGGTGTGTGTGTGTGTGTGTGTATGTGTGTGATACTAGGGGGTCTTTACGCAAAGTTTCTTAGCACCACAAAGTTTTTTTCAGCGATTCAGCCTTAGACGAGAACGGGGTGTCGGAGGGGCGGAAACGTAACTTTTCGGTTCCAGAGTGGAGAATTCTGACAATGCTGGGTGATTTGTTGTCATGTGAACAAAAGGCCAGGGACTTTCAAAAACTGTGACATCGCTGCCGGCTGCCCACGGCACACTGGACTTGCGTACTCCACCATTCTTCAATTTGCAAGCTGCGTGGTTTTGGTGGGTGGTTGTGTTTTGTGGTGGTTTGTTTTGTTTTGTTCATAAACCAAACATTAATGTTGTCGTGTAAAGTGCCTCTAGATGTAATTCTTCTCTACCATAACTGGTAACACCAGAAACCTGATATAGAAGGGACCCAGCATTCTTCCAGACCAATTGTCTACCAGGATGTGTCTGACCACCCTGAAAATAGTATTGTGTTGCTTATAACTAGGAGAAACGATAAAATTAAACCTAAACCCAGCCATATTAATACAAATGTAAAATTGATCACTTGTAAGATTAGTCGGGGAGCCAAAGTCTCAAAAATGGGTTGTACCTGACACGGTCTGTTATACTTTTTATTTTTGTTTTTTTTCTGTTAACTTTGACCCTTAGGACCAATAATTAATTCTGCTCTGCCGGAAACATTGTGAAAATATTTTTTGGCCATTTTAGTGAAATTCATTTATTATCAGAAAAATGTGATCTTTTTTTTTTTCTCGAATCCTCAGTTGGTTGGGTAAGCTGTCAATAAATGCATTTCAGATGCCCAGAACACATGTGGTGACAACACTCAATAAATAAATAACTGTTAAAACTGATTTATACATGGTTTTGGCTCAATTTATTGCAAAGAATTAGGCATTTTCTCACTTTTTTCCAATATTTTAATATTTGATTAACTGCTAGTCAACTATTCCCTCAAGTTATGACATTAGTCAATATGCCATTCTTTTCACCAAACAGTATACTCATTCCAGGGAAGAAAATATGAAAATCCAATCAGAATCAATGGATCTATGATGATTTCACTAATAGTTGGTAATCAACAGGCCCAGAACCTCAATAGAATTTTAGGCTACTCTCAAAATTTCAAAAGAGATACTGGATATTTAACATAGTTGTTAATGTCCACATTATTAAATATCATGGCTTAGGCATCTTTTTAATTGCAACATCACCCATCACTGCTTGTCATCTTAACTGAAGATTTTAATTTTTATTAGAATTTTATTGAATTTTACTGAATTTTATTTTCATCTATTTTTTAAGTGTGTGTGGTGTTGCTCTCTGTGTTTCACTTTGTAATTTCTGTAACTGTAAGACACTTGCTGTTGCCTATCTTGGACACGTCTCCCTTGAAAAAGAGGTTACTAATCTCAATGGGATTCTCCTGGTCAAATAAAGGTTAAAAAAATTACCTTTTATTCAATAAATCTAATACCTTCCCACCAGAATTGCAAGCTAGCTACTAAACCAATTGGAAAATGATGATGGTATGTAAAACTAGTCAAAGTAATTAACACTAAAGCCGTTTTCAGATAGGCATTCCGGAACATTCATGGACAATTCAATCCGGTCTTTAACTGGAGTTGTCTTTTCAAAGACACCAGTTTTTACTGGAACATTGCCTTTCGGCTGCTTTTAGACAGCAAGAAATGTACTGGAAGATCCTACTTGTACATGTAATTTCCCCCAGAAAGGTCATTTTTTGCAAGAGGGTTAATGAAACAGCAGATCTCCTCACAGTAATTACCTTTTTTTTGTAGAGTTATGTGCACATAAGCTTAAAAGACAAAGCTGAAAAGAAAATATAAGCAAAGCGAAAGGAGTGTAAACCAGCCTGTGCTTTACAGTTGTCCCTCACTATAACGTAGTTCACCCTTCACTGCGTCGCTGTTGCGCGGATCTTCTTATTCAGTTTAAAATCCTTTCTTTACAGTGTACCAACTTGCATTGTGTTCTCCGTCTTGATTGATTGGAGGCAATAAAAAATTCTTTTGATTCACCTCACATCTCAGACATCCATTAGTTCATGCCTCCAGATGTGTTCTTCACACCAGTACTGATTTGACCAGCGATCATCCAGCCCGTCTAGAGTCCAACTCTATAGTCTTCCAGTGTGATCTATCCGACTCCCTCTCTCTGATGCCGCGGCTTCTCGTTTCTGCCGACTTTGCTGCTTTGCTACAACACGACCAGTCGCCTGCTCCAACTCATGTGTAGAAAGACATAAAAGCTCCGGTGGGAGCTCCATTCTTCTTGGTCACCTGACAGAAATTCTCCCCCCACTTCTGGTGAAGCATCAGCCCGTATAAAGCCTGCCCCAGCAGAGACTTTTTGGACGGTCTGTTACTGTAATCAATACCACAGCAAACAAAATTTGTCCAATAAGTGGAGATTAATATCCAAAAGCGGATAAAAACTGCAGAGGAGACTGATAGTGGAGTTCTGAAACATGAGATGCCTGAAGTCTCTAGGTTAGTCCAAGGCTTTGAAGGGCTTCCCCGACTAAGCAGGGGGTGAAAGCAGACTACAGTGCAAGCTACAGTATCAACTACCATTAGCCACAGTTAGCCACCAGATTTAGCCTAGACTGACATGTCAATAAAAAGGACACACCCCCTAATTATTTATAATTTTAAGATTAAATTACAAATAAACGTAGGAGTTAGACAAAAATGTACCCCCCTCAGAGTTGTCATGACGGGAAACCCGAACTAACTAACTTAAAATGGTTTTTGAACCAGGCTGTAAACATGTTTATTTTTGCTGAAAAGTTTACCTTTTTAACATGGGAGTCAATGGGAATTTGTCCCTTTTTGTAGCCAGCCCCCAGCGGATGAGGGAGGAACTGCATTTTTTGCCATTTCCTGGGTGGCTTCACATTCTGGGGGCGGAGTTTGCCCCTTTGTGCACTCACTGCTTTCGCTGTCCCCACCCTCTGCTCCACATGCCTGCAGCTTTTGTGGAAATTTACCCGATAATCTGAACACAAAAACCCTACCCAGAAAAGTCCACTGTTCTTACTAGGTCTTCAGCTGCAAAAATAGCAGTAAAGGTTACCTGGACAAAGTCCAGAAGTTTGCTTTAAGACTCAAAACTTAAACAGAAGAAGTCGGGAAAATTGTTGTTTTTCATGTCCTGTTTGAAAGGGGCTTAGGAAACAAGGATAAGGGGTAGGGGTGGCAGAATTTGTCACCCAGTTACTCTAGGGGGAAAGCTAATATTTGGCCTTAAGGATGTGAACCACGGAAAAACATGTTGTTCAACAAAGGGAAGTGCCAAGGTTTAGCTTCTCCACGGGGACTGGAATCTAATACCTAGCTTTAAGGAGTTGACCAAAAGAAAGCAACATAGAGGAAAGGGCAAGAAGGAAAGCAGATAGGGAACAAAAAAAGAAAGATACGAGCGGGATATCTGCACGACAATTAATTTGTTTGGTCGTGCAAAATGATAGTCAGGCCCTGCTCTAGGATCAAACAGTTTAAAACAAATATGCAATCAGCTGCTTCAGTTAAAAATAGCTGTGTCTGTGTTCAATGCACATCAAACCAACTCAGTGAAACAATATCTAAATTGTTCTAACATATCTCTGCCCAGACACATAAAGAGATTAATAAAATGAACAGGTTTAATCCTTCTTTGAGGCAATCGGTCTTCTTAAAGAACGGCCCTGGTTGCAGTCCAGCTGTCAGCAAAATTCTCCTGGATAGAGGAAGTGCAGTTTGTCAGTTCTCTTAATCAGCTATTGTGATGTCATCATTGGGCATGGACACCTAGGAACAGTGATGCCGGTAACACTTTACTTAGTAGCGTGTTACTCCTAATAAGACCACTTTTTCGTAACAACTAATCTATCACGTTACTATTTCCATACAGGTAATCACATTAAGTTACTTGTTCAAGCCATTATGCGTAATTATTTTTGTAATTTTCTTGAGCAAAAACATATATTTGGTACATGGCGGCAAAAGCATTAGGAAAACAGGCAACAATACTGGTAAATATGGTCCTACCTTCGACAATACTGCTGCCGAAACAGCTCATTATCTTCTTTACGGTTGCCATGTTTGTTTTTGGCCTGAGTCTGACTTCTGTACTCCATGGGCCTACTCTGCCCCCTAGTGGAACTCACTAATGGCCGGTTCAGTAAGAAAGCAACTATGTCCCCAGGACACAGCTTGTTGCTTCATAGTTGCTGGTGTCAACGTGAGGTTAAAAAGCAGGTATATTTCCAGCCTTAATGTTAAAATGCACTTCCAATAAAGTGAGTAATGGCAAAACTGGTTAGTGTTTCTATGTTGAGGCAGTGGGGAGTGTTACTGGCAGTTGCTAAAAGTAACTAATAAAGTAACTTGTAATCTAA
Organism: Apricaphanius iberus; assembly: GCA_028564705.1. Classification (NCBI taxonomy): domain Eukaryota; kingdom Metazoa; phylum Chordata; class Actinopteri; order Cyprinodontiformes; family Aphaniidae; genus Apricaphanius; species Apricaphanius iberus. The sequence continues at coordinate 593,181 of JAPXFQ010001855.1, forward strand.
TGTAGTTACTTTTGAAATAAAGTAGCCAGTAGTCACTAAACAGATAAATTTTTCAAAATAACGGTGGCAACACTGCCTAAGACTGATGGGTAATGCAGTCTTTTCAGTTCTTTATATTGAAATGAATCCTGACAAATGTGAAAGTATGAGGACCACATGACAAATACAAGCTGTTTTTGTTCAATAACCTAATAATTATTGAGCAGTTATGGAGAAATAATAGCTAAGTATCAATGTATTAAAGTCTTTGATGGAATTGGTGTCATATTGTAGCTTGTAATATCCCTCAAACAAAAAAATTAGAGGAAGAACACAAATGATAATTTTCCAAAAATTTGACATAGACCCACAGCTTATTGCTTGCAGATTTTGGAGGAAGAAAGAGATTACCTATAAGCCTTGAGCTAGTAAATAAAGCACAGCCCCTAACAGTCTGGAAACTAATCACAGGCGGGGAGAAGGAACATGTGGTTTAAATACAACATTGAAAGCACGAGAGGAAACCCATTAAAGTAAACAGGAAATAAGACTAACAAAGGTGTAAAGAGAAAATTGGATACAAAATAAGACTGACTGGAGGGAAAAGTGGAAGCTTTTGCACATCAACACAACCCCTTTAACCAAGAAATGTACTTCACATCTAAGAAGGGGATCATTGTGAGACAAAATAATTTTAACCTGGAATTGTACTCAGACACTGTTGCATGAAATAGCTGAAGTGAGAACAGTACCCATCTAGCATCTTTATGTGGACCCCATAACCATTCTGCCTGGACTACCCTTGGCTCAATAGTCACAGAAACCCCCTCGTGGGGATAACCCGCAAACTTCAAGCAGAAAGACCTAGTGATTTGGCAATGATTCGAACCTAGAACATTCTTGCTGGTCACCAAAAGTACTAACAACTGCGACACAGTGCATGTCGTGCAACAAATACACAATCTTTCTTTCCCTGAAATCATTCATGTTAGTTTTCAAATCAAATTATATGGTATAACTTAAAAAAAGGGTTCTTTCTGTTTCCCCCATCTTTACCTAAGAGGTAAGTTTATCAGCATCTCTAAACTTCTATTTTGCATGAATGAATCCTGTGTTCCCTGATGAAAGCGGCTGAATGTTGCTGATGCCCATAAGTTCTTTCAGGCAAATAGGCTCCGCCCTGCGCTCCAGTTGATGACAAAAGGTCTCGCTGCCTGCTCCAACCGATTAACCAAAGAAATGCCACCACTGGCACAAAAGTTGTCTGTAAATGCATGTGGGCATTCCTTACATGCTTGCCTGTTTATGTGGCAGGGGGGGTCAGAGGGGTTCAGCCATTTATATGAGTGTGTGTGTGTGTGTGTCATTGAGGCCATGTGTCCTCTATAGCTGCAGCCTGTAAATGGACTTAGTGAACTCTTGGACTAAAAACTACTGTGTGTGTACCTACTCATCATAGCCCCTCCTGTATATGTGGTGCCATTATACAGGGCGCTGTGGTTGGTTGGTTGGTTGGTTGGTTGGTTGGTTGGTAAAATAGAGAAGGGTAGAGAAAGCATTACTTTTGGCTGATTGAAGCTTGGTAGCCTCATACTACAATGTCTTGCAAAATTATTCACACCTTTTAAACTGTTTCAGACTTCAATGGAGCAGAAAATAATTGTTGATTTTAAGGAAAAGTATGTATTGTTAAAAAAAATTATTTTACAAGCCAAAAATCTGAAAAGTTTCTCATTTAGCTTCTTTTATTCTTATAACCCTAAATATCTCTGCCTATTCTCACAGGAGTGACCTGCATTATATTCCAGCTATTTTGCCATTACTAACGTAAACCATGATGCTGCCACCACCATGCTTTATGAGGGGGATGCCAGACAAAGCTTTTTCAGGTGTAATCAAAAGCCTCGTTTCTACTGAGTGGAACGGTGCGCTCCGGTCCGCTTTTTTGTCTATTTACATAGTTAAACCAGCCCATACAGCAGGCTCGAACCGATCCATTAAATGCCCCCTTTCAGTTGTAGGTCCATGGGAAAATGGTCCGGTACGATTAGGGCGGAGCTGCACAACACATTCATTTGATTGGTAGAATAAAAAAACAACACTGCTTGCAACAAGCATGATACATAAAACACCTGTGCTGTTGTTTCATCTCACCTCATTTTACATGGAATATATTTCTCCCTGACTGCACTGAGCCCACCCATAAACACTGCTGTAAGGTTTGTGTAAAGAAAGAACCGAAAACCAAGACCAAGCTGCTGTCTGGACTTATTTCTTATGTTTTATTGCTTCACAGTTCTTGCCATACTAGTATCCAGGCGTGGAACAACCCTGCCTGTTTTAGCGTGTGTAGCACTCGTATTTAATAATTAAGTCTAAAGGGGAGTCTCAGACACTAACACAGGACAGGACGAAGTCAAGAGTAATGTTCATGTGACAACGATTTGACAAGGACTGAGAAATACAGCGGGCTTAAAAGGGCTAAGGAGTCTAATTGGAGGGACAAAAGACACCTTAGGAAAATTAGGGAGACACAAACAGGGAGGGAGGAGTGACGAAGATAAAGACAGAGTAACATAACAATTTATTTATAACTGTTTAGTAGCGTGTGACCTAATGCAATAAAGCGAAACTCTGTCACTACTTCCGGGAGGTGTCCTGGGATAGAAACGTTGTATAGTGCGGTTTTCAGAAACAGGAGGCTTGCAGGCAGTGACAGCTTATTAACATAATAAATGTCGCTGTGGCGCAAAAACGTTTAAAAAACGCATGGTTTTAAGGTATAAAAGTTCCAGAGTATGTCTTAAGACTCAAAATTATTCACACCTCTGACTGCTTTAATATGAAGGTCATGGTAAAAAAGTTTACTAAAACTTGGACAAGTAAACCACAAAATTATTCCATCCCATGGTTAAACAGCGATATTTTGGCATATTATGAAAAAACGTGACACTGCACACAAAAAGTCTCTGTAATCTATAAACAGCACAGACCATCAAATTTATACTACACTTATAAATCAAGTCATAAGCAATCTACGTAATGCCAAAACCGACTACTTTACTAAAAAGATAGAAGAGGCTAACGGTAGTAGCTCTAAATTGTGGCAACACATAAACTACTTAACCAACCCTGCAAAAAAAGTGCGTTAGAATAGATTCCGTAAAAGTGGATGGCACTCTTGTCAATAATAATGAGTCAATGGCAAATGTTTTTAATATTTTTTTATAGACTCTGTGCATGAACTAGCAAACAAATTTAAAAACAAGGTGACATGTGTTGAAGACGTTAACTTGGGTAACGAAAGCCTTTTTAAAATCCAAGAGGTCTCTTCAGATAAAGTGAAAAAGATAAATACAAATATGAACAACTCCGCGGCAAAAGACATCCATAATTTAAGTGTGACCTTAATTTAAAAACATCAGGACAGTCTGCTACAACCAATTACATATTTAGTTAATCTCTCAATCAGGTCAAATACATTCCCACAGTGTTGGAAGCCCGCTGTAATAACACCGATCCACAAGTCAGGTGAAAAGGACACACTCAACAACTACAGGCCCATTGCCATTCTGCCTGTTGTGTCTAAAATCCTGGAAAAGGTAATTGCAGAACAACTCATTGAACATCTTGATTCAAACCAGCTGCTGCATTCTAAACAATTTGGTTTTGGGCGTAAATATAGCACCGAAACAGCTAATTGTTTCTTAGTAGAAAATATCAAAGGGCCTCTAGACAAAGGGCAAGTAGTTGGAGCAGTATTTCTAGACCTAAAAAAAGCCTTTAACACTGTGGATCACAGTGTGCTATTTAACAAACTCAAGCTCTTTATAATGTCACCAAGCTCTTTAGAATGGTTAAAATCATATTTTGAAGGACGACAGCAGTGCGTTAAGGTTAATGGGGTGATGTCAGCTCTCTTCCCTAACAACATGGGAGTTCCTCAAGGATCAGTGTTGGGGCCATTGTTGTTCACAATGTACATCAATGACCTCCCTGATAGTTGCCAAGGTGTCAATTGCCAGCTGTACGCAGATGATACAGTAATTCATCTCTCTGCTAAAACTCCTGCTCTGGCAGCGCAGCAACTGACACTTGCCCTAGTACACATCTCTAAATGGCTCGAGTTGTCTCACCTAACCTTAAACGTTAAAAAAAACGTTGCTGTCTGTTTCTCAATTAAAACAAGACATTCTAACAGCACCTTTGAAGTAAGTATAAACAATGAAATTAAACAAGTAGTAAAAGAGACCAAATATCTTGGAATTTTTCTCGACAACAACCTTAAATTTCAAAGTCAAGTCAAAAATATGTGCAAAAAGGTCAAATCCAATTTGAATTGTTTTGGTTTTATCAGGAGGGATCTGTCCTATCAGGCCGCCCTGTTATACATGCATGCCATGATGTTCTCACATCTGTCCTACTGCGTCACATCCTGGTCACAAACCTCCCCGTCCACACTCAAGCCGGTTGTTTCATTGTACAAACAGGCAGTCAAGGTATTTGACAGAAAACCTATGAGATGGCATCACTTTGATATCATCCATAGACATAATCTTTTTACTTTTGAAAATTGTATACATTTTAGTACTGTGAAATTGGTTTTTAAGTGTTTGAACAGTCATGCGTCGCAGCTGTTTTCCGCTCTAATTATTCGGCGTCAGGACTGCCGCAGACCTCCACTAGGGCCTCGGTGAGTGGGGACTGTGTTTTCCCAAAATTTACGAAACCCTAGACATACAATATTGTATCTCTGTGTCTCCATGGGGGGTTGGGCTTAATGGTGATTCATTTAAGTCATATGAAAAGCAATGCATGGCATTCTTGAAAAAAAAAAACAGACATGTTTTAGTGGATAGCAATTTGTTGTTTTGTGTACCTCCATACAGTCTTTTAAAATTTGGGGGCAAACTTCCAAGGTTATTTAGCTGAAGGACCAGAGATGTTTCTCAAGAATAATTTTGGAGTACTTCCCTGCCGTTTAACCTCTTTGTAAAAATTGTACCAACACTTTTGAAAAAAGATCATTAAGATTTATGGGGTTCTGAAAGCCATAGATGATCAACCACAAAGAACAATTTGTAAATGGATTAGTTACTGTGTTTTCTGTCAAATACATTTCCAAAAGTATTATGAAGCCTAAATTCTGTAAAGACTGCAGGGCCCTATACTATTTTTAGAAGAATAAGCCAGGCAATTCAATTTGAAACCATAAAAAAGAAATCAAGCAAAAATGCTTTTTTAATTTTTTTAAAAACTACATTCCTTTTTAAATAACTCCGAACGGACCATCCCCTCTGTGCAACATGGTAGTGGCAACGTCTAACCGCAAATCACAATTCAGGGATTAAATCCAATTTAGGATCCAAGGCAAAATTTGTAAATTGCTTGACGTCACAGACACAGAATGATGATGCATGATATGGTGGTGTTATGATGTTTGCTATTTGTGTTTGAGCTTTACTTAGTTATTTTCTTTATTTGGTTTAGATTATCACTTTAGTTTATTTCTTGGCATTTTTTTCATTATTTTGGTACTTCTTTGTTTCCATATTTTCACCTTCCTGTCCTTGGACGTTTTCACCTTTTTTTTATTATGTTTGTTTGACCTTTTATTCTTTCTTCCCTAGTTTCACAGTCTTTGTTTGTTTCTCTGTTAGATATCTCAGTTTTAGTTAAATTTCTAGTTACTTATTTAGGAGGGTTTTCTGTTTTCCTTTCTTGTTTTCTCCCTGCCATTCTGCTTCTTGACCCAGTTCCTAATTGCCTCCACCTGCTCTTTTCCTCTCACCTGTGTCTGTTTATCTTTAATTAGTCCGAGTGTCTCTCTCCCTGTCACTTCCACTCCTTCCCAGTATATCTAAAGTTCTCTGGTCTACCTCACACTTCACTGGTTCCTCCTGTGACTCTGCTCTGGTCTCCCTGTGTTATCCTTTGTTCCTCTCAAGCCAGCTACAAGTATTTAAGTGTTTTTGTTCCTTCATTAAAGATTCATCCTTATTTCAAGAAGTTCTGCTTTTGCGTCCTTCATAATAACCGAACATGAAAGGTGGTGGCCACATAATGCTGTGGGGAGGTTTAACACTCCTACAAATAAGTCATAGTTGATGTGAAGACTGATCAGCACACATTCCAACCTCCACTTGTAATTACAACAAAACAGGAGCTGCAACAGAGTGTTAGTTTAAAAATGTTTAAGTAAGTATGCTTCTTTTTTTTTGCCCATTGCAAAGGTTGGACCACTCCTTAACATTAATAACTGTCAGCACTCTGTTTTTGTAACTATGCACATGATGTAAATATTTTCTTCTTTTGTCAAATTGTGTGTGTTTCTGTTCTGTTTGTATCAGGGATGTGTATTGGCAAGAATCTGGTAATACGATATGTATCGCCACACAGAGGAAAAAATACAATATATCACAATATATCAGAATACGATGAGTAATACTATATATTGCAATTTTCAAAACTGAATTTAACTGTAGAAAACCTGTCACAGCATCCCAAACACTCCAATCTGTTTCATCTATAACTCATCCACTTTTATTACTAGTTCTAGATTATTCACTGGAATGAAGGAGGTAAAAAAGCCACCCAATACCAGTCCTACTTTCAATTTTACTGCCAAAATGATTGTGATGTGTCAGAATTTCTTTGACATTCTAAAAAATAAAAATAAAAGATTTTTGGATATTGAATATCGATATAATATTGTGACATAAAATATCGCAATATATTGGCATATCGATATTTTCTTACATCCCTAGTTTGCATATGTGTTTTTTGCTGTCTCGATATCTTACCCACACCTTTTTAAAAGAAAGTTCTGCCTGTCACTAAG